>CM065703.1:46232739-46332739 GCA_017654935.2 Phymorhynchus buccinoides | reverse complement strand
TCCTGGTCTGTTTCTGAATGTGATAGCCAGATAGCAGTTGAGGCAGCTGCTATTCCGGATGGCTAGGTGAGAAAATGTTTATAGCGGAGATGCCTCATCCCCACTCTGTTAGCCCAAGGGATTTGAGGACAGCTGGCGTGGGGGAAGGTCCCCAAAGGCCAACCAATCCCATTGGCTGCAGCACCAGAGCCTGTGCAAATGCCCCCTAGTTAGAGAGAGTCAAAATCTTCCACAAAAGACAAAGCAGTACAGTGGATCCTCCCTTGTAAGACCTCCCATTATAAGACTCCCTCCCACATAAGACCTACTTCTCCGAGACATTGCCCTTCTTTGTAAGTATTACTATTACCTCCCTTATAAGACCCCTCCCTTATTAGACCCCTCCCTTATAAGACCCCTCCCTTATAAGACCCCTCCTTTATAAGACCCCTCCCTTATAAGACCCCTCCCTGATAAGACCCCTCCCTTATAAGACCCCTCCCTGATAAGACCCCTCCCTTATAAGACCCCTCCCTTATAAGACCCCTTCCTTATAAGACCCCTCCCTTATAAGACCCCTCCCTTATAAGACCCCTCCATTATAAGACCCCTCCCTTATAAGACCCCTCCCTTAAAGACCCCTCCCTGATAAGACCCCTCCCTGATAAGACCCCTCCCTTATAAGACCCCTCCCTTATAAGACCCCTCCCTTATAAGACCCCTCCCTTAAAGACCCCTCCCTTATAAGACCCCTCCCTTATAAGACCTCATTTTGGATGATTTTTGAAGGTCTTATAAGAGAGGTTCCACTGTACAGTGGGTTTCCATTACTGTAGAAAATCATTTATTGTACAGCTTTCGCT
Source organism: Phymorhynchus buccinoides (assembly GCA_017654935.2). Lineage (NCBI taxonomy): Eukaryota > Metazoa > Mollusca > Gastropoda > Neogastropoda > Raphitomidae > Phymorhynchus > Phymorhynchus buccinoides. The sequence continues at coordinate 46,331,897 of CM065703.1, read as the reverse complement.
TTGCTAGTGCAGACTCTCCCCGTGGGGATACCGGGGGATCTTTTGTAAAAATACTCCCCCCCCCCCCCACCTTCAGGTGGTTCTGTGCATGTAACTTCCTCTAATCCTCCACTCTCTTTGACTCTGCCTTTTCCCTTTGCTTTCTCAGGGCACCCAATTGTCCCGCAAAACAAGGGGTCCCAGGGACTCCTTCACTTACAGTATAGAGGGTCCTAGAGGCAGGATAGGGGGTCCCAGTGGCATTGCGAACGCTAAACAGAATTTTTCTAGTGCATCCCTGGGACCCCCTGCTCATTCTTTTAGAGGGTCCTTTAGAATGTTAGTACTTCATAAACCCCCAAAGGCATGGGGGTCCCTGGGTGCCCTCTTTCTATCATCTACTGTCTTTCTGACTTGGCCCATTCTCCTGAATTTTTTTCAGAAAAATCTTCAAAATAATGTTTTCCTTTGAGCTCCTCCGAAATCGGAATGTGTCTGCTGTACACAGCAGGGAGACCAGTGAAAACTGAAAACTGGACACATACTGTCGCTGTCCGTATCTACAATATTTGACAAAAATAGTTTTTTTACACTGAAACCCCTTCCTGTGACCTCACGCAGGTCTTCTATAAATATCTTGTGTCTGCGACCAAGGAAAATGCTCAAATTTGTCACATGATACCGCAGAAATCATTGTGTATGTGGCTGGTTGTCGCTGGTTTTGACGCGATAAGCGTGAAACTGTCACGCTAATCGTGTAACTGCTGGCAGCTGTCGTATCTCCCATTGTGGCAATAATGCACTAACCGTGTAACTGAATTATCACGAAAAATTTGGGTGTTAATGCAACTTTTATTGTGTCACATGTTTACTCATCAGTAAAGAAGAAGAGTTAAGCGTATATCAAATGGGAATTGACATTGTAGCAGACGACAACATGTTTTTTGATGCTCCTGTAAAATCACTGATTGTGTAGATACACGGTTAGCGTTGGACAGCAACGATACGTACCTTACCCATTATGGCCGTATGGCTTGGAATCGCAGAAGAAGAAGAAGAAGAAAAAGAACTAGTGCGGAGTTTAAGTGTGGAATTAATCCGTTTCTCTCTCTCTCTCTCTCTCTCTCTCTCTCTCTCTCTCTCTCTCTCTCTCTCTCTCTCTCTCTCTCTCTCTCTCTCTCTCTCTCTCTCTCTCTCTCTCTCTCTCTCTCTCTCTCTCTCTCTCTCTCTCTCTCTCTCTCTCTCTCTCTCTCTCTCTCTCTCTCTCTCTCTCTCTCTCTCTCTCTCTCTCTCTCTCTCTCTCTCTCTCAGTGCCTTGGCAAGGTGGGGAAGGTGACGAAGATCGACGGTGATGGTGATGTGGATGTGCATTTCGGTGATCGGCACTGGGTGTTTGCCCCTGCCTGCTGTGTCGCCTCCCCTGGCAGCGAAATCGACCATGTGTCATCGCAGAATGACGGGGGAGACGGCATTAAAATTCGACTGGGTTCGTGACATTTTCTCTCTTACTAAAAGTTTTAGAAAGTTTAAACATCCAGCCAAAGATGAACATGCTTAGCCTAACTAGAAATAGTTAGGCACACAACAGCAGCATGACGTATCTGCGCTTGCCCTGTCTGAGTGATCATCGAAGTACAAGGAACAAGTGCATGAGAGACAACTTTCTTGAATATCTCTATATCTGTACGGTGCCTTAACTGAAAATAACAGAACAGAAGCGTAGTTTGAATTGATGACTTCTTTTTTGAGACAGAATGGAGGTTAGAGGGATAGCCTGCTTGATTGATTGATTCTGGGTCAGTGGGTGGATGCCTCGTGCCTCCATATGGGGAGCTGGACGACCCCGCACCCTCCACCAGTCTCTCCCCGTGGAGATACCGGGGGGTCTTTCTTACAAATAGTTCCCCCACATTCTTGAAGTTCTGTGCTTGTAACTTCCTCTAATCTGCCACTCTCTTTGACTCTGTCTTTTCCCTTTGCTTTCTGTCATCTACTATCTTTCTGACTTATTGGCCCATTCTCCTGCCTTTTAAAACAAATCTTCCAAATATTGTTCTCCTTTAAGCTCCTCCGAAATCAGAATGTGTTGGCTGTACGCAGCGGGGAGACCAGTGAAAAAGGAAAACCGGACACATACATACCCTACCCATCAAGGCCATATGGCGTGGGAACGCAGAAGAAGAAGATTGGTTGATTGATTGATTTTTGTATTTTTATTTTATTGAGATAGCCTGCTTATCTGTAAGAGGGTTGGGGGAGTGTGTCATTCCATCATGGGATATGTATTTGATGTGTGTTGTTGTCGTACCCTGACTTAAAGACTGCAGGGATCGCCCCAACAGCCGAAGCGCTTGAACACTATGGTGCAAATGAAAACATTACGTGTGTGACCGTTTTTTATTACCCCGTCACGTGGGCAGCCACACTCCGACTTTGGAGGATTTTGGACTGATGTTGATATGCTAGGAGCTTGCCATGGCTAAAGACAATCCCCCTATGCATAACATAACAACATTTTTATGTAGCCTTGGTGTTCTAGCTTATGTCAATCACAGCCTTATGCCAAGGCGGATATGATGTATAAAAGTAGGGTTTGTGAAAATGGGTGAGCGCGTAGGAGCGAGAAAGTTGTTAGCATATTTTGTGTGGTGCCAAGAAAACATTTCCTTTAAAGACCCCCCACGTCACGTGTCACATTCCCTCTTGTGCTAGGAAGATTTCTTAAGATTTCTTACCAGCTATAAGAGGGAAAACACGTGAAAACCATGATTTTGACACATGACGTGGTGGGTCTTTAAAGACAATAAAGTCAGCTTGCTTTGATTGATTGATTGATTGATTGTTGATTGAGTGGTTGATTGATTGATTGATCTTCCAGGAGGCAGCTCTTTCAGTAATGTGTTGGGTTGAGCTGATTAGCAGATTGATTGATCAATTGATTATCAGCCAGGAAGTGAAACTGGTCATGTTTTCGGCGACATTTGTTCCCCCCGTGGGGATACCGGGGGGTCTTTTGTATAAATGGTTCCTCCACCTTCTGGAAGTTCTGTGCTTGTAACTTCCTCTAATCTGTCACTCTCTTTGACTCTGCCTTTTCCCTTTGCTTACTGTCATCTACTATCTTTCTGCCTTTCCAGTCCATTCTCCTGCCTTTTTTTAAGAAATGCTTTCAAACAGTTTCCTCCAGCCGAAGTCGGACTTGTTAGGCCTGACTATTTTTTAGTTAAGCACATGACGGCAGCATGATGCATCTGCGCTCATAATTGACAGGAAACTGTCTGAGCGATCGAAGAAGAAGAAGAAATGACATTTGTCTGTTTCTTCCAGGCTGCCTGCTGACTATGTTATCACGATAGTGTTTCAATGCAGGGACCTAGGGACCTCCAAATTTTGCATGTGAATAGGTACTTCCTCTTCTTCTTCTTCTTCTTCTTCTTCGATCGCTCAGACAGTTTCCTGTCAATTATGAGCGCAGATGCATCATGCTGCCGTTATGCGCCTAACTAAGAAATAGTTAGGCCCACTCACTGCGCTGCAAGCCCGACTTCGGCTCGAGGAAATCTTTTTTAAAGTGTTTCGTGAAAATAATGCAGGAGAATGGACCGGGTAAGGCAGAAAGATAGTAGATGACAGAAAGCAAAGGGAAAAGGCAGAGTCAAAGACAGTGGTAGATTAGTGGAAGTTACAAGCACAGAAGGTGGGGGAACTATTTGTACGAAAGACCCCCCCCCCCCCCCCCCCCCCCCCCCCCCCCCCCCCCCACTATCCCCAGGCCAAGGGGAGCGGTCAATAGGTACTTACGGATATCTAGGCCAAGTTTGAAAATGAAGGTAATTCGCTAAAGGTCAAGGTTACTGGAGCCGAAAATGCTGCGGCACGGCTGGTGGTCTTGCGTTTTCACGCTTTAGTTGAGATTTTTCATGAGGATAGACATTCCATTGATCTAGTGGGGTTGATTGAGTTACTGATTGATTGACTGATTGATTGATTAATTGGTGGGTCAATTGAATGATTGAATTACTGATTGACTAATCAATTGATTACTTGATTGATTTACTGATTGATTGATTAATTTGTGTATCAACTGATTTATTTACTGATTAACTAATCAATTGATTCATCACTTGATATATTGATTGATTGGTTAATTGGTGGGTCAATTGATCAGTTGATTGAGTTACGAATTGACTAATTGATTGATTGATTGATGGGTCAATAGATTTACTGATTGACTAATCGATTGATTGATTGGTTAAGTGATAGGTCAGTTAATTGATTTAGTGATTGACTAATTGATTTAGTGATTGATTGATTGGTTAAGTGATGGGTCAATTAATTGATTTAGTGATTGACTAATCGGTTGATTGATTGATTGGTTAAGTGATGGGTCAATTAATTGATTTAGTGATTGACTAATCAATTGATTGATTGACTGGTTGATCATTTGATTGATGTACTGATTGATTGATGGATGGATTGACCGATCGATTGATTGATCTTCCAGGGGACAACTCCTCTGATGTTCTGGGATTGATTGATCGATCAATTGATGATTGATTGATTGGTTTATTTATTGATGGATCGATCTTCCAGGGGACAACTCCTCCTGATGTTCTGGGGTTGATAGATCATGATGATTGATGATTGGTTTATTTATTGATTGATTTATTGATCAATCTTCCTGGGGACAACTCCTCCTGATGTTCTGGGGTTGATAGATCATGATGATTGATGATTGGTTTATTGATTTATTGATTTATTGATCAATCTTCCTGGGGACAACTCCTCCTGATGTTCTGGGGTTGATAGATCATGATGATTGATGATTGGTTTATTTATTGATTTATTGATCAATCTTCCTGGGGACAACTCCTCCTGATGTTCTGGGGTTGATAGATCATGATGATTGATGATTGGTTTATTGATTGATTTATTGATCAATCTTCCTGGGGACAACTCCTCCTGATGTTCTGGGGTTGATAGATCATGATGATTGATGATTGGTTTATTTGATTGATTGATTTATTGATCAATCTTCCTGGGGACAACTCCTCCTGATGTTCTGGGGTTGATAGATCATGATGATTGATGATTGGTTTATTTATTGATTGATTTATTGATCAATCTTCCTGGGGACAACTCCTCCTGATGTTCTGGGGTTGATAGATCATGATGATTAATGATTGGTTTATTGATTGATTTATTGATCAATCTTCCTGGGGACAACTCCTCCTGATGTTCTGGGGTTGATAGATCATGATGATTAATGATTGGTTTATTGATTGATTTATTGATCAATCTTCCTGGGGACAACTCCTCCTGATGTTCTGGGGTTGATAGATCATGATGATTGATGATTCGTTTATTGATTGATTGATTGATTGATCAATCTTCCAGGGGACAACTCCTGATGTTCTGGGTTGATAGATCATGATGATTGATTGATTGATTTATCGATTGCATTGGTTATATTGATGTATCAGTCTTCCAGGGGACAACTCCTCCTCTGATGTTCTGGGTTGATAGATCATGATGATTGATTGATTGATTGATGGATCAATCTTCCAGGGGACAACTCCTGATGTTCTGGGGTTGATAGATCATGATGATTGATTGATTGATTGATGGATGGATGGATCAATCTTCCAGGGGACAACTCCTGATGTTCTGGGGTTGATAGATCATGATGATTGATTGATTGATTGATGGATCAATCTTCCAGGGGACAACTGATGTTCTGGGGTTGATAGATCATGATGATTGATTGATTGATTGATGGATGGATGGATCAATCTTCCAGGGGACAACTCCTCCTCTGATGTTCTGGGTTTGCTGGCGGCTCTGGCTCAGATGACAGGAGGGGGTGGGGTGGCCTCTGAGGGTCTGTTCCTCAAGGCCATTGCAGATAAACATGAACAACAGGCATTGGACATGCTCAAAAAACAACCCAAACTGGTACGATATTGTATTGTGCTGTGCTGTATTGTATTGTATTGTATTGTGAGGTCTGTCCCTTTAGGCCATCACGGATAAACATGAACAACAGGCATTGGACATGCTGAAGAAAGAACCCAAACTGGTACGATATTGTATTATGCTGTGCTGTATTGTATTGTATTGTATTGTGAGGTCTGTTCCTCAAGGCCATCGCAGATAAACATGAACAACAGGCATTGGACATGCTAATGAAAGAACCCAAACTAGTACAGTATTGTATTATGCTGCTGTATTGTATTGTATTGTATTGTATTGTATTGTATTGTGTTGTCTGTTCCTTAAGGCCATCATGAATAAACATGAACAAAAGGCATTGGAGAAGCTCAAAGGAGAAAAAAAATGTGGACGATTTTTTTAAAAATAAGGGCAGGAGAATGGGCCAATAAGTCGGAAAGATAGTAGATGATACAAAGCAAAAGGGAAAAGGCAAGGTCAAAGAGAGTGGCTGATTAGAGGAAGTTACAAGCACAGAACTTCCAGAAGGTGGGGGAACTATTTTTATGAAAGCCCCCCCCCCCCGGTATCCCCATGGGGAGAAACCTTTACGAAAGCCCCCCCCAGGTATCCCCATGGAGAGAACACGACGAAAGCATCCCCCCGGTATCCCCATTTGTTTTTTGTCTTTTTTAAAGCCCCCCCCCATATCCCGGATATCCCCATGGGGATGATGATGTCTTGTATTCACGAAATTTTATTTGTTTACTGGTATCCCCATGGATGAGAACCTCATATACGAAAGCAACCCCCCCCCTTGTCTGCATTTATCCCCATGGGGAGAAACCCATTTACGAAAGTACGGTTTAAACCCCCCCCCGTGTTTCCCCATGGGAGAAAAATTACGAAACAAGCCCCCCCCCCCCTTGGTATCCCCATGGGGAGCAACTTGCATATAACGAAAATTTATTGACTCCCAAAGTCATCCCCATGCAAAAACTACCTTTAGAACGAAAGCACTTACCCACACCGCCATCCCAAAGTCAAGCTTTCTTGCACAACTACCTGGCTAGAACGAGAACACACTACAAAAGCATCGCCATCCTGACCCCTCGATATAAGCGGCATTCTGATTGGCCGATATAACAACTTGGGTGTCTGCAGCGCAAGCAGACGACACTGTATCCACTCTTTGCGCACTGATCTTGTGACTTCCGGGAAATTTTAACTTTCTCTTAAAGCGCGTGTGTGGATTTTATGTTTTTGATGTTATCGTGTGTTAATAAACTGTTTTAAAGTGTTTGTAATCGGCATTAAAAACCCTATGGATAATGATACTGGGCTTACAACCATGCTTTGTTGGGTAAGTGTGTTGTTTCCGTTTTTCTGTCTTTTTCACATTTACCAGCATACACATCACAGTAGATGTGAGGAGTCATTGATAGGTTCACAGGGTTGCCAAAATCGATAAAATGGTTTGAACAAGCAATGCTTACAACGAGTAAATTGGCCCTCTCCCCTGGAATTCGTACTAAACGGGTTTCACTGTAATTGTTACTGGTTTCTTACCCTAGGCTGCATTTGCTTGCCCTGTTCTATAATGTATAGTTCTTTTATACGTGCTTCAACATATCTCTGTGCATATGTGCATGTATGCTTGCGTGTGCGCGCACATGTGGGTATGTGCGTGTATGGTTACACGCATGTATGCACGCACGAGTATTAACAATTATGCATGTGCGTATGCAAGTTTTATAAATCTATATTTCAACCTATCTTTTATCATAATAGCACCTGCTTTGCTACCTTTATGTTCAAATCTGTATGTGTAATGGTATGCCTTGCCATGTTTGTATTCTATGTTCGTATATGTATCAAGGACAGATTGGAAGATTAGACGTTGCCTAAAATCTTTATCCTTGGAAAATGAAGTTCAAGCTTTCAAGTCTTTATTTTTTTAGGCCAAAAGCGGAACGTCTGAGCTGACGGCGCTGCACATTGCAGCCAACCGAGGACTGCTGAGAGTGACCGCAGCCTTGGCAGAAGCCGGATCTGACCTTGATGCCAAGGACAAAGATGGTGACACGCCCCTTATGGCTGCTCTGGCTGGAGGGTGAGTGACGCACAGAGAGAGGTGGGGGGGAGAGAAAGACAGAGAGAGAGAAAGACAGGCAGACAGACAGAGAGACAGACAGAGAGAGAGACAGACAGCGAAAGAGAGAGGGGGAGTCACAAAGAGAAAGAGAGAGAGGGGAGACAGACAGAAAGACACACTCAGTCTTCGGGGGACAGGCTCTGGTTGCAATGTCCAAACATTTTCCGTTCTCCCTATTTTCCAGCTGTGAAGATGTGTCGAAGAAGGGGGACGATGTGAACGTGTCTGACAAGGACGGCCAGACGAACAGCCGCACTCTCCATAATGCACACAGCAGAAATATAACAACAATGCTATGTTCTACATTCTGCAAATCTCTCCTCTACTTCCAGCTGTGAAGACGTGTCTGTGTACCTGGTGAGGAAGGGGGGCGATGTGAATGTGGCCAACAAGGACGGCCAGACGGCCAGCCACAAGGCGGCCATCACGGGCTACACCCAGGTGCTGCAGGCTCTGCTCAACAGAGGGGCCAACTTCAACGCTCAGGTCGGTCTCATTTCTTTTGGTGTGTGTGTGTACTCAGTGATGCACATTTTGGTCATTTTTTCCGGACATTGTTTTTGTGTACTGTACTTTACGGACTATACGGCGATACTTTTAATTTCCTAGACTGAGACCCCTGCGCCTTATAATGTGACTGATAATATAATAAGAAACTGTAATAACAAAATCTGAATTTTGTGTCAAATTTAGGGGGTGCGCCTTATAATGAGGTGCGCCTTGTAGTCCGTAACATACGGTACATTTGAACCCAAGATTAGAAAATGTTGACCTTTTTTTTTTTGGCTGTAATTTTGGATCATAACTTTTGTCCAAACTTTTGACAGCGGTAAAGACACTTTTGAGATTCAAATTCTCCCCGTGGGGATACCGGGGGGCTTTCGTAAAAAATAGTTCCCCATCCTTCTGGAAGTTCTGTGCTTGTAGCTTCCTCTAATCTGTCACTCTCTTTGACTCTGCCTTTTCCCTTTGCTTTCTGTCATCTACTATCTTTCTGACTTTTTGGCCCATTTTCCTACCTTTTTTTCAAAAAAATCTTCCAAATAATTTTTCTCCTTTGAGCTCCTCCGAAATCGGAATGTGTCGGCTGTACGCAGCAGGGAGACCAGTAAAAAATGAAAACCGGACACATACGTACCTTACCAATTATGGCCATATGGCCTGGGAACACAGAAGAAGAAGAAGAATTATAAGGCGCACCCCCAAGATTCAAATTCAACCGTTACTGCAAGACTGTTAACTGTATTTTACGGCTATTAAGGCGCACCTGATTATAAGGCGCACCCCCAAATTGTACACAAAGTTCTGATTTTGTTATTATTGACAACTTTCCTGACCTTTCACCTGTATGCTTGAAACTTCCGGTTTTACGAAGGCATCTGTGAACTGTGACATTGGTTGCGGGTCAACTCGTTCTTCTACCAACTCGTCCCTCTCCCCCATCTGTCTTGTCTGTTTGTTTGACTGTCTGTCGGGGACGAGTTGGCGAAGGGACGATTTGACCGGTCACCTTTTTTTTTGTATTGAGTCATGCTAACCACGTGTGTCCTCGAGCTGTCGACCTTTCTTTTTGTATTGAGTCATGCTAACCACGCGTGTCCTCGAGCTGTCGACCTTTCTTTGTTGTATCGAGTCATGCTAACCACGTGTGTCCTCGAGCTGTCGACCTTTCTTTTTGTATTGAGTCCACGTGCTAACCACGTGTGTCCTCGAGCTGTCGACCTTTCTTTTTGTATTGAGTCATGCTAACCACGTGTGTCCTCGAGCTGTCGACCTTTCTTTGTTGTATTGAGTCATGCTAACCACGTGTGTCCTCGAGCTGTCGACCTTTCTTTGTTGTATTGAGTCATGCTAACCACGTGTGTCCTCGAGCTGTCGACCTTTCTTTTTTGTATTGAGTCATGCTAACCACGTGTGTCCTCGAGCTGTCGACCTTCTTTTTGTTCCTCGAGCTGTTGTTGTGGAGCTGTCGACGTCCTCGAGCTTGAGTGATTATTGCTAACCCTTTCGCCCTAATGTCATGCCTGTGTCAGTGACATGGGAGTCGTTAAACCATTGTGGTGCATAAATGTGACATTGGCGGTGAAAGGGTTAATGTGTCCTCGAGCTGTCGACGGAAGTGGGAAGCATATTCTCCTCATTTAGTAACACTAATGGCAGCTACCCTACGGCATCCCAGGAAATCCGTGAATAGTTTCTTACCATATTATCAGTCACATTATAAGGCGCAGGGGTCTCAGTCTAGGAAAAAAGTATCGCCTTATAGTCCATAAAGTATGGGTAGTCTGACTTAGGCGTTTAGCCTGATGATGCCCTTTGTTATTATAATATATGTACACGATGACAATAGACACCCCCCCCCCTCCATGACTGAGTATGGTGTATCCTTTGCTTCAAGTGTTCACGAAAAGAACTGTTTTGTTTTTCTAACATGATGACAGTGGATATCCTCTCCTCTCACCTAGTATGATGCGCTTTTTGCATCAAACGTTGACAAGATTTTGTAAAATTCAATATTGTTTTTCTAACAGGATTGTTGTTGTTGTTGACATACCCTGGCTAAAAGAGTCCAGGGATCATCCCAACCGCCAAAGCGCTTGAACACTATGGTACAAAATGCATCAGCTAGGGGTGAGAACATTACGTGTGTGACAGTTTTTTATGACCTGCCACGTGGGCAGCCATACTCCGTCTTCGGGGGATTCTAACAGGACGAAAGCAGAGACTCCCCTCTCAATGACTGCACCACCAAGTATGGTGTACTTTTTGTGTCAAAAGCTCACAACATTTCAACTTTTTTTTTGTTTGTCTGACAGGACAACAGTGGTGACACCCCCTTACATGACTGCATCTCCAAGGGCGGGCTAGGGGGCGCTGAGGTCATTTTGTCGTGGCGTGGCCTTGACCTCAAACGACCCAACAAGAAAGGTCACCTTCCGCTCCATTTTGCCTGCATGAAAGACCAGCCTGAGTGAGTGGAATGATGACACAATGTGACATAAGCAATACAGTATCGCAACATTATTGGAAGATTGTTTTTTTTATAAAGGTAGGAGAATACAGTGGAACCTCCCTTATAAGACTCCCTCCCACATAAGACCTACTTCTCTGAGACATTGCCCTTTGTAAGTACAGTGGAACCTCCCTTATAAGACTCCCTCCCAAGTAAGACCTACTTCTCTGAGACATTGCCCTTTGTAAGTACAGTGGAACCTCCCTTATAAGACTCCCTCCCACATAAGACCTACTTCTCTGAGACATTGCCCTTTGTAAGTACAGTGGAACCTCCCTTATAAGACTCCCTCCCACATAAGACCTACTTCTCTGAGACATTGCCCTTCTTTGTAAGTATTAAAATTACCTCCTTTATAGAAATCAAATCAAAGTGCACACACACATTAGCATTCATAACGCATTCAAACAAAAACGCAATACAAAAGCGATCACACACGGATAGCATAAATGGAATACAGCAGAAACAGACCTAATGGCAAGAGAGAGAGAAGAGAAAGAGAGTGGAGCTTTAATGACGGGGGAACAGGTGGGTTTTGAGGTTAGCTTTGAAAGCGGAAAGGATCGGTCGCTGACGGAGGGAGAGCGGAAGTTTGTTCCAGGAGGTCGGTCCTGAGACAGCAAAAGAGCGCCGACCAACAGTTGAAAGCTTTATACCTAGGGATCTGGAGAGAAAGAGGCTCAGAAACTGAACGTATAGTGCGAGCTTTACACACACACGCATGCACGCACGCACACGCTCACACACACACACACGCACACGCACACGCACACACACACATACACACACACACACACACACACACACACACACACACACAGAGGTACACACTTACCAATACCAATTTTTTTTAATTTTTAAACTGATATTTTACAACAGCATTGTGGAGCGCATTATTCGAAGGGACAAAACTCTGGTGAACATGAAGAAGAATGATGGGTACACCCCCCTTCATGTGTGTGCCTGCAACGACCACGCCAACTGCATGAGGATTTTGATCCAAAAGGTTGGTTATACGATGAATTTATAGCTTATTTGTCAGAATTATCTGTAACACAACAAAGAAAATGATTATGGATGCACTCCCCTTTATGTGCTTTGTTAATTTTGTTTTGCCTCAGGGCTGATTGGAAAAAAGCGTTATCTTACTTATGTGCTTATATCATAACCCTGGTTTAGTAAACTTTGGTGTCGTTTCATTTTCATTTGTCTGCAACAATCATGCCACTTGTATGAGAATGCTATGAACAGGTTACAGAAATAAAGCTATTTTTAGGACGTGCAAAGCTTATCTTATTGTACAGGGAAACCCATTTAGTACGAGTACGGTTTAAACGAGAGCCCGTGTTTAACGAGTGGTTTCAAAATTCCCGACCACAAGCCTTCTTTTTCCTTGTTAAATAATTCTGCATACAACGAGCTCGCTACAACGAGCAACTTGCATATAACGTACAATTTATTGACTCCCAAAGTCAAGCTTTTATGCAAAAACTACGCGGTTAGAACGAGAACGCACTTACAACCACACCGCCATCCCAAAGTCAAGCTTTCTTGCACAACTACCTGGCTAGAACGAGAACACGCTGACAACAGCATCGCCATCTTGACTGACCCCTCGATATGTAAGCGGCATTCTGATTGGCCGATATAACAACTTGGGTGTCTGCAGCGCAAGCAGACGACACTGGACTCACTCTTTGCGCACTGATCTTGTGACTTCCGGGAAATTTTAACTTTCTCTTAAAGCGCGTGTGTAGATTTGATGTTTTTGATGTTATCGTGTGTTAATAAACTGTTTTAAAGTGTATGTAATCGGCATTAAAAACCCTATGGATACAGGATACTGGGCTTACAACCATGCTTTGTTGGGTAAGTGTGTTGTTTCCGTTTTTCTGTCTTTTTCACACTTTACCAACACGCACATCACAGTAGATGTGAGGAGCGATTGATAGGTTCGTCAGGGTTGCCAAAATCGATAAAATGGTTTGAACGAGCAATGCTTACAACGAGTAAATTGGCCCTCTCCCCTGGAATTCGTACTAAACGGGTTTCACTGTATGTACCTTTTTTTTTGTTGGTATAAGACCCCCAATTTTTTTTTAACATAAAATTGACATTTTGTTCTTATTTTTTGTTACTATATCATTAGTCACATTATAAGGCGCAGGGGTCTCAGACTCAGAAAACGTATCGCCTTATAGTCCGTAAAATACGGTAATGTATTTTTATATGATGATGGATACACTCCTCTGTATGGGTGAACCTGCAATGACCTTGCCCATTGCATAACAATTTTGACTGAAAACAGTTGCTGTAGTCTTTTTAACTGTCAGTAGCTTGCTTTAACCCTTTCACCGCCAGCCATATTTCAGCCAAAATTTCCCATTAAATTTACCTGGGTAGAGAACAAAATCCATCTGCAGTATTGGGGATTCTTCTGTGACATATATAAAATAAGGTCTATCCTTACTTCCCAAAACTAAGACAATAGGGTCTTTGGATAATAGACCCCAATTTGATGCCTTTTAGTGACATAGGTGTTAAATCACTGTGGTGCTAAAATGTGACTGGCGGTGAAAGGGTTAATGGTAGTTTTAAAGCCATAGGTATCATTGCTTATGCGTTAGTTTGGAAAAGAATGATGTTCGGTCATACACAAAATGAAGTCAAGAGACCAAGTCGCACGCAGAACAGAAGGTAAGTCGTACAAATAGACTCCTTCGTGTGTACGTACATTTATAATGCCCCATCCGTCCGCATGGTGATTTTGTATTCTCTCCTTCGCTCAAACAGCTTCCTGTCAAATGAGCGTGGTTGCATCATGCTGCCGTTATGCACCTAGAAATAGACCCAGCATGTCCGTTTTTGACTGGAGAAAACCTTTGTAAGAATTTGTTTGTGGAAAAGGCAGGAGAATGGGCCTGTAAGGCAGAAAGATAGTTGATGAATGACAGTAAGCAAAGGGAAAAGGCAGAGTCAAAGAGAGTGACAGAGCAAGTTACAAGCATATAACTTCCAGAAGGTGGGGGAACTATTTGTACAAAAGACACACACACCCCCCTCCAGTATCCCAATGGGGGGAGTATTTTTTTAATGAAAAGGTTAGCCCTAGTTTTAACAGTTAGGAGTTCTCCGAAGACGGAGTGTGGCTGCCCATGTGGCTAGGTAATAAAAAAAATGGTCACACACGTAATGTTCTCATCCCTAGCTGGTGCATTTGTACCATAGTGTTCAGGTGCTTCGGCTGTTGGGATAATCCCTGGAGTCTTTTAGCCAGGGCAAGCCAACAAAAACATTGCTGATGCATTTGTACCATAGTGTTCAAGTGCTCCGGCTGTTGGGATGATCCCTGGAGTCTTTTAGCCAGGGTAAGCCGACAACAACAACTGTTAGGAATGACATTTTTTTTTTTTTTTTTTTTTTTTTAACTTTTGTATTTTTATTTAACTTTTTTTTCAACACATTTTATAATGAAGTATGAAAAGGACAAAAAGCACACACAAAAAACAAAAAAGACAAGAACTGACCAAATCAAATATTAAGAAAAAGAAATAAGCAGACCAACAATCAAAACAGGAATGCATAATCGAGCATGAATGCACATATGCTGGTATGGAATGACCTGAGCATTGAAACCAATAATAAGTAGATAACGGTATTAAAAATAGCGGTGGTGATATATGTGTTAGGAGTGACATTGATAGCTAATTTATTCAGATGTAACCTGGAGTGTGGCACACACAGCCTATTTTGATTTAGTCCATGATTGTGTTCGATAAAGGGAAGTAAATAAATTTCCAAAATATTACCAGCATCAACGTGGGCGTTGGGGTTTGTTGTTCATCATTGATAGGTAATTTGTCGTTTGCTGGGTCGTTTCCAGGGCAGTGCTGTGGTGAACGTGATGAACCAGGAGAACCAGTCCCCTCTCCATGTGGCCGCCCATGAGGCCGCTGTAGAGTGTGTCAAGATGCTGGTACAGCACGGTGAGGCACCAGGAATACTTTAACTGTCGTCGTCATTGTTGTTGCTTACCCCTTTCATCGCCACTGTCGCCTCTTGGCACCATAATCTTTTAACACCCATGTCACTAACAGGCATCAAACGAGGGTCTATCCAGTGACCTTAACATGTTCTTAATTTTGGGAGGTAAGGATAGGCCCTATGTTATGCATGTCTTAGAGGAATCCTCAGTATTGCAGACAAAATATTTTCTCTACCCAGGTAAGTTTAATGGAAAGTATTGGCTGAAAAATGGCTGGCGTTGAAAGGGTTAAGGCTGTGTTAGCCAAGAATGGAAAGTAAATTCTGCAATGTTTGGTTGATTTCAAGAGAGGAAAGGTCAAGGCAAACTAAAAATAGATTATGACGTGACTGGATAGCTGGTTACACGCCAGAAATCAAAATATTTTCAAAACTCATGAGCCCAATCAGGCTCTTTTCGTCCTGAACAGTTGTGCAGGCCTTGAGCCCAATCATTGGTCCTAAACAGTTGTGCAGGTCTTGAGCCCAATCATTCGTCCTAAACAGTTGTGCAGGCCTTGAGCCCAATCATTGGTCCTGAACAGTTGTGCAGGCCTTGAGCCCAATCATTGGTCCTAAACAGTTGTGCAGGCCTTGAGCCCAATCATTCGTCCTGAACAGTTGTGCAGGCCTTGAGCCCAATCATTGGTCCTGAACAGTTGTGCAGGCCTTGAGCCCAATCATTCATCCTGAACAGTTGTGCAGGCCTTGAGCCCAATCATTGGTCCTAAACAGTTGTGCAGGCCTTGAGCCCAATCATTCGTCCTGAACAGTTGTGCAGGCCTTAAGCCCAATCATTCGTCCTGAACAGTTGTGCAGGCCTTGAGCCCAATCATTCGTCCTGAACAGTTGTGCAGGCCTTGAGCCCAATCATTCGTCCTGAACAGTTGTGCAGGCCTTGAGCCCAATCATTGGTCCTGAACAGTTGTGCAGGCCTTGAGCCCAATCATTCGTCCTGAACAGTTGTGCAGGCCTTGAGCCCAATCATTCGTCCTGAACAGTTGTGCAGGCCTTGAGCCCAATCATTCGTCCTGAACAGTTGTGCAGGCCTTGAGCCCAATCATTGGTCCTAAACAGTTGTGCAGGCCTTGAGCCCAATCATTCGTCCTGAACAGTTGTGCAGGCCTTGAGCCCAATCATTCGTCCTGAACAGTTGTGCAGGCCTTGAGCCCAATCATTGGTCCTGAACAGTTGTGCAGGCCTTGAGCCCAATCATTGGTCCTGAACAGTTGTGCAGGCCTTGAGCCCAATCATTGGTCCTGAACAGTTGTGCAGGCCTTGAGCCCAATCATTCATCCTGAACAGTTGTGCAGGCCTTGAGCCCAATCATTGGTCCTAAACAGTTGTGCAGGCCTTGAGCCCAATCATTGGTCCTGAACAGTTGTGCCTGAACAGTTGTGCAGGCCTTGAGCCCAATCATTGGTCCTAAACAGTTGTGCAGGCCTTGAGCCCAATCATTCATCCTGAACAGTTGTGCAGGCCTTGAGCCCAATCATTGGTCCTAAACAGTTGTGCAGGCCTTGAGCCCAATCATTCGTCCTGAACAGTTGTGCAGGCCTTGAGCCCAATCATTGGTCCTGAACAGTTGTGCAGGCCTTGAGCCCAATCATTCGTCCTGAACAGTTGTGCAGGCCTTGAGCCCAATCATTCGTCCTGAACAGTTGTGCAGGCCTTGAGCCCAATCATTGGTCCTAAACAGTTGTGCAGGCCTTGAGCCCAATCATTCGTCCTAAACAGTTGTGCAGGCCTTGAGCCCAATCATTGGTCCTAAACAGTTGTGCAGGCCTTGAGCCCAATCATTCGTCCTAAACAGTTGTGCAGGCCTTAAGCCCAATCATTCATCCTGAACAGTTGTGCAGGCGTTGAACCCAATCATTGGTCCTAAACAGTTGTGCAGGCCTTGAGCCCAATCATTCATCCTAAACAGTTGTGCAGGCCTTGAGCCCAATCATTCGTCCTGAACAGTTGTGCAGGCCTTGAGCCCAATCATTGGTCCTGAACAGTTGTGCAGGCGTTGAGCCCAATCATTCGTCCTGAACAGTTGTGCAGGCCTTAAGCCCAATCAGGCTCATTCGTCCCGAGTGAGTTAATGGGTGATTTTTTGTGTGTGTTCAGGCGCTGATGTGAACAGTCGTGATCATATGGGTAACACCCCTCTACATGTGATGCTGGCTGGATTGGTGCAACAGTCCAGTGAACTGCACATGGTATGTGGCTAGTGTGTATGTTTGAGAGAGAGAGGGGGGGGGACAGAGAGAGGAGGGGGGCAGAGAGAGGGGATAGGTAGAGAGAGAGAGAGGGTGAGGGAAAGAGAGAGAAAGGGGGGGAGAGAGAGGGAGGGAGAGGGAAAGCAGACAGAGAGAGAGAGATTGGGGGGGGGGGGGGCAGAAGAGATAGATAAAAAGACAAAAACAGAGACTGATAACCAATGCAAAGATCACTCAGAGAACAACCTATTATGTTTGGGGAGGTATCCGAAAGAAGAATGTATTTTTAGACTGCATTTAAACAAAAAAATCAGTTGCTATTGTCATTCAGCTTGTTTCAATTTCATTATTATTGTTTCAGTTGCTGATGCTGCTTGGCCCAAAAGAACAAAGTGTATAAAGACAACACATGTACACACTTGCATGTTTTCTGACCAATTTTTTGTTTATCCTTTCAGTTGTTGATGCTGCTGGACCGAAAGGACAATGTCAGGGAACAGATATACACACCTGGCATGTTTTCTGATTCCATTTTTATTACGATCGTTTCAGTTGTTGGGTCAAAAAGGATAAAGTGTGTGAAGAGATATACACGCCTGGCGCGATTTCTGATTCCATTTTTATTACGATCGTTTCAGTTGTTGATGCTGCTGGGCCAGAACGACAAAGTCAGGGAAGAGGCTCGCACACAGCTGGCGTGTTTCTTGATCCAACATGGCGCCGATCCTCGCGCCAAAAACAACGACGATTTGGAGGCTGTCGACGCTTGCCCTTCATCACATCCTAAAGTGAAGGAGGCCGTGAAAAGATTCATCGCCAATAAGTGAGTTAATAGGAATAGTTCAGAAATAATTAAGGGGAGTAATTTCATGGTGTGTGGGAGTGATCTTGCCTAATTCAATCGGTCAAGCAGGGGATGTCACTCTACCATCAGCTCTCGTAGCCTATCGACTCGTGTGTTTGAGCAGACCTACAGCACGTAGAACACTGTCATTCTAAAAATGTATTTCATTTATATTTTGACGTCACATTTTGCAAGTTTTATCAGTTCTAAAAAAAATGTCTGCAAGTCGCTGACTCGCATCCTGCGGTTTCAAGCTTCGACGGCATTGTTGCTATGGAGTTTGACCGAGTAATGGAGGTAAGCAACTCTAATTTTCATGAAGTGCTCTCCCCTACTTTTCCCCGAAAATCGTCCATTATAATATGATGCGGTATGATGTAATGAAAATTGCAATAGAGTAGTACGCCCCAAACCATGATAGTTTGGAGGCCATTGATGCTTGTCTTTCGTCGCATCCTAAAGTTGTTGTTGTTGTCGTCGCCTGGCTAAAAGACTCCAGGGATCATCACAACAGCCAAAGCGTTTGAGCGCTATGGCACAAGATGCACCCGCTAAGGATGAGAACATTATGCATGTGACCGTTTTTTTAGCAATAGTCGTGATTTATTTTTCTTCAGCCGAACAGTTATGGTGGAGAGATACGGACGCAGAGCCAGGATGCGTTGTACGTCAAATGTGTTGTCTCTCGTTCGCTTTTCAAATGAAGGTCCCTCCCTGTGGGGATACCGGAGTGGGGGTGTCTTTCATCCAAATAGTTCCCACACCTTCTGGA
This sequence comes from Phymorhynchus buccinoides, assembly GCA_017654935.2. Classification (NCBI taxonomy): domain Eukaryota; kingdom Metazoa; phylum Mollusca; class Gastropoda; order Neogastropoda; family Raphitomidae; genus Phymorhynchus; species Phymorhynchus buccinoides. Next base: position 46,312,973 of record CM065703.1, on the reverse strand, counting down.
AGTTCTGTACTTGTAGTTTCCTCTAACCCGTCACTCTCTTTGACCTTGCCTTTTCCCATGATTACTGTCATCTGCTATCTTTCTGCCTTGCCAGTCCATTCTCGTGCCTTTTCAATAAAGTCTTACAAATTAAGATTTTCTCCAGCCAAAGACAGGCATACTGGGCCTAACTATTTCTTAGCTAGGCGCATAATAACGGCAGCATGACGCATCTGCGCTCATAATCGACAGGAGACTGTCTGAGCGAGCGATGAAGAAACAGAAGCAATGAAGATCATTACGATTCGTATCCCCTGAAGTCGGAGTATGGCCGCCCACTATGGCGGGGCCCTTTAACCCTTTCACTGCCAGCCATATTTCAGCCAAAGATTTCAATTAATTTTACCTGGGTAGCGAACAAAATCCGTCTGCAGTATTGGGGATTCTTCTGTGATGTATATCAAATAAGGTCTATGCTTACTTCCCAAAACTAAGACAATACGGTCTTTGGATAATAGACCCAAATTTGATGCTTTAGTAATATAGGACGGTGGTGTTGTGGAACTGCAGTACATTCTGTGTGGACGGGTCGTGACTACAGTAGGAACTGCAGTACATTCTGTGTGGACGGGTCGTGACTATAGTAGGAACTGCAGTACATTCTGTGTGGACGGGTCGCGACTATAGTAGGAACTGCAGTACATTCTGTGTGGACGGGTCATGACTACAGTAGGAACTGCAGTACATTCTGTGTGGACGGGTCATGACTATAGTAGGAACTGCAGTACATTCTGTGTGGACGGGTCATGACTATAGTAGGAACTGCAGTACATTCTGTGTGGACGGGTCATGACTACAGTAGGAACTGCAGTACATTCTGTGTGGACGGGTCATGACTATAGTAGGAACTGCAGTACATTCTGTGTGGACGGGTCATGACTATAGTAGGAACTGCAGTACATTCTGTGTGGACGGGTCGCGACTATAGTAGGAACTGCAGTACATTCTGTGTGGACGGGTCATGACTATAGTAGGAACTGCAGTACATTCTGTGTGGACGGGTCATGACTATAGTAGGAACTGCAGTACATTCTGTGTGGACGGGTCATGACTACAGTAGGAACTGCAGTACATTCTGTGTGGACGGGTCATGACTACAGTAGGAACTGCAGTACATTCTGTGTGGACGGGTCATGACTATAGTAGGAACTGCAGTACATTCTGTGTGGACGGGTCATGACTATAGTAGGAACTGCAGTACATTCTGTGTGGACGGGTCATGACTACTAGTAGGAACTGCAGTACATTCTGTGTGGACGGGTCATGACTATAGTAGGAACTGCAGTACATTCTGTGTGGACGGGTCATGACTATAGTAGGAACTGCAGTACATTCTGTGTGGACGGGTCATGACTACAGTAGGAACTGCAGTACATTCTGTGTGGACGGGTCATGACTATAGTAGGAACTGCAGTACATTCTGTGTGGACGGGTCATGACTATAGTAGGAACTGCAGTACATTCTGTGTGGACGGGTCATGACTATAGTAGGAACTGCAGTACATTCTGTGTGGACGGGTCATGACTATAGTAGGAACTGCAGTACATTCTGTGTGGACGGGTCATGACTATAGTAGGAACTGCAGTACATTCTGTGTGGACGGGTCATGACTATAGTAGGAACTGCAGTACATTCTGTGTGGACGGGTCATGACTATAGTAGGAACTGCAGTACATTCTGTGTGGAGGGTCAACTATAGTAGGAACTGCAGTACATTCTGTGTGGACGGGTCATGACTATAGTAGGAACTGCAGTACATTCTGTGTGGACGGGTCATGACTATAGTAGGAACTGCAGTACATTCTGTGTGGACGGGTCATGACTATAGTAGGAACTGCAGTACATTCTGTGTGGACGGGTCATGACTATAGTAGGAACTGCAGTACATTCTGTGTGGACGGACTCAGTACATTCTGACTATAGTAGGAACTGCAGTACATTCTGTGTGGACGGGTCGACTATAGACTATAGTAGGAACTGCAGTACATTCTGTGTGGACGGGTCATGACTATAGTAGGAACTGCAGTACATTCTGTGTGGACGGGTCATGACTATAGTAGGAACTGCAGTACATTCTGTGTGGACGGGTCATGACTATAGTAGGAACTGCAGTACATTCTGTGTGGACGGGTCATGACTACTAGGAACTGCAGTACATTCTGTGTGGACGGGTCATGACTATAGTAGGAACTGCAGTACATTCTGTGTGGACGGGTCATGACTATAGTAGGAACTGCAGTACATTCTGTGTGGACGGGTCATGACTATAGTAGGAACTGCAGTACATTCTGTGTGGACGGGTCGCGACTATAGTAGGAACTGCAGTACATTCTGTGTGGACGGGTCATGACTAGTAGTAGGAACTGCAGTACATTCTGTGTGGACGGGTCATGACTATAGTAGGAACTGCAGTACATTCTGTGTGGACGGGTCGCGACTACAGTAGGAACTGCAGTACATTCTGTGTGGACGGGTCATGACTATAGTAGGAACTGCAGTACATTCTGTGTGGACGGGTCATGACTATAGTAGGAACTGCAGTACATTCTGTGTGGACGGGTCATGACTATAGTAGGAACTGCAGTACATTCTGTGTGGACGGGTCATGACTACAGTAGGAACTGCAGTACATTCTGTGTGGACGGGTCATGACTATAGTAGGAACTGCAGTACATTCTGTGTGGACGGGTCATGACTATAGTAGGAACTGCAGTACATTCTGTGTGGACGGGTCATGACTACAGTAGGAACTGCAGTACATTCTGTGTGGACGGGTCATGACTATAGTAGGAACTGCAGTACATTCTGTGTGGACGGGTCATGACTACTACAGTAGGAACTGCAGTACATTCTGTGTGGACGGGTCATGACTATAGTAGGAACTGCAGTACATTCTGTGTGGACGGGTCATGACTACAGTAGGAACTGCAGTACATTCTGTGTGGACGGGTCATGACTATAGTAGGAACTGCAGTACATTCTGTGTGGACGGGTCATGACTATAGTAGGAACTGCAGTACATTCTGTGTGGACGGGTCATGACTATAGTAGGAACTGCAGTACATTCTGTGTGGACGGGTCATGACTAGTAGTAGGAACTGCAGTACATTCTGTGTGGACGGGTCAGTACATTCTGTGTGGACGGACTATAGTAGGAACTGCAGTACATTCTGTGTGGACGGGTCATGACTATAGTAGGAACTGCAGTACATTCTGTGTGGACGGGTCATGACTATAGTAGGAACTGCAGTACATTCTGTGTGGACGGGTCATGACTATAGTAGGAACTGCAGTACATTCTGTGTGGACGGGTCATGACTATAGTAGGAACTGCAGTACATTCTGTGTGGACGGGTCATGACTATAGTAGGAACTGCAGTACATTCTGTGTGGACGGGTCATGACTATAGTAGGAACTGCAGTACATTCTGTGTGGACGGGTCGGGTGACTATAGTAGGAACTGCAGTACATTCTGTGTGGACTATAGGGAACTGCAGTACATTCTGTGTGGAACTGCAGTACATTCTGTGTGGACATTCTGTGTGGACGGGTCGACTATAGTAGGAACTGCAGTACATTCTGTGTGGACGGGTCATGACTATAGTAGGAACTGCAGTACATTCTGTGTGGACGGGTCACATTCTGTGTGGACGACTATAGTAGGAACTGCAGTACATTCTGTGTGGACGGGTCGCGACTATAGTAGGAACTGCAGTACATTCTGTGTGGACGGGTCATGACTATAGTAGGAACTGCAGTACATTCTGTGTGGACGGGTCATGACTATAGTAGGAACTGCAGTACATTCTGTGTGGACGGGTCATGACTATAGTAGGAACTGCAGTACATTCTGTGTGGACGGGTCATGACTATAGTAGGAAGTGCAGTACATTGCAGTGTGTGGACGGGTCATGACTATAGTAGGAACTGCAGTACATTCTGTGTGGACGGGTCATGACTATAGTAGGAACTGCAGTACATTCTGTGTGGACGGGTCATGACTATAGTAGGAACTGCAGTACATTCTGTGTGGACGGGTCATGACTATAGTAGGAACTGCAGTACATTCTGTGTGGACGGGTCATGACTACAGTAGGAACTGCAGTACATTCTGTGTGGACGGGTCATGACTATAGTAGGAACTGCAGTACATTCTGTGTGGACGGGTCATGACTATAGTAGGAACTGCAGTACATTCTGTGTGGACGGGTCATGACTATAGTAGGAACTGCAGTACATTCTGTGTGGACGGGTCATGACTATAGTAGGAACTGCAGTACATTCTGTGTGGACTACTAGTAGGAACTGCAGTACATTCTGTGTGGACGGGTCATGACTACAGTAGGAACTGCAGTACATTCTGTGTGGACGGGTCATGACTACAGTAGGAACTGCAGTACATTCTGTGTGGACGGGTCATGACTACAGTAGGAACTGCAGTACATTCTGTGTGGACGGGTCATGACTAGTAGGAACTGCAGTACATTCTGTGTGGACGGGTCATGACTATAGTAGGAACTGCAGTACATTCTGTGTGGACGGGTCATGACTACAGTAGGAACTGCAGTACATTCTGTGTGGACGGGTCATGACTATAGTAGGAACTGCAGTACATTCTGTGTGGACGGGTCATGACTATAGTAGGAACTGCAGTACATTCTGTGTGGACGGGTCATGACTATAGTAGGAACTGCAGTACATTCTGTGTGGACGGGTCATGACTATAGTAGGAACTGCAGTACATTCTGTGTGGACGGGTCGCGACTATAGTAGGAACTGCAGTACATTCTGTGTGGACGGGTCATGACTATAGTAGGAACTGCAGTACATTCTGTGTGGACGGGTCATGACTATAGTAGGAACTGCAGTACATTCTGTGTGGACGGGTCATGACTACAGTAGGAACTGCAGTACATTCTGTGTGGACGGGTCATGACTACAGTAGGAACTGCAGTACATTCTGTGTGGACGGGTCATATAGACTAGTACATTCTGTGTGGACGGGTCGCGTAGGAACTGCAGTACATTCTGTGTGGACGGGTCATGACTATAGTAGGAACTGCAGTACATTCTGTGTGGACGGGTCATGACTATAGTAGGAACTGCAGTACATTCTGTGTGGACGGGTCACGACTATAGTAGGAACTGCAGTACATTCTGTGTGGACGGGTCATGACTATAGTAGGAACTGCAGTACATTCTGTGTGGACGGGTCATGACTACAGTAGGAACTGCAGTACATTCTGTGTGGACGGGTCATGACTATAGTAGGAACTGCAGTACATTCTGTGTGGACGGGTCATGACTATAGTAGGAACTGCAGTACATTCTGTGTGGACGGGTCATGACTATAGTAGGAACTGCAGTACATTCTGTGTGGACGGGTCATGACTATAGTAGGAACTGCAGTACATTCTGTGTGGACGGGTCATGACTATAGTAGGAACTGCAGTACATTCTGTGTGGACGGGTCGCGACTACAGTAGGAACTGCAGTACATTCTGTGTGGACGGGTCATGACTATAGTAGGAACTGCAGTACATTCTGTGTGGACGGGTCATGACTATAGTAGGAACTGCAGTACATTCTGTGTGGACGGGTCATGACTAGTAGGAACTGCAGTACATTCTGTGTGGACGGGTCATGACTATAGTAGGAACTGCAGTACATTCTGTGTGGACGGGTCATGACTATAGTAGGAACTGCAGTACATTCTGTGTGGACGGGTCATGACTATAGTAGGAACTGCAGTACATTCTGTGTGGACGGGTCATGACTATAGTAGGAACTGCAGTACATTCTGTGTGGACGGGTCGCGACTATAGTAGGAACTGCAGTACATTCTGTGTGGACGGGTCATGACTATAGTAGGAACTGCAGTACATTCTGTGTGGACGGGTCATGACTATAGTAGGAACTGCAGTACATTCTGTGTGGACGGGTCATGACTATAGTAGGAACTGCAGTACATTCTGTGTGGACGGGTCGCGACTATAGTAGGAACTGCAGTACATTCTGTGTGGACGGGTCATGACTATAGTAGGAACTGCAGTACATTCTGTGTGGACTCATACTATAGTAGGAACTGCAGTACATTCTGTGTGGACGGGTCATGACTATAGTAGGAACTGCAGTACATTCTGTGTGGACGGGTCATGACTATAGTAGGAACTGCAGTACATTCTGTGTGGACGGGTCATGACTATAGTAGGAACTGCAGTACATTCTGTGTGGACGGGTCATGACTATAGTAGGAACTGCAGTACATTCTGTGTGGACGGGTCGCGACTATAGTAGGAACTGCAGTACATTCTGTGTGGACGGGTCATGACTATAGTAGGAACTGCAGTACATTCTGTGTGGACGGGTCATGACTATAGTAGGAACTGCAGTACATTCTGTGTGGACGGGTCATGACTATAGTAGGAACTGCAGTACATTCTGTGTGGACGGGTCGGACTACAGTAGGAACTGCAGTACATTCTGTGTGGACTCATGACTAGTAGGAACTGCAGTACATTCTGTGTGGACGGGTCATGACTATACGGGTCAGTAGGAACTGCAGTACATTCTGTGTGGACTATAGTAGGAACTGCAGTACATTCTGTGTGGACGGGTCATGACTATAGTAGGAACTGCAGTACATTCTGTGTGGACGGGTCGCGACTGAGTAGGAACTGCAGTACATTCTGTGTGGACGGGTCGCGACTACTAGGAACTGCAGTACATTCTGTGTGGACGGGTCGCGACTATAGTAGGAACTGCAGTACATTCTGTGTGGACGGGTCATGACTATAGTAGGAACTGCAGTACATTCTGTGTGGACGGGTCATGACTATAGTAGGAACTGCAGTACATTCTGTGTGGACGGGTCATGACTATAGTAGGAACTGCAGTACATTCTGTGTGGACGGGTCATGACTATAGTAGGAACTGCAGTACATTCTGTGTGGACGGGTCAGTACATTCTGACTATAGTAGGAACTGCAGTACATTCTGTGTGGACGGGTCATGACTATAGTAGGAACTGCAGTACATTCTGTGTGGACGGGTCATGACTATAGTAGGAACTGCAGTACATTCTGTGTGGACGGGTCATGACTATAGTAGGAACTGCAGTACATTCTGTGTGGACGGGTCATGACTACATTCTGTAGGAACTGCAGTACATTCTGTGTGGACGGGTCATGACTATAGTAGGAACTGCAGTACATTCTGTGTGGACGGGTCAGTACATGTGTGGAACTGCAGTACATTCTGTGTGGACGGGTCACTATAGTAGGAACTGCAGTACATTCTGTGTGGACGGGTCGCGACTATAGTAGGAACTGCAGTACATTCTGTGTGGACGGGTCATGACTATAGTAGGAACTGCAGTACATTCTGTGTGGACTATAGGGTCAGTACATTCTGACTACAGTAGGAACTGCAGTACATTCTGTGTGGACGGGTCATGACTATAGTAGGAACTGCAGTACATTCTGTGTGGACGGGTCGCGACTATAGTAGGAACTGCAGTACATTCTGTGTGGACGGGTCACTGACTATAGTAGGAACTGCAGTACATTCTGTGTGGACGGGTCATGACTACAGTAGGAACTGCAGTACATTCTGTGTGGACTCATGACTATAGTAGGAACTGCAGTACATTCTGTGTGGACGGGTCATGACTATAGTAGGAACTGCAGTACATTCTGTGTGGACGGGTCATGACTATAGTAGGAACTGCAGTACATTCTGTGTGGACGGGTCTATGACTAGTACATTCTGTAGTAGGAACTGCAGTACATTCTGTGTGGACGGGTCATGACTATAGTAGGAACTGCAGTACATTCTGTGTGGACGGGTCATGACTATAGTAGGAACTGCAGTACATTCTGTGTGGACGGGTCATGACTATAGTAGGAACTGCAGTACATTCTGTGTGGACGGGAACTGCAGTACATTCTGTGTGGACGGGTCACTACAGTAGGAACTGCAGTACATTCTGTGTGGACGGGTCATGACTATAGTAGGAACTGCAGTACATTCTGTGTGGACGGGTCATGACTATAGTAGGAACTGCAGTACATTCTGTGTGGACGGGTCATGACTATAGTAGGAACTGCAGTACATTCTGTGTGGACGGGTCATGACTATAGTAGGAACTGCAGTACATTCTGTGTGGACGGGTCATGACTATAGTAGGAACTGCAGTACATTCTGTGTGGACGGGTCATGACTACAGTAGGAACTGCAGTACATTCTGTGTGGACGGGTCATGACTACTAGTAGGAACTGCAGTACATTCTGTGTGGACGGGTCATGACTATAGTAGGAACTGCAGTACATTCTGTGTGGACGGGTCATGACTATAGTAGGAACTGCAGTACATTCTGTGTGGACTGGGTCATCATGACTATAGTAGGAACTGCAGTACATTCTGTGTGGACGGGTCATGACTACTGCAGTAGGAACTGCAGTACATTCTGTGTGGACGGGTCATGACTATAGTAGGAACTGCAGTACATTCTGTGTGGACGGGTCATGACTATAGTAGGAACTGCAGTACATTCTGTGTGGACGGGTCATGACTATAGTAGGAACTGCAGTACATTCTGTGTGGACGGGTCATGACTATAGTAGGAACTGCAGTACATTCTGTGTGGACGGGTCATGACTATAGTAGGAACTGCAGTACATTCTGTGTGGACGGGTCATGACTATAGTAGGAACTGCAGTACATTCTGTGTGGACGGGTCAGTGACTACGGGTCATGACTAGTAGGAACTGCAGTACATTCTGTGTGGACGGGTCATGACTATAGTAGGAACTGCAGTACATTCTGTGTGGACGGGTCATGACTATAGTAGGAACTGCAGTACATTCTGTGTGGACGGGTCATGACTATAGTAGGAACTGCAGTACATTCTGTGTGGACGGGTCATGACTATAGTAGGAACTGCAGTACATTCTGTGTGGACGGGTCATGACTATAGTAGGAACTGCAGTACATTCTGTGTGGACGGGTCATGTAGGAACTGCAGTACATTCTGTGTGGACTATAGTAGGAACTGCAGTACATTCTGTGTGGACGGGTCATGACTATAGTAGGAACTGCAGTACATTCTGTGTGGACGGGTCGTCATGACTATAGTAGGAACTGCAGTACATTCTGTGTGGACGGGTCATGACTATAGTAGGAACTGCAGTACATTCTGTGTGGACGGGTCAACTATAGTAGGAACTGCAGTACATTCTGTGTGGACGGGTCATGACTATAGTAGGAACTGCAGTACATTCTGTGTGGACGGGTCATGACTATAGTAGGAACTGCAGTACATTCTGTGTGGACGGGTCATGACTATAGTAGGAACTGCAGTACATTCTGTGTGGACGGGTCATGACTATAGTAGGAACTGCAGTACATTCTGTGTGGACGGGTCATGACTATAGTAGGAACTGCAGTACATTCTGTGTGGACGGGTCATGACTATAGTAGGAACTGCAGTACATTCTGTGTGGACGGGTCATGACTATAGTAGGAACTGCAGTACATTCTGTGTGGACGGGTCATGACTATAGTAGGAACTGCAGTACATTCTGTGTGGACGGGTCATGACTACAGTAGGAACTGCAGTACATTCTGTGTGGACGGGTCATGACTAGTACATTCTGTGTGGACTACTAGTAGGAACTGCAGTACATTCTGTGTGGACTCATGACTATAGTAGGAACTGCAGTACATTCTGTGTGGACGGGTCATGACTACAGTAGGAACTGCAGTACATTCTGTGTGGACGGGTCATGACTATAGTAGGAACTGCAGTACATTCTGTGTGGACGGGTCATGACTATAGTAGGAACTGCAGTACATTCTGTGTGGACGGGTCATGACTACAGTAGGAACTGCAGTACATTCTGTGTGGACGGGTCATGACTATAGTAGGAACTGCAGTACATTCTGTGTGGACGGGTCATGACTATAGTAGGAACTGCAGTACATTCTGTGTGGACGGGTCATGACTATAGTAGGAACTGCAGTACATTCTGTGTGGACGGGTCATGACTACAGTAGGAACTGCAGTACATTCTGTGTGGACGGGTCATGACTATAGTAGGAACTGCAGTACATTCTGTGTGGACGGGTCATGACTATAGTAGGAACTGCAGTACATTCTGTGTGGACGGGTCATGACTATAGTAGGAACTGCAGTACATTCTGTGTGGACGGGTCATGACTATAGTAGGAACTGCAGTACATTCTGTGTGGACGGGTCATGACTATAGTAGGAACTGCAGTACATTCTGTGTGGACGGGTCATGACTATAGTAGGAACTGCAGTACATTCTGTGTGGACGGGTCGCGACTATAGTAGGAACTGCAGTACATTCTGTGTGGACGGGTCGCGACTATAGTAGGAACTGCAGTACATTCTGTGTGGACGGGTCATGACTATAGTAGGAACTGCAGTACATTCTGTGTGGACGGGTCGTCAGTACTATAGTAGGAACTGCAGTACATTCTGTGTGGACGGGTCATGACTATAGTAGGAACTGCAGTACATTCTGTGTGGACGGGTCGGGTCATGACTATAGTAGGAACTGCAGTACATTCTGTGTGGACGGGTCATGACTATAGTAGGAACTGCAGTACATTCTGTGTGGACGGGTCATGACTATAGTAGGAACTGCAGTACATTCTGTGTGGACGGGTCATGACTATAGTAGGAACTGCAGTACATTCTGTGTGGACGGGTCATGACTACAGTAGGAACTGCAGTACATTCTGTGTGGACGGGTCATGACTATAGTAGGAACTGCAGTACATTCTGTGTGGACGGGTCATGACTACAGTAGGAACTGCAGTACATTCTGTGTGGACGGGTCATGACTATAGTAGGAACTGCAGTACATTCTGTGTGGACGGGTCATGACTATAGTAGGAACTGCAGTACATTCTGTGTGGACGGGTCATGACTATAGTAGGAACTGCAGTACATTCTGTGTGGACGGGTCATGACTACAGTAGGAACTGCAGTACAGTAGGAACTGCAGTACATTCTGTGTGGACGGGTCATGACTACAGTAGGAACTGCAGTACATTCTGTGTGGACGGGTCATGACTACAGTAGGAACTGCAGTACATTCTGTGTGGACGGGTCATGACTATAGTAGGAACTGCAGTACATTCTGTGTGGACGGGTCATGACTATAGTAGGAACTGCAGTACATTCTGTGTGGACGGGTCATGACTACAGTAGGAACTGCAGTACATTCTGTGTGGACGGGTCATGACTACAGTAGGAACTGCAGTACATTCTGTGTGGACGGGTCATGACTACAGTAGGAACTGCAGTACATTCTGTGTGGACGGGTCATGACTACAGTAGGAACTGCAGTACATAGGAACATGTGTGGACGGGTCATGACTACAGTAGGAACTGCAGTACATTCTGTGTGGACGGGTCATGACTATAGTAGGAACTGCAGTACATTCTGTGTGGACGGGTCATGACTATAGTAGGAACTGCAGTACATTCTGTGTGGACGGGTCAGTACATTCTGACTATAGTAGGAACTGCAGTACATTCTGTGTGGACGGGTCATGACTATAGTAGGAACTGCAGTACATTCTGTGTGGACGGGTCGCGACTATAGTAGGAACTGCAGTACATTCTGTGTGGACGGGTCATGACTACAGTAGGAACTGCAGTACATTCTGTGTGGACGGGTCATGACTATAGTAGGAACTGCAGTACATTCTGTGTGGACGGGTCATGACTATAGTAGGAACTGCAGTACATTCTGTGTGGACGCATCATGACTATAGTAGGAACTGCAGTACATTCTGTGTGGACGGGTCATGACTACAGTAGGAACTGCAGTACATTCTGTGTGGACGGGTCATGACTATAGTAGGAACTGCAGTACATTCTGTGTGGACGGGTCATGACTATAGTAGGAACTGCAGTACATTCTGTGTGGACGGGTCATGACTACAGTAGGAACTGCAGTACATTCTGTGTGGACGGGTCGCGACTACAGTAGGAACTGCAGTACATTCTGTGTGGACGGGTCGCGACTACAGTAGGATCACGGTATAAGGTACAAAACTGTTATTTTCCAGTACAGAACACAGTTCGTTCTGTGAGTTGTTTCCCTTGTTTGATTACTTCCGTTTCTCGAATTCCCTTGGTTTCGATGTACAATTTGACAGCAATTAGTGATGAAAAATGGCATACAAACGAAGTCTTACGAGAGAGGAGATTCTTCAACTGCTTGACTTGGATGAACCTGACGACAGGGACCCAGAATTTGTTTTTTCTGACTCTGAGTCTGAAAGCGACGAAAGTAGTGAGGGTGATTGTGAAACTAGTGACAGTGTGCCTGTGGCTTCGACAAGTCAAGAGACTGAGTCTGTTGGTCGTGGGAGGGGTAGGGGGTGTCGTCGAATGCAGCCAGGTGTGGGGGTGCATGTAAACAATGAATCGTTCCCGTTTTTTAAGTTGGCATGTAAAAAGCGTTATTCCTATCAACTTATAAATTACATATGCGAATTAAACAGCCTTTTTTCAGTAAGTAACCAATATTTGGTCGCAAAAGGACATCATTCAGCTACGTAAGACGCGTTTGTTTACAACCACCCAATTTCTATGAGTAGTACCGCGGCAGGCTCGGGCCTGCACTGAGAATAGGCTGAGGCAGCGTCAGTCACAATAGTGTTAAAAGCAGCCATACACGTAATTTCCCACCCAAGGGCATGAGAAATGTTCACATGGCACTGGGTGTGCCCCCAGAGCATTTAAGGCGGGGAACGGGGAGGAAAACAATAATTAAAAAAATAACGATTCGTTTTTCTCTTTTTTTCTTCTTTTCAGCCGAACAGCCGTCACCGATAGAGACAGACGCAGGCAGTCTGGCTTGGGCAGCGCGGCAGTGAGCCCGGACGCATTGTGCGTGAAATGTAGCCTGCTGGAGGCCCAGATCCTGCTGGTTCCATGCGGTCACCGTGCCCTGTGCGTGCGATGCAGCAACAGCAGTGTGTCTGCCTGCCCCCTCTGTTCTCTGCCCATCAAGCAGATGTTCGATAAAGGCAAGTATCTTTTTTTTATTTTTTTATTCAATTCTTCTTCTTCTGCGTTCCCAGGCCATAATGCCATAATGGGTAAGGTACGTATGTGTCCGGTTTTCAGTTTTCACTGGTCTCCCCACTGCGTTCAGCCGACACATTCCCATTTCGGAGGAGCTCAAAGATTGGAAGATGTTTTTCGAAAAAAGGCAGAATGGGCCAATAAGTCAGAAAGATAGTAGATGATAGAAAGCAAAGGGAAAAGGCAGAGTCAAAGAGAGTGAAAGACAAGAGGAAGTTACAAGCACAGAACTTCCAGAAGGTGAGGGAACTATTTTTTATGAAGAAAAAAACCGGTATCCCCACGGGTAGAGACTCGTGGAGGGGGCTGGGTCATCCAGCTCCCCGTATGGTTATTAATCTCATACGTTATTAATCTCATACGTTCCATCAATTATGAGCTCAGACGAATCAGTGCTGTTCGACACTTTCTGTCTGTTGCAGCCACGAAAACTCTTATTTCTGCCTTTATTCTTTCCCGCATTGACTATTGCAACTCTCTTCTCTGTGGCTGTCCTAAGTATCTCCTGCAACGTGTTCAAAAACTGCAAAACAGTGCAGCACGCCTCACTCTCAAGATTCCACGTTCTGATCATATAACACCTCATCTTCGTAACTTGCACTGGCTTCCAGTAGAGGCTAGAATCAAGTATAAAATAGCTTGCCTTTGTTTCGGTGCTGTTCACTCCTCTGGTCCCGTCTATCTCTCCGAACTAGTAACTGTCTACTTACCTGCTCGCTCCCTACGTTCTTCCTCTGACTGCTGCACACTCAAGGTTCCTCGGGTCCACACGAAATCGTTTGGTGAACGATCTTTCTACTATTTAGCACCTCACTTATGGAATTCCCTCCCACAACATGTCCGCTCATCTGACTCTATCTCCGCCTTTCGCTCTGCCCTTAAAACTCACTTGTTTCGGACATATTATGATTGATTAGTGTTTGTGTGTGAGGTGTGTGTGTGTGTGTGTGTGTGGGGGGGGGGGGGCCGTTTGATTGCAGAAATCTTGTAAAAAATGTATTTACAATTATTTTATTATTCGTATTTTGTATGTAGAATGTCTACGTCTTGTAAACTTTAAATGCTTGTAAATGAGGTAGAAGGGTATTTTTGTTTTTGCAAAATTTGTCTATTATAATTAGTCATGTAATTGGTATGTCGATGGCAGTATGATTTTATTTCAAGTTGCAGTATTGTATTCAAACTTCATTGGGAATGTGAATGTGGTCTCTATGTTTCTTCTTAGAATGTTCATGTTGTAACTATTTTACTTGTATAATTAATTGTGTGCGAGCATGCGTGTGCGCATGCATGTGTGTGTGTGTGTGTGTGTGTGTGTGTGTGTGTGTGTGTGTGTGTGAGTAAGGAAGTAAGAGAACGTTGTGTGTAAGCATCGTGCTTATTTTACTTTCTAATGATTAATTATTTGTTTGCCTTTAATGTTCTTGTTATCAATGTAAAGCGCACTGAGCTCATGTGAGAAAGAGCGCTATATAAATTCCCATTATTATTATTATTATTATTATGGAGGCACGAGGCATCCACCCACTGCCCCAATTTTATTGAATAATTTGTATTCCTTCTCTTCATTCATTCCACAACTCCTGCTTTCACTCACTCTTTCGTCCCAACAACATGCATGTATAAATAAATAAAATCAGAACGGGGCAAATACAAAAAAGCAGCTCTTGATAGGTAATATAATGAAAGAATAAGGAAGTCATCACTTTCTCAAACTTAATAATACTATATATATTTCATAGCTGTATTATTAATATTGCATATTAATACAAGTATTCTCTAAAGAGAAGGGTTTTTTTTTGGGGGGGTTTCATTACAAAACAACAACAGTGACAATAACAACAACCACAACAGCAAAAAGAGAAAAAATTCAGACTTGAAAAGAACGAAGATACCAGGTTTTTGTTCTTAACTAGATCTGAATTTGGGACTTACGAGTTTTTCGTCTATTTTCACAACCTCATTTACCCCAAATAGAAAGTCGTTAGAGATACAAGCTTTTGGTGGAAGGTGGTGAGAAAAATTAGAGAGCTGACTATGTATCTAACTCAAAACCCCAAAAATCGAGATAAAGGTTTTTGAATTTCACCGACGATATTATAATCACAGAGACTTATCTCTATGAAATTTGGGTTGCTCTCCCCAGAGAGCACGTCACTGCAAACGCAGCGCCAACCAATTTAAAACTTTTTTGGGGGGGTGGGGGCAGACGTGGGAAACCTAGCTATCAATTTGATCATACCAGGCAGTAGGATTTCCCCTGTGCTTATCGACTTCAAACTGCCGTGGGATTTTTACGTGCGTAAAGCGCATGGGTCAGACTAGCTTTAAGTCCCCATCCGAAGGACTCGTTCATTCAGTTCGACTTTCCTGTCGAACTAGAAAGAAAAGACGAGGCCGGGATTTGAACCCGGGTCACTCACGTTGCAGTCACACATTGAAATCAGCAGAAGCAAAAATTGATTTATGAAGCTATTTTAGTTTGCTTTTTCCACAATTTATACAAATGCTTATTTTAAAGTGTTTGAAAAATACAGTAGACACAAAGATCTTGTTTGACAAATTAAAAAAAAACTTCCTTTTCTGGTAAAATTCAAAAACAGGAAATCCTTGTATAGCAGGAAAAGTTGCACCCATGTCTGGCACAGGGGTCTGTCTAGGTGAAGAAAGTATCGCCTCATAGTCCGTAAGATACGCTACCTACCCGCATCAAAGATATTCTAAAAGGGTAAGATGGACTACTTAAGAGCTCGGCGAGCCGGGCTGATAGAGTTATCGTTAGTGGCGACAGTACACCATTCACAGTGACGGCTATCCAAAAACTCAGACTGGACCTTGAACGGAGAATTCAACTGGCCTATCGACGTGTAAAATGTGTCCTGTTTAAAAGGGACATAACCAGTGTTTCTGTCCTCACTACTCATATAGGGAAAAGAGACCGGATGCTTATCTTCCCCTATACAGTCTTTGCCCGCATGCACAATTTGAGGGACCTAGGCCCCTCCAATCAGACACTATGACGTTAACATAGACAGGTAGCCAGCCAACCAGACAGCAAAGAAAACATTACGCAGCTTTCGTTTTGCGGCTGCTTAATAAAGGCAGAGGCTGATGAGGGTTGTTTGTGGGTTCTTCGCTTGTTTTTTGTGTGTTAAATCCCACGAGCGTATCTGAAATTGCAGGAGCCTTTTTCGCCCAACTCTTGTACTTCAAGGGGTTAGAATCCGTTTAGGATGATTTTCGTCAAAATGAAAGATTTATAATTATAATTTAAGAAACTAAACAACTGCTTGAAGCATTACCGTAGTGCGAACTTGGCATTGAACGGTCGCCATTTTTACGGGAATTCCCCATTGTTTACGGCTACATTGATCGGCGACGCTGAATTTAGAGGGTTTACGTTCGCTTTTCCTTGCTGAGTATTTACAATTTTTCAAACTTTACGTGGCATGAATATAATCTTAAGCTGATTCTAACCCCATCCCTTACCCATTGAAGTACAAAAGTTGGGCCCCAAAAAAGGCTCCTGCAATTTTGGATACGCTCATGGGATTTAACCGTTTTGTGTGTGTTTGTTATTGTTGTACCCTGGCTAAAAGACTCCAGGGATCATTCCAACAGCCGAAGCACTTGAACACTATGGTACAAATGCACCAGCTAGGAATGAGAACATTACGTGTGTGACCGTTTTTGATTACCCCGCCACGTGGGCAGCCACACTCTAACTTCGGAGGATTTTAGATTGATGATGTTATGCTAGGAGCTTGTCATGGCTTAGTGCAATCCCTGCACAACGATGCAGAACGTAAGATTTTGATGTGGCCTTGGCCCCCTGTGGGGATACCAGGGGGGTCTTTTGTATAAATAGTTCCCCCACCTTCCGGAAGTTTTGTGCTTGTAACTTCCTCTAATCTGTCACTCTCTTTGACTCTGCCTTTTCCCCTTTGCTTACTGTCATCTACTATCTTTCTGCTTTACCAGTCCATTCTGCTTTTTTTCAAGAAAGGCTTTCAAAAAGATTTCCTCCAGCCGAAGTCAGACTTGCTGGGCCTAACTATTTCTTAGTTAGGCGCATAATGGCAGCATGATGCATCTGCACTCATATTTGACAGGAAACTGTCTGAGCGATCGAGGAAGATGATGTAGCCTTGGTGTTCTAGGTTATGTCAATTGGTCTGACACAGCCTTAAGCCAAGGCGATTTCTGTTTGTTAATTTTTTTGGGGAAAGTTAAAAATAAGATTTTGACGACATTTTGTGGAACTGTTATAATTGCTCAAGTATGTGCATTCATCAACATATTGTCCACCATATTCTCTTTGTGGTTAGTTAAGTTTTAACAATTTTTAGTAAGATAAAATGTTGTTGCAAATCAATTAATCCCTTCACTGCCTGCCCAGTGTCTACTACAGGGTGTGTCATGTCATTGATGATGTCATCACTTTTGATGTCATAGCCCCTGGAATGCTGGTGTTTGGTTTAGACAAGTCAGGAAAGGCATATCTGTAGACCGTTTTTTCACTTTGAGTCTAACAGGCCTCTTTTGAATTTCATAAAAAAATTGATAATTTCTCAATTTTTCTCTGGCAGTGAAGGGGTTAACTCATTCGAGTCGTTCCGGCCATATATGTGCAGAATTAATAGATAGCTGTCAATTTGATGCATTTGCTTCAAGGGAAGTGAATCTGAGTGCACGCCGTACCTTGGTCACTTCTAAACTCGATTCGCTCCCTTAGACCACAATTTTGCCTCTGACTTTCCCTTTGTAGCGGTTTGTTGTGGGGAAACCAATCAGTGTGGAGAGTTTTTCTATATAAAGTCTATCTATAACAAAAATTCTGATCTACCACTTCCCTATGTCTAAACCTGAAGTAAAAACCTGTAATCTTCTTTCATTTCTCCTTTTGTTTATGTACGTTTTGTTTGTGTGCATGGCTGGAGCGATTTGTGAGTTATTTGAATAATTCAAAATCGTTGCGATGCGAATGAGTTAATGGTGTTTACTTTTTTTGTTCTTTTTTTTGCAGATGGCAAGAAAGTCAAGACTTGCATTGTGATGTGAAGACAGCGACAAAATGGGAAGATAATTAGGGGTGATAATTAGGGACTGCCTTCAGCTGCGCTCTTCTTTCTCTTAGCATCCTACGTCATGCTACTGATGGTTATGATGCGCTACAACGTTTATTTCTATCATTGTCTTTCAACGTAATTTTTAAAAATTCATCATGGAGATTGTTGTTGTTGTCATTTTCACTGTCGTTGTCATCAGCATGGATTGATAATATTTAACCCCTTCCCTGTCAGGTCCTGTGTCTATAACGGGATGTGTGATGTCATTGATGATGTCATAACTTGATGTCGTAGCCCCCGGAGTGATTATATGGTTTTCTTCAAGCTTTTTGTTATTGGTTTTAAAATGACTACTTAGCAGATCATGTAGGTACCGTACGCAATCATACATGAATTATGGAATGTGTGTGTATGCGTGTTGTGTTGTTGTTGTTACTGTGTGTGTGCATGTGTTATGTCTTTTCACTAAAAATGATATTAGACAAAGATGTGTGTGTGTGTGTAACAAATTTGCAGTGAGGAATATGTGATGACAGCATTGTATTTGTGACGTTTGAATGTGCATTACATGCCTTCTGTCCTTGACATTGTCAATACTAGACGGAAATTTGAAACAACACTGTTTAGGTTGTGTGTTTTTAATGTTTTTTGTACCCCCCTGCCTGAAAGCAGACCATGCGGTTAACCATAAACCAAGTATTTGTACAGATACTAATTAATACATGATTACTGTTTTAGAAATGTTATGCATGTATATTGCGCACAGCTATTAATCAGTCATTTTATATTTATCATTATTTTTATAGCAGTATGCAAAATGATGAAGCTTTGTTGTTGTTGTTTTCGTTCCCCAGCTTAAACGCTTTGGGGGCACACCCAGTGCCACGTGAACATTTCGCATGGCCTTGGGTGGGAAGATTACGTGTATGGCTGCTTTTAAACGGCCCTGCCTCATGGGCGGCCATACTTCGACTTCAGGGGATTTGAAGCTTTGAATAGCATAATTTGTTTTTCTGCTCCTAAAGCAATGAATCTTGTTATATGTGGCTTGGAAAGTTTAAGTGTCAATAGCCCTATTTTTTAAAAATAATTTTTTTTATTAAAGATTAGATTGAAAGGATTTGATTTTGGTGTCATTATTGTGTATTGATGGTTATTTTTGTTTAGTTTAATTATATTTAATGTGGTTTGTTTTTTCCAAGAATTTTTTTTTTTTTCATGAGTGAATGTGTAAATGTTTAGTCGCGTTGCATGCCATTGTGTGCAGTGAAAGTATGGAGACTAGATTTGTTTTTTAATATTTTTGTTCAGACATCGCTAGTGACTCAACTTACCCTGTGCTTGTAGTTAAAACCTGATAAACACAGACTGCAAAAAAAAGATGCTTATTCTGATTTGAATGTTGTAATGCTAAAATTTGTTTTCACTTGTTGCTTTTTGAAATTGTGTGTGTGAGACATGCTATTATCTTCAGTCGTCTGGAATTTATCAGCATCCATCATGCAAATTCATTTGGCAAAATGGATTTGCTGCTTTCAATCATGTAAATAACCGTACAAATGATATGTACAACAAGCTTAAAATTAAAAGAAGCCAATTGTGATTTGTAGAATCATTTTATGAGAAACTATTTTATGCATAAATGTGATGCATAGTAAACATTTGTGCATGGTCTTAATAGTGTTTATAAGTCATTGTAATGTGTGGAAATACTATTATCATGTGTATTGATTGTTGATGGTGAGATGTATTCCAATTTTTATTTGATTGATTGCTACAAGTTAATAATGGTTAGTGATCCTCTCTCTCTCTCTCTCTTCCAGAAGATTGGAAGAATAGGCGTTGCCTAAAATCTATATCCTTGGAAAATAAAGTTTAAGTTTTCAAGTTTTCTCTCCCTCATTGTCTGTCTGTCAGTCAGTCTCTCTCTCTCTGTGTTTTAAACATGCACATTTCTAAGTTGATGTAATGAATTTTAATAATAATTATTTGGTTGGTATAATTTCGTTTGAGTAATGTTCTTTCAGTTATGTTATATCTCTGTCATGTTGTTGCACCTAACCTGAATTTCTCTTTGGGATATATTAAAGTATACTTGAACTTGAACTAATGGTTTGTATAGTATAGTATATAGTATAGTATAGTGTGGGACTGGCTCAAGCCTAAGCCTCGCGGCTTATAAACGTCCCTTCATTGACACTGTTTTGTTTGCTTAAAGCATGCCTTTTAAAATTATGATTGTAATTCAATCATCATGTTCAAAAAATAGTTGACTAAAATTTTCATCTTTGTCAAGAAGATTTTTGAAGGTATTTAGTGTTGGTGCTCTTTTTAGGTTAGGTGTTAGTAAATTCCAGAGGTTAGCAACTCGATTACTAAAACAATGTTTACGCCTGTTAGTATTACAACGCTGTATATGTAATTTTCCCTCTTGATTTCTAGTGCTGTTATAAAAATGATGTATGATTGAGTGTTTGAAAGCTTAGTGGGTTTAGCATGATTACTGTATGTGGTGTGGGCTCTTGGGAGTCAGCCAGGGTGCAGGCAACATGCTTGGATTCAGTTTGATTCATTTCTGACAGGATGTAAAGAGAAACTTTTCTTTTTAGGGTTGGGGGGCTGGATGTTGGGGGGGGGGGGGGGGGGGGTAAAGGGAAGGGAAATAGTGAGGGGTGGGATTTTTTTATATTTTTATTTTCAAGTCTATTTTGTTTTGATGGTTATAAAAAAATTTAATTTCAATGTTTCTGAGCCAGTTATTTTGCTTATTTGTTTGTGGGGGTTTTCCACAAATGCTGAGTTTTGTTTACAAGTCTCCCCGTAAAAATACTGGGGTGGGGTGTGGGGGAGACTTTCATAAAAATAGTTCTCCCACCTTCTGGAAGTTCTGTGCTTGTAACTTCCTCAAATCTGCCACTCTCTTTGACTCTGCTTTTTTCCTTTGCTTTCTATCATCTTCCTGACTTATCGGCCCATTCTCCTGCCTAATTTTTCAAAACAAATCTTCCAAATACTTTTTCTCCTTTGAGCTCCTCCGAAATCGGAATGCGTCGGTTGTACGCAGTGGTGAGACCAGTGAAGACTGAAAACCGGACACATACGTATCTTACACATTATGGCAGAAGTGGCCTGAGAATGCAGAAGAAGAAGAAGTTTACAAGTGGTCAACATTGCACAGCATTATATATCATTTGGCTCTGTGCCTACTGTTTTGTTTTTTCCCCCTGCTCACTGAGTTTTGCTTATTTCACGTCTTTTAATGTTGTTGACATCCTTCTGTGTCCTGACATTTCTAACACTGACTAATGAGGCCATGATTGTACACATTTTGATGCATGTACAGAACACGCTTTCCATTGTCATGTTATGCTGCCATGTTAATAAAACGCTAAAAGATGTCTTCTTTTCACAATCTCCTCGGATTTGAAATGTTTAACCTTTTCACCGCCAATGTCGCATTTTTGCACCACAATGGTTTAACACCCATGTCACTAAAAGGCATCAAACCAGGGCCTGTTATCCCAAACCCCTATCTTCTTAATTTGTGGAGGTCTTACTTTATGCATGCCACAGAGGATTTTCCATTATTGCAGATTTTTTTGTTCTATACCCAGGTAAGATTAATGGAACATTTTTGCTGACAAATGGCTGGCGGTGAAAGGGTTAAAAAAATCAGGGTAAAGGTCAAGATGTGCCAACCCCCCTACCTATCTCGGTTAATTCTATTTTTCCGTTATTGCCTTTCTTACCATACATAAAGCTGTATTTTAGGAACATTTTTAGCTAATAACCTTTTTGGAATACTAACCCTAGCCCTAAACCTAACCCCCACCCTATAAGACGGAAAAACGCAACGAACGACAACTGTGACAAATTGCGGTGTACTGCAGTACATAGTGGGGGGTAGGGTTAGGTTTATGGTTAGGTTTAGGGCTAGGGTTAGTATTCCAGAAAGGTTATTAGCTGAAAATGTTCCTAAAATACAGCTTTATGTATGGTAAGAAAGGCAAAAACGGAAAAATAGAATTAACCGAGAAATGAAGGGGGGGTGGCACATCTTTACCTTCCCCAAAATCAGTCTTATTTTGATATAATAAATTATACGTGTAATAACATTTTATTCCACTTTTATTAATAATCTTCTTCTTCCTGGATTTGCACAGGACAAATATATGACGTTTGATGTCCAGAACTTTAAATCATGCTAGGCAGGCAGCGTGTGCTCTCGGATATATAATGGTTTGTAAAATAAAATATTGATAATGTTGATGAATTTCTAGGTTTTCTTTTAATTTAGAGAACACAATAACTTTGGTAAATTGCAATGTGTAGCTCTTCCATAGCAAAGGTGCTTCAGCTGAAACGTGATTGATTGTCTCTGTGTATGAAGAGTTTGTAACTCGATCCTGATTGTACAATGATTTAAAAGCATGTTATTGTACTTTGTATTGTGTGGATGCTTGCATAATGTTTACTTTTAGTCAAAGACAATGTAATAAGTACTTTACAATCCTTAACTTGACATGTGGAAATAATATTTCAGTCTTTGCACAAGTGTACTACAGTGGAACCTCCCTTATAAGACCTTCAAAAACCGTCCAAAATGAGGTCTTATAAGGGAGGGGTCTTATAAGGGAGGGGTCTTAATAGGGAGGGGTCTTATAAGGGGGTTAATGTTAATACCTACAAAGAAGGGCAATGTCTCAGAGAAGTAGGTCTTATGTGGGAGGGATTTTTATAAGGGAGGTTCCACTGTATTGAAACTAAAAATCCATTTTGTTTTACAGACAGCTGTATTGAACAGTAAATCTATTATTTTTTTCTCTGGTAAAACTGTCAAAAGGCCCTGATTTTACACAGATTTGTGTAAATATTTGAAAATATGAATGTGTTTAACAGTTGTAAGCTTAAGCCAGTATGCTTTTTTTAATTTTTTGTTTTTGATCGCTCAGACTTTCCCGTCATATGAGCACAGATGCATCATGCTGCTGTCATGCGCTTTAACTAAGAAGTAGGCCCATCTTTGTAAGCGTTTCTAGAACAAAGACATGAGGATGTAGCAGAAAGGCAGAAAGACAGTAGATGACAGTAAACAAAGGGAAAAGGCAGTCGAAGAGATTGACATATCAGAGGAAGTTACAAGCACAGAATTTTCAGAAGGTGGGGGAACTATTTGTACGAAAGACGCCCCGGGGGGAGTACCGTGTTTTACGAACTATAAGGCGCACCTGATTATAAGGCACCCCCCCAAAAAAAAAAAAAAATTTGTTTGACTCAAAATTCAGATTTTGTTACTCTATTTTCTTACCATGTTATCAGTCACATTATAAGGCGCAGGGGTCTCAGTCTGGGGAAATAAATATCGCCTTATAGTCCGTAAAATACGGTACGCTTTTGATAGTCAGCACTGATAGGATGTGACCTGCTACACTGTAACAGTCCCCTGATTGTGCCAGCATTCCACTGGAAGAGAAAATAAAGATGGAACATTTCTTGATGGTTGTTTCATGTTCATTGTTTATACATGGCTGTCTCTCTCTCTTTCTATCTGTCTCTGTCTCTCTGTGTTAGTTTTCTTGTCTCTCTCTTTCTAACTTGATTTCTATTTGTTCTTCATCTCCCTATCTCTCTCTGTCTCTGTGTGTTAGTTTTCTTGTCTCTCTCTTTCTTACTTGATTTCTACTTGTTGGACTTCATTTGCACACCAACACACCAACTTGCTCTTATCCTGCATTTCATGATTGTATGTTTTTTGTGAAGTAAGGAAAAGTAACTCTGTAATTAACTCCCTTCTCCAAAGTTAATTCCGGCACCAATTCGCCTAGCAAAGAATAAGCAACAGCCACGTTGAGACAGACCCAGGTTCATCCTCAAAAAAGGACGACCCAGGCCTGCCTATATCAGTATATGACCATCACCTATACAGTACACAACGACAGTGGTGGAGAGAATGGTGTACAGAAAGGATGACCCAGGCCTGCCTATATCAGTATATGACCATCACTCACACAGTACACAACGACAGTGGTGGAGAGAATGGTGTACAGAAAGGATGACCCAGGCCTGCCTATATCAGTATATGACCATCACCTATACAGTACACAACGACAGTGGTGGAGAGAATGGTGTACAGAAAGGATGACCCAGGCCTGCCTATATAATGACCATCACCCACACAGTACACAACGACAGTGGTGGAGAGAATGGTGTACAGAAAGGATGACCCAGGACTGCCTATATGACCATCACCCACACAGTACACAACAACAGTGGTGGAGAGAATGGTGTACAGAAAGGATGACCCAGGACTGCCTATATAATGACCATCACCCACACAGTACACAACAACAGTGGTGGAGAGAATGGTGTACAGAAAGGATGACCCAGCTCTGCCTATATAATGACCATCACCCACACAGTACACAACAACAGTGGTGGAGAGAATGGTGTACAGAAAGGATGACCCAGCTCTGCCTATATAATGACCATCACCCACACAGTACACAACGACAGTGGTGGAGAGAATGGTGTACAGAAAGGATGACCCAGGACTGCCTATATATGACCATCACCCACACAGTACACAACGACAGTGGTGGAGAGAATGGTGTACAGAAAGGATGACCCAGGTCTGCCTATATAATGACCATCACCCACACAGTACACAACGACAGTGGTGGAGAGAATGGTGTACAGAAAGGATGACCCAGCTCTGCCTATATAATGACCATCACCCACACAGTACACAACGACAGTGGTGGAGAGAATGGTGTACAGAAAGGATGACCCAGGACTGCCTATATATGACCATCACCCACACAGTACACAACGACAGTGGTGGAGAGAATGGTGTACAGAAAGGATGACCCAGCTCTGCCTATATAATGACCATCACCCACACAGTACACAACGACAGTGGTGGAGAGAATGGTGTACAGAAAGGATGACCCAGCTCTGCCTATATAATGACCATCACCCACACAGTACACAACGACAGTGGTGGAGAGAATGGTGTACAGAAAGGATGACCCAGCTCTGCCTATATAATGACCATCACCCACACAGTACACAACGACAGTGGTGGAGAGAATGGTGTACAGAAAGGATGACCCAGGCCTGCCTATATAATGACCATCACCCACACAGTACACAACAACAGTGGTGGAGAGAATGGTGTACAGAAAGGATGACCCAGCTCTGCCTATATAATGACCATCACCCACACAGTACACAACGACAGTGGTGGAGAGAATGGTGTACAGAAAGGATGACCCAGGACTGCCTATATAATGACCATCACCCACACAGTACACAATGACAGTGGTGGAGAGAATGGTGTACAGAAAGGACGACCCAGGCCTGCCTATATAATGACCATCACCCACACAGTACACAACAACAGTGGTGGAGAGAATGGTGTACAGAAAGGATGACCCAGCTCTGCCTATATAATGACCATCACCCACACAGTAACACAACAACAGTGGTGGAGAGAATGGTGTACAGAAAGGATGACCCAGGACTGCCTATATATGACCATCACCCACACAGTACACAACGACAGTGGTGGAGAGAATGGTGTACAGAAAGGATGACCCAGGACTGCCTATATAATGACCATCACCCACACAGCACACAACGACAGTGGTGGAGAGAATGGTGTACATAAAGGATGACCCAGGCCTGCCTATATAATGACCATCACCCACACAGTACACAACAACAGTGGTGGAGAGAATGGTGTACAGAAAGGACGACCCAGGACTGCCTATATGACCATCACCCACACAGTACACAACAACAGTGGTGGAGAGAATGGTGTACAGAAAGGATGACCCAGGACTGCCTATATAAATGACCATCACCCACACAGTACACAACGACAGTGGTGGAGAGAATGGTGTACAGAAAGGATGACCCAGGCCTGCCTATATAATGACCATCACCCACACAGTACACAACAACAGTGGTGGAGAGAATGGTGTACAGAAAGGATGACCCAGGCCTGCCTATATCAGTATATGACCATCACCCACACAGTACACAACGACAGTGGTGGAGAGAATGGTGTACAGAAAGGACGACCCAGGCCTGCCTATATCAGTATATGACCATCACCCACACTACACAACGACAGTGGTGGAGAGAATGGTGTACAGAAAGGATGACCCAGGCCTGCCTATATAATGACCATCACCCACACAGTGCACAACGACAGTGGTGGAGAGAATGGTGTACAGAAAGGATGACCCAGGCCTGCCTATATAATGACCATCACCCACACAGTGCACAACGACAGTGGTGGAGAGAATTTGTGCACAAACAAATCAACATTTATTGAAGTATGTTTTTGCCTAGTTTGTCCTTTGAATTAAAAGTCAACTATGTTTAAAATCACGGACTAGCTGTTAAAGGGTAAAACAACACAGTTTGGGCTGAAAAATCTTTTAAAATCGCTCATCTGTATTAATCAGCTTTATATTAACTGTTTTAGTTGAACAAAATCGGTTTTCTGAACTGTCTTTGCTAAATCTTTTTAATTACTAAGTCCTCTGAGTCACAAATGACTTGATTTTATAATTTCAGGCAGGAGGTTTTAAGCTGTATCTCGGGATAAAAGCGTGAAGAACGTGAGACAAGATGCATGTTTGTCATAAATCTTTGTGAGATGTTTTCTCTCCAAACTGGAATCTATACAAAAAACACACTTAACAAAGAAACTTATCACAAGAGAGGGGAGATAACCTCAATTGTGGAAAGAAACACGGCAAAGAGGTTTTGTTTGTTTTCATTATTTATTTTAAACATTTTTTTTTACAAAATGATTTCACTATTTCCCAAATTATGCATTAATGTTGTTTATTGTCTGGTCAGCTGCTATGGACTCCTTAGGGCTGTCACCACGTAAAGTCTGCAATGATTGGTTGATTTCAAGAGATGCAAGGTCAAAGCAAACTGAAAGTAGGTTACAAAATGGCGCTGGAAAGTTGGTTACACGCCAGCAGTGACGTACCGAGTATCGAAAAGTGATAGGACAAACTGTCCTGACATAAGAGAAGAAATCAATACGACAAAGCGTGGCAGTGTTCAAAATTCAATCAGACATTTGTCCTGACAGTGGAGAACACAATAGGACATTCTTAATTGTAATAGGTCAATGGCCTATGACCGGGGCCTCGGGGCATCACTGCGCCAGAAATCAAAACCTCTTGAAAACTCTCATGAGCTGGATCCGGCTCATTCATCCTGAGTGTTAACCCTTTAGCTGATAACAATGGGCGCTCGGCCGTGAGCACCCAGATGCAGACCGGTGAGGTAGAAGGCGATGTAGAGAGAGAAGGCCAGCACACCAAGGATCAGGAGCAGGAAGTTGCGACAACCCAGCTCAGAGGCGCACTCCTGCCATAATCCTGACAGCGACTGGCCGCCCGACGGCTGGCTACGCTTTTCCCTTGGCAGGACCGAGGTGAACCTGTCAACAAGAAAAAAGAACAAACAAAAATCAAACAAACAAAAGCAAGAATCCGAAAGACAGAAAGCTGCTCAATGGACTATGGCCTGAAAGGAATTGTTGTTGTTTGTTGTCATACCCTGGCTAAAAGACTCCAGGGATACAAATGCATCAGCTGGGGATGAGAACATTACGTATGTGACCGCTTTTGATTACCCAACCACATGGGCAGCCACACTCCGACTTCAGAGGAACTGAAAGGAATTGCCTTTGGCCATTAATTTTTCTGCACATAGTCTCTCTCTCTCTCTCTCTCTCACTTGGAGAATAAAGTTTAAGTTTTCAAGTTTTCTCTCTCCCTCTCTCCCCCCCCCCCCCCCCCCCCTCTCCCTCCCTCTCACACACAAAACAACATTACGTTTGTAATGCATGGATTTAGGTGAACCGGTACTATCCACGGTTCCTAGGAACCCCCATTTGGGGGTCTATGAAGTACTAAAATTGTAAAGGACACTCTAAAAGAATGTGCAGGGGGTCCCAGGGATGCACTAGAAAAATATTTTAGCATTCGCAATGCCACTGGGACCTTCTATCCCGCCTCTACGACCCTCTATACTGTTAGTGAAGGAGTCCCTGGGACCCCTTGTTTTGCGGGATGATTGGGAGCCCTGCCATCACAAACCTCATTATCAGGACAAGGGGGACACTTCCGCAGTACTCATTGTTAATCTTAATGGTTCAGCATCTTTACCGTACTATACAGACTATAAGGCGATACTTTTCCCCCAGACTGAGACCCCTGCGCCTATAATGTGACACAATACAGTAAGAAAATAGAGAAACACAATCTGAATTTTGTGTGAAATTTGGGGTGTGTGCCTTATAGTCCGAAATATACGGTACTTTATGAACATTCATCATTGCAAAAATCAGACTCACTGAGACTATGCTTTTATAGCTTGCCTTTTGGTGAATGGTACATTGGCATCATCATCAGATCAGGACATTTTTATGGTGGGTAGATGGGGAGGGGGGAGGGGGGGTTGGCACAGCACATTATGTTCACACAGATAAGCACAGAATGTGTGGGTATGTGTGTGTGTGTGTAAGTATATGTGTCACTGTGTGTGTGTGTGCATGTGTGTATAAGTATATGTGTCACTGTGTGTGTGTGTGTGTGTGTGTGTGTGTGTGTGTGTGTGTGTGTGTGGTGTGTATGTGTGTGTGTGTGTGTAAGTATATGTGTCACTGTGTGTGTGTGCATGTGTGTGTGTATGTGTGTGTGTGTAAGTATGTGTCACTGTGTGTGTGTGCATGTATGTGTGTGTGTGTGTGTGTGTCTGTGTCATTCTGTCAAGTCAAGTCAAATTTTTTATTTAAGATGACATTGACTGATTGAGTAAGCAAACATAGATGCTTTAAAAAAAAAATCAAACCATCTATAAACATGAACCAAACATGCATGCACGAAACATAAACCATACTAATACTGTGCTTTAGTAGTTTTAAATTATTATGTGTGTGTGTGTGTGTGTGTGTGTGTGTGTGTGTGTGTGTGTGTGTGTTTTGTACGCCAGTCAGTCATTTTCAACCATGACAACCAGATAGCAGAGGGGACAGATCCTATTCAGGTGGGCTGGGCTAGAGTTTGTTTATAGAGAAGACGCCTTGCCCAGGGTATATCCCCACTCTCTCAGCAAAAGGAATTTGAAGACAGCTGGCATTGGGTCAATCCTATTTCTTAGTGTTCATGTTAATATCATGAACTATTAGAAAACAACACACACAAAACACAAATGACCAAACCAAACGTTGATCACCTCTTATTACTGTTTGGAGAATCCTCATCAGTGGTTGACCCTATGGATTGACCCCTGACCCTAGTCTCCTTGACCTCCAGCTCCAGCTGACACAGAAGGTCGTAGGCTGACCCTGACACGCCCCTTCGCTCCGCCATGTCTCTGGGGGTCAGACCTCGGTTGTTACTGGTGAAAACATGAAAACAATATATTGCAAAATTGCATGACAAAATGCTGTAAAGTTTTTACGGGTAAAGTCTTTTGTAAAATGCAGGTATTTCACGTTTCACTTGTACAAATACATTTAATATGCATATGTGCATGAGTGCCTGCATGTATACACACACACACACACACATGCACGCACATGCAGCTGAATGGCTGCATCCACTCACATGCACACACACCTCTCGGTTAATTCCATTTTTGCCTTTCTTACCAAACATGAACATTTTCAGCTAATTATCTTTGTTCAATAATTAATTGCAGTCATGATAAAGGCCATTATCTAACAGGAACCCCCCCCCCCATGTACTGCAGTACACCGCGGCATTTGTCACAGTCGTGGTTTATTGCGTTTTTCTGTCTTATAGGGGTGGGTGTGGTAGGGTTAGGGTTATTAGTCCAAAAAGATAATTAGCTGAAAAGGTTAATAAAATACAGCTTTATGTTTGGCAAGACAGGCAAAAACAGAAAAATGGAATTAACCGAGAAATGCAGGGAGGGGGGGGGGGGCACATCTTTACCTTTACCCACCTCCCACACATACTTTAATGACAGATATTAAATACACACTCTTCCTATCCTTCTTCCCCTCAGGCAGCAAACTTCATCAGGTTATTCAGGGCGTACAACACCAGTGGGTGGAGAATTTCTACACATAAAAGAGGGTAAATTACCCTTGTAAAACGTCGGCACCATGTTCCACCAGCAACTCGATGGTCTCTGTATGCCCACACCAGTGCAGCGGCGTATTTCCGCGACTGTCACAAGCTGAGACATCCGCACCGTGTTCCAGAAGCAAGCTGACGATCTCTGGGTTGCCTCGCATCGCTGCCAAATGCAGCACCGTTCGTCCATTCCAATGCCTTTCGTCTGTTTCGTTCACATCACAGGATAATGTTTCTAAAACATTCTTGATCAGTTCAACTCTTCCTTCAAGGACAGCGTCGTGAAGTTTGCAATTACATTCCATAATATCGGAAGAATCCATCTTGATCTTTGAAACTTTTCATCAATTTTTTCGTTTGTCGTCTGCATCGATTTTTGTTGTGTTACAAAAAAAGGTGGATTGGCTTGGAATATCTAGCATGCAGTGTTGCGCCATGAGATTATTTTTTTTAAACAAAAATTTTGCGTTTTGCAGAGTACAGCAGAATCATTTATAATTAATGCAAAACACGTTATCATAATTTTGATGTTTAGCTGTACTAAGTTAGAGATAAGTATTGTAAGTTCACCTTCAAGTCAGAATATGAGTTTAAAATAAATTAAAATAAGTCAGAATATGAGTTTAAAATAAATTAAAATAACTGACAGAGAAAAGTGTGTGTGTGTGTGTGTGTGTGTGTGTGTGTGTGTGCGTGTGCGTGCGCGCGCGCATGTCTAGTAGAGTTGAGAACCGGTTCATATTTTTTAACCAGTTTTAAATCGTTTTTTCCTGTCCGAACCGGTCTTTTCGAACCGGTTTTTTTAACCAGTACTCGCATCAGTAGTTTCACCTATGCAAACAGAATATTCACACACAACTAAAAACTTAGCTCACCTCCAACAAACATTTTAATGACGGGGCCATCTGCCCGTGTCATAGGAAGGTGAGGGTAGGGGTGTACTTGAAAAATATAATAATCATAGGGAAAATAATTAAACCAAAGCAAAAACAAAACGTCATAATAATAATAATAATAATAATAATAATAATAATTGTAAATTTATATAGCGCTTTACCTCAGATGAGCCCAAAGCGCTTGGAGTGTGAAGGATGGTGGCACATTCACAACGCAATGAACTAGCTTTGAGAATAATCAGATATGTAGCGGTGGGATAAGGAATACAAAAGTATAATAATCGTAATTATGTACCTGAACAGATAAACAAAATGAGAAGAGAAAATATTTCACAATGCAAGGAACAAATATCACACACGAGCGTGCGCGCGCACACACACAGTCACACGCGCACAACCGCACACACGCGTCCTTGCACACGCACATGCACGCACACATTCTCTCTCTCTCTCTCTCTCTC
The DNA here is from genome assembly GCA_017654935.2 of Phymorhynchus buccinoides. Taxonomy (NCBI): domain Eukaryota; kingdom Metazoa; phylum Mollusca; class Gastropoda; order Neogastropoda; family Raphitomidae; genus Phymorhynchus; species Phymorhynchus buccinoides. Next base: position 46,281,233 of record CM065703.1, on the reverse strand, counting down.
TCTCTCTCAGTCCTAGGGCTGGGTGGAGAAAAGATGTTATCATTTTGCTACTCTCTCATTCTTAAAATAGTAATGACATATTCTACTTTTAGACAATATCTTCAGTAAGCACATTCATTTTAATCGAACAGTAACTACTGAATGTACATTCATAAGCAGTTTATGAAGATATGTGTGATAATAGGGGTTTTACGCTCTCTCCGGCCTTTCGGCCATGTGGGGCATTGGGGATTTACTTTAGATGCCTATAAGTGTGTAAGTGTGTGTGTGTGTGTGTGTGTGTGTGTGTGTGTGTGTGTGTGTGTGTGTGTGTGTGTGTGTGTGTGTGCAGATAAAAATTTGTTCGAACATATTTGCTTATCTTCTTAGCATAAGAATTTATAGAAATGAAATTAAATAAACTTCAAAAGACATTGTTTTATTGCTGTTCCATTCACAGTTCTCTTGGTGATTAGTCATGTTTGTTGTTCCACTACCCCGATTGATCGCACTGCCACATTGCAAGCACAAAGCAATACTTTTTACAATCACTCCATCGATTTTTTTTCCAGGAGAAACTGCCTCCAAATGTTCGTTACTGTGGTGTAGGCCTAAGCATTGGCCATACGTGCACCTTACAACACCAGACAACTAGAAACAGCTACTCTTGGTTTACAAACACCCAATCTGCGCTGAGATTCAGTGTTGTTCTTCGAAAAGAATGCGTTATTCTAAGAGAAACTTACTTTCAGTTTGCAGTTAACAAACCGGTTTCGAACCGCGGAATTTCAAGACCGGTTTTTCGGTTCAAACCGGTTTTTCCCCACCTCTAGTGTCTAGTCACGCGAGTGGGCGTTTCAATGAAACTCACAATCACGAACGGATGCTTTGTGGATAGGCTGTGCATTGCACAAATCACTGACGTCACGGGGTAGAAGCAAGGAGTGTCGATTTCTTGAAGGAAAATCACATTGTCTGTGTAGAGAGTCAAGAGAGTCGGTTATCAAGTAGACCCGGTTGTTTCCGAAAGAAAACTTCTAAGCTGGTACGTTAGCTTAACCCTTCATGTTCTTAATCAGCAGTGAATTATATCCTAATGTTGTAATATAGACTCGATAATAATTGTTATTATTATTCATGATATTGCCATTTATAATATAATATTGGTAAAATGTGTAGCCTAAATCCTTTTAATTTTTATCTATAAATCATTAAATGTAATTTTTCAATACTAATCACTAGGCATTCATGATGTTAGCAACTCTATTGCTGAAGCATTTTTTTCTGATGTTAGTGTTGAAACGTTAATAATAAAGACCTTGTAAAGTTGTATGAATAGGACTATTAGGAGCCAGAATGGTCAGCTCATTCACTGATTCAGTCATTGCCCTTGGGCCCTCAAGAGAACTTCAGAAGAAGAAGAACAGTAAGTAGTCCTAGGCTAGTGACTGCTCTAGTCTAGATCTTTGTTCAGTTTGTTGTGCCTGTTGAGCTTTTGTGCAGTCGTGGTTACTACTTAGACTTAGAGTTAGATTATTTGAAATGAAATGGTGTTTACTAAGTAAATATTAATATTGTATTGAGGTTCATTATAGTAGTAATAGTACACAAAATAAATTGAATAGTCTAGTCTTTTTTAAATACTTTGTCACAAATCTGTGTTTTCACAAACTGAAAAAAAAGACTGCGCTCGAGCCACTGAGCCCCATATGGGTTGTGGGACTGCCCAAAAGAAAGGAAGGGGAGATGATTTTGTGGGATAAATAACGCGAAGGGACTGCCCAGCAAATACAGCATCCCTTTGAATTGCTCAGTCAGGAGAGTGAACGTGAAATTTTGCTGTTAGTGTTACATACATATTGCGCAATAAAGCAAGGATTGTGATACTGTGATAGGCTTATAACTCCAGGTAGACATCTAGTTTCAAACATTGGAAAGTTAACTTATTAATATTATACATGTAGACTTGTAGTGTGATCCTAAGTATAAAAAAAAAGTTGGACATTATACACCTGAAGGCCCTGTCCAGTATAAGGAAGAAGACGACTTTGGCTCTGTGGGTCTCTAGATAGCTTTGAGAGGTATTTTTCATACATGTATATTAAAAAATTTCTCTTTTGTGAAGCATTTACTTCTATAAAAAGAAGCTGGCCACCACCACAGAAGAGAAAGAAGCATTAATTTACTATAGTAATACTTACCCATTTTCCTCATAACTGGGCTGTGCCACTGCCAGTCAGGGTTTGTCCCGGTGACCGCTAGTGGCTGGATTGGTCTTGCCCGGATACTGCGAAAGCCTGTGGTTCACTTTTTTTTTTTTTTTTTAAATATCTGAATGTATCTCACTATCTGAGCTTCACAAAGAAGACTCAAAACCCAAACAGTAAATGAATCATTCAATCACTATATGGCTATATAGATAGGCTTTTTTTTTCTTTGCTTTTTTTCCATAGGTTCTTTCTTTCTTTTTCTTTGGTTACAGTTATTTCTAGTTCTATGCAATGAAGTTGGTCACCACCACAGAAGAAGAAGAGGGGAGAAAGTTCATTAATGAAGCAGCATTCATTGAGCTTTGTTCTTTCTATAGATTATCTCCTCTGACTGAGCAGGATAATTATGGATATTACCTAATGATTAACAGATCATGTCATGTCGTGTCTACAGGACAACTAGGCCTCGCAGCGTCTCAAGTGTCCCAAGTTCTCAATTTTTTTAATTTCATGTTCGGTTGACACAGCTGTGAGTGTGACGGTTTTTGATGACTTAATCATTCATGTTGATATGTTAACACCAGTGATGTCCTGAGTCCCCCGGTCATAGGCCATTGACCTATTAAAATTGAAAATGTCCTATTGTGTTCTCCCCTGTCAGGACAAATGTCTGATTGCTTTTTTTAACACTGGCATGCATTGTCTTATCGATTTCTGCGAGACTGCCAAGAGCCAGGACATTGTCCTGTTGAATCATCTCAGGACAGTTTGTCCTATCACTTTTTGATCCTCGGTACATCAATGAACACTAGACATGAAAAATACATGTATATCAAATGGAATTTTTAAAGATTTGATGCAACTTATTGTTATTGGTTTAAATACTTTAAACATAATATTGCTATAGTTCTTGTCTCTGGCCAAACAGCTAATGCCAAATGGTTTTTATAAGGTTTGACAGCTGTGTGGAGTTGATTAATTTTCTGTTTGTTCAGTTTATTTTAAATCATAGCAATGACACAAATTCTGTTCAAACTGTAGAGTCTTAGTACTCTTACTAAAAGCAGTGATCGCGCTTGGAATTTTAAAAACCAGTCCCATCAGCGACAAAGCCCCCCATCAACCAGTGTCAAAGCCAGTCCCGGGGAAACAAAGACCAGTGAAAACCACAATATCAAAACCCCTGTTAAACAATTTATCAGTCCTAGCAAAAATGTATCAGTCCCTGGGACTGACAGGTCAAATGATGTTCAGTATTTTTGTTTCGCAATCAGTATTTTACTGATATTAGTGATAATTACCAGTAGACGCAGTCACTGTAAAAGTTTAATAGAATTGTCTATTTCTGTTTCAGATATATGAATAACAAAGTAGAAAAGCCAACACTGTCAGGCACCCGTCTGAAGACCCGCAAAAGGGGTAAGAGCCGAAGCTGTGGGTGTGTGCGTACGTGCGTGCGTGTCAGTGTGGTGCATGTGTGCAACTTGTCCTGGTATACATGTACAAGGATTTCCTGGTTTTGAATGTTGCCAGAAAAGGAATTGTCTGTTTTTAATACTTGTCAAACAAGATCTTTTTGGGTCTACTGTATTTTTCAAACATTTTAAAACAAGCATTGTATACATGCATATATATATTGTGAAAAAAGCAGGGGGACATTACTCCTACTCCTAGACCCCAGTCTTTCAGGTTATTTAATTTTGTGTAATTGCACCCATGGTGGTGGTGGTGGTGATATGTGTGTGTGGTATGTGTGTGTGTGTGTCTGTGTGTGCATACATGTGTGTGTGTGTGTCACAGTTTGTGTGTGTGTGTGCATACATGTGTGTGTGTGGGTGTGTGTGTGTGTGGTATGTGTGTGTGTGTGGTATGTGTGTGTGTGTGTCTGTGTGTCACAGTGTGTGTGTGTGTGTGTGTGTGTGCATACATGTGTGTGTGTGTGTGTCGCAGTGTGTGTGTGTGGTATGTGTGTGTGTGTGTGTGTGTGTGCATACATGTGTGTGTGTGTGTGTCACAGTGTGTGTGTGTGTGTGTGTGTGTGTGTGTGTGTACACGTGTGTGTGTGTGTGTGTGTGTGTGTGCATACATGTGTGTGTCAGTGTGTGTGTGTGTGTGTATGTGTGTGTCTGTCTGTCTGTCTGTGTGTGTGTGTGTCTGTGTGTACATGTGTGTGTGTGTCACAGTGTGTGTGTGGTGTATGTGTGTGTGTGTCTGTGTGTGCATACATGTGTGTGTCACAGTGTGTGTGTGTGGTATGTGTGTGTCTGTCTGTCTGTCTCACAGTGTCTGTGTGTGTGTGTGCGTGTGTCAGTGATGTGAGAGTTGTAAACTCGTGAATGCGCTTTTTCTATTTGAAAAGTGAGTTTGTTGTATGTGAGTGAGAAATAATTAAAAAAAGTATTAGTATGTCACTATGTGCATCTATAATACATGTGTACAAATTTTGAAGGAATGAAAACAAAGTGTCAATGTTCAATGTTTGTTAGTAGTGAACTTCACCTCACACACTGTGACTGCATCAGTGTCTTTCATGGTTTTTCAGATGAGAAAGAAAAGTACGAGCCTAATTCATTCCGCGACGCAATTATCCAAGGCTTGAATGAAACTCAAGGGGACCTGGAGAAGGTAAGAGCATTAATACTACAATACATGGCTGCTACTCTTTCATTTTTACACTGATTTCAGTATTTTTCATTTGACCAGAAACTGAACTTCAGGTTTTTTTAATTCATCAAAAAAAGAAAAAAAAGATTGACCACAAGCGATTTGGGGCATTTTGAACCTGGTTGCTCTATCTTGGAAGTTTACAGAGGCAATGTAATAATTTTACAAGTCTTATCACTATCAAACTGTCTCTGTCTATCATTTTAACTGTCTGTCTGTCTTGTTTCTCTCTTAACTTTGTAAAAATAAAATAAATCTCTCTTGACTTGTCCCCCTTGAATCGTCCGACGGGGCTCTGCCCCTGTACCCTGCCGGGGCCATGGATCCCTAGACCCCTGCCTTTCAGTTTTTGTTCATTTTTGGGAGTTACACCCATGATACTAATTTAGCCATGTAGAGTTCATTCTGCACTTTCCAAGGTTTTCCTCAAACCTATCTTTGCTTTGATCAGCAATTCTAACCAACTGATGTGTTCACAAATTACTCTTTTAAAATCGTACCCTCCTCTGTCCCTTCCTTTTTTTGTGACATGTTCATGAGAGAGAGAGAGAGAGATATGCTTTGTGCATTGTTGCTGGTTTGTGTCATTCTTAAACACTATTTTTGTTGTCTACTTATTGATGAATATTCGATTGTAAAGCACTTTGGGCTCATTTGAGGTAAAGTGCTATATATAAATGTACTATTATTTTTTATTTATTTTTTTAAAATTTCTGTTGATAACCTGGGTAGAGAAAAGGTGGGTAAAAATTAGAATGCCTGTCTGCTTCTCCCGACATTTAGAACGTAAGGTCATCGGATGACCCAGCATGGTACTTTTGAAAGGTTTCTCTGATATCAGAGAAAAGAGAAGGTAGAAAAAACAACTGTTGGAGGGAGTTTTTAGCTTGAGGAGATCCGAGATGCTGTTCCCCCAATTTTAATAGTTTTATGTATTCCCCTTCTAGAGGAATTGCCCCTTGATCACCCTAAAAAGCCTCTTTATTTTACTCTTCACCACACCATCTTATAAAATAAAATAAAAACACAAAATATTTTCAAAGAAAAATGCTGTTCTTCCATAGCCATGCCTGATTACAGGCCTTAGGCCAAACAAAAAAATATGTCTGTTTCCAGTAACCCGACCGAGCCTAGTTTTTGCTGCCGACCCTAATGGGTTTTTTGGACGGAGTTTCAAAAAACCCAAAAAAACCAATTTGAGCAGACGATGCAAGGGAAACAACCATTGCACTCTCACTCGGCATAGTCAAGGACCGTTACTCGCGCAGACTTTCGTGATCAACATCTGCCAACACAATGGCGGGCGCAAGGCATGCGATTTCCCGCAGTACAATATTACTGCTATGCTTGCTGCAACATGCTTATGTGAAAAACAGTCAAGTGGTAAAGATAATCTGTTGATTGATACTCACATTCACATGTTTCAGCAAATACAGCAAAAATCTTGCACCGCGAAGGGAAATTTAAAAAAAAATTGAAAGCCTACCTACCTACCCTATTTTTTTGGGCCATGTTCCCGGAAACGGACATATTTTTTTGTTTGGCCTTAGCATGATAATGATCACTTCATGCAAGAAAGACATTTTTGAGGGGTGGAAGGGTTAAGCAACTAAAGTGTTGAAGCATGATGTTCAGTGGTATTTCTATGATTTTATTCACCAAATCAGGTGTCCAAATTCCTGGATGTGTCAGGGTCTCGTCTGAATTACCGGCGTTACGCTGACGTGCTGTTTGATGTCCTCTTTGCTGGGGGGATTCTGGGTAAGATACGGAATTATTTTTAAATTCTTGGTTCTTGTTTTAACCTCTTCACTCGAATCACTGCCCCGTCACAGATATTTCCGGTAACCTATAAACTGCCCCGTCACGGAAACATCCGTCATAGGGTTATTCTAAAAGTTTCCCTTTTTTTTTTTATCCATATGCTAAAAGTTATTCTAAGAGTTTCCCATTTTCTATCCAATAATCTATATGCTTTTTGTAGTATGTTTGAATGCATGTGAAAGTGTCCTCAAATGATAGTGCATTCCATTCTCTTTCAGAAATGTATAGGTTATATGCACTTTTATTCAGACATTTTTACGATAGACTCAGCAACCTAAAACCGCTTGGCAAATAGTTGCCACGGAAACGGGCTCGGCAGTGAAGGGGTTAAGGTAGTGTTTAAATGTGGGTAATTTGTAGTTTCTGTATAAGTTTTTCACTGTTAGGGCGCACACACATTTGATCCGCAAATTCCATGCGGAAACCCCATACACAAGTATAAGAAGTAAGTTATTTAGTAAGCGGATGGGATTGTGCATGGGGTTTTTCATGAAATGTGTGCAATCTTTCATATTTCTTACTTCCAGATTTTTTTTTTTATGGATTGCACAAGGGTTTCCGCACAGAACTTGCGCCATGTAATCCATAAGTATAAGCTTTCAACTGTTGGTCGGCGCTCTTTTGCTGTCTCAGGGCCGACCCGGAGCAAATTTCCTCTTTCCCTCAGTCAGCGACTGACCCTCTCTGCTTTCAAAGCTAACCTCAAGACCCACCTGTTCCCCCCGTCATTAAAGCTCCGCTCTCTTTCTCTTCTCTCTCTCTTGCCATTAGGTCTGTTTCTGCTGTATTCCATTTATGTTATCCGTGTGTGTTCGCTTGGTATTGCGTTTTTGTTTATCCCAGGCAATTGAACACTACCCCCAAGTAGTGATACCGGGTGTGTGTCATTTGTATAAAATAAATATTTAAAAAAATAGTTCCCCTACCTTCTGGAAGTTCTGTGCTTGTAACTTTCTCTAAGCTGTCACTCTTTCAGTCTTTGACTCTGTCTTTTCCCTTTGCTTACTGTCATCTACTATCTTTCTGCCTTACCGGTCTATTTGTACAACAGACTGAAGTTGTGATTTGTGTGTGTGTTCAGCTCCGGGTGGCTTCATCGTAGAAGACGCGGTGCAGATCAAACCGTGCAGAACGGATGTGTGTCTGTTCACATTTGACTCCACTGCTGACAACGTCAAGGGATTCTATGAGGTACATTCACTCTCAGATAAGGACACACACACACACACACAACACACACAGAACTGATGTTCAAGTTTGACTCCACTGCCGACAACGTCTAGGGATTCTATGAGGTACATTCACTCTCAGATAAGGACACACACACAGACACACGCACGCACGCACGCACGCACGCACACGCACACGCACACACACACACACACACACACAACACACACATATACACACACGCACACAACACAGACACACACACACACGCACACACCTCTGCCGTCCTCATCAAGGGATTCTGTGAGGTAGGTTCAAACTTGGATACTCGCTCACATTATTACTCCAATGCTGATGTTTGTTGGTGTTTGAGGCCTCTTGATAACATCACGGGATTCATTCAATGAGGCAAGCTGTCATTTAGATTATAAAAAAATAATGTTATGAGTGCTCCCAGTTTTCACCTATTTCCTAGGTTTCAGCGAAAATTGAAAATGAAGTTTAGGAGAAAAGGTTATTTTCATGTTTAAAAGGGGTGGAACAAAGATTAGAACATTTGTTGAGCAGTGGGATTCAACTGTTGTGGTCTGGGGAGTAATTCATAGCGGCTACGTTGACTACGTCAGACGTTTGACGCGACGTCTGAACTATCCACGTCAGAACTATCCGAGCAGTGTAGTCGCGATTCACAGGTCAGACGTCAGCTTTAGACTTCATACGTCGGAACTACTTCGGAATTCTCCGATAATGCTGACATGTGCGCATGCGCTATACTTTCTTCCGCGCAACGCAGAGGAAAACAACCGGTGCGCGAGGCAGAGACTGCTAGGCCTAGCCTATGTGAGAGGCAGTGTGTGAGTGTGTGTGTGTGTTGGAAAGGAATGTAGGCCTAGCTAGTTTTGCCTAGGCCTAGCAGTAGGCTTATAAGATATAGTTAGTATTGTTTCCACACTCTCTGTCTGAGTTTCAGTTTCGTGCATCAAATTTAGGATGTGGTATAAGCTAAAATAATTAAATAAAAAATTTGTGTAGGGTGTGTGAGTGATAATACTATAGACTAATAGTGGAACTGAATTATGTCGAGCCTAACAGAATAAAAAGTTCAAATGACCTCTCTCTTTCACACTCATGCGGCGCATGCACACACGCATGCACGCACACGCACGCACACACGCACACGCACACACACGCACACACACACACACACACACACACACACACAAGCTAACCCTCGAGACATGCGAGTTCGCCATGAAGCAATCTCATTGTGGTGCACGCTTTCAACGTAGGCCTACTGACGGCTTGGTTTTTGTCATGCTGTAGCATGAATCATCTTCAAAAACAACTTTTTAAGTGTTGCACGAGTTTTTTCTATCGCAGATATGTACTTTCATGCCAACATACACACCCATTTTAGCAATAAAGCGAATAAATCGCCGCCTTTGCATCTCCCAGTCTTGACTGTAGTTCAGACGTACAGCTCGTAGTCTGCCGAATTCGCTTGACTAAATTTCAGCCCTTTAGTTCGCCCGTACGCCGAAGGTTTTAGGTCAGTCAGGCCCCATGAATTGCAACTTTCCCTGGAAAGTGCAGACGTTGCCGCGTACGTTAGACGTACGCGCGTACGTACGCCCCATGAATAGGACCCCTGGCATCAACTACATTGACAAGGGATGCCGGAACTTCTAAAAAGATTAGAGGTTTTTGCTTAACCCTCTTGTGCCTGACGCTCTGTGCTCTCAATCACCTCTGAAATCCTAACCCAAGGGACGTCACTCTGTACAAAAGGGGGGGTAGCGTCAGAAAAATAATAAAATAAAATATACCCTACCAGATTTTGTGGGTTTTTTGTTTTGAATGTGTTGCCGAGATGTCTGTCTGATTTGCAAAATGAATTTCAAGATGTTATGGGGATGCATGGCTCCACAAAAAAAATCAAATTGCCAAAGTGTATTCGCAAACTGCATTCACTAGTCATTCACTGCCTACTTTTGCAGACTGTTGAAGCCTAAGACGACTGAAATGGAAATGTAGATCAAAATCATTCACTTACCCTTTCACTTCACGATCTTATAATTCCTATCTTTCACAAAAAAAGGAATTTTCATTGCTGTCATCACTTAGTGGATGCAATAACGACTCATCATCCATGATGTAAAAGTTGGGAAAATGCTGATGTCAGTAACACGACTTCAAAAATTCGCATCGATCGAACAAACACAAGCTCGCTGCCGAAATAGGTCAGAATACACTCCTTACTCATCACTTCGCGATCTCATAAGTCCCATTTTCACAAAAATAGGACTATTCATCGCTTTCCTCAGTCAATGGACGCCATAACTGTTCGTCATCCATATTGGGAAAATGCCGAAGTCGGTCACTAATTTTCAAAAATTCATATCTTTCAAACCAATCGGCCTAGAAGCCATTGCAAGCAACAGGATGGAAGTGTAATCCATAGCGAAAGCGAGGCTGAAGCGCTCACGTGACTGCCATGTGATAGAAACAAAATGGAAGCGCCCAAACCGGCCACGTGAAATCCGAACGTTCTAGACGTTTCCGATCCGAATTTTTTTTTCAACGTTCATGACCGTTCACCGCACAAGAGAGTTAATTAATTTCATAAGGACTCCGGCAATAAAGATGGAAAGAAAAAGACCAATGATTATATATTTTAAGACATCGTATGTTTTGAGCATGTGAAATTTATAATCTGACTGGTGTTTTTATAGTTTTGTTAAATTTTCCTTGCTTTTTGTATTGTTTAAATGCCTCAGTTACGTGATGTACAGATCAATTGTCAACTTAGGACGCTGATTTCACCGCCAGGGGGCAATCAAACCAGTAGAGGCTTAGCACGTTATATTCTTAGTTGGGGGTAGTGAGAGAGAGGGAGATGAGTCCCTTCCTCTCTCTCTCTCTCTCTCTCTCTCTCTCTCTCTCTCTCTCTCTCTCTCTCTCTCTCTCTCTCTCACTACCCCCAACTAAGAATAGTACGCGCTAAGCCCGTACTGGTTTGACTGCCCCCTGGCGGTCAGGCATGGTAGACCTCCGCGAATCGCGAAAACTCCGCAAAAGTGAAAATTTGACAAAAAAAGCTGTGGTAAAATTACGTGCGTTAAAACCTATGCAATCGCTTCGCGGAACCGGATGTGAATGACTGAACAAGCAACTTCCCATCGAAGTTAGCAGTCGTGCGCGGCCTAGCTCACGCTACACGTTTCCAGATTTGTGATCCTAATGCTTCTTTTTCTTGTTCTTCATTTTGACGCCCAACTTCATCATTTTAGTTTGAGTCGACATCTTTCAAATGAAGTGCAGAATCGGTTGGATATTCTTCCGGGAAACCCACTTTGCCTCCACTACCATGCCTGGGCGGTGAAATGTGCATCCTAAGTTGCTCACTGCCCTCATTGATGTGTCCTTTCAGGTGCTGTACAAGCTGATCAGACGCTACAAGTACCTGGAGAAACTCACTTTGCCCCCACTACCATGCCTGGGCGGTGAAATGTGCATCCTAAGTTGACCATTGCCCTCATTGATGTGTCCTTTCAGGTGCTGTACAAGCTGATCAGACGCTACAAGTACCTGGAGAAACTCACTTTGCCCCCACTACCATGCCTGGGCGGTGAAATGTGCATCCTAAGTTGACCATTGCCCTCATTGATGTGTCCTTTCAGGTGCTGTACAAGCTGATCAGACGCTACAAGTACCTGGAGAAACCCTTTCAGGAGGAAGTCAAGAAGGTGAGTAATACAGTGGATCCTCCCTTATAAGACCTTAAAAAATCATCCAAAAATGAGGTCTTATAAGGGAGGGGTCTTATGTTATAAGGGAGGTCATTTTAATACTCACAAAGAAGGGCAATGTCTCAGAGAAGTAGGTCTTATATGGCAGGGAGTCTTATAATGGGAGGTCTTATAAGGGAGGTTCCACTGTCATGATGATGTCTTATCATGATTCTTTAATTGCCTGACATGATTTCTGAAGGGAAGTTGGTAAAATGAGCATCTGGGAACAGTGCAGACGTAGATGTGTAGTGAATTGTTTTAAGTTATTAGTGCATATAATTTTATAAAAAAACATAGGATTTTAAAAAGAAACATCTTGTTTCATACACATCTGCCAAACTGAAAGCAGGCAAGTGGTTTGTACCTCTCATCAGCCGTACTGAAGAGTTTGTATACAGTGGAACCTCCCTTTTAAGACCTTCAAAAATCATCAAAAATGAGGTCTTATATGGGAGGGAGTCTTCTAATGGGAGGTGTGTAAGGGAGGTTCCACTATTCGTGTTATTGACTGTCATTTCCTCATTTGTGTCCGCCTTGCTTCGCTGGGCAATCTCCTACACAGTTGTCTGCCATCTTAGCTCATTCAAGTCGTTCCGGTCATATATGTGCGGAATTAATAGATACCTGTCAATTTGATGCATTTGCTTCAAGGGAAGTAAATCTGTGTGCTTGGTGCTTTAGACTTGGTCACTTCTAAACTCGCTTCACTCCCTTAGACCACAATTTTGCCTCTTGCTTTGCTTTTGTTGTGGGGTAACCAATTGGTGTGGAGTTTTTCTATATAAAGTCTATATATATTTTTTTTTTTTAAAGTCGATCTACCACTTCCCTATGTCTAAGCCTGAAGTAAAAACCTGTAATCTTCTTTCATTTCTCCTTTTGTTTATGTATGTTTTGTTTGTGTGTATGGCTGGAGTGATTTGTGAGTTTCTTGAATAATTCAAAATCATTGCGATGCGAATGAGTTAAAAGTAGTCAGTTGTTTGAAGTCTTACATGGACTTCACACAGATCAATTGCATGAGTTTGTATGTGCGTGTGTGCCACTACAGGTGCTAGTTTGTATGTGCGTGTGTGCCACTACAGGTGCTAGTTTGTATGTGCGTGTGTGCCACTACAGGTGATAGTTTGTATGTGCGTGTGTGCCACTACAGGTGATAGTTTGTATGTGCGTGTGTGCCACTACAGGTGATAGTTTGTATGTGCGTGTGTGCCACTACAGGTGCTAGTTTGTATGTGCGTGTGTGCCACTACAGGTGATAGTTTGTATGTGCGTGTGTGCCACTACAGGTGATAGTTTGTATGTGCGTGTGTGCCACTACAGGTGCTAGTTTGTATGTGCGTGTGTGCCACTACAGGTGATAGTTTGTATGTGCGTGTGTGCCACTACAGGTGATAGTTTGTATGTGCGTGTGTGCCACTACAGGTGCTAGTTTGTATGTGCGTGTGTGCCACTACAGGTGCTAGTTTGTATGTGCGTGTGTGCCACTACAGGTGATAGTTTGTATGTGCGTGTGTGCCACTACAGGTGCTAGTTTGTATGTGCGTGTGTGCCACTACAGGTGATAGTTTGTATGTGCGTGTGTGCCACTACAGGTGATAGTTTGTATGTGCGTGTGTGCCACTACAGGTGCTAGTTTGTATGTGCGTGTGTGCCACTACAGGTGATAGTTTGTATGTGCGTGTGTGCCACTACAGGTGATAGTTTGTATGTGCGTGTGTGCCACTACAGGTGATAGTTTGTATGTGCGTGTGTGCCACTACAGGTGCTAGTTTGTATGTGCGTGTGTGCCACTACAGGTGCTAGTTTGTATGTGCGTGTGTGCCACTACAGGTGATAGTTTGTATGTGCGTGTGTGCCACTACAGGTGCTAGTTTTTCGTCAGAAAGGGTTGGAGTCAAGCTATGTTAGAAACTCTGTTCTTGGCCATACCCATGATAGTCAATTGACTTCATCTTTTGTTCAATGTCCTTTCCAGATCCTGCTGTTCCAGAAGGGGTTTGAACCAGAGCAGCGTCAGAAGCTGTCAGCGGTCACAGGTCACATCCTAGCCAACTCTCTGGCCTCTCCCCGTGTGCTGGAGGCATTGTTTGAGGAACACCTCGTCAAGGAAGGTGAGATAGAACACTGTAATGTGTTAAGGAGGCCCTCTGGCCTCTCCCCGTGTGCTGGAGGCCTTGTTTGAAGAACACCTCGTCAAGGAAGGTGAGATAGAACACTGTAATGTGTTAAGGAGGCCCTCTGGCCTCTCCCCGTGTGCTGGAGGCCTTGTTTGAGGAACACCTCATCAAGGAAGGTGAGATAGAACACTGTAGTGTGTTAAGGAGGCCCTCTGGCCTCTCCCCGTGTGCTGGAGGCCTTGTTTGAAGAACACCTCGTCAAGGAAGATGAGATAGAGAACTGTGTTCTATTTCTTTAATGAAGCACGATAGAACACTATGATGTGTTAAGGAGGCCTTGTTTGAGGAACACCTCGTCAAGGAAGATGAGATAGAGAACTGTGTTCTATTTCTTTAATGAAGCACGATAGAACACTATGATGTGTTAAGGAGGCCCTCTGGCCTCTCCCCGTGTGCTGGAGGCCTCGTCTGATGTATGATGCCATGTAATGATGATTGACGTCAAGGAGGTGTTCTCCGCACTGAAGAAAGTGCAGTGCGTGATGGCCATGTTGTTGATATTTATTTCATTGTGTTCTGTTGCTGTTGGTCTGTCGTTGGAGTGTGCGTCTCAGGTGTTCGCAGCATGGCTGAGGGAAAGAATTGTGAAAATGTTCTCCTTTCTGAAGAAATGTATTGATATGCATCATTGTGTAATGTTGCACACAGAAGACTTTTCATATATGAGTTATTTATGTGTTTTCATTCTCTGTCCAGGTCTGTCGTTGGAGTGTGCGTCTCAGGTGTTCGCAGCATGGCTCAGGGAGAGAGATGTGAAGGAGGTTTTCTCCGCACTGAAGAAGGTGCAGATCGACTCGCGTCTGAAGGTAGGCAGGCACTTGTAAACCCTGTAAACCTGACTCAGTTTATTGTTCAGTTCTTATAGTAGTAGGCCTCCTTCGGTCGAGTCAGAACCAGGGATTGTACACCATAGATTCAGGCAAAGAATCTCGTTTAAATCTTAAATTACTGCAAGATTTGTGCTCCAAAGTGTCAGGTACAAAGGCCTCGGCCCATTGCTTTCTTGTTCAATAGACTATTTTCTTAAAAAAAAATAGGGGAAAGCACTTCGTGAAAATTAGAGTTGTTTTCCTCCATTACGCGGTCAAATACCATAGCAACAATGGCGGCGTTGAAGCTTGAAACCGCAGGATGCGAGTCAGCGACTTGCAAACTTTTTTTTTTTTTAATTAGGGGTGGCCAGTGGCCACAAACTGATAAAACTTGCAAAATGTGACGTAAAAATATAAATGACATAAATTTTTAGAATGACGCACAGTGTTCTAAGTGCTGTGTGTCTGCTCAAACACACGAGTCGATAGGCTACGAGAGCTGATGGTAGAGTGACTTCCCCTGTTTGACCGATTGAATTAGGCAAGATCACTCCCACACACCATGAAATTACTCCCCTTAATTGTTTCCGAACAATTCCTATTCTAAACGGTCCTTTTTCTCTTTCTTCCATGACATGATTTTGTATGGTTTCCACGCATGTGGGCGGGGTTGAGGGGGTGTGTTTGTGCTACTGTGTGTGTGTTGTTGCTCATTTCTGTCATACTTCAATACTGGTTTTTGTTGCTTCTTGTTTATGATCACTTAACTTTTTTTTTTAATCTCATAAACATCCATCTGCACAGCAAAAAAAAGAAGTAAAAATACTTAAATTATCCTTGACTGTTTTGGGATGTATCTTCTCCCCATAATACCTCATCAGTTCACTTTCTACAGTATCTTTGCTGAACTTATTTTCTTTCTTTTTCGTACTACCCCCTAAAGTGCAGCAGAATCTTCAGTGTGATGAAGTTGGCTGCCTATAAGAAGAAGAATTTAGAAGAAAAAATATAAAGTGCTTTGGGCTCATTTGAAGTAAAGTGCTATGTAAATTATTATTATTATGATTATTATTATCATTATCTAATTCCCAGGAGCTGTTCCCGTCCAACAAGCAGAACGCGCAGACTATGAGTCAGTACTTCAAGGACAAAGGCCTGGCCGCCATCGCTGACGTCATGATGTGTTCCATGGCCACCATGGCCAAAAAGGAGGCCCAGAAAGCCCTGGCTGAAATGATTGGTCACGACAGACCTGTCAGCGAGGTAACGATAATGAGGACAGTGATTATCTTTATCCTAACATGGCCGACATGTTCCATGGCCACCAAGGCCAAAAAGGAGGCCCAGAAAGCCCTGGCTGAAATGATTGGTCATGACAGACCTATCAGTGAGGCAACGATAATGAGGACAGTGATTATCTTCACTTTATCCTAACATGGCCGACATGTTCCATGGCCGCCAAGGCCAAATAGGAGGCCCAGAAAGCCCTGGCTGAAACGATTGGTCATGACAGACCGATCACATTACCTATCATAGCTGAAAATGATTATCTGAACACGACTGGCGTACAAATCTCTTCCATGCCTGCTAAGGCATAACTAGGGGCCCAGACAGCTTTGCCTGAAATGATCGTCCAGGATGGGCGGATTTATGAAGAAAGACAGATACAAATGGTTCACTATTTTCTCTGGCCACTGCATTAGAAAAAAGTGTTTGGGGTTTGAGTGAAGGTAGATCGTTAGTTGAGATGGCAGCTGTCAAAAGATGCTGGTAGTACTTGTTTACTTGTTAACTCGCTCGCATCGCAACAATTTTGAATTATAAAAAATTCTCACAAATCACTCTAGCCATACACACAAACAAAACATACATAAACAAAAGGAGAAATGAAAGAAGATTACAGGTTTTTACTTCAGGTTTAGGCATAGGGAAGTGGTAAATATGACGTTTTCAAATATAGACTTTATATATAAAACTCTCTACACCGATTGGTTTCACCACTGCAAAAGCAAAGTCAGAGGCAAAATTGTGGTTTAAGGGAGCGAAGCGAGTTTAGAAGTGACCAAGGTATGGTGTGCACACAGATTTACTTCCCTTGAAGCAAATGCATCAAATTGACAGGTATCTATTAATTCCACACATATATGGCTGGAACGACTTGAATGAGTTAATCATGGGTGAAAGTAGTTGAGACATGCTCCTGAAATCAGGATTGAAAAGGCTGATAGAAAGTCTTCAGGATCAGCCATCTTGTCATCTGGAACCACGGTAAATCAAACATTTCTGCCAACATTGATGGCAGATTAAAACAAGATTATTGGCATTCAGATCTAACACCACCCCCACCCATCCTGTATACACAGACACACACACATATTGGACATTATTTTGAATGTGGTCACCTGCTCAGGATTGGGAAGATTCAGAGAACATTGAAACGTGTCATTTGAGGATTGAGATAATGGTTTACTTTCACCCATGTGTTCATTTAGCTAGCTTGTCTGGAGGCAAAAATAAACCTCTAAAGTAAGCGAGGTTTGATTTGCTTTTGATGTAACAAAATGATGATGAATTCTTGTGAATTCCTGTACAGAGTTTTTGTTAACTTGCGCCCAGGTTTCAGTTAGGATCTCGGTACACGTTGACATCATTCACAGGATATTTCTATTTCCCCATGGCAATACAGTGAGTTGTAAGTCATTAGGGTCTCCGTACACGTTGACATCATTCACAGGATATTTCTATTTCCCCATGGCAACACAGTGAGAACTTTGTAAGTCATATTAGGGTCTTGGTACACGTTAACATCATTCACAGGATATTTCTATTTCCCCATGGCAACACAGTGAGTTGTACCGGTATGTCATATGGGTGGCCTAACACTGTTGCCATGGGGAAATAGAAATAACCTATGAACATGGGTGCAACTTTTCCTGGTATACAAGGATTTCCTGTTTTTGAATTTTACCAGAAAAGGAAGTTCCTTTTTTTTTTTAAAGTTGTCAAACAAGATCTTTGTGTGTCTACTGTACTTTTCAAACACTTTAAGTCAAGTCAAGTCAAAATGATCTTTATTGACGATAATGCTTAAAATAAGCATTTGTATAAATTGTGGAAAAAGCAAACTAAAACACCTTCATAAATCAATTTTTTTTCTTCAGCTGCTGGGGGACATTGCCCCTGGACCCCGGCCTTTCAGGTTTTTTCATTTGGTGCAGTCGCACCCATGTGTGAATAATGTTCACGTGCACCCTGACCTTTGCTGATCAATTGGAGCATGTTCTTCCCTTCCTTCTTCTCAGGACTGAACTCTGCTAAATTGATGCACGTCGGTGCATTGCTAGATTTTCTCACTCGGTAGAAGTCCTCAGTCTGCCAGCAGTCTTCAAATCCTTTTGGCCGAGACAGTGGGGTTGTACCCTGGGCAAGGCATCTCCACTATAAGCAAATTCTAGCCCAGCCCGCCCGAATAGCATCTGCCCCCTCTGCTATCTGGCAGTCGTGGTCGGAAACGACTGACTGGCATACATGAGAAGAAGCTGTACAAATGTCCCGCTGCAGTTGAAATTTGAAAAATGCAGAGTACTAAGGGCACAGTACACGGATTCCCCTCATTCTGGCTCCTTTCAGTTTTCCACAGAGAGCTATTTGTTTCAAAGTTATTTCTTTTAACAGAGGCAAATATTCTTGTCATTGATTGTGGTGAGAGATAGGAAAAGACCTTACAAGTGGCATACCACCATAAAACAATGTATATCCTAATGGATAAAACAATTTAAATTGGTTTATGCTGGTGATGAGTGTTAACAAAAGGCATGAACTGAAAGGAGCTGAGAAAAGCTACTGTGAGGGGGATTGCGTACCCCTTAAGGCATTGGAAAAAATGACGCAAGCATGACATAATTTCTATGATTTCACTGACCCAACCAACGCACAGACTTGTTAGTACTCTATGTGTTTTATGTGTGTGTGTGTGTTTTCAGCTGAAGGAGTTTGCGGAGGATCTGGTGAAGAAACAGGGCATGACAGAGACCGAGGTCACCATCACTGTGAGTTGCTGGTCTATTGGGGTCTGCAACAAACACCTTTTGCAAGAGTGAAATTCGATGGCTTGGAGTCAAAACGGACTATCTTTAGATAGTCCATTGATGTATTATTGAACCTATTACAAAAACTAATAACTTGTATCAAACAATGACTGCAGAAATATATAAAGGGGGTTTTGCTTTTTATATTTCTGCAGTATTTTTTGATACAAGTTATTAGTTTTCGTACTAAGTTCAATAATATGTCAATGGACTATCTAAAGATAGTCCGTTTTGACTCCAAGCTATCGGAATGCTCTTGGTGGGTGGGGGAAGATGGTTCAGTACTGACCAAACAGGGGGATAACTCTCGCCAATAACCCTATTTGATGCCACTAAATGGTTGCCTTTCGCAAGAGTGAATGCCCTTGTCAGTACTGACCAGCAAGGGCATCACTCTCACTGTCAAGGGCGTTAATAACCCTAGTTGCAAAAGCCTATAGAAAGAGCTCTCTCTTTGCAGTAGACTGCTTTCCCCTCTCTCTCTCTCTCTCTCTCTCTCTCTCTC
Source organism: Phymorhynchus buccinoides (assembly GCA_017654935.2). NCBI lineage: Eukaryota > Metazoa > Mollusca > Gastropoda > Neogastropoda > Raphitomidae > Phymorhynchus > Phymorhynchus buccinoides. The sequence goes on along the minus strand of CM065703.1, from coordinate 46,262,010 downwards.
TCTCTCTCTCTCTTATTATAATTACAAGACAAAAACGCCAGAACCTTCCTAACAACTTTTTGACTCTCTTTATTAATGGCAATGCAGTTGAGGAAGTTGGGAGTCACAAAGTTCTTGGCGTTGTCGTTGACTTGTTAGTACTCTATGCGTTGTCTTGGTCCGAACATGTCACTAAAACCTGCAAATCCGTGTCTTCAAAGATTTATCAGTTGTCTAAAATAAAGCATTTCCTAAACCTCCATTCACGTAAGATATTTTTCCACTCATTTATTGAATCGCATATCAACTACGCGTCAACTCTGTGGGATGGCGCTAGTGAAAATATTTTGAAACCTCTTTCAAGTCTTCATAGACGAGCATTAAAACTAGTTCTGCTTAAGTCCTCAAAACTAACCACTTATGACCACAAAGCTTTAGACATTCTACCCTTCCATTTAAAGCTAAATTATAACAAGGCTATTTTTATGTTTAAGATTTTATCAGGCAATGCCCCACAATCTCTTGCCAGTAGGTTTGTTGTCAATGACCGGCGCCACGAACATAAAATCATGCTCCCTCTTCCAAGAATTGACCTCTTCAAGACAAGCTTGGCTTATTCTGGTGGGGCCCTGTGGAATGCCATGCTGGCTAATACCCAAATTGGAAACACTTTCAAGTCATTCAAAAAAAGATATAAAGATTTTCTGATGACAACTCTTTAATACGTTACCTGATAACCCATTCACCACTTGTTTCCTTCCTAATATGAGTGTCACCACTGTTAACCATGCATGTTTAGTGTTCATAATATGTTATAGTGGTGATTGTGTGTATGCATGTGTGAGTTTGAATGTGAGTCTGTGTATGTGCGCGTTCATACATATGAATGTCTGCCTGCGAATTTTGTGGGTATGTGTGTGTGTATTGTGTATGCTTGTGTGTGGGATGTGCGTACTTGTGTATGTGTGTGTGTTGGTGAGTTTATGCGTATGCACGTAATTATTTGCTTACTTTTGTTTTGTGTATGTTGTAATGTGTACAACGCAATTGGTATGTATGTTTAATGTGTATGATTTAATGCTAGTGTGCGGGATGACCATGGTGAATGTTGTGGTGAATGTGTTTTTGTTTGCATTTATCCTTACAATTTGATTTATCTTTTTATGATGGCAGTGTATCTTATGTGCATGATGATTATTACTACCATCAGCTCTCGTAGCCTGGCTATTGACACGTGTGTTTGAGCAGACACACAGCACTTAGAACACTGTGCGTCATTCTAAAAAATTATGTCATTTATATTTTTACGTCACTGTTTTGCAAGTTCTATCACTTTGTAGCAACTGGCCACCCCTAATTTAAAAAAAAAAAAAGTTTGCAAGTCACTGACTCGCATCCTGTGGTTTCAAGTTTTAACGCCATTGTTGCTGTGGTATTTGACCGAGTAAGTAATGGGGGTAAGCAACTCTAATTTTCACGAAGTGCTCTCCCCTATTTTTTTCAGAAAATCATCTATTGCAACATTGGCGGCGAAAGGATTCAATCGGTATTGTGCCTTTGCGTATGTTCAGTGTATCGTTCGTATAAGGCCGGGTTCACATTAGACGCGTAAGTTCCGTACGGAAAACCCTAAATAAGTGGAAGAAAGAAGGATACAAGTTGACCTATATAGGGGAAATTCAGACACGTGCGCAAATCCTTTCCTTCTTCTTCTTCCCATTAGGCAGCCAACTTCATCACGTTGAAGATTCTGCTGCACTTTAGGGGGTAGTACGAAAAAGAGAGAAATAGCAAAAGGTAAAGTACAAAGCGAAATGATGACATTATGGGGGAAAAGAAAGAAATGATTGCAAGATAGTCAGGAAATAACTGAAATATTTACAGATACACAGTTTACTATGTAGAAAAATATTAATGAGATTCAAAACTGACGGAAGTAGTAAGATATTTAAACATTTGATTTTGGAGAAGAAAAAAAGGATTGCTCACAGGTTTCTGCATGGAATATCCGCTTATGTGTGTACACGGCCTTATTCTGTTTGTGTGCCCAGATCTGGAACACGGTGATGCAGGGCGTGGAGTGGAACAAGAAGGAGGACCTGGTGGCGGAGCAGGCCATGAAGCACCTGCTGACCTTCACCCCCCTGCTGACCTCCGTGGCCTTGACCCCGCGCTCACAGCTCGCCCTCATGCTGCGCGTGCAGGACTACTGCTACGACAACATGGCCTTCCTCAAGACCTTCAGCAAGATCATCGTCATGCTGTATAAAAGTGAGTCTGGTGTTGTTTTTCACTGTTTTATCGCAATATCCATTGTGTAGAAGTACTATGGTAATATGGCCTTCCTGAAATCCTTCAGCAAGGTCATCGTCATGCTGTATAAAAGTGAGTTTTGTGGTGGGTTTTTTTACTGTTTTATCGCAATAGCCATTGTGGCCTTCCTGAAGACCTTCAGCAAGGTCGTCAGCATGCTGTATAAAAGTGAGTTTTGTGTGTTTTTGACTTTTATCGCAATATCCATTTGTAGACCTGCTACAACAACATGGCCTTCCTGAAGACCTTCAGCAAGGTCATCGTCATGCTGTATAAAAGTCAGTCTTTGGACTGTTTTATCGCAATATCCACTGTGTAGAAGTACTATGGTAACATGGCCTTCCTCAAGACCTTCAGCAAGATCATCGTCATGCTGTATAAAAGTCAGTCTTTGGACTGTTTTATCGCAATATCCATTGTGTTGAACTGCTACGACAACATGGCCTTCCTCAAGACCTTCAGCAAGATCGTCATCATGCTGTATAAAAGTGAGTCTTTGGTGTTGTTTTTGACTGTTTTATCGCAATATCCATTGTGTAGAAGTACTATGGTAATATGGCCTTCCTCAAGACCTTCAGCAAGGTCGTCGTCAAGCTGTATAAAAGTGTGTCTTTGGTGTTGTTTTTGACTTATATTGCAAGCTTTTTAATCTCCATTGTGTAGAAGTACTATGGTAACATGGCCTTCCTGAAGACCTTCAGTGAGTCTTTTGTGGGTTTTTTTTTAACTTTTTCATCTCCATTGTGTAGAACTGCTATGGTAATATGGCCTTCCTGAAGACCTTCAGGAAGATCATCGTCATGCTGTATAAAAGTGAGTTGTGGTACTGTGTACAGTAGTAGAAATGTTATTCTTCATTGATTCTTGTCCCCTGTGGGGGGGGGATACCCCGGGGGTGGGGGTGGGGGATGTCTTTTGTATAAAGCTGATGTGCCCGGTTATGCACAATGTTTGGCCGCTACCAGTGTAGTGGTGGCCCGACTATGCTCGATGTTTGGCCGCTACCAATGTAGTGGTGGCCCGGCTATGCACGATGTTTGGCCGCTACCAGTGTAGTGGTGGCCCGGCTATGCACAATGTTTGGCCGCTACCAGTGTAGTGGTGGCCCGGCTATGCACAATGTTTGGCCGCTACCAGTGTAGTGGTGGCCCGGCTATGCACGATGTTTGGCCGCTACCAGTGTAGTGGTGGCCCGGCTATGCACGATGTTTGGCCGCTACCAGTGTAGTGGTGGCCCGGCTATGCACGATGTTTGGCCGCTACCAGTGTAGTGGTGGCCCGGCTATGCACAATGTTTGGCCGCTACCAGTGTAGTGGTGGCCCGGCTATGCACAATGTTTGGCCGCTACCAGTGTAGTGGTGGCCCGGCTATGCACGATGTTTGGCCTCTACCAGTGTAGTGGTGGCCCGGCTATGCACAATGTTTGGCCGCTACCAGTGTAGTGGTGGCCCGGCTATGCACGATGTTTGGCCTCTACCAGTGTAGTGGTGGCCCGGCTATGCACGATGTTTGGCCTGGGCGGGGTGGGGGAGCACAGGGTGAGGAAGGGGGGTGGGCACACTTGGAAAACCTGGCTATCAATTTGGCCATGCCAGGCAGCGGGATTTCTCCCTGCTCTTAGTGACTTTCAACTGCCGTGAAATTTTTACGTGCGTAAAGCGCACGGGTCAGACTAGCTTTAAGTCCCCATCTGAAGACTCGACGTTCAGTTCGATTTATTATGTGTCAACAGGGGACGTTCTAGATCAGGTGATCGTTCACTGGTTCAAACGGGCCCATAATGATGATGAGGATGATGATTATGATGATGATAATGTGTCAACAGGGAACGTCCTAGGAGAACAGGTGATCGTTCACTGGTTCAATCAGGCCCATAATGATGATGATGATGATGTGTCAACAGGGGACGTCCTCGGAGAGGAGGTGATCGTTCACTGGTTCAAACAGACCCATAATGATGATGATAATGATGATGATGATGATGTGTCAACAGGGAACGTCCTAGCAGAGGAGGTGATCGTTCACTGGTTCAAACAGGCCCATAATGATGATGATAATGATGATGATGATGATGTGTCAACAGGGGACGTCCTAGCAGAGGAGGTGATCGTTCACTGGTTCAAACAGGCCCATGATGATAATGATAATGATGATGATGATGATGTGTCAACAGGGGACGTCCTAGCAGAGGAGGTGATCCTTCACTGGTTCAAACAGGCCCATAATGATGATGATAATGATAATGATGATGATGATGATGTGTCAACAGGGGACGTCCTAGCAGAGGAGGTGATCGTTCACTGGTTCAAACAGGCCCATAATGATAATGATGATGATGATGATGTGTCAACAGGGGACGTCCTAGCAGAGGAGGTGATCCTTCACTGGTTCAAGCGTGCCCACGGCACCAAGGGAAAAAACGTGTTCCTGGACCAGATGAAGGGCTTTGTGGACTGGCTGAACAGCGCAGAGGAGGGTCAGTGCTCTTCTCTTACTTCTGCTTCCTGAGACTTATGGATTAACCCCTTCACTGCCAGAGGAAAATGGAGAAATTATCGATTTTGTATTATGAACTTTACATGGCGCCTGTTTTTCAAAATTTTGACAAAAAAAAAAAAATTTGATTCAAAGTTCAAGGGGAAAAAAGTGTTGAATTCTCACTTTACAAGCCTGGAATAAGCTTCATATTGAGTATGATTTTGCTTTTTCTTCAGCTTCAGGGGGGCTTGGCCCCCTGACCCCCCAACTGGGGCTCTGCCCCTGTACCCTGCCATGGGCCTGGGCGGCCTTGCCTGTTTTTGGATTTTCTCCAGTTGCATCCATGACTATAAGAGACTTGTTAGACTCAATTTGAGAAAAATGGTCTAGAGATATACAGGGTTTGTACAGGGTCCTTGTAACGTCCTGGAATAGTCCTTGAATTTTTTTGACACAGATGTGTGCGAACCCTGGATATATCTTTCCTGACCTGTCAATGGCAAAAACACTGTATTCCAGGACTGTGCCATCAAAAGTGATGACATCATCAATGACATGACACACGAGGGCCGCCGGCAGTGAAGGGGCTAAAAATCCGCAATGGCAATGAAAAAAGCCACAGTAAAGGGGAGGGTGAGGGGCGCTGCTTAGAAAACGATATACCATACTTTATAAGGCGATACTTTCCCCAGACCAAGACCACTGAGCCTTAGGGAGAAAGGTGGCAGAGTGGTTAAGACGTTCGCCTGCCAAATGTAACGCGTGACTGCAGCATGAGTGACCCGGGTTTGAATCCCGGCCTCCTCGCCCTTTCTTTCTAGTTTGACAGGAAAATCGAACTGAACGTCGAGTCCTTCGGATGGGGACTTAAAGCTAGTCTGACCCGTGCGCTTTACGCACGTAAAAATCCCACGGCAGTTGAAAGTCGGTAAGAGCAGGGAGAAATCCCGCTGCCTGGTATGGCCAAATTGATAGCTAGGTTTTCCACCAAGTGTGACCACACCCCCTCCTTACCCTGTGGCCTCCCCTCAATTTTTTAATTGGGCAGGCGCTGCACATGCGGCGACGCGCTCTCCGGGGGAGAGCAGCCCAAATTTCACAGAGATAAGTCTCTGTGACTAGAATATACCAAATACCAAATATAATATGACTCAAAAATGAGTAACTCAGTAAGAACATATAATAACAAAATCTTTATTTTGTGTACAATTTGGGGGACGCACCTTATAACCAGGTGCGTCTTGTACCAGTCCGTGAAATACGGTAGAATGTAAAGCTGTTAATATCATTTTTTTAAAGTGCAAATTTACAAATAAAAGTAACATTGTTTTGTTTTGAAAGTTCAGGTTTTCAGATATGGAGGCACGAGGGAGTAATGCTGTGTTTCTAGTACAGTAGTAGTTTTTGTGCATTTTTCACCTTGTTACTTTAAAAACGCTACTCATCTTCTAGAGTCGTTTCCCTTTACATTGAACAAAATTTTTCATTCAGACAGTTTGAAAAGGGCTACTTACATTTTACAATTCCCAATTTCCATTTATTTTTAGTCCGTCACCAAGACGGACTATTGCGATGGGCTGGTTTGTATTTTTGTTTGTTTGGGTTTTTTTTGGGGGGGGTTTCTGTCTGTCCCAAGGATATCTCCCGAACCGCTTGACCGAATCGCGTCAAATTTTGTGTGAAGGTGTGCCTCCTTAATAGGAAGAGATCGGCGCAAACCATTTTGCTGTCGTGACCTTGACCTTGACGTACGACCTTGAAAACCGAAAATCTATTTTTAGCCATATCTCGGGCACCGATCAACATAGTATGTTGAAACTTGGTATGAAGGTGGTTTGGCTTATGCCCGTTCTGATGATGGCATACCGATCAAGGTCAAGGTCAAAAAGATCGCTGGAGCCTGAAAATCGGAGGGTCATTTTTTTCTCCTTCTGTCTGTCCCAAGGATATCTTTCGAACGGGTTGACAGAATCACGTCAAATTGTGTGTGCTGGTGTGTCACCATGAGAGGAAGGCATCCGCGCAAACCATATTGCCGTCGTGACCTTGACCTTGGCGTATGACCTTGAAAACCGAAAATCTTTCAGGGGCCATAACTTCCACACTGTTAGTGTTAGAGTCTTCAAATTTGGCATGAAGGTACTTTGGCTTATGCCCGTTCTGATGGTGGCATACCGATCAAGGTCAAGGTCACGGTCCGGGCGATCCGTAGGCCTTGAAAGTGGTAGGGGTCTACACATTGGGTTTTAAGCCATATTTTCCACATTGGTACTTGACAGAAGCGCTTCAGATTGTGTGTGGTACTGTATACCCTAGAGAAGAAAACATCCGAGCATAAATTATCACCATGCTGACCTTGACCTTGAAGTGTGACCTTGAAAACCGAAATTTCCTTCTTTGCGCTATATGTTTCTTCTTCAAGCTGTATCTCGTGAACTAGAAGACAGAATCCCTTCCAATTTTGTGTCAGGATGTGACACTCTACGGGGTGTCGCAAGTGCGTGGCATTGCTGGTGACGGACATGTCTGCCGCTCGGCGACGCCCTTGTTATTTTTATTTTTAAAAAATTCTTTGTGAATACTGCAAATAAACAACTAACTTGCCCAAGTAGAGAATTTCTGTCCATCTGTTAAGAAAATTGTGTACATGTCACGGGAAATTCTGGAATCCAGGAAAATTCCGAATTTTACTTGAAAATTTTAGAATTAACGATTGTTTTTGGGAAATTTCCGAATTTTCCAAACTTAGAAAATTTCCAAACAAGTGACTACATGCTATTGGTCACTGCAATGACCACCTTTTGCAAGAGTGAATGCCCTTGGTAGATGCTTGAGTACTGACCAAACAAGGGATTAACTCTTGCCAATAACCCTATTTGAGGCCACTGAATGGCTGCCTTTTGCAAGAGTGAATGCCCTTTTGAATACTGACCAACAAGGGGTTAACTCTTCACTGTCAAGGGCGTTAATAACCCTAGTTGCAGTGGCCAATGCAAATGAAAATCTTGACAAAGAGAAAGAGAGAGAGAAAACACTTGAAATCTTGTACACTTGCCTGTATTCATTGTTCATTACTCATTGTCAGACCTGTTTACCACACAAGTCTTGAGTAGTCTGGATAGCTGAAATGAGTAGTTTTGGTGCAAAATGTGTAGTTTTATTCATTAAACCATCAAACAATGTTCACTAAAAATGAGTAATTAGAGCATTATTTTCAATTTTGAAGAGTAGTAGAGGTCCAAATTGAGTAGAATGCTACTGGAAAAGAGCAAGGTAAACAGGTCTGTATTGTTTGTGTCCCACTGTAAGTCCTTTCTCATTTTAATCTTTTTCTACCAATACATTCACGCATAAAAGTCTCTCTCTCTCTCTCTCTCTCTCTCTCTCTCTCCCTCCCCCCCCCCCTTTTGTGTGAGGAGGAGGGAGATCACATCTATTTTTTCTTCTTCTTGGATAATTGTTCGATGATTATTTTTGCATGCTTCATTATTTTTGTGTTGAATATATTGATTTTCTTGCATGTTTGTTTGAGGGCTAGATGTAAAAAAAATAATTCGAATTTCCCCAGATTACAAATTTCCCCATGACATACACAGACTGGAGGTAAATACTTGAATGTGGCTGGGGTTGGGTTTTTTTTGGGGGGTTGGGGGGTTTAAACAAATCTTTATTCATTTGAAACAGAAGGACAATTAGAGCAGCAACAAGCTCGAAGCTTATACCGTGCTCCTTAAGAATTAACATCATAGTTGTATTGATTGACCAGATGGAGACTGCATTTAAACCAAGTAATATAATGATGAACAATATTAAAGGTATTATTAATCATATAGTAAAATCAATATAATTTATAAACTTATTTATTTTTCGTAATTGCTACAATAAATTTCAAAAACAAAATATTTCCGTTGAAATAAGATCATTAATTTTGAACTGTAATCATTTTGGTAGGCAAATGTTTAAGAAGTTACATAACAAAAATGAAGACATGCAAATTAATTAACAGCAAAAATTGGTACAAAAACTGATCCCCGAAACAAAGCCTGTAATGGGGTTTTTTTATGACCATATCTGTATTGTGATGTGGCTGTGTGTGTATGTTCCACAGAGTCAGAGGAGGAGGAGGAAGAGGAGGAAGACTAGAGAGCCAGCCAACATCTGTAGCTGAGGCAGCTGTTGAAGAAAGGTCGCTGAACAGTGGCGCCACCTGCTGCTGACGCTGATGATGATTCGGCATTCGTTCTGCCGTCAACGAGATTAAAAAAATCTACTTTTTTTCTTTAAAACTCTGCACATTTATTATCTCAAAACACTGTGTTGTGTGGGGTTTTTTTTCTGTTTTATTAACATTTTTGTTCCAGTGGAGGTGTTATGTCAGGGCTCCCAATCGTCCCGCAAAACAAGGGGTCCCAGGGACTCCTTCACCTACAGATATAGAGGGTCCTAGAGGCAGGATAGAGGGTCCTAGAGGCAGGATAGAGGGTCCTAGAGGCAGGATAGAGGGTCCTAGAGGCAGGATAGAGGGTCCTAGAGGCAGGATAGAGGGTCCCAGTGGCAGGATAGAGGGTCCTAGAGGCGGGATAGAGGGTCCCAGTGGCAGGATAGAGGGGCCCAGTGGCAGGATAGAGGGTCCTAGAGGCAGGATAGAGGGTCCCAGTGGCAGGATAGAGGGTCCTAGAGGCAGGATAGAGGGTCCCAGTGGCAGGATAGAGGGGCCCAGTGGCAGGATAGAGGGTCCTAGAGGCGGGATAGAGGGTCCTAGAGGCAGGATAGAGGGTCATAGAGGCAGGATAGAGGGTCATAGAGGCGGGATAGAGGGTCCCAGTGGCATTGCGAATGCTAGAAATAAAATTTCTTGTGCATCCCTGGGACCCCCTGCGCATTCTTTCAGAAGGTCCTTTAGAATTTTTGACCTTCAAAGACCCCCAAATGGGGGTCCCTGGGAGCCCTGTATGTTTTGTCCTTGTTATCTGGGTTTTGTATGGGATACGTTTTCTGACAAGCATGTTGGTTCAGGTTTATAGAATTATCTTGTATAATGTACACTTATTTTATTTAATTAGAGATTTGTTTTCATCCATCTTATTTTGAACAAAGAGTATAATTATACAGTCGAACCTCTATTATAAGATCCTCCGTTAAAAGATCTCCTCTCATGTAAGACTGATTTGTTTTGGCACGGATGTAATGTATGTTACTATAATTTATGTATCAAAGTAATCTGACCTCCATTATAAGAAGACCTCTCCAATTTAAGACCGAATGTTTCCTTTGTAAAGTCTGAAAATCTAATCTTTTTAACCCTTTCGCTGCCAGCCATTTTTCAGCCAAAAAATACCATTTAGCTAACTGGGTAGAGAAAAAAAATATTCTGCAATATTGCGAATTCCTCTGTAACATGCATAACATTAGGCCTAACCTTACCTCCCAAAATTAAGAAAATAGGGTCTTTGGATAACAGGTCTGGATTGGATGCCTTTTAGTGACATGGGTGTTAAACCATTGTGGTGCTAAAATGCGACGTTGGCGGTGAAAGGGTTAAATATTGACCATCTCGTAAGTACTACCTAAGCACCATGAAGATTATTACCGGGTACCTAATTTTTTTGGTTAAAATGGGTTTTCAGGAATATGAAATGAAATATAGAGATGTTGTTTTTCCCTGGCTTAAAGACTCCAGGGATCATCCCAACAGCCGAAGCAATTACATATTATGGTACAAATGCACCAGCTAAGGATGAGAACATTACGCATGTGACCGGTTTTTTTATTACCCCGCCATGTGGGCAGCCACACTCCGACTTAGGAGGAAAAAAATATAGAGATGATTAACGTTAGCTGGAGTTGGAGAGAGAGTTTGAGATTGCGTGAGCATCCATTCGTAGAGCGCAAGAAGTACAGTATACTGGTGATTTATAATTTTACACACTCACTAAGAATACTCTATCGGTATCTTTTCTTACTGCTATGATCAAACTGGTCGTTTTTATAAATTTAAATTTATTGGAGAAAATGTTAATAAACGATTGCAATGGAGCCGAATTGTGTGTGCATATTCATAAGAGATTGATTGGATTGTCAATAAGAGGCTGTGATTCATTGAACCTGACATGTGCTGGGAGGGGGTGGGGGGGACTTGAATTGAAACATCTCCCTCTCTTTTTAAAGTTGTCATTTATCTCCTGTCTCCCCCTTCTTTTATTTGTTAAAACATTTTTTTAGTTGTCCCATCTTCTGGGCTGGACAGTGGCGTTGCTCCCACGCCGCTCATTCTGAATCCCAACTCGCAGCCACACCCTGGTTTGTCAGGTCACAGAATCCCAAACCAGCAGTCCAAGGGGAGCAAATCTATGTCAGGTCTTTAAGAGGCAACCAGCAGAGGGGACACTGCACTGCTGTTGAGATTTTAAAGAAACGCACACACAGAGAGAGGCACAGAGGTAACGCTTTCGCCTCGTATACAATAAAGCCAAGTTCGAACCTGGGCACAGGGGATTTTTCCTCTCACTTTGCACTAGGCCTTACTGTCTGAACGTGGAGTCTTTTTGGATGAGACGATAAACCGAGGTCCCATGTGCCCATGCACTTAGCACACGTTAAACCCAGTGGCAACGAAAAAGTTGTCATTTGGTCAAAATTTACCACCACACGTTTTCTTTCTCAACAGTCTCACAAAAATTGCATGCAAATAAAAAATATATAAACAGGTGGCGTGCCTCTGGCTGCAATGCGCTCTCCAGATGGGAGCAACCCGAATTTCACAGACGCCTAGGTGACTATAAAGTACTAATTACCAATACCAAATACCAAATACACTATGTCTCTCTCTCTCTCTCTCTCTTAAAGGTAGACCCTGATGGATGAGTTTTTGCAAGGAACACGTTGAGTTCACCAGAAAGACAGCCTTTTCAAAGATCGGAACAATCGCTTTGCTCTGGTTTCCTAGAAATCAAACTGTCTAAACGGCGATTCCTCCTTGGCGGAGGTGCCGGAGAGAGAAGCCATGGATGGGGTGGGTGGGGGCCAAACCCATTGTGGTTTAAGCTTTTTCTTTTTTGTAGTGCTGTAAAAAAAAAATTGAAGCTATTTTCTTTATTGTGAGCGAAACTCTTTTAGATAAACTGCATACAATTTTTTTTTTAAGATAAATAAAAAGGCTTGAATTGCAAAAAAGTTGTGCAAACAATTTGGTCGCCATTACAAAAGAGACGACACACGCCTTCTCTTTCAGTGAAAGAATTTGACTTCCAGCACCTCCGCCAAGGATAAATCGCCGATTTGACGGTTTGATTTCCAGGAAACCAGAGCAAAGTCAGTGTTGCGATCTCTGTAAATGGTGTTGTTCATGGTGATCTCGATGTGTTTCTTGCAAAAACTCATCCGTCAGGGTCCACATTTAACACAGACACATAACCAGAAACACACACACACACACACAAACAACAGCACAGCACATTGTCCTCACGCTCCAAAAGCATCCAATTATTCCTATTGATGGTATAACTTGACTAGTTTTATGACAAACCACAACATGTCGATGATGATGATCAGATTTTATTCACTCATGTCCGACGTGAACGTAATGAGAGATCACAACTCGTACATATTCATCATATATTTTCGTCAAAGCTTGTTCGTCATAAAAGAGACAAAATTGCTATCACAGACAACTTGTCTAATACACAAATGTGCCCCCCCCCCCCCCCCCCCTTCCCTTCCCTTCAAGAAATACTGATGTAGCAATGCAAAACGAACACAACCAACTGAGAAAATCTTCAGTTTCAAACGTATATAATTTTTTGTTATGATATTTGTCAACATTAAAGGGGATGTAAAGTCCAAATAGAAGTTGATCTCTATTGCAAGATTATAAGTAAATAGGCTTGTATCTGCATATAAAAGTATTCCTGCCAAGTATTCTGAAAATAATTAAATATTACACAAAGTTTTGTTGCTTCAAAACAGGCCTTGGGTGGGTTTTTTAATAGGAAGAAAATAACATTTTCTTTATTTATGTCACAGCACTGATGACTTCAAAATGCGAAGGATTCTCCCTGGGAGTTTTGTACAAATAGTTCCCCCATGTTCTGGAAGGTGCTTGTAGCTTCCTCTTTGACTCTGCCTTTTCCCTTGGCTTACTGTCATCCATCATCTTTCTGCCTTACTGGTCCATTTTCCTGCCTTTGTTCTAGAAACTCTTTACAAAGATTTTCTCCAGCCTAACCCTATTTCTTAGGCGCATAACAGCAGCATGGCGCATCTGCGCTCATAATGACAAGAAACTGAGCAATCAACGAATAAGAAAAAGAAGTAATGTGAAAGATGGTATCTTGCCTGATATCAGAACATTGCACTAAATCCTATTGAAGTTTGTTCACAACTACATGTCAGCACATAGCTAAGCTAGTGGTACATAAGGGCTATGTATGAACCATGGAATTAAGTGGAACATTCTTTGTTTATCTTTTATGTGTTGGTTTTAAGTAAAGCAAAACTGTTAAAGACCCACCAGGTCCGTGAATGAAAATCACGGGTTTCACGTGTTTCCCTCTCTCGCTGGTAAGAAATCTTATTTCGATCAAGTGTGGCTCCCATACAAATTTCCTCATGCACGAAAACGAGACATCACTTTAAAGAGCAGCCTCGATCGTATAATTATGAGGAAAGTCTGTATGTGGGCCACACCGACCCAGAAAAAAACCAAGGGACTTAATCGTGCTGGGTCCGTGTGTCTTTAAATGATAAAATGGGTCAACGAGAAGTCGATTTAAGAAAGCACGTTTTTTGTTAAACTATGATAATCTGTTATTATTACTAGTTGCTTCAAGTCGTAATCAATAATTTTTTAAAAATCACACACATCAGAATGTTACCACTTCCACATATATATTTTTTGTATTGAAGGAAGTTGTTGACTCAAACACCTCAGACAACAACAAAACTGAAATTTGAATAAAGAGTAAGGCTTTGCGCACATTACACGCAGACACATTGTTTGCTTATACGCAAATAAGTGAAAGAAAGTCAGAAATAAGCAGTTGGGATAAGCGTACGCGGAAACACGTAAAATTGCAGTTTCAATATTAGGCAAGTCTGCGGACACCAAAGTCAACATTATTATGTAAAATCCCTTCTTACATAACAATTGATACATTCTCGGCTTGCAGCAGTGAAGCCTAGACTCGGGCATTCTAAAATTGAACAAGCCAACATTATGCTTTCTGATATATAATATTATAAGAATGTATTTGTATTTACACACCTTTGTTGTTTTTCCTCGATTATGTAAGTTTTGAAAATAATGTCAAAATGTCATCACAAGTGACAGAACGGGGACGGATTAGTTGACGTTATGGTTGAATGATAATTTATGTACATAACAATTGTAAAGTATTAGAGTTATAGACAATGGAACGAAAAGGAAAAACGTTGTTGAGCTACCCTGGCTAAAAGACTCCAGGGATCATCCCAACAGCCGAAGCACTTGAACACTATCAGGTACAAATGCATCAGCTAGGGATGAGAACATTACGTGTGTGTGACCGTTTTTGATGACCCTGGCAGCCACACTACGACTTCAGGGGAGAAATTAAAGTGATATCACAAACAGCAATAGTAAGTGTATCGCCATGAGCTTTCAAATCCCCTGTATACACACACCAACACTTGAACGCACACAACTCACGTGCAGACGCATACACACCACACATACAGACACAATATACTCATTGATGGTAATGACACAAAGGATTTGAAATTAATGTTTTGATGTTTGACATTAACTTGATTAAGGCTTTACAAATGTCTGTCTTGATGGTAATGACAAGACTCTCTCTCTCTCTCTCTCTCTCTCTCGCTCTCTCTCTCTCTCTCTCTCTCTCTCTCTCTCTCTCACTCTCACACACACACACACACACACACACACACACACACACACAGTGACACATACACGCACCCCCCCACACACACACACACACACACATCCCTTTCCTTCCATTGTCTTTACCTCTCAACTGAAGTCTAATACACATTGAACCCATTGACACCACTGGAAAGATCCAAGCAGTTCGTAATGTGATCCTTAACTTAACTTCATGTGACTGGTATAGTGCAGAAAATGGTTTCTGTACAACGACTAGTTATGTCATGATCAGGCATCAGAATTATCAGAGGATTAAGAATTTCTGACACAGGATTGGCTTCTCTTGTCAGAGGTTTTGCCTTTTTTTTTTATATTATTGAGTGTTATCCTTTGTATTAAATAGCATTTTAAAGAGATTTCTCACTGTATCAAGCCTTTTTGGCGGTGTTCAGAACTGATTTCAGTGTTGTCTCTCTTTAGTCTGGGGCCTTGATGGCCCTTTTACCGCAGTTTTCAGAGGATTGGACTTCAGACTTTTCTGATGCCTGCACGATGCACTGTACAAAAACAGAAAACAAAACGGCAGACGAAAAGAAGAGAGAGAGAGAGAGTCAGAAAGAGAGATGCACACACGGGGTGTCAAAGGGGGAAAACAACAACAAAGAAATGCAGACAAACCACAGATGAACACCGAAAGACAGAATAACTGAACGAACAGGCAAGCTCAATCCTTTTCAAACTGTATGAAGAAAATTGCACACCATTTTCGTAAGCACACACCAACACAAACAACACCTGGGTTCTGAAACCCGACTGCACAGCCATATCTGTTCCATCACGTGGTGCGAAGAAAGTCATCCAGCTGAGCCTGGAATTCCGGATTGTTCAACACCGCCAGAGCCTCTTCGTCATCGTCATCGTCGTCACCACCATCATCGTCCCCCAGCAGACTCTTCAAGTTCTTGTCCGCCAGTTTCTCCAAAGCGGCGATCGTGCTTTGGTCTTGCTCCTCTTTCGTCTTCTTCTCTTTCTTCGCAGACTTCGCTCGCGATTTGGATCTTTTCGGCTTCGGGGCTGCTGCAGCTGGGGCTGCAGGAGCTGCAGTGGCTTCTGGTTCCGGCTCTTCTGCAGCTTCTATTTCTGGAGCCTCTGGAGTTTGGGGCGATTCCGTATCTTCAATTTTATCCACGACTTGTTCGATGAAGCTCGTTTCCTTCGTCGATGATTTAGACGAGGTTCTTTCGGATTTGCTTCTCTGCGATTTACTTTTCTTGCTCGATTTCTCCTTCTCTTCAGATTTTTCCTCCTCTTTGACCGACTCGCTCACGGATTCAGTGATCAGCGCTGTTTCTTCTTCGTTGCTTATCTTTTCCTTGTGCTTCCTTTTGGACTTGTGTTTCTCCTCTTTCTTTCTTTCTTCCTTCTCTGACCGGTCTTCTCTGTGTTTCTCTTTCTTCTTCTTCTCTTTCTTTTCGGTTCTGTCTTCCGCGGACGATTCGTTCACCGCTACTGCAGTAACAGCAGCCACAGTGGTTGATTCTTCAACAATCTCTTCACGCTTCATTTGATCCTTTTCCTTATGATCTTTCTCAGACTTCTCTTTCTGTGTTTCCTCAATCTTTTCTTTATTAACGGTTTCAGATTTCTCTTTACGGATTTGTTCAGACTTCTCCTTATGGTCTTCTGACTTGTGGACTTTTTCAGACTTCTCCTCATGGACTTCTTTGCGTTGCTCTTCATGTGACCTATTTTCGTGTGCGCGTGTTGCCGTAGCAACGGCTGCCGTGGTAACGACCGTTGACCGTTCTTCTGCTGAAATGGCGCGTCTGTTCGCCACCTGTGCCCAACAGAAAGATGACCGGTATGATGAACGTTTCTTCCCGCTAACAATGAGCGACTTAGGACGCCCATTTCACCGCCAGATGGCAACCAAACCAATAGGGGCTTAGCGCGTTATATTCTTAGTTGGGGGTAGAGAGATGGGGAGATAGTCTCTCTCTCTCTCTCTCTCTCTCTCTCTCTCTCTCTCTCTCTCTCTCTCTCTCTCTCTCTCTCTCTCTCTCTACCCCCAACTCAAGAATATCACGCGCTAAGCCCCTACTGGTTTGATTGCCACCTGGCGGTGAAATGGGCGTCCTAAGTTGACCATTAGTCCAGATGTCCTTAAGGCGCATGCTTGTGCTACTTCCCATTTATTGTGTGCTTCTGAAGTTACATTGATTACATCGATTTATCAGCAAAGATGTAGATTCACACACACACACGCGCGCACACACACACACGCACGCACACGCACACACACACACACACACACACACACACACACACGGGCATATTCTCTCTCTCTCACTCTCTTTCTCAAACACACACATTCTTTCTCCCTCCCCCTCTCTCTCCCCTGCCCCCTATCTCCAACACAAAGGGCCTACACGCGCACAGCCCGCATTCGCCCCCCCCCCCCCCCCCCCCCTCCTGCCACCCTCCCTTGTTTAGGAATCATAACTTGACACAAAACCGGACTAAATTGTACAATGATACTCCATTACAGTACATAGGGGAAGACGGGGTAAAAAGCGCATGGGCGGGTAAGAAGCCCACCCCAATTATCTCATGAAATAAAGAAAATTTCAGTCAAATTTGCCCATGAGACGAATGCTAGACATTAACGCTCGTCTCATGGGCAAAATGAGACTGAAATTTGCTTCATGTCATGAGATAATTGGGGTGGGCTTCTTACCCGCCCATGCGCTTTTTACCCCGTCTTCCCCTAATTATTTACTGTACAGCTCTGGCTCTACAGCCATTGGCCCTAATTACAGAATATGATAGGACCGCACAGAGAGAAGCTAAAACAGCAAGACAGTTAGCCTACATTTGTTCACCCGCTTATGTGGAGCACCATTCCCCCCGTCTCTATGTGTCGCCAATTTTGTCTCTATGACGAGGACACAATGAGGGTGACACATTGAGGCGGGGGCACAATGAGGGTGACACATTGAGGCGGGGGCACAATGAGGGTGACACATTGAGGCGGGGGCACAATGAAGGTGACACATAGAAATGGGGGCACAATGAGGGTGACACATTGAGGCGGGGGCACAATGAGGGTGACACATTGAGGCGGGGGCACAATGAAGGTGACACATTGAGGCGGGGGCACAATGAGGGTGACACATAGAGACGGGGGCACAATGAGGGTGACACATTGAGGCGGGGGCACAATGAGGGTGACACATAGAGACGGGGGCACAATGAGGGTGACACATAGAGACGTGGGCACAATGAGGGTGACACATAGAAATGGGGGCACAATGAGGGTGACACATAGAGGCGGGGGCACAATGAAGGTGACACATAGAGACGGGGGCACAATGAGGGTGACACATAGAGACGGGGGCACAATGAGGGTGACACATAGAGACGGGGGCACAATGAGGGTGACACATAGAGACGGGGGCACAATGAAAGGTGACACATAGAGGCGGGGGCACAATGAGGGTGACACATAGAGACGGGGGCACAATGAGGGTGACACATAGAGACGGGGGCACAATGAGGGTGACACATAGAGACGGGGGCACAATGAAGGTGACACATAGAGACGGGGGCACAATGAGGGTGACACATAGAGACGGGGGCACAATGAGGGTGACACATAGAGACGGGGGCACAATGAAGGTGACACATAGAGACGGGGGCACAATGAGGGTGACACATAGAGACGGGGGCACAATGAGGGTGACACATAGAGACGGGGGCACAATGAAGGTGACACATAGAGACGGGGGCACAATGAGGGTGACACATAGAGACGGGGGCACAATGAGGGTGACACATTGAGACGGGGGCACAATGAGGGTGACACATAGAGGCGGGGGCACAATGAGGGTGACACATTGAGGCGGGGGCACAATGAGGGTGACACATTGAGATGGGGGCACAATGAGGGTGACACATTGAGGCGGGGGCACAATGAGGGTGACACATTGAGGCGGGGGCACAATGAGGGTGACACATTGAGGCGGGGGCACAATGAGGGTGACACATTGAGGCGGGGGCACAATGAGGGTGACACATAGAGGCGGGGGCACAATGAGGGTGACACATTGAGACGGGGGCACAATGAGGTGACACTTTGAGGCGGGGGCACAATGAGGGTGACACATTGAGGTGGGGGCACAATGAGGGTGACACATTGAGGCGGGGACACAAAGAGAGAGATGGGGGCACAATGAGACGGGGGCACATAGAGATGGGGGCACATACAGACGGGGACACAAATCGAGACGGGGACACGTAGAGACGGGGCCACAATGGTACGTGACACATTAGCCTACACTTGTTTCACCAACCCACCCTGTCCTGGTTGTCATCCAGTTGCACGTGCACGTCACGTGCTGTGGTCTGAGCCTCGTAGTTATGGCCCTCCGGCTGCACGCGCCAGTGCACGTGAAACAAACACAATCACAAAATGTTGTTAGGCCTATATCATGTTCCCATTTATCATGCATATCATCATTATTCCTAACAATGCACCTTTTTAAAAATTAAACCCACACAAAATGAAATAGGGAAAGAAATATTAGGGGAAGAGTTACCATTATCATGGGTAGCTTACCCTTGTCGTAACACTTGGGGATGAAGAACTCTGTCTCATGAGCAGATAATCTAAAAGATAACAAATTAGCACTATGGATACTGCTGATGCAGTAGGTCTACAACGATTGTATAGCATATTAAAGATGCCATCATGGGGTTTATAATTCTGGCTTCATAATATACCGTTGTGTTTGTACATGTATATTTATTGTAAATAGCGTTGTATTCTGTCTCTGTTAATCTATAAATCGACTGTGAGCTTATAATCACAATGAAAGAAAACCCAGAACACACCCTTCATCATCAATTAGATTATTATTTTAACCGCAAAAATGGGGCCGATAGCAAAGTGATTCTCCTCCCCCTCTCCCTTCCACCACTGATGTGAAAATAGTTACAGATCGAACTTTAGAAAACCTAGGTCCTGCGATGGTTTCTATGAGACAATGCAACTGGCTCTGTGGGTTGGAGCCTTGGAGAGTAGTTGGCTTCTCAGGCCCTACAAAATCAAATGACTTTGGGAGGACCACCCCCAACGCCAACGCACACTCTTAACATTGTTTTGGCTACGGGTACTAATAGTTTATCCAGTATGAACTATTGTGTTGTCAGCAACTTCCACCCCCGCTCCAACTGCCCTTAACTGAAATAGACACATATAGCATTTTTATTTTATTTTTCAATCCAGAGAATCTTGTTCAGCAATTAACACAAAGGGAGAGAACTCGAAACGCACCGCGGTTGATGGAGGAGCAGACGACATCCACAACAGTTGAGTGACGAGTGACAATCGTTGCTTTTGTACAAAACGTTAATGAAAAGTCATGCACGCATTGAAGCAGAACTGAAATCCGTCGGTGGCCGGTTTTCCAGGGACATTGTCACCAGTTTGTCAAAAAGCCAGTAAATATTTTCCATAAATTTGTTTTTAGTTTTCCACCCACTTTTGTTCATGTTCACGTTTTGTATTTCATGTCGATAGCATGCCGAGGAATAATTTGTCACCACAAGTTTATATATATATTATTTAGTTCTTCATTTTTGAAAAGGATATAAAACTGGTTTTGAATGCGTAAGCATCCTCAAGTGTGGTTTTGTAAACAACAGTGATTTAAATAAGGGTAAAATTGCCTCGCCATTTTAATTGGAAACTCAGAAGAAACTTTAAATGGTTCAAAAACAAGAACAATCATTTCCTTTATTTAATTCAGAATGTTTCCTCTTTCAAAAGTGTACCCTCAGAATGCTGCCATGTCAGGACTTGCGACAATCTCACTCGAAGAAAACCGGTGGGACATTCAAGGACCTTTGAAGTAGAAGACGTGAAATGTTATGAAAATAAGGCACCGTTGTTCTTAGTGATATCTTTCAATATAACGTTCTTTTCCATGTTTGTCTCGAACGTCGTCTGCGCCTAACATCGGACCGCAATGTGTCTCGGTTCCTCTCGGTTCCATTAATCCCTTCACTGCCTTATTGCCTCCAACATTCTTCGACTTTTCTGAGCTCCTAATTCATTTCCATAATATTTTTTGGCATGCAGAATGGATATCTACCCAGACCATAAGTTTTTTTTAGCATCACTGACATTTGTTAGCAGATCCTGGTTTTCAGTTTGATTAGTCCCCGAGCCTGTCTATCATCATCAAATTTGATATACTAGTTTGCTAAGATGCAAGCTATCCACTGATGTATTTAGTTTTACATTAAGGTCAAGGTCGCGCCAGGTACGGGGTTCAAACCCCAAAACACATAATCGCTAATATCTCGCGAAGTTTTGCATGTATTTCAATGCAGTTTTTTTGGACAACATTTCTTGATGAATGGTCTATAACACAGTTGTCATGAATTTTTCTGCGCGCTGGTGTGCGCATAATCGCGAGTCCGAACCCCAAGGCTATATATATAAAAAACACTATTCAGTTACGTGCTGTTTTTATGCGTTTTTATGTAGTTACGTGCTGTTTTGATGCGTTTTTATGTATGTGATTGTGTACAACCGACACATTCCGATTTCGGAGTAGCTCGGCGATGCTGCGAGGGGACTTTGCAGCCGCTCGGAGTTGCACTTGTTTATTTTGTTTTGGTTTAGATGTTTATTGTCGTGACATAATAAACATACAATGTAACTTCTTCTTTTTCTGCGTTCCCAGGCCATATGGCCATAATGAGTAAGGTACGTAGGTGTCCGGTTTTTAGTTTTCACTGGTTTCCCTGCTGCGTACAGCCGACACATTCCGATTTCGGAGGAGCTCAAAGGAGAAGAATTATTTGGAAGTGGGTTTTTTTTTAAAGGGCAAGAGAATGAGCCATTCAGTCAGAACGATAGTAGATGATAGAAAGCAAAGGGAAAAGGCAGAATCAAAGAGAATAGTGGCAGATTAGAGGAAGTTACAAGCACAGAACTTCATGAAGGTGGGGGGACTATTTTTACGGAATCCCCACGGGGGGGCATCGACTTGAAATAATATGTCCAACTTGAAGCATGATTGGCTGTCCTTTCTTTTTCTTAGTTTTGTTTTCATTTTTAACGCATGAATATGTGTGTCCTTGTCTGTATCGTGCTTGTCTGAGACCACACTAATTTCTTTTAACGAGATAATAAAGAATTTTTGACTTTGAAGCAACAACAAGCTAAGCTTTATTTTGTTTGGAACCTGTTTGGCAGTGAAGGGGTTAAGGAACTTTAAAGTCACAAAGAACGCATCACCTGGAAATCTCCGGAAGCAATGTAGGCCTCCACGCGCCGCGCCCAGCACACTCTCTGGGCTAAAGATAGACTGTGACCTTGACCTTGATCGCTTCTGCGTGTCCTCAAGCGTTCTCGGTAGGAAAGTCTACGCCGCTGCTCTGTTTGAGGCGGATGTTTCCCGCACTGGTAAGCGGACGGCAGCAGATTGTCACTCGTGCACGTGTCAGCTGTTGGGATGTCGGGGACAGAGAGAGAGCGGAGGCAGTAGCGGAAAGAGGAGTAGTCGTTATTTGTGGCCAGGATTTGAGGCACCTCCATATAGGCAGGTTGCAGCTGCTTTATCACGGGGGAGGATGGGTGAAACAAAGTCTTAGTTTCGTCTTCATTTTGAGACCAAATCTTAGTTACACCTTCCTTTTCAGAGATACTTTTGGTTTCTTCTTTCTCCCGAGATAGAATCTTAGTTTCATCTTCCTTTTCAGATAGAATTTTGGTTTCTTCTTTCTTCTGAGATAGAATCTTAGCTTCATCTTCTCTCTCAGACTGAAGATTAGTTTCGTCTCCTTTTTGAGACAAAACCTCAGTTTCACTTCCCTTCTGAGGTAGAACCTTCGTTTCATCTCCCATACGTGTTTCAACACCCGGTTTCTGTCTCATCTCAGCTGCGTCGTCCTGTCTCTGCCCTACCTTAGTTTCAAGCCCCTGCTGCTTTTTAGACACAATCCTAGTTTCCTCAACCCGTTTCTGTCCTTCATTATTCTCGGTCCAAGCTTTCTTCGGAGACGGCCCCATTTTCTGATGCTGAATTTTTAGGTCACCCCGCCCTACCTTCAGTGTGCGAGTGCGGTGCTCAAACGTGGGCTGAGGGGAGGGGGTTCGGTTCTTCCCTTCGTCCATCTGCGTGATGTCGGAGATGTCGACACTGCCGAAAGACGTGTCGTTGCGTTCCAGGGTTCGCGGGCTGCTGCCTTTAGGGCTGTGTCTGCCGCCAGATGATCTGCCCTTGGCCCAGTTGTTGCTGGATGGTGTCCCTTGCTCAGGTGACTGGGATGTCCCGGCTTCCTGCGGGGCTCCCTGGAACGAATGGGTTAACACAAAGTCAAGTCAAAATCAAAGTCAAAAATACTTTATTATCACGTTAGGTAAAATTACAGTGTGGTCTCGTACAAGCACAATACAAGCAAGGAAACACATTTGCATGCATTAAAAATTGAAACAAAACTAAGAAGAAGAAGAAAAAAAAGGACAACAAATCACGCTTCGCAAGGAGTTGGACATAGTTAGGGTCGACACAAGCGACTATCAAAACATTAAGTAATGCCCTATTTCCCACCATTTATATTCACCCACACCCCACCCTCTCCAATTCACCCCAAGCGTTCACATATTGTGGGTCCCTTCCCGTTCCCAACATTTCACGCGTCTCTCTCTCTCTCTCTCTCTCTCTCTCTCTCTCTCTCTCTCTCTCTCTCTCTCTCTCTCTCTCTCTCTCTCTCTCTCTCTCTCTCTCTCTCTCTCTCTCTCTCTCTCTCTCTCTCTCTCACGCACACACACACACAGACATAGAGACATACAGGCAGACAGACAGATACACACACACACACACGCACGCACACGCACGCACACGCACACGCACACACACACACACACACACACACACACACACACACACACACACACACACTACTGTACAGGTACTACATAACCAGATAGGCCTCTAAGCCTAAGCTAATGTATAACTCTTCTTCTTCTTCTTCTTCTCCGTCTTCTTTCTTCTTCTTCTTCTTCTTCCATTAATCAATCATCCACCTTCATCCATTTGAAGAACTCCTCATTATTTGGTCTTAGCAGAGATGTTGTTCAAGCACACATGCTTGATGGGTTAATTAATGCAAGTCAATGGTATGTGGTTAACCCCTTCCATGCCTGTTCTCGTGTCTACTGCGGGATGGATGATGTCATTCATAACGTCATATATTTTTGATGTCATAGCCCATAGTCTCTAGACCGTTTTCTCAGAGTGAGTCTAACAGGTCTCTTTAAATTTTGTAATAAGAAAATAGATAATTTCTCAGTTTCCCTCTCGCAGTGAAGGGGTTAACGTGTTAATGCAAAATCAACGGTGTGTGCTTAATGGGTTAATGCAAAGTCAACGGTATGTGCTTAATGGGTTAATGCAAAGTCAACGGTGTGTGCGTAATGGGTTAATGCAAAGTCAACGGTGTGTGCTTAATGCAAAGTCAACGGTGTGTGCTTAAAGGGTTAATCAATGCAAAGTCAATGGTGTGTGCTTAAAGGGTTAATCAATGCAAAGTCAACGGTGTGTGCTTAAAGGGTTAATCAATGCAAAGTCAACGGTGTGTGATTAAAGGATTAATCAATGCAAAGTCAACGGTGTGTGATTAAAGGATTAATCAATGCAAAGTCAACGGTGTGTGATTAAAGGATTAATCAATGCAAAGTCAACGGTGTGTGCTTAAAGGGTTAATCAATGCAAAGTCAACGGTGTGTGATTAAAGGATTAATCAATGCAAAGTCAACGGTGTGTGCTTAAAGGATTAATCAATGCAAAGTCAACGGTGTGTGATTAAAGGATTAATCAATGCAAAGTCAACGGTGTGTGATTAAAGGATTAATCAATGCAAAGTCAACGGTGTGTGCTTAAAGGGTTAATCAATGCAAAGTCAACAGTGTGTGCTTAAAAGGGAAAATACACGTTAATTATTTTCCCATGTTAACACAGTGATAGGCAAGAAATATCATTACTACCACACCACTGTGTTGCCATAGGGAAAGAATGAAAAATAATAATTGTATCTTGACCATTAGCAACGAGGGACAGATTAACAGTGTCAGAATGAAATACGGTGGAACCGCCCTATTAAAGACCCACCACGTCACGTGTCAAAATCACGGGGTTTCCCTTGTTCTCCCTCTTATAGCTGGTAAGAAATCTTAAGAAATCTTCCTAGCATAAGAGGGAACGTGACACGTGACGTGGCTATTAAGACTCCCTCACACTTAAGACCTACTTCTCCGAGACATTGCCCTTCTTTGTAAGCTACTACAATGGCTTGTACCCACGTGTCGTCATATCCGGCCACAAGGAGCGCCATATTATGGGAGACCGCCATCTTAGTCAGTAACTTTGTTTGAAAAATGCCAAATCGATGCTGCGTATTTGGCTGTTCCAATTCGAAACTTATCTAAACTGTATTTATAACATCTGGATGTTTTCTTTACACATTTAGATAACATTTTCACTTTGCTTACACACACATAAGGACTAAGATGGCGACACTTCCGTTGGAAGGGTCGAGATGCGCACGCAGGTGGGGGAGAGCCATTGCCTCCCTATTACAACTCCCTCCCATTAAATACCTTATTTTGGATGATATTTCAAGGTCTTATTAGGGAGGTTCCACACAGTATCGCGAACAATGTAAGCTAGTGCTGGTTTGCTCCTTAAACTACCTTCTTTAAAGGCTAGAAGAGTCAGGGGGGATTTATTAGGGAGGTTCCACAGTATCACGAACAATGTAAGCTAGTGCTGGTTTGCTCCTTACATTTACCTTCTTTAAAGGCTAGAAGAGTCAGGGGGGATTTAATACGTTTCAAAATATTAAAAAACATATTGATGACCTAAACATGCAAGATGTCTTTATATTATCAAACGTTGACAAAACTAGAAACGGTGTTGATAAAATATTTATTGAATATAGCAAGACTAATTTTAAATAATACTGTTTTACTAACAGAACCGCACCTTTGTGGAACAAGTTACCAACTAATATTAAACAAGCACCAAATACTAACATTTTCAAAAACTTATTAGACGACTGGGAATATAAAAATTTGACATACGAATGTTGAATGATTATCAAAAAACATGAGTGAACGATAAACCTTGTAGTTGTACATAATAAATGATATATAACCAAGGATGGGACGCTTGAAAGCCTAACGGCTATGTTTAGTCCCTATATCCTAACCTAACCCAGGTAAACAGTATTCTGTGATACAGAAACAATGAGCCTATGTGCAGCGAGCATCGATAATTAACGAGAGAGAGAGAGAGAGAGAGAGAGAGAGAGAGAGAGAGAGAGAGAGAGGGGGGGGGGGGGAGGAGGGAGGGAGTCGGAGAGAGAGATATTTTTAAAACCGGAGAGCAAACCTTGGTCTCATTAATCAAGCCTGGTCGATTTTTACTTGATTAAAAACACGTTATCTTCACCACACCCATACAAAGCCCACCTATGTGGCATTCAAACGAGATCAGTGCATTGTGTCCCCGCCTCTATGTGTCCCCCTCATTGTGTCCCCGCCTCTATGTGTTACCCTCATTGTGTCCCCGTCTCTATGTGTCCCCCTCATTGTGTCCCCGTCTCTATGTGTCCCCCTCATTGTGTCCCCGTCTCTATGTGTCCCCCTCATTGTGTCCCCGTCTCTATGTGTCCCCCTCATTGTGTCCCCGTCTCTATGTGTTACCCTCATTGTGTCCCCGTCTCTATGTGTCCCCCCTCATTGTGTCCCCGTCTCTATGTGTCACCCTCATTGTGTCCCCGTCTCTATGTGTTACCCTCATTGTGTCCCCGTCTCTATGTGTTACCCTCATTGTGTCCCCGTCTCTATGTGTCCCCCTCATTGTGTCCCCGTCTCTATGTGTCCCCCTCATTGTGTCCCCGTCTCTATGTGTTACCCTCATTGTGTCCCCGTCTCTATGTGTCCCCCTCATTGTGTCCCCGTCTCTATGTGTTACCCTCATTGTGTCCCCGTCTCTATGTGTCCCCCTCATTGTGTCCCCGTCTCTATGTGTCCCCCTCATTGTGTCCCCGTCTCTATGTGTTACCCTCATTGTGTCCCCGTCTCTATGTGTTACCCTACCCTCATGTGTGTCCCCGTCTCTATGTGTTACCCTCATTGTGTCCCCGTCTCTATGTGTTACCCTCATTGTGTCCCCGTCTCTATGTGTCCCCTCATTGTGTCCCCGTCTCTATGTGTCCCCCTCATTGTGTCCCCGTCTCTATGTGTTACCCTCATTGTGTCCCCGTCTCTATGTGTTACCCTCATTGTCTCTCTATGTGTCCCCCTCATTGTGTCCCCGTCTCTATGTGTCACCCTCATTGTGTCCCCGTCTCTATGTGTCCCCCTCATTGTGTCCCCGTCTCTATGTGTCCCCCTCATTGTGTCCCCGTCTCTATGTGTTACCCTCATTGTGTCCCCGTCTCTATGTGTTACCCTCATTGTGTCCCCGTCTCTATGTGTTACCCTCATTGTGTCCCCGTCTCTATGTGTTACCCTCATTGTGTCCCCGTCTCTATGTGTCACCCTCATTGTGTCCCCGTCTCTATGTGTCTCCCTCATTGTGTCCCCGTCTCTATGTGTTACCCTCATTGTGTCCCCGTCTCTATGTCCCCGTCTCTATGTGTCCCCCTCATTGTGTCCCCGTCTCTATGTGTTACCCTCATTGTGTCCCCGTCTCTATGTGTCCCCTCATTGTGTCCCCGTCTCTATGTGTCCCCCTCATTGTGTCCCCGTCTCTGTCATTGTGTCCCCGTCTCTATGTGTCACCCTCATTGTGTCCCCGTCTCTATGTGTCCCCCTCATTGTGTCCCCGTCTCTATGTGTCCCCTTCATTGTGTCCCCGTCTCTATGTGTCCCCCTCTCTATGTGTCCCCGTCTCTATGTGTTACCCTCATTGTGTCCCCGTCTCTATGTGTTACCCTCATTGTGTCCCCGTCTCTATGTGTCCCCCCTCATTGTGTCCCCGTCTCTATGTGTTACCCTCATTGTGTCCCCGTCTCTGTATGTCCCCCTCTCTATGTGTCCCCCTCATTGTGTCCCCCGTCTCTATGTGTCCCCCTCATTGTGTCCCCGTCTCTATGTGTCCCCCTCATTGTGTCCCCGTCTCTATGTGTCCCCCTCATTGTGTCCCCGTCTCTATGTGTCCCCCTCATTGTGTCCCCGTCTCTATGTATTGTGTCCCCTCTCTATGTGTCCCCCTCATTGTGTCTCTATGTCCCCCCTCATTGTGTCCCCGTCTCTATGTGTCCCCCTCATTGTGTCCCCGTCTCTCTGTGTCCCCGCCTCTATGTGTCCCCGTCTCTATGTGTCCCCCTCTCTATGTGTCCCCGTCTCTATGTGTCCCCCTCTATGTGTCCCCGTCTCTATGTGTCCCCGTCTCTATGTGTCCCCCCTCATTGTGTCCCCGTCTCTATGTGTCCCCCTCTCTTGTGTCCCCGTCTCTATGTGTCCCCCTCATTGTGTCCCCGTCTCTATGTGTCCCCCTCATTGTGTCCCCGTCTCTATGTGTCCCCTCATGTCCCCGTCTCTATGTGTCCCCCTCATTGTGTCCCCGTCTCTATGTGTCCCCCTCATTGTGTCCCCGTCTCTATGTGTGTTGTGTCCCCGTCTCTATGTGTCCCCTCATTGTGTCCCCGTCTCTATGTGTCCCCCTCATTGTGTCCCCGTCTCTATGTGTCCCCGTCTCTATGTGTCCCCCCTATGTGTCCCCGTCTCTATGTGTTACCGTCATTGTGTCCCCGTCTCTATGTGTTACCCTCATTGTGTCCCCTCTGTCCCCGTCTATGTGTCCCCCTCATTGTGTCCCCGTCTCTGTGTGTCCCCCTCTATGTGTCCCCGTCTCTATGTGTTACCCTCATTGTGTCCCCGTCTCTATGTGTCCCCTCATTGTGTCCCCGTCTCTGTATGTCCCCTCTCTCTCTATGTGTCCCCCTCATTGTGTCCCCGTCTCTATTGTGTCCCCCTCTATGTGTGTCCCCCGTCTCTATGTGTTATGTGTCCCCTCATTGTGTCCCCGTCTCTATGTGTCCCCCTCATTGTGTCCCCGTCTCTATGTGTTACCCTCATTGTGTCCCCGTCTCTATGTGTTATGTGTCCCCGTCTCTGTATGTCTCCTCTCTATGTGTCCCCCTCATTGTGTCCCCGTCTCTATGTGTTACCCTCATTGTGTCCCCGTCTCTATGTGTCCCCCTCATTGTGTCCCCGTCTCTATGTGTCCCCTCATTATGTCCCCGTCTCTGTATGTCCCCTCTCTATGTGTCCCCCTCATTGTGTCCCCGTCTCTGTATGTCCCCCTCTATGTGTCCCCGTCTCTATGTGTCCCCCTCATTGTGTCCCCGTCTCTATGTGTCCCCCTCATTGTGTCCCCGTCTCTATGTGTCCCCCTCATGGTGTCCCCGTCTCTATGTGTCCCCTTCATTGTGTCCCCGTCTTTGTATGTCCCCCTCTATGTGTCCCCGTCTCTATGTGTTACCCTCATTGTGTCCCCGTCTCTATGTGTCCCCGTCTCTATGTGTCCCCGTCTCTATGTGTCCCCCTCATTGT
>CM065703.1:46225239-46227739 GCA_017654935.2 Phymorhynchus buccinoides | reverse complement strand
CACAGAGATAAGTCTCTGTGACTAGAATATACCAAAATACCAAATAATTTACATGTTACTATCCCCCCCCCCCCCCCCTAACGGAACATTTACCGTGAGCAGCCACACTCCGACTATATGGGATTTTGGAGACTGATGATGTTAGAATCAATATGGTTAACGCATAGCTTCGACTTTGCTCAGTTCAGCTCTAAAAAAACATGCACGCACTTACAAACGCATGTACGTTCAACGCGCTCTGTTGCCCATGCACACAAAGTAGCTTTAACAGATCTGGACTAGGGGAAAACGTTTTGTTTTGCCTCGCAGGTCTTGACATATTCATAGCGACACCGACCTCATGCGTTTGTAAGTGCGTGCATGTTTTTTTAGAGCTGAACTGAGCAAAGTCGAAGCTATGCGTTAACCATATTGATTCTACTCTACCCCATTTAGTTTCGGCCTTGGCTTAAGGCTGTGTCAGACATAGGCTAGAACACCAAGGCTACATCAAAATGTTATTATGTTATGCATAACATCATCAGTCTCCAAAATCCCATATAGTCGGAGTGTGGCTGCTCACGGTAAATGTTCCGTTAGGAGGGGGGGGGGGGGGGGGGGGGGGGGGGGGGGGGGGGGGGGGGGGGGGGGGGGGGGGGGGGGGGGGGGGGGGGGGGGGGGGGGAGGTTGCATCAAAGGTAAGAGGAGGGGGGTGGGACAGAGAGAGACACACAGAGAGAGACAAAGACAGAGACAAAGAGAAAGATTGTTTGCTTCTGTTGCCGTTGCCATAGGACTGCTTTGTTTGACGCAAAGCGAGCCACTGACCACAACAGACGTAAGCCTATGGAGAACATTGTTGTTCTCAATCCTTTGAAGTTATCACTATCGATTGTTCTGGTTAGTTCAGCAGTGCATACTATAATAAAGGATTTCTCCCCATACACTTCATATATTGGAAACAATTCCCTACTTCACCGAGTGCAACGCGGAATGATGAAGTCTTTGATGGAGTTTGGCTTTGTCGTTGGTTTCTTTGTGGTTCGGGTCGCTCTATTCTCTTCAGGCTAACCGTTATCCCTTCTCTTCCAATGTCCCATATGTGCCTTCCCAGGTCGAGAGGACGTAAAATCCTAGACAAACCATCCCTTCTCTTCCATATATATGTTAAATACTTGTAGCGGTGCCATAGCCGATGAGGTTGAACCGAGGCGTGGTCACCGCTACACCTATCTGTATTAATAATAAAAAAATCGGGACTTTACTGGTTTCGTACTGCCTCCGGGCATTGCCTCCAGTATTGTTCCCAACATATTTGTATTTACAAATGTCCCATATGTGTCTGATTCAGACCAAGAGGACGTAAAACACCATTTTCGTCGTCATCCCTTCTCTTCCTTTCTTTCATACAACAGTGGCAGTACCATAGCCGATGTTTAACCGAGGCGTGGTTACCGATATTACACCTATCTGTATTGTTAAAAAATCGGGACTTTACTGGAGTTGCACTGCCTCCGGGCATTGCCTCCAGTATTGTTCCCACCATCTTTGTATCTACAAATATCCCATTATGTGTCTGCTCCAGACCGAGAGGACGTAAAACACCATTTTTCGTTTTCGTTCATCCCTTCTCTTTCTCTCTTTCCTCCTTACCTCTGTCCGTTGTATCTGCCTGTCTGTCTGTATTCTCATAACGTTTCTGTCTGTCAGTCTGTCTGTATGTCTTATGATGCTTATTGATGCTCTCTCTCACTGTCTGCCTGTGCCTCTCTGTCTGCCTCTCTCTTCGGCTGTCTGTCTGTCTGTCTGTCTGTCTGTCTGTCTCTCTCTCTCTCTCTCTCTCTCTCTCTCTCTCTCTCTCTCTCTCTCTCTCTCTCTCTCTCTCTCTCTCTCTCTCTCTCTCTCTCTCTCTCTCTCAACAATTTTTCAGTGCGCAAACACAATCATCAATAGATTATGCCTCAACACTTTGAGACTGTGCTCGTGATAAGACACTAAAACCCCTCGTGCCATCCTATGGGCTCCCCCCCCCACCTGCGTGCGCATCTCGACCCTTCCAACGGAAGTGTCGCCATCTTAGTCCTTATTTGTGTGTAAACAGCATCGATCTGGCATTTTTCAAACAAAGTTACTGACTAAGATGGCGGTCTCCCATAATATGGCGTGCTCCTTGTGGTCGGATATGACGACACGTGGGTACAAGCCATATAATCGCGCACTAAAACCAGTCCTACTAAAATCTAATTCCTTAACGGCTGGGG
This sequence comes from Phymorhynchus buccinoides, assembly GCA_017654935.2. Classification (NCBI taxonomy): domain Eukaryota; kingdom Metazoa; phylum Mollusca; class Gastropoda; order Neogastropoda; family Raphitomidae; genus Phymorhynchus; species Phymorhynchus buccinoides. The sequence continues at coordinate 46,225,499 of CM065703.1, read as the reverse complement.
ATTTTTTAAATCTGAACATTTTGCCTCTGAAACTCAGACTGAAGCTGAACAAAGGCAAATTAATGCACAGTTAATTATGTCGGGAATGGTTCCATGTAATTTAATGAATAAGTTTCCGCTAACAGGGCTCCCACACACACACACACACACACACACACACACACACACACACACACACACACACACACACACACACACACACACACACACACACACACACACACAAACTGAAAGCAGTGACACAAAACCAAACAAAAGTG
>CM065703.1:46210239-46215239 GCA_017654935.2 Phymorhynchus buccinoides | reverse complement strand
ATAATTTAAAATTGCCACTACCTGGGTGTTTGCTGTTCTCTTTATCCCACTGAGAGAGAGAGAGAGAGAGAGAGAGAGAGAGAGAGAGAGAGAGAGAGAGAGAGAGAGAGAGAGAGAGAGAGAGAGAGAGGAGAGAGAGAGAGAGAGAGAGAGAGAGAGAGAGAGAGAGAGAGAGAGAGAAGAGAGAGAGAGAGAGAGAGACAGAGAGAGACAGAGAGACAGAGAGAGAGAGAGAGAGAGAGAGAGAGAGAGAGAGAGAGAGAGAGAGAGAGAGAGAGACAGAGAGAGAGAGAGAGAGAGACAGAGAGACAAAGAGAGAGAGAGACAGAGAGAGAGAGAGAGAGAGAGACAGAGAGAGAGAGAGAGACAGAGAGAGAGAGAGAGACACAGAGAGAGAGAGAGAGAGAGAGAGAGAGAGAGAGAGAGAGAGAGAGAGAGAGAGAGAGAGAGAGAGAGAGAGAGAGAGAGAGAGGGAAGACAGAGAGACAGATACAGAGACAGAAGCAGAGAGAAACACACACAAACACAGTAAGAGGTAAACTATTGGTACAAGATAGTATAGACAAAAACAAAAAACAAAACAAAAATCCCGTTATGTTTGTTTGTAAAACCGCTTCCACTCATACAAACATAAAAGTTAAAGAAATGAAGTTTTAAGTCTGGACGAGAAAAAAAAGGTGAAAAAAAAGACGAAACAATGGAGAGGAGGGGGGAGGGGGAATTTATTTTAATTGAGGGAGGGGTGGGGGTGTCCTGCATAATTGATGAGGAAAGCCTGTAATAGCGCTGTGTGACGTCACGGCGTGTTGAACTCCGGCTAACAAGTTCCGGTCTTTCCGGTTTGTGTGTGGACACACGGCATCGATCTGACTTCCATCTCTGTTCACTGTGTAGGCTGTCTGTCTGTCTGTCTCTGTGTCTATCTGTCTCTGTCTGTCTCTCTGTCTAGGCGCCTGTCTCGCTATGTTCTTCTATTATCTCTATCTTTGACTGTCTACAATCACGGTGCCTGAGGATGGTCAGATCCGATTGACTTAACCCTTTCAACGCTAGCCGTTACCTGGGTAGAGAAAATATTTCGTCTGCAATATTGGGGGTTCTTCTATGACATGCATACAATAGGGCCTGTCCTTCGCTCCCAAAATGAAGAACATGAGGTCCCTGGATACCAGACCCTCATTTGATGCCTTTTAGTGACATGGGTGTTCAATCATTGTGGGGCCAATCCGTTTTTGCCTTTCTTACCAAACATAAAGCTTTATTTTAGGAACCTTTTCAGCTAATTATCTTTTTGGAATAATAACCCTAACCCTAACCTTACCCCCCACTATGTACTGCAGTACACCGCGATTTGTCACAGTTGTGGTTCATTGCGTTTTCCCGTCTTATAGGGTGGGGGGTAGGGTTAGGGTTAGGGCTAGGGTTAGGGTTAGGGTTAGTATTCCAAAAGGATAATTAGGTGAAAATGTTCCTAAAATACAGCTTTATGTATGGTAAGATAGGCAAAAACGGAAAAATAGAATTAACCGCGAAATGTAGGGGGGGGGGGGGGGGGGGGGGGGGGGGGGGGGGGGGGGGGGGGGGGGGGGGGGGGGGGGGGGGGGGGGGGTGGGGGGGGGGGGTGGGGGGGGGGGGGGGGGGGGGGGTGGGGGGGGGGGAAGGTGGAAGGGGGGGGGGGGGGGGTGAGGGATCTTGACCTTTACCGGGTTTTAAATTAAAGACCCACCAGATCCCTGAGTGAAAATCACGGGTGATGACTGTGCCAATCTGTCAGTTTGAATTCCGACAGACTAACCCTAACCCTATTCCTAACCCTAACCCGAACCTTTTCCTAGCCTAAACCTATTCCTTACCTAAGTTTAACCCTATTTTATCCTAACCCTAACCCTAAAGTGATTTAGCCCAGTAGTGTTATCGATACGTAGCGATAGCCGTACTGATTTATCTTGGTAGTGTTATTGATACGTAGCGATAGCGGGATGTCCCCCTAAATATCATTATTATGTGTCTGTGTCTTTCTGTCTGTCTCTCTTCCCCCCCCCCCCCCCCTGTGTGTGTGTGTGTGTGCGCGCGCGCGCGCGCGCGTGTGTGTGGTCATGTGTATGCGCATGTGTGTGTTTATATGTGTGTGCGCGCACTCGTGTGAGCATGCGTATGTGTGTGTGCGTGCATGCGTGCGTCCGCGCGTGCGCGTGTGTGTATGTATGCGCGCGCTCGTGTCACAGTATGTGTGTGTGTGTGCGTGTGCGTGTGCGTGTGCGTGTGCGTGCGTGTTGTGCGTGTACGTGTGCGTGTGCGTGTGCGTGCGTACGTGTGTGCGAGCATGCATGCGTGCATGTGTTGTGTGTGAGTGCGTGCGTGGTCATGTGTGTGTGCGTGTGCGCGCGCGCGTGCGTGCGTGTGTGTGTGTGTATTCGACCGCAGGCCTTGGTGTGTTTGGCTAATCTACGAGTGTGTCTGCTGCTACTGTATAATCCCCCCCCCCCCCCCCCCCCCCCCCCCCCCCCCCCCCCCCCCCCCCACCCCCACCCCCACCACAACCCCACCCCCACAAGTTAAATAACTCGTTCAAACCTTTGTAACGCAAGAGCAGATCGGTTATGCCCCCTTTTTTTTTTATGAGGCTTCCCTCTCTGTTTTCCGTTTTCTGTTTTTCTGTTTTCACTCAGCTAAAGTATAGGCTCACCTCGGAGCTTGTCATTCTCAGTTTAACAGTGAGCTCTTCTTCTTCTTCTTCTTCTTCTTCTTCTTCTTCTTCTTCTTCTTCTTCTTCTTCTTCTTCTTCTTCTTCTTCGGTGTTCCCAAGCCACACGACTGTAATGGGTGAAGTACGCATGTGTCCGGGTTTGTTTCCTTCAGTTTTCACTGATCTCCCCGCTGCATTCAGCCAACACATTCCGATTTTGAAGGAGCTCAAAGAAGAACATTATTGGATCATTTAAAAGATCTGGGTCGGTATTCACGTTGAGATAGCATGAGACTTAGCATGATGCTAACTTAGAAGCTCTTCCAATGTCCTATAGGATTTAATAGGACTTTTGGAAGAGCTTCTAAGTTAGCATCATGCTAAGTCTCATGCTATCTCGACATGAATACCGTCCCAGGTGTAGAGTGTCACAGAGTAACGCGCTCACCTCGTATATATACAATAAACCCGAGTTCGAACCTGGGTACATGAGATTTTTCCTATCACTCTGCACTAGGCCTTACGGTCTGAACATGGAGTCTTTCGGATGAGAAGATAAACCGAAGTCCCGTGTGCCCATGCACTTAGCACACGTTAAGCCCAGTGGCAACGAAAAAGTTGTCATTTGGTAAAAATGTCACCCCCACCCCCACCCCCACCCCGCTTTCTTTCCAAAAACGGCAGGAGAATGGGCCAATAAGGAGACAAAAAATAGTAGATGATGGTAAGAAGAGGAAAAGGCAGAATCAAAGAGAGTGATAGACTAATGGAAGTTGCTAGCAGACAGCTTCCAGAAGGTGGTGGAACTATTTGTACTGAAAGCACAAGGACAGTTCCCTGTCACTATGAGCACAGATGCGTCATGCTGCCGTCATGCCCCTCACTAAGAAATAGTCAGGCCCAGCATGTCCGTCTTCGACTGGAGAACATCTTTGTAAGAATTTCTATAACAAAGGCAGGAGAATGGACCAGTAAGGCAGAAAGATAGTAGATGACAGTAAGCAAAGGGAAAAGGCAGGAGAATGGACCAGTAAGGCAGAAAGATAGTAGATGACAGTAAGCAAAGGGAAAAGGCAGGAGAATGGACCAGTAGTAGATGACAGTAAGCAAAGGGAAAAGGCAGGAGAAGGCAGAAAGATGGATGACCAAAGGGAAAAGGCAGACAATGATAGTAGTATGACAGTAAGCAAAGGGAAAAGGCAGGAGAATGGACCAGTAAGGCAGACAGATAGTAGATGACAGCAAGCAAAGGGAAAAGGCAGGAGAATGAGCCAGTAAGGCAGACAGATAGTAGATGACAGCAAGCAAAGGGAAAAGGCAGGAGAATGGACCAGTAAGGCAGAAAGATAGTAGATGACAGTAAGCAAAGGGAAAAGACAGGAGAATGGACCAGTAAGGCAGAAAGATAGTAGATGACAGTAAGCAAAGGGAAAAGACAGGAGAATGGACCAGTAAGGCAGAAAGATAGTTGATGACAGTAAGCAAACGGCAGGAGAATGAGCCAGATAGGCAGAAAGACAGTAGATGACAGTAAGCAAACGGCAGGAGAATGAGCCAGATAGGCAGAAAGACAGTAGATGACAGTAAGCAAAGGGAAAAGGCAGGAGAATGGACCAGTAAGGCAGAAAGACAGTAGATGACAGTAAGCAAAGGGAAAAGGCAGAGTCAAAGAGAGTGACAGAGTAGAGGAAGCTACAAGCACATAACTTCCAGAAGGTGGGGGAACTATTTGTACAAAAAGGACCCACCTTTCTGACTGTGGGCTCCATTATGGCTGGGAGCAGAAGGCTCTGCCACGTTCTTTCCCATGCTCGTCGACATTGGAACGACTCACGGGGGTGGTTCAGTCATCAGACACCTTGGATGGGATCGGAGGGCTGAAAACAGAAATGAACAATATTGGTGATGATGTGTTTTGCACATGGAACGACTCACGGGGGTGGTTCAGTCATCAGACACCTTGGATGGGACCGGAGGGCTGAAAACAGAAATGAACAATTTTGGGGATGATGTTTTTTTTGCACATGGAGCGACTCATCTGGGTGGTTCAGTCATCAGAACACCTTGGATGGCACCGGAGGACTGAAAACAGAAATGAACAATATTAGTGATAATGTTTTGCAGCAGACTATAGGTCAAAATACACGCTGTTGTTTTTCACTCTCCCCCATGGCAACTCAGTGTTATATGCTAGTAAATGAAATCACTAGCCTATCATTTTCTTGCCATGGGCTAAAGAGTGACATATAACAGCAACATTATTCTTTTATTCTTATCTGTATTATTCAAAATTCGGGACTTTCCTGGTGTTGCA
>CM065703.1:46192739-46197739 GCA_017654935.2 Phymorhynchus buccinoides | reverse complement strand
CTGGAAAGATGTATGGGGATGCATTGCATTACCAGGCTCATCTTTCCCCCGCCTGTCGACCACTAGGGGAGATTTCTTCTCCTTCTTCTTTTTCTTCTGCGTTCCCAGGCCATATATGGCCATAATGGATAAGTTACCTACGTGTCCGGTTTTCAGTTTTCACTGGTCTCCCCGCTGCATGCAGCCAACTCATTCCGAGTTCGGAGGAGCTCAAAGGAGAACATTGGAAATATTTTTTTAATTTAAATTTTTTTTTTTTAAAGGCAGGCGAATGGGCCAATAAGTCAGAAAGACAGATGACAGAAAGCAGGGGGAAAAGGCAGAGTCAATTGGGGACTTTACTGGTGTTGCATTGCCTCCGGGCATTGCCTCCAGGATCGTTGCCACCATCTTTATATCTACTAATGTCCCATGTGTGTCTGTTCCAGACCGGAGGACGTTCAACAGAATTTTATTCAGAGTCAATGAGAGTGAAAGATTGGTGGATGCTACAAGCACAGCACTTCCAGAAGGTGGGGGAACTATTTGTACGAAAGACCCCCCCCCCCCCCGGGTATCCCCACAAGGAGAGTGGAGATATAAAATGAGTTTAATGTCCCCCGACCTGGAATTACGGATTAACAAGTCTTAATCTTGGTAATTCAAAAACACCGGGACTTTCCTGGCATTGCAGTACCTCCAGGATCGTCCCACCATCTATAATTATCAACGTCTCACGTGTGCCTTTTTTGTCCAGGCCGGAGGACGTAAAACAGACCTTCAAGAAGTCTGGCCTGGAACAGGTGCATATCATGGGACATTTCTAAATGTAAGGACAGTGGGTCGATCCTGGGGATACTGCAATACCAGGTCGATCGTATTAATCATAGGGGGGGGGGGGGGGGGGGTCCGCTGGGGGTCCATGGAGCTGCGTAGGTTCTGGATTAAAGACCCACCAGATCACGTGTCAAAATCACGGGTTTTCACGTGTTTTCCCTCTTATAGCTGGAAAGAAATCTTGTTTTGACCAGGTCTGACTCCCATACAAATGCCCCCAAATTCAACCCGAAACATCATTGTAAAGAGCAGCCTCAATTTGAAGTTGGTGACATTTGTATGTGGGTCACAGCTACCCAGAAAAAACCAAGGGACTTAATCGTGGTGCGTCAGTGTGTCTTAAAGGGGTAAAGTGGTAAAGTGGTAATGTGGGGGGGGGGGGGGGGGGGGGGGGGGGGGGGGGGGGGGGGGGGGGGGGGGGGGGCCTAGGGAGCGAAGCCACCGGAAAATGTTGCAATTGAGTGATTATTAAAAGACAAACATTGACTTGATTGAGTCATTTCTTACTTTTCATCTTTGTATAACGTACAAGGGGAGATGAGGGAGGGGGAAACCCAGGAAAAACCCCTCAGATCCGCCCCTTGCAGGAGATAGATAAACTTTTCACACCTCTACCCCCCACCCTCACCCTCCACCACCCACACACCCTTCATGCATCCCAAGACTAATCTATCTTAACAGTCTCCCTCTCTCTCACTCACATCTCCGTCAACACCCCCCCCCCCCCCCCCCCCCACCCCGAAGTCATCAATCGTGGTGTAGTGTAGGCATCAACATCAACGCTGATCAAATCAATCAATCAATCAGATCAATTGGCTTTTCTTGTTCTTCTTCTTCTTCGTCGATTGCTCAGAAAGTTTCCTGTCATATGAGTGCAGATGCATGTCATGCTGCCGTTATGCGCCTAACTAAGAAATAGTTTGGCTGCGAACAAAAAGTGCATATCCGACAATGTAGACGGATTCAAATAATGATATGCTTCAACCACTCTGCCACCTTTGTTCCTGATATATGTCATGCGAACAACAATCCTGTCTGCACCCTTTTCTTCTGTTGTTGTGGACCTACCCTGGCTAAAAGACTCCAGGGATCATCCCAGCAGCAGAAACACTGGGACGTTATGGTACAAGCGAATCAGTCTACGGATGAGAACATTACGTGTGTGACCCGTTTTTTGATGACCTCGCCACGTGGGCAGCCACACTCCGTCTTCGGGGGAACCATTTGTTTCCTTTGATCTGTGGGTTGATTATCTGTGGTCAGGGTCGTTGATTTACCCCCTACCTGCCTTTGATGGTGATGATTATTGCTTGGTGGTGTTAATTATAGCTTTGATGATAAGCCAATAATGACCCAGCAAGTTGACAAAGGCGACACCAAAGGATTGGGGAGGAGGGGGGGGGGGGGGGGGGGGGGGGGGGGGGGCAGAAAGCGCAAATTAGATATGGGGGTGATGAAGGAGGTATTGAGAAAGGGAGTGCGAAATGGCTTAACCCTTTCACCGCCAAAGTCGCATTTTAGCACCACAGTGATTTAACACCTATGTCACTAAAAGGCATCAAATTGGGGTCTATCATCCAAAGACCCTATTGTCTTAGTTTTGGGAAGTAAGGGTAGATCTTATTTTATATATGTCACAGAAGAATCCCCAATACTGCAGATGAATTTTGTTCTCTACCCAGGTAAATTTAATGGACATTTGGGCTGAAATATGGCTGGCGGTGAAAGGGTTAAACAAGGAATAAAGCAGGGTAAGCTGTAATGTATTATGGCTGATGGAATGGGCGATTAGAAATGACCACAGTGTATACCAAATCGGGTCTTTCCTGGCATTGCAGTACCTCCAGGATCGACTCACTGTCTCTACAGTTATATATATAAATGTCCATAGGTACCTACACAAGGGGGCTAACGTTACGTAGCGTGAGCGCAAATCGGCAAAAACGGTACTAAGAAACACCTCTTTTGCCGACGTCGAAAATGTTTTGTGGCTGTGATCGAGGTAGCAAGCGACAAACTATTTGAAGGATCATGGGAAATATTAATACTTCCGGCTTTTTTTTTTATATATCTCGCGTGACGAGACTTTTGAACTTTAAAAATGGAAGACCAAAACAACAAGCTTGCCACAGCAAATATTCTTTAGTATATCGTGAAAACAATACGGGATGATTTTAGCAAATTAAACAAACACAAGTGTTTTGGAGTGCTCTTTCTCAATTTTCATCATGTTAGATGGCATAATATAGTGCACATTTATTTGTCTGCACGCAAATAGACGTGGGTGAAATCGAAAACTTTGTACAAACTGACAGAGAGGTAGATTTATCTCCCTTATGATAGCAACCCTTTTCTCTCTCTCTCCCAAAAATGAAGAGTAAGCTTAAAGAGATATCTGACCTTAGCAAACGTTTAGGGTGTTTCTTAGGCCATGTTTGGCGTAAGCGTTATTCGCGCGGCGACTGTTATCTAGAGAAACTCGACCCAGGTCGGATGAAGTTAAAGTCGTTTTCTTCTTCGTGATTATAAATGAGCAGACATAGGGGAAGACGGGGTAAAAAGCGCATGGGCGGGTAAGAAGCCCACCCCAATTATCTCATGAAATGAAGCCAATTTCAGTCTCATTTTGCCCATGAGACGAGCGTTAATGTCTAGCATTCGTCTCATGGGCAAATTTGACTGAAATTTTCTTTATTTTATGAGATAATTGGGGTGGGCTTCTTACCCGCCCATGCGCTTTTTACCCCGTCTTCCCCTAGTGGTTATACTCATACCCGTTAACACCCTTTAATACGGAGGATAGGGGGGGGGGGGGGGGGTGTTGCAAGAAGAACGAACTATGGACAGTTTCTTTAGAGCGGGAGTTCCGAGCGCTTCAGGAAATTCAGCGAAAAAAAGTCTAAGAAACGATAACGTTTTTGCTAAAACGTTTGCAAGCAATTGTACACCTTTGTCGGCTATGCACGCTTAAAACTATCACATGATTTTTTTCTTTTGTTTTCTATTTAAACTCTCCAAAATGGCAGCGTGGGGGTGACGCATTTCTTATTGTTTATTGGCCCATAAAGATATATTTTTAAAAAATAATGGGGTTTTTAACATGTTTGTGTAAAACATTTTTTGTATAAAACAAATGAGGAAAAAACCACATACAACAAAACATCATACTTACATAACATAACATAACACAGAAAAGTAATCAAGACAATATTAAGGCATATACACTCAAAATAAAATAAAACATGTGGATGAGCGATGCTATCATAATAATTATACTATCAATGACAGGCAAGGGAAGAAGTGAGGTTGATGGAAGAATAATCGCTACTATCGTTCTATCGTTACAAAATCGGGACTTTCCTGGAGTTGCACTGCCTCCGGGCATTGCCTCCAGGATCGTTCCCACCATCTTTACATCTAGGGGAAGACGGGGTAAAAAGCGCATGGGCGGGTAAGAAGCCCACCCCAATTATCTCATGAAATGAAGCAAATTTCAGTCTCATTTTGCCCATGAGACGAGCGTTAATGTCTAGCATTCGTCTCATGGGCAAATTTGACTGAAATGTTCTTTATTTCATGAGATAATTGGGGTGGGCTTCTTACCCGCCCATGCGCTTTTTACCCCGTCTTCCCCTACTAATGTCCCATATGTGTCTGTTCCAGACCGGAGGACGTTAAACAGATTTACTACTGGAAGAATAATATGTTTGTGGACCAATCAGACAAGAGCTTGTGAGTTGTGTTGTTGATAACGTTTTGTACATTTGTTTCCTGTACCCTCCCTTTAGTCACGAACGCCCTGTGCGCGCAGGGCGCTCACTTGTGAACATCGCCCCAGGCCAACGTTGGGTCAAAGGGGACCCCCCGTGGGGATACCGGGGGGGTCTTTTGTATAAATACTTCCCCCACCTTCTGGAATTTCTGTGCTTGTAACTTCCTCTAATCTGTCACTCTCTTTGACTCTGCCTTTTCCCTTTGCTTACTGTCATCAACTATCTTTCTGCCTTATCAGTCCATTCTCATGGCTTTTTTTTCTCTTTTCTCAAGAAACGCTTTCAAAAAGATGTCCTCCAGCCGAAGTCGGACTTGCTGGGCCTGACTATTTCGTAGTTAGGCGCATAATGGCAGCATGACGCATCTGCGCTCATAATGGACATGAAACTTGTCTGAGCGATCGAAGAAGG
>CM065703.1:46185239-46187739 GCA_017654935.2 Phymorhynchus buccinoides | reverse complement strand
CTAACGCTGATGCATGATGTATTACATGTTAGACTTCTTCTTCTTCTTCCTCTTCTTCTTCGTTGATTGCCCAGACAATATTAGGTATTATTAGGTAGTATTAGGTACTTAATAATCACAGAGGCGTCTCTGAAATTCGGGTTGCTCCCACCTGGAGAGAGCGTCGCATAGCGCGTAACGGAGCGCGTCGCAGCCAGAGGCGCGCCACCAAATTTGTTTTTTGCATGCGATTTTTGTGTGACTGATGAGGAAGGAAAGGGAGAGGGGGGAAGTTTTGACCAAATGACAACTTTTCGTTGCTACTGGGTTTAACGTGTGCTAAGTGCATGGGCACACGGGACCTCGGTTTACCGTCTCACCCGAAAGACTCCACGTTCAGACCGTAAGGCCTAGTGTAAAGTGAGAGGGAAAATCCCCTGAACCCAGGTTCGAACTCGGGTTTACTTGACACGAGGCGAACGCGATACCTCTGTGCCATTCTACACCCCTATATGTATATCTACCCCCCTATATGTATATCTACACCCCTATATGTATATCTACACCCCTATATGTATAGTTATCATTCAATTGTTTCTGTTCTTGTCCTTTACTCGCATTATGATTTTAGCTAAGAGCTTAAACAATAAGCGTTATATACATTTTCTTAATAAATAAACAAGTGCTTTCCATTGCATTCAGCGCAGAACATTTTGTCATTCGCAATATAACATAAGAAAGTCTCCTGTCATATGAGCGTAGATGTATCATGCTGCCGTTAGGCGCCTTACTAAGAAATAGTTAGGCCCATCATGACAGTCCTCGGCTGGAGAAAATCTTTGTAATAGTTTCTAGAACAAAAGCAGAAGAATGGACCAGTAGGGGAAGACGGGGTAAAAAGCGCATGGGCGGGTAAGAAGCCCACCCCAATTATCTCATGAAATGAAGCAAATTTCAGTTTCATTTTGCCCATGAGACGAGCGTTAATGTCTAGCATTCGTCTCATGGGCATATTTGACTGAAATGTTCTTTATTTCATGAGATAATTGGGGTGGGCTTCTTACCCGCCCATGCGCTTTTTACCCCGTCTTCCCCTAAGGCAGAAAAATAACAGATGACAGTAAGCGAAGGGAAAAGGCAAGAGTCAAAGAGACTGAAGGATTAGAGGAATCTACAAGCACAGAATTTCCAGAAGGTGGGGAACTATTTATACGAAAGGTCCCATAACCAACTTTTCATAAGCAGTCAAGAATGTGTTGCAGTTGGTGACTATCTTAGTTGTATTCAGTTGATATTGCTAGATTTTCACTCATGGGACATTTTATTTATCTTTGTGTGTCGTCCAACAACATTTTCTACTAAATATGTTGCACGATACTGCTCAACAAAAAAATATTTTTACCATAAATCTGATAGAAGAAATATTACATTAAAAAGACAGTGAAGAACATGCAGCCAAAATATTTTTACAAACAAAAGCTTGATACAGTTTTTATCTAAGATTTCTAGATTCAGTCTTTTAACTAAATAGCTTGATTTTGTGGGGGAGGTAACAGCTGTGTAAGACGCATCAAATTGGGGTCTATTATCCAAAGACCCTATTGTCTTAGTTTTGGGAAGTAGTGAAAACAGGGTTTTACGCCATCTTCGGCCTTTCGGCCATGTGGGGCATTTGTAAATACAAAGATGGTGGGAACAATACTGGAAGCAGTGCTAAGCCAGCAATGTCCTGATTATTTTATAAAACAGACATGTGTAGCAGTAACCACGCCTCGGTGAAACCTCATTGGCCATGGTACCACCACAAGATAATGTGAGTTTTGGGAAGTAAGGGTAGACCTTATTCTATATATGTCACGGAAGAACCCCCAATATTGCAGATGGATTTTGTTCTCTACCCATAAACATTTAATGGAAATATTGGACTGAAATGTGGTTGGCGGGGAAAGGGTTAAGGACAGCTTCTTTCACAAAATGGTGAGAGAAAACAAAAAGTTGAAAACGATTACCGTTCTTGGCTTTTCAGCTTAGACAAAGCTGGTGTAACAACAGCAACAACACCACCAACACCACCATCAACAACAAGAAAACCGGCCAAGAGAAAACAACTTGGCCAGTTTAGTTTGCAAGCCTCTGCTTCCAACACAGTAAAGGAAAACCAGTGATCCCTCGCGCAGGCAGCAATACAATGATGGAAATGCGACGAATTAGCGTTTTGGTCTTGGTTGGTTGTATTGTCTGCAGAATAAATGAGCAGACCTGTTTAGTCTACTCTTTTCGAGTAGTATTCTACTCAATTTGGACCTCTACTACTCTTCAAAATTGGTGATAATGCTCTTTAATTCTTGATTGCTACTCATTTTCAGTGAACATTGTTTGATGGTTTAATGAATTAAACTACACATTTTGCACCCAAACTACTCATTTCAGCTATCCAGACTACTCAAGACTTGTGTAGGGGGTAACCAGGTCTGAATTAGGGAGTACTGGAAAACGGTGAAAAACTCAGAACACGAAATTA
>CM065703.1:46162739-46180239 GCA_017654935.2 Phymorhynchus buccinoides | reverse complement strand
GCATTATGTGAGCTTTGTTGTCACCAACCTTTATGTGAAAATGACCATTTAGTGTAGGCCCTAGCGAAGATACGGTATTCGATGTAGTTAAAGACCCACCAGATCACGTGACAAAATCACGGATTTCACGCATTTTCCCTCTTATAGCTGGTAAGAAATCTTGTTTTGACCAGATTCAACTCCCATACAAATGCCCCCAAATTCAAACCGAAACATCATTTTAAAGAGCAGCCTCAATTTGAAGTTGGGGACATTTGTATGTGGGTCACAGCTACCTAGAAAAAAACCAAGGGACTCAATCGTGGTGCGTCACTGAGTCTTTAAGGTGTAGATACACTGCGATCCTATTGTAACGATGTCTGTGAGACATGATTCACGTGAAATACTTCCGTCTAAAAAGTAATTCTGCTGTTTTCGTTCACTATTCTCATGTAGACCCCAATACACGAATCACGGATACAAAAAATACAGATATTTCATCAGATTCCTGTACAGGGGGGCTACAAAGTATGCGGAACATAACTACATAGTAGGATTTCATCAGATTCGTTCAGACAGTAGAATTTCACGAGAATCATGCCTCACAAATGTCGCAGTCGGATCGCATGGTGTGCAGTGGGTCTACCCAACTTAAGGGCCAGCCACACGTCCACTTAAACCGCACGACTGTACGATACGATTCGATCACGTGGTCTCGAAGCGCGAATCACATTTTGTTCTTGGAGACCACGTGATCGAATCGTATCGTACAGTCGTGCGATTTTAGTGGACGTGTGGCTGGCCCTTAAGTTAACTACAGATAGAAAGTGGGGAAGGGGGAGGGGGTAGGGGGGGGGGGGGGGGGGTGACCCAGTTTGCGGACAATGCAGTCACGACTATTCATTCGTTGGTTTCTATGCTGTTGTTGTTGTCGTCGTACCCTGGCTTAAAGACTCCTGGGCTGAGGCCGAAGCACTTGAACTCTATGGTACAAATGCACCAGCTGGGGATGAGAACATTACCCGTGTGTGACCGTCTTTGATTACCCCGCCACGTGAACGGCCACACTCCGACTTCGGAGGATTTTGGATACTGATGATGTTATGCCATGAGCTTGTCATGGCTAAAGACATTCCCCGCATAACTATAATAATAATAATAATAATAATAATAATAATAATAATAATAATAGTACATTTATATAGCGCTTTACCTCAGATGAGCCCAAAGCGCTTTACAATCAATTATTCATCAACAGACAACAAAAACAGCATTCAAGAATGACACCAACCAGCAACAACGCATATACAAAGCAACTCTCTCTCTCTCTGTAACACACACACACACACACACACACACACACACACACACACACACACACACACACACACACACATTTATGGACGCCAACTCGTTCATACCCCATTCAGTAAGCCACAGCAACCGAGTCGCACGGACTGACCACATACACCAACACACATACACAAACACCCTCACACACAACGTACGCACGCGGACAGACACACACACACGCACACAGACACACACACACACACACATGCGTGCACACATAACCCACAAAACCAAAACACACACAAGTACACATGTATGAACACATGCATGTTCACACAAACATACACACAACACACACACACACACACACACACACACACACACACACACACACACACACACACACACACACACACACACACACACACTCACACACTCACACACACACACACACACACTCACTCACACACACGCACCACAAAACACAGCACAAGCCTCTTATTCAATTTTCCCTCACGTGCACACAACGATAGACAACTGATCAAATATTTAGGGTGCAGCAGGAAAAAGATGGGTTTTAAGAGAGGTTTTGAATGAGGAGACTGAGTTGGAGTGTCGGAGAGAAGGCAGAGAATTCCAAAGAGATGGTGCTTGACAAGAAAAAGAACGTTGGCCAGCAGATTTGAGACGGATGGAGGGAAGGGAAAGGAGACGAGAATCAGAGTTATGCAGAGCATAACAACATTGTGATGTAGCCTTGGTGTTCTAGGGCTAGAGTTTGTTCAAAGTAGAGTCCAGGGTACATTCGTACTTTTGGGGGGCCAACAATAATTTAAGATCAGCTGGCCTTGGGGAAGGTCCCCAAAGGCCAACCAATCCCTTTGGTTGTAGTACAATGAGTCAGTGGAAATGATCCCTAGTTTGAGTCGCAGTCTTCAACGAAAGACTAAACTGTCCCATGGTTTCCCATGAGGCCTAGTACACAGTACATCCGGATTTTCCGCGCGGAAAGAATCAATAAGTAAAGTAAAGAAAGAGAAAAAATAATCGCACGTGTCCGAATTTCCCCTAACAAATCCGTATTTGTTCCCCTTCTGTCTTTTACTTATTGATTATTTCCGCGCGGAAAATCCGGATGTACTGTGTACCAGGCCTTACTGTGGACAATCATTTATTGTACAGCTCTCAGCTTACTGTTGTCCCCTACTACTAGCTAACGTCAACCAACGATAACAACCGTTTCAGTTGAGGTCCACGTGAAATAACTTAACATAGCACAAAGGCACAAGATAAGATGTGTTTGATAAGAAGAATTGAAACAACTTCACTCAAAGCCAAAAATTAAGCTTACTTCGGGGCTTTGGTCGTTAAAGACCCACCAGGTCACGTGTCAAAATCACGAGTTTCACGTGTTTTTCCTTCTTAAAGAGCAGCCTCAATTTGAAGTTGGGGACATTTGTATGTGGGTCACAGCTACCTAGAAAAAACCCCAAAGGACTTAATCGTGGTGCGTCAGTGTGTCTTTAAGGCAGTCTTATGCGCGTTTTTAGCATTTGATTGGAACTCCAAAACAAGCAAAGCAAACCAAAATAATAACAACAACAACAACAACAACAAATACCACTGCGCCATACATAGTTCTGTTGTCACTTTTTCTAATTTCGGACTTCATACAAGCTCAATCTCATCATGAGATTCTGATTGAGAGAGAACCCTATTACAAGTCAACAAAATAAATGGTGTCAAAACTGCAATTTGCCATCCGCCATCTTGAACCCGCGAGATTTTCCGCCCACAAATTTAATTTCCGGTTTGCATTTTGCAGATCACGGAGGAGAGTGGCGAGATTTGATTTGCCATGGTGAAAACTGGGCACAATAGCACAATGCAGCTCAAATAATTGCACGCGCCAAACAGCTATTAGGACTTACTTTTTTTTTTGCCTTTGACAATTCGATGGCTTGGAGTCAAAACGGACTATCTTTGACGTATTATAGGATTTATTACAAAAACTAATAACTTGTATCAAACAATGATTGCAGAACTATAAAAAGAGGTTTTTGATTTTTCATATTTCAGCAGTCTTTTTAAAAAAATATAATTTATACAAGTTATTAGTTTTCGTAATAAGTTCAATAATGTGTCAATGGACTATCTAAAGATAGTCCATTTTGACTCCAAGCCACCGAATTGTCAAAGGCAAAACTTCTATACCAAAAAAAGGAAAAAAAGAAAGAAAACCATTCAGACCGTTCGTTGTTAACCTTGCCTTGTCTAAAGGGGCTGCCACACACGTGCGACTGTTCGCTGTTAACCTTGCCTTGTCTAAAGGGGCCGCCACACACGTGCGACAGTTCGCTGTTAATCTTGCCTTGTCTAAAGGGGCTGCCACACACGTGCGACTGTTCGCTGTTAACCTTGCCTTGTCTAAAGGGGCCGCCACACCTGTACGACTGTTCGCTGTTAACCTTGCCTTGTCTAAAGGGGCCGCCACACCTGTACGACTGTTCGCTGTTAACCATGCCTTGTCTAAAGGGGCCGCCACACCTGTACGACTGTTCGCTGTTAACCTTGCCTTGTCTAAAGGGGCCGCCACACCTGTACGACTGTTCGCTGTTAACCTTGCCTTGTCTAAAAGGGGCTGCCACACCTGTACGACTGTTCGCTGTTAACCTTGCCTTGTCTAAAGGGGCCGCCACACCTGTACGACTGTTCGCTGTTAACCTTGCCTTGTCTAAAGGGGCTGCCACACCTGTACGACTGTTCGCTGTTAACCATGCCTTGTCTAAAGGGGCCGCCACACCTGTGCGACTGTTCGCTGTTAACCTTGCCTTGTCTAAAGGGGCTGCCACACCTGTGCGACTGTTCGCTGTTAACCTTGCCTTGTCTAAAGGAGCCGCCACACCTGTGCGACTGTTCGCTGTTAACCTTGCCTTGTCTAAAGGGGCCGCCACACCTGTGCGACTGTTCGCTGTTAACCTTGCCTTGTCTAAAGGGGCTGCCACACCTGTGCGACAGTTCGCTGTTAACCTTGCCTTGTCTAAAGGGGCTGCCACACACTGCGATTTCCATCAAACTGCGATCCGACTGTGACGACGTCTGTAAGGCATGGTTCACAGGAAATAGTTCCGTCTTAAAATAATTCTACTAATTTCGTTCCCTAGTATCGGGCCTACTCATGTATGTGAATGAAAAATGGTGCTTTACGTCCTCTCGGTCTGGAACAGACACATATGGGACATTTGTAGATGCAAAGATGGTGGGAACAATACTGGAGGCAATGCCCGGAGGCAGTGCAACACCAGTAAAGTCCCGATTTTTTAACAATACAAATAGGTGTAGCAGTAACCACGCCTCGGTTAAAACCTCATCGGCTATGGTACCGTCACA
The DNA here is from genome assembly GCA_017654935.2 of Phymorhynchus buccinoides. Lineage (NCBI taxonomy): Eukaryota > Metazoa > Mollusca > Gastropoda > Neogastropoda > Raphitomidae > Phymorhynchus > Phymorhynchus buccinoides. The sequence continues at coordinate 46,175,577 of CM065703.1, read as the reverse complement.
GTATATAGTTGTATAAAAAAAATTCGTTCCCTAATGTAGGGCCTCTAATATTTCGTTCCCTAATGTAGGGCCTCTAATATTTCGTTCCCTAGTATAGGGCCTCTAATATTTCGTTCCCTAATATAGTGTCTCTAATATTTCGTTCCCTAATATAGTGTCTCTAATATTTCGTTCCCTAATATAGTGTCTCTAATATTTCGTTCCCTAATATAGTGTCTCTAATATTTCGTTCCCTAGTATAGGGCCTCTAATATTTCGTTCCCTAACATAGTGTCTCTAATATTTCGTTCCCTAATATAGGGCCTCTAATATTTCGTTCCCTAATATAGTGTCTCTAATATTTCGTTCCCTAACATAGTGTCTCTAATATTTCGTTCCCTAATATAGTGTCTCTAATATTTCGTTCCCTAATATAGGGCCTCTAATATTTCGTTCCCTAATATAGTGTCTCTAATATTTCGTTCCCTAATATAGTGTCTCTAATATTTCGTTCCCTAATATAGTGTCTCTAATATTTCGTTCCCTAATATAGTGTCTCTAATATTTCGTTCCCTAATATAGTGTCTCTAATATTTCGTTCCCTGATATAGTGTCTCTAATATTTCGTTCCCTGATATAGTGTCTCTAATATTTCGTTCCCTGATATAGTGTCTCTAATATTTCGTTCCCTAATATAGGGCCTCTAATATTTCGTTCCCTAATATAGTGTCTCTAATATTTCGTTCCCTAATATAGGGCCTCTAATATTTCGTTCCCTAATATAGGGCCTCTAATATTTCGTTCCCTAATATAGTGTCTCTAATATTTCGTTCCCTAATATAGTGTCTCTAATATTTCGTTCCCTAACATAGTGTCTCTAATATTTCGTTCCCTAATATAGTGTCTCTAATATTTCGTTCCCTAATATAGGGCCTCTAATATTTCGTTCCCTAATATAGGGCCTCTAATATTTCGTTCCCTAATATAGTGTCTCTAATATTTCGTTCCCTAATATAGGGCCTCTAATATTTCGTTCCCTAATATAGGGCCTCTAATATTTCGTTCCCTAATATAGTGTCTCTAATATTTCGTTCCCTAATATAGTGTCTCTAATATTTCGTTCCCTAATATAGTGTCTCTAATATTTCGTTCCCTAATATAGTGTCTCTAATATTTCGTTCCCTAATATAGGGCCTCTAATATTTCGTTCCCTAATATAGTGTCTCTAATATTTCGTTCCCTAATATAGTGTCTCTAATATTTCGTTCCCTAATATAGTGTCTCTAATATTTCGTTCCCTAATATAGTGTCTCTAATATTTCGTTCCCTAATATAGGGCCTCTAATATTTCGTTCCCTAATATAGTGTCTCTAATATTTCGTTCCCTAATATAGGGCCTCTAATATTTCGTTCCCTAATATAGTGTCTCTAATATTTCGTTCCCTAATATAGTGTCTCTAATATTTCGTTCCCTAATATAGTGCCTCTAATATTTCGTTCCCTAATATAGTGTCTCTAATATTTCGTTCCCTAATATAGTGTCTCTAATATTTCGTTCCCTAATATAGGGCCTCTAATATTTCGTTCCCTAATATAGTGTCTCTAATATTTCGTTCCCTAATATAGTGTCTCTAATATTTCGTTCCCTAATATAGGGCCTCTAATATTTCGTTCCCTGATATAGGGCCTCTAATATTTCGTTCCCTAATATAGTGTCTCTAATATTTCGTTCCCTAATATAGTGTCTCTAATATTTCGTTCCCTGATATAGGGCCTCTAATATTTCGTTCCCTAATATAGTGTCTCTAATATTTCGTTCCCTGATATAGGGCCTCTAATATTTCGTTCCCTAATATAGGGCCTCTAATATTTCGTTCCCTAATATAGGGCCTCTAATATTTCGTTCCCTAATATAGTGTCTCTAATATTTCGTTCCCTAATATAGTGTCTCTAATATTTCGTTCCCTAATATAGTGTCTCTAATATTTCGTTCCCTAATATAGTGTCTCTAATATTTCGTTCCCTGATATAGGGCCTCTAATATTTCGTTCCCTAATATAGTGTCTCTAATATTTCGTTCCCTAATATAGTGTCTCTAATATTTCGTTCCCTAATATAGTGTCTCTAATATTTCGTTCCCTAATATAGTGTCTCTAATATTTCGTTCCCTAATATAGTGTCTCTAATATTTCGTTCCCTAATATAGTGTCTCTAATATTTCGTTCCCTGATATAGGGCCTCTAATATTTCGTTCCCTAATATAGGGCCTCTAATATTTCGTTCCCTAATATAGGGCCTCTAATATTTCGTTCCCTAATATAGTGTCTCTAATATTTCGTTCCCTGATATAGTGTCTCTAATATTTCGTTCCCTAATATAGGGCCTCTAATATTTCGTTCCCTAATATAGGGCCTCTAATATTTCGTTCCCTAATATAGTGTCTCTAATATTTCGTTCCCTAATATAGTGTCTCTAATATTTCGTTCCCTAACATAGTGTCTCTAATATTTCGTTCCCTGATATAGTGTCTCTAATATTTCGTTCCCTAATATAGTGTCTCTAATATTTCGTTCCCTGATATAGTGTCTCTAATATTTCGTTCCCTAATATAGTGTCTCTAATATTTCGTTCCCTGATATAGTGTCTCTAATATTTCGTTCCCTGATATAGTGTCTCTAATATTTCGTTCCCTAATATAGTGTCTCTAATATTTCGTTCCCTAATATAGGGCCTCTAATATTTCGTTCCCTAATATAGTGTCTCTAATATTTCGTTCCCTAATATAGTGTCTCTAATATTTCGTTCCCTGATATAGTGTCTCTAATATTTCGTTCCCTGATATAGTGTCTCTAATATTTCGTTCCCTGATATAGTGTCTCTAATATTTCGTTCCCTAATATAGTGTCTCTAATATTTCGTTCCCTGATATAGTGTCTCTAATATTTCGTTCCCTAATATAGTGTCTCTAATATTTCGTTCCCTGATATAGTGTCTCTAATATTTCGTTCCCTGATATAGTGTCTCTAATATTTCGTTCCCTAATATAGTGTCTCTAATATTTCGTTCCCTAATATAGTGTCTCTAATATTTCGTTCCCTAATATAGTGTCTCTAATATTTCGTTCCCTAATATAGTGTCTCTAATATTTCGTTCCCTAATATAGTGTCTCTAATATTTCGTTCCCTGAATATAGGGCCTCTAATATTTCGTTCCCTAATATAGTGTCTCTAATATTTCGTTCCCTAATATAGTGTCTCTAATATTTCGTTCCCTAATATAGTGTCTCTAATATTTCGTTCCCTAATATAGGGCCTCTAATATTTCGTTCCCTAATATAGTGTCTCTAATATTTCGTTCCCTGATATAGGGCCTCTAATATTTCGTTCCCTGATATAGGGCCTCTAATATTTCGTTCCCTAATATAGTGTCTCTAATATTTCGTTCCCTGATATAGGGCCTCTAATATTTCGTTCCCTGATATAGGGCCTCTAATATTTCGTTCCCTAATATAGGGCCTCTAATATTTCGTTCCCTAATATAGGGCCTCTAATATTTCGTTCCCTGATATAGGGCCTCTAATATTTCGTTCCCTAATATAGTGTCTCTAATATTTCGTTCCCTGATATAGGGCCTCTAATATTTCGTTCCCTGATATAGGGCCTCTAATATTTCGTTCCCTAATATAGTGTCTCTAATATTTCGTTCCCTAATATAGGTTCATCAATCTGATAAAATGTCTGATGCGTTTCCAATGGGGATGAACCGTTCGCTACGGCCATTGTTAAGTTTAGTGTGTTGTCTTCATTCACCTCGACAAAGTCTTTTTAAAGATGACAAAATGGCTTTCTTCACATCGCTTGTCGTTGTTTTTATCTTCATGTGCTTGTGTGAGTGTAGCGTTGTGATGCTTTTGAGTTCAATAGACGATTTTCGGAGAGAAAAAACTAGGGGAGGGCACTTCGTGAAAATTACAGTTGTTTACCTCCGAGTTACTCGGTCAAATGTCATAGCAACAATGCAACAATGGCGTCGAATCTTGAAACCGCAGGATGCGAGTCAGCGACTTGCAAACATTTTTTTTAGAAACATTAGGGGGTGGCCAGTGGCCACAAACTGATAAAACTTGCAAAATGTGACGTAAAACTATAAATGACATAATGCTTTAGAATGACGCAGTGTTCTAAGTGCTGTATGTCTGCTCAAACACACGAGTCGATAGGCTACGAGAGCTGATGGTAGTGACTTCCCCTGTTTTACCGATGGAATTAGGCCAGATCACTCCCACACACCATGAAATTACTCCCCTTAAGTATTTCCGGACAATTCCTATTAATATCAGCGTCTAATCAAATAAAATAAATAAATATATATATATATATATATATATATGGATATTTCATCAGATTCGTGTACGGGGGACTACATAATTTAGTGAACAAAGCTGGTAGGATTTCATCAGAAATGTGGCGTTTCACGAGAATCCTGCCTCCCCAATGTTACAGTTGGGTTGAGTCATAATATTCATGCCTCACAAATGTCACAGTTGGGTTGAGTCATACTATTCATGCCTCCCAAATGTCACAGTTGGGTTGAGTCATAATATTCATGCCTCCCCAATGTCACAGTTGGGTTGAGTCATAATATTCATGCCTCCCCAATGTCACAGTTGGGTTGAGTCATAATATTCATGCCTCCCCAATGTCACAGTTGGGTTGAGTCATAATATTCATGCCTCCCCAATGTCACAGTTGGGTTGAGTCATAATATTCATGCCTCCCAAATGTCACAGTTGGGTTGAGTCATAATATTCATGCCTCCCCAATGTCACAGTTGGGTTGAGTCATAATAATCATGCCTCCCCAATGTCACAGTTGGGTTGAGTCATAATATTCATGCCTCCCAAATGTCACAGTTGGGTTGAGTCATAATATTCATGCCTCCCAAATGTCACAGTTGGATTGAGTCATAATATTCATGTCTCACAAATGTCACAGTTGGGTTGAGTCATAGTATTCATGCCTCACAAATGTCACAGTTGGGTTGAGTCATAATATTCATGCCTCCCAAATGTCACAGTTGGGTTGAGTCATACTATTCATGCCTCACAAATGTCACAGTTGGGTTGAGTCATAGTATTCATGCCTCACAAATGTCACAGTTGGGTTGAGTCATAATATTCATGCCTCACAAATGTCACAGTTGGGTTGAGTCATAATATTCATGCCTCCCAAATGTCACAGTTGGGTTGAGTCATAATATTCATGCCTCCCCAATGTCACAGTTGGGTTGAGTCATAATATTCATGCCTCCCCAATGTCACAGTTGGGTTGAGTCATACTATTCATGCCTCCCCAATGTCACAGTTGGGTTGAGTCATAATATTCATGCCTCCCAAATGTCACAGTTGGGTTGAGTCATAATATTCATGCCTCACAAATGTCACAGTTGGGTTGAGTCATAATATTCATGCCTCCCCAATGTCACAGTTGGGTTGAGTCATAATATTCATGCCTCCCCAATGTCACAGTTGGGTTGAGTCATACTATTCATGCCTCCCCAATGTCACAGTTGGGTTGAGTCATAATATCCATGCCTCCCCAATGTCACAGTTGGGTTGAGTCATAGTATTCATGCCTCCCCAATGTCACAGTTGGGTTGAGTCATAATATCCATGCCTCCCCAATGTCACAGTTGGGTTGAGTCATAGTATTCATGCCTCCCCAATGTCACTGTTGGGTTGAGTCATAATATTCATGCCTCCCCAATGTCACAGTTGGGTTGAGTCATAATATTCATGCCTCCCCAATGTCACAGTTGGGTTGAGTCATAATAGTCATGCCTCACAAATGTCACAGTTGGGTTGAGTCATACTATTCATGCCTCCCCAATGTCACAGTTGGGTTGAGTCATAATAATCATGCCTCCCCAATGTCACAGTTGGGTTGAGTCATAATATTCATGCCTCCCCAATGTCACAGTTGGGTTGAGTCATAATATTCATGCCTCCCCAATGTCACAGTTGGGTTGAGTCATAATATTCATGCCTCCCCAATGTCACAGTTGGGTTGAGTCATACTATTCATGCCTCCCCAATGTCACAGTTGGGTTGAGTCATAATATTCATGCCTCCCCAATGTCACAGTTGGGTTGAGTCATAATATTCATGCCTCCCCAATGTCACAGTTGGGTTGAGTCATAAAATTTATGCCTCACAAATATCACAGTTGGGTTGAGTCATAATATTATGCAATGGGGCGGGCCCTTACGAATTGAAGAAGGTGTGTGTGATGAAATGGCGCCCGTTCAATTGGTCAAAGTTGTAGGTGTTGGGTTTGAGACTGTAAAGTCTTCAAGAAAGAACGGGGGTGGGGTGGGAAGGTGTGGGAACATAGGTCTTTTAACCTCGTGCTTGTTCCGTTTCCCATAAATACTCTCCCTCTCTCTCTCTCTCTCTCTCTCTCTCTCTCTACTTATTCTCTTAAACAGGGTCGAGTATCACAAGGGCTAACGTTACGTAGCGTGAGCGCAAATAGGCAGAAACGGTACTAAGAAACACATCTTTCGCCGACGTTTGCCAAAAACGTTTTGTGACTACTCCGAAACTTCTCCCCCCCTCTCTCTCTCTCTGCCTAAATATTACCATGTGCTATTTAAATCAATCATTGTACTTGTTCCCGCCCCCAAGCCCTCTCCCCATCACCTTCTTCCTGTATTAGTCTTGTACATTGATGATGTATATAGTGCTGTGTTATGTTATTTCTGGATATTTACTTTTCTTGAATGCTTTGTAGTAGTAGTATTTGTTGCGCAAGCGCTTCATTTTTTGGGGTATATTTTTTTGTTAACCTTTGTTTAGCCTCAGGGCTGAGTGTAAAAAAGCAAATTGTATGCTTATCTTATAACCCTGATTAAACAACATTTCGTTCGTTCTCTCTCTCTCTCTCTCTCTCTCTCTCTCTCTCTCTCTCTCTCTCTCTCTCTCTCTCTCTCTCTCTCTCTCCCAGTCGAACAAGTAAACAGATATGACATAATTTCCTCCCCACCCACACTACACTCGAAACATTTAGCTAGCTTGGACCTCTTTACATCCCACCACAACCGACAAAGCGTAATTGTCACGCATTGTTCCTGTGTGCATGCTGCATTAGGCCTGGGCTTCTGAGCTGGACCTTTTCTGTCAACAGTGAAGGCTGGATGGAAGCCGACTCTCCACGACGAAGCAAGCGCTGGATATTTACTTTTCTTGAATGCTTTGTATTATTATTATTTGTTACGCAAGCGCTTCATTTTTGGGGGGTATATATTTTTTTTGGTAACCTTTGTTTAGCCTCAGGGCTGAGTGTAAAAAAGCAAATTGTATGCTTATGCTATAACCCTGATCAAACAACATTTCGTTCGTTCTCTCTCTCTCTCTCTCTCTCTCTCTCTCTCTCTCTCTCTCTCTCTCTCTCTCTCTCTCTCTCTCTCTCTCTCTCTCCCTCTCTCTCTCTCTCTCTCTCTCTCTCTCTCTCTCTCTCTCTCTCTCTCTCTCTCTCTCTCTCTCTCTCTCTCTCTCTCTCTCTCTCTCTCTCTCTCTCTCTCTCTCTCTCTCTCTCTCTCTCTCTCTCTCATCGTATCTTCCTTTCGAAAGTCTTATCACAAGTTCCTAATGGACAATCTTGTTTATCAGTAATGCTAATTAATGAGTTTTACTACAAACGTTACCAATGCCATCAGCTTATGCCTAGATTCTTCTTAAAATATCTCTCTCTCTCTCTCTCTCTCTCTCTCTCTCTCTCTCTCTCTCTCTCTCTCTCTCTCTCTCTCTCTCTCTCTCTCTCTCTCTCTCTCTCTCTCTCTCTCATATTCCCATCTTATCTTATAATGGGTTTTTTGTTCTTCCTTAAAAGTGGTTTTATTCTGAAAAATAGTCATTGTCTCAAAATTGTTTCCCTTTTTTCGTACTCAATTTAAACTACCAATTCAAGTTCACCATTGTTAAGTATTATCCATGTTTGCTTTAATTCCCATTTTTGATGTCTTTTTGAATTATTTCATGTGCCAATTTTTGTTCCATTTTCTTGACTTGATAGTTTTATGTCAACTTTTCTTTGCTTGAATCATGGTATGAATGTGTGAGTGAGAGGGCAAGGTGTAACTTATCCTTTTTACCCTCAATAAAACATTCGTATTTCATCGTAGGTCTATCTAATGTACTTTCAATTGATTCGATACTGACACAGGTAAATAAATGTAGGGCCTAACCTTGAACAAAAAGTACAGGAGATAGTAAAATGAATCTTTCGAATCTTCTTGTAATTAATGTGTTGATTGATGTGTGCACGCACAGAACAATGACTATTTTGTTAACATTGCAAACCAGATTATTCAAAATGACAAATCAAAAGAAAATGACTTACACGAGTTAAAACAATTTTGCAAAGAAAAACATATCAACACATCATTGACCATACCACCCATAGCTGTGTTCGAAGTTTATAACAGTTTAATAAAAATCAAGCAATCCAAGGCAAAAGGCTTAGATGAAATTGACACTAACATTATAAACCTCAGTCCACCAATCATTACAGTCTTTATCTTACATGTATAATTTATGTATTGACAAAAAACTATTTCCCTAAACATTTCAAAACTAGTAAAATTATTCCTCTTTGCAAATCAGGTGACCAAAACGATCCCTCTAATTATAGACCCATTTCAATTCTTTCTGTCCTGTCCAAACCACTAGAGCAGCACATCAAACGTAACATCGTACTACATATTGACAAATTTGACCTTTTGCATCCAAACCAGTCAGGTTTTAGAGAAAAACATTCATGCCATACAGCTTTAATAAATCTGGTCGACCAATGGCTTGCTAACATTAATAATGACGAATACACAACAGCACTTTTCGTCGATTTTGCAAAAGCTTTCGACACCATTGACCACTCTCTACTCCTTCGTAAATTATCAGTTTATACATTTTCAGCTGACACTGTTGCATTTATATCTTCGTTTCTAAGTTCCCGTAAACAATGCGTTTGCGTAGAAAATAAATTTTCAAATTTCAGTGGTATAACAAGTGGTGTGCCACAAGGTTCAGTTCTTGGCCCTATTCTTTTTTCTTTAATGATTTACCCCTCTCTGTTTCGTCCCCATGTGATCTCTTTGCTGATGATACCACGATTCACTCGTCACATCAAAATATAAACACTGTGTATGTAAACTTGCAGGAAAGCGTAAATAAACTCGTTAATTGGACTGACTGTAACCATATGTCACTGAACACTGAAATAACTGAACACATCTTAATAACTACGAGACAGAAACGTGAAAACAACCAAGATACCACACTAAATATTTGTGTAAATAAAAATAATAGAACAAGTAAAGTCTCACAAAGTTTTAGGTATAACTATTGATAATAACCTATCCTGGAATGACCACATCTCTCAATTAAGCAGAAATATATCAAAGAAAGTCTTTCAGCTATCAAACATAAAACATTTTATCACTTACGAAGCTAAGAAACAGTTCTTTAGTGCTCACATCCAATCATTAATAAACTATGCCTCAACACTTTGGGATTGTACATGTGCCAGTAACAAGACATTGAAACCACTTGTCCGCGTTTATAATCGTGCCTTAAAACTGGTTCTTTTAAAATAAAGTTCACTAACTTTCGAAGATTTTGAGGTTCTGAATATTCTACCACTCAAAAACAGACTAAAATTTAACAAAGGAAGGCTTATGCACAACATAATGATTGGAATGGCGCCTTCCAGAATAACAAATAAATTTCAGTTGAATAATAAGAGACACATACACAAGATTGTTCTTCATAGACCAAGATTAGATTTATATAAAGCCAGTCTGCACTATTCCGGAGGTTCACTATGGAATGCATTACCCGTGTATTTAAAACAAATATCAAGTCATCCATCTTTCATGAAACAATTCAAGGATTATATTATTACAACTGATTTTTAGGGGAGACCAGTGAAAAATGAAAACCGGACACATACGTACCTTATCCATTATGGCCATATGGCCTGGGAACGCAGAAGAAGAAGAAATCTATTATTACGAAGAAAGAAAAACTGAAAGACTGGTTATGGAGCACATTGATCAACACAAAAAGAGAAGATGAATGATGTTGATGATGATGATGATGATGATGATGATGATAGTACATAAAAATTACCTTGCTTATCAGAAGACGGTTTGTTTTACCTTGTTTATTATTAAACGGTTTCAAACTCAAGCACATAAACGATTTAAAGGACATCAGGCTGCGTAAGCTTATCAAATTTCATATGATATCTCTCTCTCTCCCTCTCCCTCTCTCTCTCTCTCTCTCTCTCTCTCTCTCTCTCATTAGACATTATCCCTCTTCATTTTAAATTAAGATATAATAAAGCAATATTTATGTTCAAAATTATGTCTGGCTATGCTCCTCCTTCTCTACAAGAAAAAATTCAATTCAACATGAAACATCTTCCTCATAGACTGATGTTACTTCTTCCAAAATTAGATTTATTCAAATTTAGCTTACAAGTTCTGCGGTAAATATAGAAAAACGTATTTCCTATATATATATGATTTCTCTATTTTTTAACGATGGAATGACGAATGCAGCACCTGATAAATGATTGTCAAGTACAGAGCCATCTGTATATATTTTAAGATGATTTACATCAGTTTCATTTATATGTGTCTTAACATTATGTTGGCAGCAAAGGCTCGTCACATTTTATGTTTATGTGTACGTGTGCGCGTGTGCGTGTGTGTGCTACACGCGCAAGGGAAGTCCACATGCCTGTGGTGCATGCATACGCGCGTGCACGCGTGTGTTGGGCTATGTGCGCGCACTCAACAAACCGTGTGATCGATGTTAGTCAACCAAGCTCATCACTCCAAGAGCTCTCGCCCCAACAATGGAAGCAGCAGCCTTCCACCAAAGAGGAAAGTGCCAAAAGGTGTCGTCAGTTCTGCTCGTTTTAGGAGCCGAGAGGGCGGACATTTTTATTTCCCAGCAGGCATTGCGTTTTGCCGGAAATGAGCGTAGGAAGGTGGCGTGTCCATTGATCAAATATTATCGGACATAATTAAATAGCGCTCCGTTCATATTGTAACGTGAGATGGGTTATGGTTAAGTGAAGGGGTGGAGGTTAATGCATTTAGACTAAACAAGAAAACAGTTTGTGTATTTATTTTCATAAATGTCACTCTAATGCACCGACTAGATGTAGCATGTGTGTCAGTTCCTAAAGCTGCCCCCCTCCCTCTCTCCTCTCTCGCTCGCTCTCTCTCTCTCTCTCTCTCTCTCTCTCTCTCTCTCTCTCTCTCTCTCTCTCTCTCTCTCTCTCTCTCTCTCACACACACACACACACACACACACACACACACACACACACACACACACACACACACACACACACACACATGTATATATATAAAAACAAAAGGAAAGAAAACTCCAACAAATCCAAGGTGGTTCCTATTTTAATCACAAGCTTTCGAGAGGTGTCCTCTCTTCTTCAGGCATGACCCACTTAGGATTTAGGATCATTTTTAGAAATGCCGAATTGATCAAACGTTTCTGTGTCTAATGTCTGATTTTGTGAACAAAACCAGTTAACATATATATAGTTCAAAAATAAATCCAATAGACCGGCGATCACCATCAGATGGTGAGCTATGCAGGACAGTTGAGTCAAGTAATACAGCAAAAGATAACAGCCGCACAGCCAGACTTCCCACTCCACACAACTCTGAAGGACTGAAAAGTTGATGCATTTGAAATGCCGAATTGATCAAACTTTTCTGTCTAATGTCTGAATTTGTGAACCTCAGAAACAAAACCAGTTAATGTTAACTTAATGAAATGTTCTGTGTTCTTTTTAAAAAAATTAAATAAAATTATTGATAAAATGTGCTGATTTACTTTTTCTCCCAATGGGGAAGGGACAGTGCCTTATGCAAAGACAGCTATTTCGGTCTTGTGAAGATCTCATCAGTTTGCATGATGTGGCCTGCAATTTGACTGTCCAGTGGATGTCAACTTGAGCAAGAAGACATTCTACAAGAGAATTGTGTCTTCTTTGTACCAAATCGAAGTTCCACAATAAAAGCAAACCAAAACAAAGCTAAAACAGAAATAGTAAAAATCTTATGAAAATCTTATGTAAAATGAACAAAATAATAATGTTCTGAAATTTTAATTAAAAAAAACTAATAGACATGACTAGAGAGGGCAAACTACTGAGATGTTTTTTGCAGAGGGTTGTGTTTTAGAAATGCGTTTATTTGTGATACAATTTATTGCTTTCCATATGGATTTAGAATCATTTTTAGAACCTGCTAGATCTTGGAAATATTGTGGGTTTTTTTATTACGTAACATGGTGGTAACTTTGTTTCTTTGCGTCTGGAATTGGTCTTGCTTCATAGAACCACTTAGTAGGTTTCTTGTGTTCATAGCATTGTCAATGTCTTTATCTATCCAGGGGGGTTTAGGTTTGTGCTTAACTCTTTTGCATCTAACCGGTGCATGCTTATTGTAAATATCAATGAAAGTGTTATACCAAAACTCTAATGCTTCATCCGGGTCAGTGTAATGATAAATGCATGAAAGCTGGGACTGTGCCAGATCAAAGAGAAATATTTCCTCGTTAAATTTAGAAAAACATCTGTAATAAATTGTTTTGTGCCCAGCCTTAGGGATTTTTGAACCTATTTTATTCCATGTTATGCAGATTGGTTTGTGATCATTGCAGCCAGTTAATGGTGAGCAAAGCTCAATAACGTTTTTCTTCTCGGTTATGTATATGTGGTCGATTAGAGTCTCTGATTTTGGTGTGACTCTTGTCGGCTTA
>CM065703.1:46125239-46160239 GCA_017654935.2 Phymorhynchus buccinoides | reverse complement strand
ACACACACACACACACACACACACACACACACACACACACACACACACACGCACGCACGCACACACATAGTACTACACACACACACACACACACACACACGCACGCACACACACACACACACACACACACACACGCACGCACACACGCACACGCACACGCACACGCGCACACGCACACGCACACACACACGCACACACGCACGCAATTACTGCCGGTAATTTCCTTATCTTTTTCAGTGTTTTCTTACCCGATTGGGCAGAGTCTGCTAAGGATATTGTTTCAGATCTGTCTGTCTGGCTGTATGTCTGTTTATCAATTTTCTTAAAAACTACAGGACGGGTTTTAATGAAATTCAGTAGAGGGGTAGACATCTTTAAAAGAAACTTCTTTCAATAATCATGACCTGGTGGTGGTTATTTAAACAAAATTAGGAATTGTTTTTGGTCCGAGCACTAATCATTCAAATGTTGTCAGTGGTCAAAGGGAAATAACTAACTCTGAATATTGGGTAAAGAGTAAAGCAAGAGTACTGTCCCTTTAACAAGAATAGTATATGATAATGTAGCCTATCTGATTGGCTAGTTGGAACATTCTGGCCGTGTGTGCACTGTCACAGTGCATTTCTTGCTTCTTTTTAAAAATAATATTGTTTTCATGCTGAGTTTGAGTAAGAACTACGCCAAACATTGACAAGCCAGAGTCCCAGAAAGTGAACTCCTCAAATGCTATGCATATTGTTCTGCATCCAGTGAAACAGCTTCTCCTCGCTGGCTTTGCGCCTTTTCTCCATCATTGTGTTGAGGGTGTACAGGAAGGGGTTGATGGCAGAGTTCACGGGCAGCACCAGCACCGCTAAGGCGATGTTCACCTCACCCGGAACAGGAAACTCCACCATGGCCAGGATGCAGCAAAACCCAATGGGAAACCAGCACAGGAAGTCGGACAGCGCCACGCTAATCAATCTGCGAGCGATGATCAGGTCGCGGGACATTTTGTTCATTGTCGATTTCAGAGCATTGCTCTGTATTGAACTGTAGATGAAGCCCTGGCCTGCTGAGATGAACAGCAGGAGGAGGAAGTTGAGGACGATCATGATGCTGAAGGAATACAGCCGACCTTGGAAGTCTCTCCGAGTGACGGGTAAAGGGATGCAGATGCCTGTCTGGCCGTAGAACTGCCAGTGGACTGTGGAAGGGAGTAGAGGCACTGAAGCCAACACACCTGCCAGGCACCAAATCACCAGACAGGCCACTGCCGCTGATAGTTTATTAAAACGCACAGTGCTGAACGGGAAACGAATAACGATGAAGCGGTCCAGGGTGATGAGCCAGATGATCAGAGCTGAGGCTTCACTGGACAACAACGCCAGGAAACCGGCCAGTTGACAGGCGATGCTGCTTTTCCAGGCATCATCGTGGTGAAAGTATCTGCCGCGAAACACTTCATCAGCTATGGCGATGAAGGCAACGTAGACCCCCATCAGAAAGTCAGCCAGGTTCAGGTTGGTGACAAACACGCCAAAGCCGCTGGAAGACTTCATACTTTTGACCAGGAAACGGGCACAGAGGCAGAAGACATTCCCCAGCATGGACAGACAGGTCATCAGCCAGAGAACACCGCGGTACACCCACGACTGCATCAGGTCTTTACAGGAAGACACTTCATCTGTCGGGGCAGAGCAGGAAATGTCAGTCAGGGTGTCGGGGAGGACAACGTCACAGCAAAGCTTGTAGTTGTCTGAAGTTACAGTTTTCAATTTGGAAAGCTCTTTAAACAAATCAGCTGTAAAGGTTTTCACTGGGCTGCCTTCCAAGTAGAGTTCAGAGAGTTGTGGCAATGAACGAAACCCATCAGAACTGATTGTGTGCACAGAGCTGAAACTCAAGTTTAATTTCTCTACACGAGGAAACAGAGACAGCATTTCAGAATCAAACTCTGTGAGTGAAGTGAGTGACAGATCGACAGCAGTCAGTGCATTTTGCGGATCAACTGATGAAGGACCACTGTGTAAAGAATGGAGCGGGTTGTTGGCAAAGGACACAGCTTGTAGCACTGGAAAACCAAGGAGAGTGGTCATGTCAACGTGGTGAATTTTGTTTCCACTGAGGTCAAGGAACCTCAGGTTGGCCAGTGGTGTGTCCGGCATGAAAGTTACTGAGCACAGAGCCAGAACTAACTGACCAAGATAATGGTTGGTGCTGACGTCAGTCAGGGTCATTTCAGAACCAGTGGCATCGAGAGAACGGAGCTGAGGGAAGAGCCTAGCAGGGAAAGGTCGAGGACACAAGAAAGAGTGACCTTGACACACACAGGTCAGAGGGCAGGCCAGGTGACAGAACAGTTCGTCGTCGTAGTGTGGGCAGTGCGGCCAGCCGTCACACAGGTGGTCAGTGTGCAAACAGGTAGTGGACATTCTGCACTGGAAGAACCCTGGACACGCCAGGTCCCCACACTGCTCTTCATCCTGCTGGTCAATGCAGTCGTACATCCCGTTGCACCGGGTGTACACAGGCAGGCAGTCATTGAAGTCACCTGGACACCGGTAATGGCTGGCTGGACATGACTCGTTGGACTTCATGGGCACTGATGCGAAATACATGACGCCATCAAAGTTGATGAGAGCGGGTGATGGAAAAAACGGCCTTTCAAACATAAAAGGTTTGATATGTTGACATTTGGTTTCATCCGAGTCGTCCCGGCAGTGCTTGGTTTTATCACACACCTTGTCAAATGATATACACTGACTGTTATCACACGTGAACAGGCTGGTGCACTCAGGGTGTGTACAAAAGGACTCGTCACTGCCGCCCCTACAATCAACTATGAAGTCACAGAGCAGGGAGTAAGACACAGTGGTGACCTGGTCCTTGCATGTGAAGGTTGGCACTGCAATGTCGTGACCCCCTGACCTGTCTGACTGGTTCCAGTGAGATAAATGACGAGGAAACACGCAGGGTGACTTCTGCAGGCCACACACACTGAACTGGTGGGAGGCACACAGGACAACGGTGTACATCAGTTGGCCTTCATGACATGTGGCCAGTGAATGGTCAACACTGAACACGGAGATGTTTGTTTCAACTAATGAAACCTCTTCTGGAGAATTGAACTTCAAGGTTGTCACGTTTTTACGAAACTCACAAACCATCCCAAAAGCAGACTGTGGATCACACTTACCAACGTATAGTAAAGAATCAAATTCGGTAGTATGCAGACATGCTTTCCTTTCACCAAACGTTGAAGTGGTGAAACATTTAGCGGTATGGTAAATGACGGTCTTGTCTTCAGCAGTGACCCCTGATCTGTACATGTTGGGCAGTGATATATCAGAGGTGTACAACCCCACCCAGACATTATGGAATAAGTTTTGATGTCTCTTTATGTCAGCTTGCAGGGATTCGTACCAGTTGTGCACACATTTGGGCAAGCTCAGTACTCCTCCCAACGATCGGCAGTAGTCGTTGGCCCATCCGTAGCTGCTGTTCGTATCTGTATTTACGTCAACCTCTGGGTGGGTGTGGATGATTTTGTAGCAGCGATCACAGGAGGCTATCAGTCCTTGACACTCAGCACCGCTGAAAGAACAGTCCCCTGATTCATCCCGTCCGTCCTCACACTCTGTCTGCAGGTTACACAACAGGTGATGCTGGAAGCTGGGGTAATGCTCCACAGAACAGTTCCAGACTCCACCAGCCAAGTATTTGGGGGTTGCATTCTCAGAGAAAAAGGAAAACAAAAGGCGGAGCTGGTCTGATGCTAGAGTTTCAAACGTAACGTAGAAACTGAGCCACAGCACCGAAGCTGGACAAACGCGGGCCAGGCCAAAGTGTTTGTTCCATTTGTCCCAGACTTTTGCAATGGATTGTCCTGTGGAATGACTGTACTGTTTGAAATGACAGTACAGCTCAACATAGATATTCTGTGGTGTGTTTCTGTTCAAACTGACCATCACTGAGTTTTGGAGTGGCACCGATATATTCTTATTCAAAATATTGACGTCATAATTTCCCTCAAATTTTTCCACAGTGATATACCCAGATGATGGTGATGTTTTTATTAGAATAATGTCCTCAGGTTCATGGATGGGTAAGGTATTATCTATGGAGGATTGCAAACGATCAATTTCTAAAAGATGATATTCGTTCACTTGAATGACAAACTATTCAGCCATTTTATCAAAGCCCAAATCTCAGCTGATGATGATAGAGATTTAATGTCTTTCAATTAGTGTTACATGTAATTATTTCTATGAAATGGCAATGTGAAAAGAAAAATATTTTTTCATATAAAGCTATAAATCAACATAACAGAAATTATGCATAATACATGACATGTATCAGATTCTTCCGTAGAACAAAGTAGTTACACTGCACTATACAGACATATTCTACAAATATTATATACAATCGTCATCAGCCATCCTGTCTTATTGACATAAGCATAACATGAGCTATAGGCGAAAAAAGTCTCCTTTTTTCTAATTGAAATAGTTGTTTCTCTCTGTTATGATAATGTCTAAATAAAGACATGAAGGGCATAGCTGTCTTGTACCTCTAAACACATGTACATTCTTTAGATGCTAATATGTCCTAACACAAATACCTGATGAAGTGTTGAAACGATTGACTGGTCCGAAGAAGACTCGGGCAGAATTTTTGCATAAGTAAAATCTGTTCCAGATTTTGGGGAAAGAAAAAAGAGAGAGAAAAGAGAGGACTGTAACTACAACAAAGAGAAAAACAACCGTAGATGACGTCCAATGACTACTTCACAAAGTGATTACAGTCAAAGCTGTGGTATTTACAAAAAACATTGCGAACTCTGTCAGTAAAAAATGACAGTAATCGTTTGTACAGCATGCCAACTGTTGCTTCAAAACTACAATTTTAATAGTCATTCAAATTTATGCAGGCACAGTTATGTGTTTTCGACTACAGTTCAAACGCAAATACTTGTTTGATCACTTCTGAACAATTTACACATTTAAATTATGGTCAACGTTTCAAATGAAGAGTTAAAGATGGCGTCTGCAGTACAGGAGTATCCCTTGTTGTATGATGAATTTTGGTGTTTTACGTCCTCTCGACCCGGGAAGGCACATATGGGACATTATCCCTTGTTGTACCTTCAAACCTTTGCTTTTAAGCCTTTAAAACATGGCAACAGAAAACTTGATAACAGATCCTAATTTCTTAGTGACTTAAGTTCTCTCAAAAATGGATGAAAGTAGAGAAAGGTTAAAGGGATACGCGGGATACAGGTGGCGCTAATTTTCCCCTAGTGGCTGACTGTGTCGTAAGAAACACCACTGAGGGGTTTCAGTGAATGAATGACGTATGGATAAGATGACGTAAGAATGAAATGATGACGAAATTGTGAATGAGAGAGAGCAAAATTGTGAATGAAATGGCCTACTCTCTCTGTGATTGATCCTGCTAGCATAATCTGGCGGACTCCCAGTGGTGCAAGACATTTTTTGAAAAATATACAAGTTTATTTATATTTGTGAAAAGTATATCGCTAAAATGTTTGTATTGTTAGAATATAAGGATTATTTTAAACATATTAATTTCTTAGAAGGACTAAAACCGCGTTACTAAAAGAACAAATCTCATAAAACTGTCAACAAAAAAGTATTAAGGGATATAACTCTTGACGTGAGTCCCGTGGAAAAATAGGGGTGGGGTTGAAAATGTGTATGGTGTTCAGTAAAAAGCACGGTGACATACTGTTTTTGTGTGTTTAGTATGGAGAATATACATTATTTCATCTATTATCAAAAAACTAGAATGATTTCATCGTTGAGTTTCTTTCTACAGGCATTTGAACAATTGAATAATGTGTCAATACGCAACATTTTTCCTAAATTTCCTATTGACTGAATTATATTTCCTTACCATTTGACATAGATTCTGACACTATGTAGGTTGCAGTATCAGGCAAGATTAATTGAAAGTTTTTAATAACTTAAGTGTATGAAAGGTGTTCAGTTTTCAGTAGACCTGATTTTACCCGAAAATTGTCCAACCCCCCACATTTCGACCACGAATTACAAGAAAAGTAGCACGGTGACCCTGTGTTTTCTTTTCAGTTTTGACCTTAGAAGTATGTGTAGATGCTATGACAAAAGTCTTGATCATTTGTCATCGTGGGAAGTAAAAGGCACGTATCTCCTTAAATGAAACCTAAAACCCAAACACCATCGCTATTTATCTGGCAAGGTAAGGCGTGACTTGAGCACGTGCAGCACTTTGCTTTCTCTGGCTGCCTGCTGCCTCTGTGTCACAGCTGTCCACACACACACCAGGGGGCTGAGCCCGGAGCTGAGGGGGAACACAAACACCGTCATAGCACCCAGGACCTGGGCTGACCCGGCAACACCACACACCTTCATCACCATGGCCAGGCCAGAGCAGAGCCAGCAGCCAATGTCTGTAATGGTCAGGTTCCTCATCAGCTGCAGGGATTCAGAAACACTCCTTCTGGACTTCAGAAGAATTCTGTATCTGGGCGTCTTTTTCCCCATAACAACTTGTCCAGTTGGGATCATTACGCTCAAGACAAAGTTCGTTGCTACAACCGCTGCGGACCATTCGTCTGAACTGAAGAGAACCATACGACATAAGCCAGTTTGGCTGAAGAGGGAAATGCCTGGAAGAAGAGGAACTGAAGCCATCGACATTGCTATTAACCAGGACACCATGCAACCTACCATCAATGATACCCTTTTCTGTTCATTACAGTTGCTTTGGTTATGCTGAGTGATCACATAATCCAAAGTGACGAACAAACTGATGAACAACGGTACTTCACATGCCAGAACGAACAGGAATTTACTTACCTGGCAGCTTTGACTGTTGATCCAAGCCTTCTGAAACTGCAGATACGTTCCTTCAAATACTTCATCTGCGATCACAGACACGAGCACATGGGCCCCCATGCAGACGTAAGAGCACTGAATGTGAGCAATGGCCACCATGACCTTAGTCTGTAATATAAACAAGGTGACCAAACATATGATGTTTCCCAATGTAGCTGAAACACCAGCAAGCAAGAAGAAAACTCTGTAGCCTTCACTTGGTAACAGTGTTTCACACGAATGGAGGACAGCGTAGGGAAAGAAACACCGGGTTTCTGCAGATGAGTTAAAAAGTATGCTATCACAGCAAAGTCTGTGGTTTGGTGAAAATATAAACTTTATTTCTTTCGATCTTGACCACATGTCTAAAGGGAATTCATTAACTAAGTTTTCCCTTAAGTCTACTTGAACCAAATTTGGCATGCTTTTAAACCCTGAAGGTCCAATGTTTCCTACAGTAGACATGGAAACATTTAAGTCGATCAGGCGAGGGAAATATAGAGACGGTTTTCCATGCAATATATTAAAATGCGTTTTGGATAAATCCAGTTGTTTTATTTCATAATGAATTTGTTTTGAAAATGCAGTTGTCATTTTTCTTATTGGGTTGTGCCTTACAAGTAAAACTCTTAGCTGTGACAGCTCAAGATAGAAAGTCATATTGAGAGTTTGCAGATGATTATCACAAAGATCGAGAAACAGCAAGTTGATCAGCCTCACATCTGAGGTGTTGACTAAACGGGAAGAGGACAGACTGAGATAAACCAGGTGGTGATGTTTATGGAAGTCAGTCAGTCTCATTCCAGACTTTGAAGCGTCAACGTAGCGAAGTTGAGTGAAGAGGTCAGCAGGAAATGACTGACCACACAGAAAGGAGTGACCTTGACACTGACAGCCCTGCGGACACAGGGTGTCACACATCATTTCGTCATCTCGCAGTGGACACTGACCCCAGCCGTCGCACAGGTGATCTCCATGCAGACAGACTGCGGAGGACCGACACCTGTAGAACTCTGGACAGCTCACTCTGTCACAATGGTGTTCGTCCTCTCCTCTGTTGCAGTCTAAGAATCCGTTGCATCGTGTGTACACTGGCAGGCAATACAGCGGTTCATTACTGCAGCGATAGTGAGTATCGGGACAAGATTCACCAGTATTCACGGCTTCTTGAGTGAAGTAACCAGTGCCATCCAGATTGAAATACGTTGGTTGAGGTTTGTCCTGATGCCTGGTGTCATGAAACAGCTCTTGTTCTCTGTGACAAACGGCTTCATCAAAGCCATCCTCACAGTCCCAGTAACCGTTGCAGAATTGATAATGATAAACACACCTGTACGTGCCATGGCAATAAAAACCAGAACAGTCAGGCCTTGAGAAAAATATCGAATGGCAATCCACTTCATCGGAATCATCCAGGCAGTCAGAGTGTTGGTTGCAACGCTGACTGTCCAGCACACACTGACCATTGGAGCACTGAAAGCCTTCACACGAGGCTCGCTCACAGAACGACTCATCGCTGTTGCCTGGACAGTCAGGCTGAAAATCACACACCAGGCTGTAAATAACTGTTGTAAACTCTTCGCCACAGTGAAATAAACCAAGTTCATTGGCTGTCCTTTCAAGACAAATCTGATCAATAGCTGGCTTACTTCTGTTCATAGACATACAAGAGATTGAATTTTTGTGTGCACAAAGACTGTTGAGATGACATATTAAAAACTTGTGTGTCACAGAAGTATCATGAAACGGCCATAGATACTGCAATGTTTCGTCAAACGTGAATGAGGATTGGAGTAACTGAACTGAAGTCAGTTGTGAGGTGGGTGACCTATAATTTATTTCACACATCCCCGCATATATCCAAACTTTCTCGATTTTGTTGTCATTGTTCATTTCCATAGATGGAATAGCTTTAGTCGCAGCAACTCTGGAGGGATAATATGGGAATTTTTCTTTGAAGTGATTCATGGTATAGATCACAGTATTGTCAGACCACCTACGGTACTTACTGTACATGAAGGGATCAGACGTCCAGCCTGAACTGTACCCCACATTGACTTTAAACGGCTGGTAGTGTTTAAAGAAATGCAACATGTGATCCTGTTCCCTTCTTGATTTAATTGAAGCGGGCCTTCCACCCAAATGCTGACACTTATAAACAAACAATGAGTGTGAAACTGCCTGGGGAAACCTTACCACCTGCAAACATTTGTCGGTTGAAGCCACCAGTCCTTTGCAGTGAGCATTGCTGAAGGGGCAGTGTTCAGTTTCATCTCTGCCCTCTGCACACTCTGCCTTTAGATTACAGTGCAGGTGACCTTGGAACTGGGAATAATGGGTGACAGAACAGTTGAACAAACCATCAGCCAGTTGCTGTGGTTGATCCCTTTCACTGAGCATGGAAAACATCAACTGGAAGCCAGAGCGAAATGACACACTTGTGTCACATGGCCTCACACGAATGTGGGATGAGGTCAGCAATTTGGCAGGTTCAGAAGAGAACATATGGATGCTCACAACCGTTTGGAGAGTTGCGCTTGGTTTTGTATAGAATAGACACACCCTGCCATATTGTGATGCAGTTTCCTCTTGACGAAATTCATAATCCAATTGCTGGAGACTAACCGTGATGACCCAGGTGGATGGTGCCCTCAGTTCTTCCGATACATATCGCTTGTCATATCCATACGGAGCAGTTAAATACCCCGAATATTGTGATATATATCTCTTTAAATATTTTCGCTGTTTAACTGCGGTAAAACTCATTCTAATTAACGGTCCATTCGTGTGCATTATTAGCAGTAAATTTGAATGGGATTCTGCAGTTATTTCTTCCAGTGTATGCA
This sequence comes from Phymorhynchus buccinoides, assembly GCA_017654935.2. Lineage (NCBI taxonomy): Eukaryota > Metazoa > Mollusca > Gastropoda > Neogastropoda > Raphitomidae > Phymorhynchus > Phymorhynchus buccinoides. The sequence continues at coordinate 46,150,533 of CM065703.1, read as the reverse complement.
CACCACATTGAACATAGACGTATATACATTTTCTGTAACAATACAAAGGCATAGGCACCAACGGCTTTCCACTGCGACATACAGCAGTTTTCCAAACACAAGAATCGCACCAGTACACCAGCCGCTGAATATGTACACGTATAAACATACCACGTGGTACTTTGACAAACAATTGGCAATAAGTATTGATTTGTTCCTTGTGTACATAAGTCAGTCCAGAAGGGAATTGCTGTTGATTAAGATCTGCCTGGCTATAGTCACAGTGTGACAGGATGGCCTGTCGAATGGCACTCCCTGTGTTGTTGGAGTTCAGGATGTGCTCTGCTCCTGGGCAGAACTGAGTGATATTTTCAGACGTCAGTCCACTGACTGTGGCGTGCATACTCAGGCTGCTCTGTTCTATAGAACTCGCGACTTAAATGTACATAAGACAGTAAACGTGTGACGTTACAATCGCTACAATATGTGCGAGAAATAATAATGAGAAATTTTGTACATTGACTGTTCAACAACGTTTGCACTGACCTCTTCCAAATCTCTTAAATGTTGACATGGATATTTTGTGGAATAGATTTGGATTGTTCTGTGTCAGTTTTTCTTGTAATTGGCCATGCTGTTGTCGTCTGGGAGAGGTGATTGGAACTAGCCCTCAACTATTTATCTGTGGTATATTCATAGATATTTCTGGGGCATGTATTTTTTTATCTGACACAAAGAGAGACAAACAAACAAACAAACAAGCAAAAACAGGCAGACAGGGGAATCCTCCGAGTTGTGCCTGTGTCTAGAATATATTATTTCAGGCTGTCTAATTAAGTGAAGAAAAGCAGGTTGTGAGTTTCGCTCATCTGACCTTTTGCTAAGCATCGTTTCTCTGCAATGGAACCAGCACGCAGAAACAACTCACTTAAATTATGGCACTTAAAAATTAACCCATTTTAAAACAATATAATCAAGAACAAAGTGGAAACAATATTCAATATTCTTGAAATTTACTACTAGTATAAGACAGATCATGCTTTATATTCCATGAAAATCGTGTACTTTATATGACTAAATGGGCAGCCATTGTTTTCTGCTTTTTTGGCAAAGTATCTGAACCACTCAAGAGCTGTTGAGTCAATGCCATAGACTGCATAGAGACGCTGTATCAGTATTTCATGATCAAGAGTGTCGAAAGCTGCTGTTAGGTCTAGAAAGGCAGTTGTATATTGACACTAGTCTGCCATCCTGGTTTGTAAGGAGATTGTCAGTGACAGAGAGGAGGGCTGTTTCTCATTAGTAATAATGATTTTGAACTACTGAAAAAAGGGATACAATTGTTAATCTGTAGAAAGTTGTGTTAGTTGTATCAGTTTAGTAAAAATGCATTATGTTCTCCAAATACATGGATATGGGCCTAAATGAGCATCTATGTTACCAACATGGTTAACATTTTGCATTCCCAAAGTGTAAACACTGTACTTTCAAGAACTGGAATACGTTCTATAAATTACATTCTATAAATTATATTATTATAAATCATCACCATGACATATATATGTTACATGCAACACCAGCAAGGCGGATGTATGATTATATGATGAGTATGTTTTTGAAATTACAGCAGGCCTTCCAGGATGGGGACGAGGCCGAGGTAAAACGCATGCAGAAGGAGACGAGGAAGACGGTACTGGCTGACAGGGGCCCATTCATGAAGAGTGGAGAACCACTTTGCCTCTGGCAACCCCAGGCAGGTGTGGAGCGGCCTGCAGTCCATGACGGACCACAAACCAGGCAGGAAGACCCTGAGAGCTGAGGACCCGCAGTCGCTGGCCAACAACCTCAACACCTTCTATGCTCGCTTCGACACCGCTGACTTCTCCACTGAGCGTTCAAGTGCTCTCCTGGAGCTGGCTCAGCGGGATGGTGGAGAGGAGGTGCTGACGGAGGAGGAGGTGAGGAGACAGTTCCGTCAGGTCAACCCACGCAGTGCTTGCAGTCCTGATGAGTTACCTGGGGTGGTGCTGAAGCACTACCATGGCTCCCTGGCCGCTGTGTTCAGGGTCCTCTTCCAGCGGTCCCTGGACTCCAGGCTGATCCCGTCCATATGGAAATCATCCACCCTCATCCCTGTCCCCAAGAAACCCTCCCCCACCACCCTCAATGACTACCACCCTGTGGCCCTGACCTCTGTCCCCTTCAAATGCCTGGAGCGGATGGTGCTGCGCAGACTGCAGGGGGCCACACGCCAGTTCCAGGACCCCCTCCAGTTTGTCTACAGCCCCAACAGGAGCACGGACGATGCCATCATCACCGTGCTCCACTCTGTGCTGACCCACCTGGAGCGGCCGGGGACCTACGCCAGGCTTCTGTTCCTGGACTTCTCCTCGGCCTTCATCACTATCCAGCCTCATCGGATGGTGCGGAAGCTGATGGCGATGGACTTCAACTCCCTGATCATCAGATGGCTCTGCAGCTTCCTTACAGACAGGCCTCAACACGTGATGATCAGGACGCCCACCTCGTCTGTCGCCTCAGTTAGCCCATAGTCCGCACCAACACCGGAGCTCCACAGGGGTGTGTCCTGTCCCCAGCCCTGTTCACACTGTACATTGCCGACTGCCACTGCACAGCTGAGGGCACCCTCCAGGTGACGTTTTCTGACGACACCTCGCTGACCGGCTTCATCACAACCAGCGAAAACTCCTACAGGGGCGCTGTGGAGGCGCTCGTTGGCTGGTGTGATGACAACCATCTCCTCATGAACGTGGCCAAGACCAAGGAGATGGTTGTCGACTTCCGCAGGAAACCACCTAAGCCGGCTCCACTGGTCATCAAAGGGGAGGAGGTGGAGATGGTGGACCAGTACAAGTACCTGGGATCCATCATCGACAGCAAGCTTGACTGGTCCGCCACCTCCCAGGGCCTGCTCGAGAAGGGAAACCAGCGCCTCTTCTTCCTGAGGAAGCTGAACAAGATTGGGGTGTGCCAGAGACTGCTGGGTCTGTTCTACGGAGCTACAGTGGAGTCAGTCCTGACTTTCAAACTCCTTAGCCACTTCGGCAGCCTGAAGGAGCATGACAGAGCCAGGCTGACGAAGATCACCAAGACAGCTGGCAGGCTGATTGGTGCTCCTGTTGCCAGCCTTCAGGAGGTATTTGAGAGGAGGGCAGTTAGGCGTTTGAGGGCCATCCAGGGTGACTCCAGTCACCCACTGTGTGAGGTACTACAGGCGCAGATTTCTGGCAGGTCAGGCAGGCGTGCGTGCGCGTGTGCGCATGTGTGTGGGTTTTTTTTCAAAGGAAATGATTTTTCTTGTATGACTATGAATTATGTGATAGTTTACTGTTAAATTACATTTTTATATTGTCATCTGCTGGTGATGTGGGTTCTGTATTGAAATCATTGTCCTTTGCCGATCTACGATTGCAAAGGAGTATGTTTTCGTTCGTGTATGTTTCTTTTTTTGTTTTTTTTGTTGTTGTTGGTTTTTTTTCTGACTGTCCCAAGGATATCTCCCGAACTGCTTGACCGAATCGCTTCAAATTTTGTGTGGTGGTGTGTCACCATGAGAGGAAGGCATCCGCGCATAAATTATCGCCGTCGTGACCTTGACCTTGGCGTATAACCTTGAAAACCGGAAATATTTAAGGAGCCATAACTTCCACACCGTTGGTCTTAGAGTCTTCAAACCTGGCATGTAGGTACTTTGGCTTCTGATGATAGCATACCGATCAAAGTCAAGGTCAAGGTCAGGGAGATCAGTAGGCCTTAAAAGTGATACTGATAGGGGTCTAAAAATTGGGGTTTAAGCCATATTTTCCGCATTTTGTACTTGACAGAAGTGCTTCAGATTGTGTGTGGTACTGTATAATCTAGAGTAGAAAACATCCGAGCATAAAGTATGGCCATGCTGACTTTGACCTTGAAGTGTGACCTTGAAAACCGAAATTTCCTTCTTTGCGCTATATATTTCTTGTGCAAGCTGTATCTCGTGAACTAGAAGACAGAATCCCATCAAATTTTGTGTGAGGATGTGAGACTAACAGTGTAACACATTCGTACAAAAATTATTCCTCGGAAATACAATGTCGCCGAGCGGCAGACATGTTTCCGTTTTTCTTCACCCTCCTATATCTCGTGAAATACTGTATACAATCACTCCAAATTTTGTGTGGGGGTGTAAAAAGAAGAGTAGAAGACATTGCAGTACAAATTATGCCACGAGGGATTTTAATGTTGCCGAGCGGCAAACATGTCTCCGAGTTAAGGGTGTACACCCCATTGATTAAGGGTGTACATCCCGGTAAAGGAGGGGGTCTAATACTCCCCCCCCAAGTAAAAGACATCGTAGCACAAAATATGCCACGTGGGGCTTAAATGTCGCCGAGCGGCAGACATGTCTCAGTGTTAAGGGTGTGCATTAAGGGTGTGCATCCCAGAAAAAGATTTGCACCCCGTCAAGGGTGTGTAAGTGCATTACCCAAAGGACACAAGGAGGACGGGGGCCTAAGATGTGAGGGGCAAGGGAGGTACAGGGCGGGGCATGTACAGGGCGTAGCCGGCAAAGGACATATCTGCCGCTCGGCGATGCCCTTGTTCTATTTGCTATTAGTAGTGTGTGTGTGTGTGTGTGTGTGTGTGTGTGTGTGTGTGTGTGTGTGTGTGTGTGTGTGTGTGTGTGTGTGAAGAGAGAGAGGGGGGGGGAGGGGGGCGGGGGGGGGGGGAGAGAGATAAGGAGAGAGAAGGGGGGAGGGGGTCAGAGAGGGTGACTTTGTTGCTGTGTTGAATTTTAACATACATTATTATATTATTATATGATTTAGTACCGTTTGTGATATGAATTCATATTCTCTATTTTCATTTGGTTTATGCATTTTGTCCTATTATTACTTTTATACAAATCGTTTGTTTAGCTCTGTGTGTGTGTGTGTGTGTGTGTGTGTTCATGTGTGAGGGTGGTGTGTGTATGTGCGCGCGCGCGCGCGTGTGTGTGTGTGTGTGTGCGTGTGCGTGTGCGTGTTGCGTGTGCGGGTGCGTGCGTGCGTGCGTGTATGCGTGCGTGTGTGTGTGTGTACTTCCAAGTGTTTTATATTGCATCGTTACTTAATATTTTTGTACAATGAAAATATTAAATTAGGGGGGAAACCTATATACTTCAAAGAATGGATGGACAAAGGTGTTTTTCGCATTGCTGATTTAATCAGCCAAACAGGATCTTTCCTTACATATGAGCAATTCAGAAGCACATATGCAATTAGAATCAACTTTGTGCTTTACTTAGGTTGCGTGCAATCTATTAAAAGTACATTAGTTCAAAGAATATTATTATAGATAGTAATAAGTGTAAAAGCTCTCGAAAAGCTCAAAATGCCCTTATAAAAATTAAAAACGGAACTCGGTTATACTACGACATATTATGTACGGATAGCTCTCAACCAAATTGCTGTGAGAAATGAAATAATGAAGTATTAGAAAGTCTGAATTGGAAGACAATATTATACCATGACATATTATGTACGGATAGCTCTCAACCAAATTGCTGTGAGAAATGAAATAATGAAGTATTAGAAAGTCTGAATTGGAAGACAATATTTCATAAAATACAAAAAATAAGAGGTTAAAATGAAACGGTTCCAAATCAGAGTCGTTCACAGAATTGTAGCCACAAATAGTATTTGAGAAAAAAATGAAAATCGGTGACAATGATGAATGTACTTTTTGCAAATCTGAAAAAGAAACCATTGTACATTTGTTATTTTCATACAATGTGATAACAGGTTTCTGGACTAATCTTCAACGATTTATGCAAGACAAGTGTGCCGATGCGCAAAATGTAGCTTTAACAAAGGAATTGGTAATTTTTGATACTGATTCTTTTTCAGAAGCGGATAATGTGTTGGATTATATAGTTATTACTGCTAAATTTGTTCTATATAAATCAAGAATGGAAAAAGTGTGTCCTCATTTTCCTGCTTTCAGAAAATATCTGACATAAATATCGCGTTGAAGAATATATTGCTAAAATTAACATGTCTTATGATGACTTTGAATCAACATGGCTTTGCTATCAACCATTGATTGACGTTTAAACATGAGATGATAGAAATATTTTCGGTAGCGATAGTGTAAGAGGTGCAGTGATGAAATTGATTACATTGAACATTTCTTTTTTCAATGTCCTAGGGTTAAATCTTTTTGGAAAAATGTTAGTCAATATATATTAACAGCATACAACAACAAAATTGAAGTTTCTGAACAAAATGTGCTGTTTGGAATTCTTAAACAAGATAACATTGACAGACACACACTATTGAAACTAAACCATATTATGATAATTGCCAAGATGTGTATAAGCATATACAAAAAACTGAATCTAAATTGCCAATATCAACTATATTTGAAAAACTGTTGCAACTAAGAGAAGTATAAAAGTGCACACACAGAAACACATAATCACTAAGTATCTGCACACACAGAGACACACATTCACACATATACACTTACGGAGCACATACACACAAAATACAGCCTTAGTATAACCTTTCTTTCATCAAGAAAGAGGCTACAGGGGAAACACGCCTCTTCGCTTTCCATGTCCTCCGCACCCTCTTGCACCCTTTCGATTTCGCTCGTGCAAGAGTATGGTGCACCGGGGGAATATGGAACATGAAAAGGATTAGGTCTTTCAACTCTTTCCTCGCTTTTGTTATATTTCTATGTCTTTTTTTAAAAGCAGATGTGTACACACGCACATACTTTTATAATACCAACTTGTATGACGCTTTACTGGACAAAGTGTGCGTAGTAATTGATTAATGTTCTTATTGATGGTAACAACGATGATGATAGTAATGACAGAGTTGATAGTGTGTTAATTAATAACCAATGGTTGACATTACGGGCATAATTGTTTTATGTTGCACATACACACACACATCGCGCGCGAGCACACACGCACATACACACACGCACGCATGAACACACACGCACGCACACACACACGCACACGCGCACACACACACACACATATACATACACACAGACACGCACATGACACACACACACGCACACACACAGAGTATGAATGGTTAGTACACCAAACTCGAAGTCATACAAGAAACCCAGACACTTATGTATCAGATTAAATCACTAAACTATACCGAAGAAAAATGTCCATCTTAGCTCATCACGCAGACAAATGTATGAAAGAAGTGAGGGGGAAAAGGGGAAAGAAAAAGAAAGAAAAAAAAGATGTGCCGCCTCCAAAAAAAATATAAAGAAGGAAAGAAAAAAGAAAGAGAAAACAAACAAAAAAAGAAATGAAAAGAAAGGCGGGGACAGTGGAGGGTCAAAAAACAAAAATCAACAACAACAAAAGACATGTTTTGCTAATTCGATTGGGTTTCCCGTCCCACAAAAAGTTGTAAAACAATGAATCAAGTTCCTTTAAAAAGTTATCACTAGGGTCTGGAACATTTCTAAATAAGTGTACAACTTTTGAAATTGCTAACGATTTTAAAACTGCAATTTTACCAAAAGGTGTTGGATTTCTTTTTCTCCATTTGGCCCAAATGTTTTGCATCTGTATTATTTTATTTTCAAAGTTTATGTTCACAATGTTATCAACGGTAGTAGAAAATGTTATTCCTAATACTGGAAAAATACCCGGTTCCCCCTCCCAACAACAAAAAAGAAAACATGGTGATTTTCGTTTGACTTTTAATTTAGAAGTGATCCTAACATATTTACAAATGTCTATGTTAATGTTATAGGCAGTCTCTCTCTCTCTCTCTCTCTCTCTCTCTCTCTCTCTCTCTCATCTCTCTCTCTCTCTCTCTCTCTCTCTCTCTCAAACATTTTCTTGATATGGACAGTCGCAAATTGCTTTTCAATGCTTATATCCAATCACATATTAACTATGCCTCTACACTATGGGATTCAGCTAGTGGAAAGAATCTAAAACCTTTATTTAGTTTGTACAGGCGTGGTCTTAAGTTGATCCTTCTGAAATCATCGTCCATTACTCATACGGACTATCAGCACCTAGGAATAATGCCTCTACAATGGAAACTTGAATATAACAAAGCCATTTTCATGTTTAAAATAATGTCTGATCGCGCTCCTCCTGCTTTAAAACATAAATTTGAATTAAACACCGTCCGCAATGTTCTTAAAATCAAAGTACCTCTTCCAAGAGTTGATCTCTTCAAGACTAGTCCGTTGTATTCGGGCGGTTGTTTGTGGAATACGATTTTAGCTTTTTTAATGTTCATTCAAGTCTCAATGTTTTCAAGAAAAACTACCATAAGTACCTTATGATCAAACATATAAACAACATCACATAGTCTATTAATCTCCTATGTAGCTTCTGAACTTCTTTTTTTAAAATGTTTATTCATGACATGGTTAATTTGTACATACATCTTGTTTTTAAACATGAGGTTTTTGTTGTTGTTGTTTGTTTGTTGTTGTTTTTTTTCACTTTAGGGGGGGAGGGGGGGGGGGGGGGAGAAGAGAAGATTTATGGGGGGGGGGGGGGGGGGGGGGGGGGGGGGGAGAAAGAGGAAGGAACGGGGAGAGAAGTGAAAGGGGGAGGAGAGGGGGAGAGAAGGAGAGAAGAGAAGGAGGGGGGCGAGAGAGGGGGGGGGATGGAAGGGGGGAGAGGTGAAGAGAGAGAAGGGGGAGGGGACGAGGCGAAGGGGAGAGGAAGATGTTGGCCGGGGGGGAGGGGATGAGACGGGGGAGTGGAGAAGATGAGAGGGAGGATGAAAGTAATTCCTTGTGTTTTGATGATGTCATACTCATAATGCATTTGTTTAGATTGATTTTTTTTTCTCATTCCTCCACAATGTATTTCCTGATTCTTGTCAATTCAATTTATACTAGCACAACGCCCCGTACTGGTAACGCCTAGTACTGGTAACGCCTATTACAGGTAACGCCAAGTACCGGTAACGCTGAGTACCGGTTTCGCCGGGTCCGCCGACAAAAAATATTATATTTTTACTTTTGTGGCTGAAAACCCAATTTTTAGACCCCTACTACTTTCAAGGCCTACCGATCTCCATGACCTTGACCGTGACCTTGATCGGTATGCAATCATCAGAACAACCATAAGCCAAAGTACCTACATGCCAAGTTTGAAGTCTCTAAGACCAACGGTGTGGACGTTATAGCCCCTTTAAATATTTTCGGTTTTCAAGGTCATACACCAAGGTCAAGGTCACGACGGCGATAATTTATGCGCGGATGCCTTCCTCTCATGGTGACACGCCACCACACAAAATTGGAAACGATTCGGTGAAGCGGTTCGGAAGATATGCGTGGGACAGAAAATCCCAATTATTAGACCCCTACCACTTTCAAGGCATACCGATCTCCCTGACCTTGTCCTTGACCTTCATTGGTACGCCATCATCAGAACGGCCATAAGCGAAAGTACATCCATGCCAAGTTTGAAGACTCTAGGACCTGCGGTGTGGAAGTTATGGCCCCTTAACGGTTTTCGGTTTTCAACGTCATACGCCAAGGTCAAGGTCAGGGCGGCAAAACGTTTTGCGCGGATGCCTTCCTCTCATGGCGACACACAAGCACACAAAAATTGACGCGATTCGGTCAAGTGGTTCGGGATATCCTTGGGACAGACAGAAAAGAAGAACAAAGAAAAAAACCAAAAAAAGGAACAAACCTGAACGAAAACATACTCCTTTGCGATCGTAGATCGGCAAAGGACTAAAAAGAATAAGAAACGAACTGAAAGCCTACTTAGTTAAACCAGAGAGGTTCTTACTTATTTTTTAAAAATTGTATATTCTTTACCTAAAGGAGTTTCGCTCACCTCAAAGGAAATAGTTCCAACTGTTTTTTTACTGCACTACAAAGAAGAAAAACCTTCAACCACAATGAGTGGCCTCCACCCATCCCATCCAAAATGGCTTCTCTCTCCGGCATCTTAGCCAAGGAGGAATCGCCGTTTTGACGGTTTGATTTATAGGAAACCAGAGCAACGTGAGTGTTCTGATCCTTGAAAAGGCTGTCTTTCTTGTGATCTCGACGTGTTTCTTGCAAAAACTCATCCATCAGGCTCCACTTTTAAGCTTAGTTATTGCTCTACTTACTTCTTCTACATATATATCTCTTTGCTCAAAACATGCTCATTTTCTTTGATCAAGTCAATATCTGTAGTAATGTGTTCATCATTGCCTTCCTGATTTTGAAGAAGATCCCTGACATGGGTGCATGCGATGACCAAAGCTGTTGCCTGAACTTCCCATCATATAACCCTTGCTATAATGGTCAAATTGAGAGCAACATTAGCATGAGAAGAGCTCTGTCTTCAGGCGTGTGGACGATGCGAGTGAATGTGTGATTGAGGATGCAGAAGTGGAGGGTTTGTTGAACAAACTGAAGATCAGAAAAGCTGTTGGCCCTGACAACATCAGCGGGCGTCTTTTGAAATCGTGTGCTAGTCAATTATGTCATGTTTTTAGTATGTTGTTTTGATGGTCTGTGAATTCTTGTTCTGTTCCTGATCTGTGGGAAAAGTCTATCATCTGTCCTGTCCCAAAGAAATCTAAGCCCTCTTCCTTGAATGACTATTGCCCTGTTGCTTTGACCTCCATCATTATTAAATGCTTTCAAAGACTCATTCTCAAATACATCACAGCACAGACTACCTCTTTCCTTGATCCTAATCAGTTTGCACACAAACCGAACAGAAGTACAGACGATGCAACATTCACTCTCCTTCACAACACATTCACACACCTGGAAAAACCTGGCTCTTTTGTACGAATTCTTTTTATTGATTTATCGTCTGCCTTCAACACAATCCAACCTCATCAACTGGCCACTAAACCCCTTTCCTACGATGTCTGTCCTCGCTTTGTTAAATGGATAATCAGTTTTCTCGTCAATAGATCTCAGTCTGTCCGCTTTCAGAAAGCTATCTCGTCCTTAAAGCACACTTCTATCGGCTCTCCTCAAGGCACTGTACTCTCACCTGTCCTCTTCACTCTCTACACTAATGACTGTACTGGCACTGACTCCACCCCACTTGTTAAATACTCTGATGATTCTGCTCTCCAAGACTTAAAAACTCTGACTCTGTATATTTTTGATCAAGTTTCTTCTTTTGCAGCATGGTGTGTCAAGTCAAGTCAAGTCAAAATGATCTTTAATGACGATAAAAGAGTAAGCTACAAGCTTTCTTGGTGTGAAAATATGAGTGTGCTGTATGAGCGACGTGTAAAAGGGAAAGCGTGAGTGATTACCATCGACAGCAGCTACGATCCTAGTCAATTCTACGAGCTTTTACCCTCTGGAAGACGCTACCGCATGCCCAAATGCAAGACTCTACGGACAAGAAATAGTTTTATCCCAGCATCCATATCCCTGTTGAACAAATGAATGTGATTCTGAGCGAATGTCAAATGTGTGTGCTTAGCGATTGAGGTGAATGGTATGGAAAATGTATACCCTCTCTCTCTCTCTCTCTCTCTCTCTCCCCCTCTCTCTCTCTCTCTCTCTTATATATATATCTCTCTCTCTGGTGAGTGTGTGTATATACTGGGCGGGGTGATGGAGGGATGGGTGCTTGTGTGCATGTTCCATTATTGGCAGTTTTAAAATTGATTTTTGTTTATAATTGGAAAATGCATGTTATGCCATGTGTATGGGATGAATTTTAATGCACTGTTTGTATAAGTATTTTGCATAAATCTACAAATTTACTGTCTTATCTTGTCTATGTACTTGCTATGTGATGCATTATTTAATTATTTATATTTTTATGTATTAACGCATTATAATTCATAATATGTTCATCTCACTTATACCTAAATTTTGTCTTTTTCTTGTCTTTGTATGTTTCTCTCTCTCTCTCTCTCTCTCTCTCTCTCTCTCTCTCTCTCTCTCTCTCTCTCTCAATCTCTCTCTCTTCTCTTCTTTCTCTCCCTCCCCCCTCTCTCTCTCTCTGTGAGTGCGTGTATAGCGCGGCTTACGCATCCACTTCTCTGTTGTTTTTAAACTGTGATTTGGTTATATCGACCTATTGCATTCTATTTCATGTGTTCGTCTTACTTTATCCTAATCCTTTTTGTATGTGCAGGTGCATTATATGAATAATCGTGGTTTCTTTTTACATGTCCTATGACGTTTTCTGTGTTGGGTAATTAATTATGATGTTCTTATTGTATATGTGTTTATATCGTGCCACAAATCAATTTCTCACTGTTGAGATAATAAAGTAGTCTTGAGTCTTGAGGCAGACCCACTGCCTGAAGCTGCATCAAATTGCTTGAATTCAGGCTTCAGGCAGACCCACATGCACCCCTGCATGAAGTAAATGAACCAGTCACCAGTTTTAATATTATTTCTACATCCATCCGTGTTACCACAACCCATACTTCTAACTTATATCCAAAATTGAGAACTGCTTTTTTCTTTTTGAACTCTCGTTTCTTCCTTCTCAACAATATCAGTTATTATGACTTTGCAGTGGGATATTGCTTTCATCCTATCTCTCGAGACCAAGACCGAATTGGATAAACATCAAGGTCTCGAGAGATAGAATGAAAGCAATATCCCATTGCAATGTCATAATAACGATTATATACCGATATTTTACCTCTTTCAGGTGATAATCAAACATGCAACGAAGAAGAGACGCCATGCATGAAGATCTAAATAATACAAACCACTTCACCGTAGCAACCAAATCCCACTCATCCACAATATAGTTCTCCAAGTTAGAAAGTTGTGAGCTATTTTGATCTTGCACAAGCGATATGTTATGAAAGGAAACTGATTATTAATAGAAACACGAACCGTACTGGCCTTAACTGTAGAAAAACCTCACAGTCTTTACAATGGAATCGACACACCAGTAGCAAAAATCCATTAGGTCCAAATTTAGATTGGGCAAGTCTATGATAACAAAAGAAGGGAGTGATCTTTTATAACAGTAAGTAACGTTCATAATTTTTCGCAATAATAAGTGTTGTTATGTCCAAAATGATAGGCTTACATAGTTTTTAAAAATATCATTGCACACATTCTCAGATTATATGTACCAGCTTGTTTCTTGGGCTGAAAATGAACTGTTATTATCAAACTGCAACCACCTATTTGCCATACTATTCCACTGACGAAATGTCAGTGATGATGTAATTCAAGTGTGAAATGTCAGTGATGACGTAATTTCAGTGTTTGCATACTTTCAGAAAGATGACGTTTTTTGATGTCCCCATATAAAAATGGGTCTAGAGTACCAACAGGTGTGCGCATTGGTGGGGTACCTGACACACCAGGTAGTGTTTGCTCTACTCTATTAGCAGTCACACTACCTGGAGTGTATGCGTACGCACGTACACCACCTTGAAATCGTAGAAAATTGTAGAGAAATCACGTCATGCTTGCGTCATTTTTAGGGATACGCAGCCCCCTTTACTACTCTAGTCTATGGTTTGAACACTGAAGTTAGTTGCATGCGTGTGTATCTCTATGCATGATAATGATAACAATGCTATGCGAAAATAAATAACTTTGACGTCAGGTTTCTTGGCAACGTGTATTGTTACACCTTTTTCTCACGTGCATTTAGACTAAGCCTATGGGTTAATATACGCAAATGATATGTCAAGTTATGATTTTATATTCCACGCTTAGCAGCCTTCTTTGGCTCTCTTGGATATCAGTATATTATCAGTTATTATGACTTTGCAGTGGGATATTGCTTTTTTCTATCTCAAGAAACTTGGTGTTTAACCTATGAGATCGCAGACCGAATAGGATAGACATCAAGGTCTCGAGAGATAGGATGAAAGCAATATCCCATTGCAAAGTCATAATAACGATTGTATACCGATATTTACCTCTTTCAGATAAAATCAGCTAATAATTAAACATGCAACGAAGAAGCGAGACGCCATGCATGAAGATCTAAATAATACTAACCACTTCACCGTAGCAACCAAATCCCACTCATCCACAATATAGTTCACCAAGTTAGAAAGTTGTGAGCTATTTTGATCTTCCAGAATTGATAGGTTATGAAAGGAAACTGATTATTAATAGAAATATGAACCGTACTGGCCTTGACTGTAGGAGAAAAAAAACAGTCTTTACAATGGAATCGACACACCAGTAGCAAAAATCATTAGGTCCAAATTTAGATTGGGCAAGTCTATAATAACAAAAGAGGGGAGTGATTTTTTATAACAGTAACTTTCATAATTTTTTGTAATAATAATGGTTATTTCCAAAATAATAGGATTACATAATTTTTTTAAATATCATTGCACACATTCTCAGATTATATGTACCAGCTTGTTTCTTGGGCTGAAAATGAACTGTTCTTATCAAACTGCAACCACCTATTTGCCATAATTTTCCACTGACTACATGTCAGTGATGACGTAATTTCAGTGTTTGCATACTTTCAGAAAGATGACATTTTTTTATGTCCCCATATAAAAATGGGTCTAGAGTACCCACAGGTGTGCGCGTTGGTGGGGTACCCGACACACCAGGTAGTGTTTGCTCTACTCTATTAGCAGTCACACTACCTGGAGTGTCTGGTACGCACCCCCACCTTGACATTGTAAAGAAATCACGTCATGCTTGCGTCATTTTTAGGGATACGCAGCCCCCTTTTACTACTCTAGTCTATGGTTTGAACACTGAAGTTAGTTGCATGAATGTGTATCTCGATGCATGATAATGATAACAATGCTATGCAAAGATAAATAACTTTGACGTCAGGTTACTTGGCAACGGTGTATTGTTACACCTTTTTCTCACGTGCATTTAGACTAAGCCTATGGGTTAATATACGCAAATGATATGTCAAGTTATGATTTTATATCCCACGCTTAGCAGCCTTCATTGGCTCTCTTGGAGATTGGTATATTATCAGTTATTATGACTTTGCAGTGGGATATTGCTTTTTTCCTATCTCAAGAGACTTGGTGTTTAACCTATGAGATCGAAGACCAAATAGGATAAACATCAAGGTCTTGAGAGATAGGATGAAAGCAATATCCCACAGCAAAGTCATAATAACGATTATATACCGATATTTTACCTCTTTCAGATAAAATCAGCTGATAATCAAACATGCAACGAAGAAGCGAGACGCCATGCATGAAGATCTAAATAATACTAACCACTTCACCGTAGCAAGGCAAAATCCCACTCATCCACAAATATAGTTCTCCAAGTTAGAAAGTCTTCCAGAATTGAGGTTATGAAAGGAAACTGATTATTAATAGAAACATGAACCGTACTGGCCTTAACTGTAGAAAAAAAAACAGCCTTTACAATGGAATCGACACACCAGTAGCAAAAATCGTTAGGTCCAAATTTAGATTGGGCAAGTCTATGATAACAAAAGAGGGGAGTGATCTTTTACAACAGTAAGTAACTTTCATACTTTTTTGCAATAATAATTGTGTTATTTCCAAAATGATAGGCTTACATAGTTTTTTTAAATATCATTGCACACATTCTCAGATTATATGTACCAGCTTGTTTCTTGGGCTGAAAATGAACTGTTCTTATCAAACTGCAACCACCTATTTGCCATAATATTCCACTGATGAAATGTCAGTGATGACGTAATTTCAGTGTTTGCATACTTTCAGAAAGATGACGTTTTTCGATGTATAAAAATGGGTCTAGAGTACCAACAGGTGTGCACGTTGGTGGGGTACCAGACACACCAGGTAGTGCTTGCTCTACTCTATTAGCAGTCACACTACCTGGAGTGTCTGGTACGCACGTACCCCACCTTGAAATTGTAGAGAAATCACGTCATGCTTGCGTCATTTTTAGGGATACGCAGCCCCCTTTACTACTCTAGTCTGTGGTTTGAACACTGAAGTTAGTTGCATGAATGTGTATCTCGATGCATGATAATGATAACAATGCTATGTGAAGATAAATAACTTTGACGTCAGGTTACTTGGCAACGGTGTATTCTTACACCTTTTTCTCACGTGCATTTACACTAAGCCTATGGGTTAATATACGCAAATGATATGTCAAGTTATGATTTTATATCCCACGCTTAGCAGCCTTCTTTGGCTCTCTTGGAGATTGGTATATTATCAGTTATTATGACTTTGCAGTGGGATATTGCTTTTTTCCTATCTCAAGAGACTTGGTGTTTAACCTATGAGATCGAAGACCGAATAGGATAAACATCAAGGTCTTGAGAGATAGGATGAAAGCAATATCCCATTGCAATGTCATAATAACGATTATATACCGATATTTTACCTCTTTCAGATAAAATCAGCTGATAATCAAACACGCAACAGAAAAGAAGCGAGACGCCATGCATGCAGATCTAAATAATACTAACCACTTCACCGTAGCAACCAAATCCCACTCATCCACAATATATAGTTCTCCAAGTTAGAAAGTCGTGAGCTATTTTGATCTTGCACAAGCGTTTATGAAAGGAAACTGATTATTAATAGAAACATGAACCGTACTGGCCTTAACTGTAGAAAAAATAAACCAGCCTTTACAATGGAACCAACACACCAGTAGCAAAGATCGTTAGGTCCAAATTTAGATTGGGCAAGTCTATGATAACAAAAGAGGGGAGTGATCTTTTATAACAGTAAGTAACTTTCATAATTTTTTGCAATAATAATTGTGTTATTTCCAAAATGATAGGCTTACATAGTTTTTAAAAATATCATTGCACACATTCTCAGATTATATGTACCAGCTTGTTTCTTGGGCTGAAAATGAACTGTTCTTATCAAACTGCAACCACCTGTCTTATTTGCTATAATATTCCACTGACGAAATGTCAGTGATGACGTAATTTCAGTGCTTGCCTACTTTCAGAAAGATGACGTTTTTCGATGTCCCCTTTATACAAAAAAAGGTCTAGAGTACCAACAGGTGTGCGCATTGGTGGGGTACCTGACACACCAGGTAGTGTTTGCTCTACTCTATTAGCAGTCACACTACCTGGAGTGTCTGGTACACGCATACCCCACCTTGAAATCATAGAAACTGTAGAGAAATTACCGTCATGCTTGTATCATTTTGTGTAATAATAATAATAATAATAATTAATAATTTTATATGGCATGCAGTATCCTGACAACAGAGGCGACCTGGTGTCTCCGACCTCGTGTGATGAACAGCAAGGCTCTCGAGATAGGATAAAAGCAATATCCCACTCCAAAATCCTAATAACTGATAATAATATAATACCAATCTCCAAGAGAGCCAAATAAGATATTATCAGCTATTAGGATTTTGGAGTGGGATATTGCTTTTATCCTATCTAAAACAAAGATACCCTTCTACCTCCTTTACAAGCGTTTGAAGTTTACAAGACGTAGAGTACTTGAGGTAGTTTGTGCTACCTTAAACAGATTTTATCAGCTGAGAAGCCTCCAGTCTGGGGTTCGACACCCTCAGTGTCATCAAAATGCGTAAAATTATGTCTGCTCTGATGACGGACAAGCGCTACATTACAGCGCTTCGGTTTCTCCACAAATAGCAGTGTTTGTGTGTCATGTCAGAGGCGACTCAGTGCGCCCACTGTCGGGTCAAGATAATTGTGCATTTTAACTATTGGTTTGGTGACAGGAAATCTTAATTACGAATCAAATTGGATGGTGACGACTATTGCCTTCAGTCAATTGCGTTAATGAAACTGTTGATAACAATGACTGAAACACGTCCCTCTTCACACGGGCAGATTCACAGCGTCATCACCCCGTCTTGAATGAAGCAACACGTGGGTTATGGCGGTGAATTGTGACGCTCTGACACGTGGTTAGGACTATCTCTATCTGCATTAACGGGACTTGGCGCACAGACACGACAAGCGCATAGACCCTCCAGTACTCTAGATTGTCTACCACATTCTACATACAACTTACAAACTAGAAAATAATTGCAGTTCATGTTAACTCTCTGTATACCCGTTTATATAGTGTTCAGTGCATGACGTTAGATAATGCCTCACGGTACAATGCAAGAACACATACGGCCGGACACACACACACACACGCAAACAAAGCACACTGGGAGAGAGAGAGAGAGAGAGAGCCGAGAGAGAGAGGAGAGAGAGAGAGAGAGAAAGAGAGAGAGGAGAGAGAGAGAGAGAGAGAGAGAGAGAGAGAGAGAGAGTGTGTGACAGGGTTTGATATTTTTTCACACGCGCACACGTGCACGTTATATTTGATATTAGTCTCTCTCTCTCCTCTCTCTCTCTGATCTCTCTCTCTCTCTTCCTCTCTCTCTCTCTCTCTCCTCTCTCTCTCTCTCTCTCTCTCTCTCCAACGTACACACAGTGTGTGCGTGTGTGTGTGTGTTTTGTGTGTGTGTGTGTGTGTGTGTGTGTGTTTGTGTGTGTGTGTGTGTGTGTGTGTGTGTGTGTGTGATGTATATGAGAGAGAGAGAGAGAGAGAGAGAGAGAGAGAGAGAGAGAGAGAGAGAGAGAGCGAGAGAGAGAGAGAGAAATTGAAATTGAAATTGAAAATTGAAATTGAAAAATGAATTTTATTGACATTAGCAAACAATGCTCCGATGCCAAGGAAGCACAAACCATGAACTAAAGAATAATATAAGCCTAACTGGCGACTAAATCAGTTCATAAGATTTGTTTTTAAGAAACATAAAATAAAACATCTTACATACATAGAAAGATTACACTAGAGAAAAATAAATTTACACAAAAGCATAACTGTTAGACTGACCAACCAACAATAATACGTAAGTTACCAATAGGATAGGTCGGGTAATGCACCACAAAGTTATATGCAACAATCCAATTTCTCTTTTCTAAGCTTTGTAGCTTTAGCTAAAAACAAAGCATAACACTTTATGACATTTTCATTCTCTGAGGCAAGTAACTTACAAAAATTATACAAGAGAGAGAGAGAGAGAGAGAGAGAGAGAGAGAGAGAGAGAGAGAGAGAGAGAGAGAGAGGAGAGAGAGGAGAGAGAGAGAGAGAGAGAGAGAGAGAGAGTGTGGTTTTTCACGGATGTGTAGACTATTACAAGTGATTTACAACACTAAACCTGTAAAGACCGTGATTTACGACGGCTTCCTTTTGTTTTGTTAACTTAGTTTTTGTGTGGGTTTTGTTTTCTCGAAGGCGCAAATAAAACCGCATGCGGGTTCTTTGTGATGAAGCATGTTTTTCTTTTTCTGTACCGTTATTTTGTTGTTGTTTTTTTTCTGTCTTTCTTTCAAGCATTCTTTTTTTTTTTTTTTTTTTTTTTTAAAGCAATGTGGGTTGAATTTTCTATTCGCTTATTAACTGTTACCAAACAGACAGTGATGCCAGGGTTCACATCTGTATTGTTAGAAATTCGGGACTTTCCTGGTGTTGCAACTGCCTCCGGGCATTGCCTCCAGGATCGTTCCCACCATCTTTATATCTACTAATGTCCCATATGTGTCTGTTCCAGACCGGAGGACGTTAAACAGATGATGCGAGAATTGCAAGTTTGTTTGTTTTTATTTGTGTGTGCGTTTTGATCTCGTTTGTGCATATTTAGTGATTTACATGAGATAACGGTAAAAGTCGATTCACTGTCTAAGTTGTTGATTTGTTTATTTGATAAATGATAGTACTTTTTAATATTCGATTTAATCAATCATTGTGACGTTTCATTTGATTGTCCAGTATCACTTATCTGATTTTGGGGGAAAAGATAAGTTGTTGATTTGTTTATTTGATAAATGATGGTACTTTTTTATTTTCGATTTAATCAATCGTTGTGACGTTTCATTTGATTGTCCAGTATCATTGATCTGATTTTGGGAGTAAAGAGAACCTTCAATGGTAGGGGCCAAAATATGGATTCTCAATTACCATATTAATTGGCTCACAAGGTAAAGGTAAAGATGTGCCACCCCCCATGCATTTCTCGGTTAATTGTATTTTTCCGTTTTTGCCTTTCTTACCATACATAAAGCTGTATTTTAAGAACATTTTTAGCTAATTACCTTTTTGGAATACTAACCCTAACCCTAACCCTACCCCTAAACCTAACCCTGGACCCCCCACTATGTACTGCAGTACACCGCGATTTGTCACAGTTGTGGTTCGTTGCGTTTTTCCGTCTTATACGGTGGGGGGTAGGGTTAGGGTTAGGGCTAGGGTTAGGGTTAGGGTTAGTATTCAAAAAAGGTTATTAGCTAAAAATGTTCCTAAAATACAGCTTTATGTATGGTAAGAAAGGCAATAACGGAAAAATACAATTAACCGAGAAATGTAGGGGGGGGGGGGGGGTGGCAACAAACGTTATCAGTGATACAGTGTGACAACAATTGATTTTAGGATTTACGTGGAACCTCCCTTATTATTAGGTTATAAGTCCCCCCCCCCCCCTTATAAGACACCCTCCCACGTTAACACCTACTTCCCTGAGACATTGCCCTTCTTTCATAAGTATTAAAATTACCTCCCTTATACAGCTCCCTCCCACTTAAGACCTTATTTTGGATGATTTTTCAAGGTCTTTAAATGCCCATATGCTTCTCGTAAACAATGTGCAGAATGATGCAAAATCGATCTGGATGGTAAACTCTGACATTATTCAAAGTCACAGACAAGCATAAAACTGAACGCAATCATACTGTTAGCTCAAAGTTAGCAAAAATGCGCTGACCTTTTTTCTTCTCTGTCTTCTGCTATCTTGAAATCTCATCTACGGGCAATTAGCTCAAATGACGTAATTTGGGGTCTAGTCAGTAGGCCTAGATTATAGTAGTGTAAGATGAATCTTTAAAAAGGGCAAAAAGTTTTTGCTTTAAGATTTTTGATTGTTGATAATGGTACAGTGACACATCCAAAATGCACTCTTATGGTTTTAACAAAAAAGGGGAGATAAAAAAAAAAGAGAAGCATTTTGTGCACGTAAATTAACCTGTCAGTATGACTTCTCCCAAGCATCTATTGTTCGACAATGTGGTGTTGCGTCTGTTACACAGCACTGACAATTCTTATTTCTACCATGACGTCAGATCTAAAACAAATCTTCGTATGTATGTAAAGTAAGGTTTTACGTCCTCTCGACCTGGGAAGGCACATATGGGACATTTGTTTTTGGTAAAACAAATCTTAGGAAGGAAAAATGGTGCTTTAACGTCCTCTCGGTCTGGAACAGACACATATGGGACATTTTGTAAATACAAAGATGGTGGGAACAATACTGGAGGCAATGCTCGGAGGCAGTGCAACACCAGTAGAGTCCCGATATTTTAACAATATAGATAGGTGGAGCGGTAACCACGCCTCGGTTAAAAAAAAACAAAACAAATCTTAAATGAACTGTTTTTAAAATATATTGTGATGACTATAACAACAATCCAATTTACATGTGATTAAATTAATTAGATATGTTTTAGTTCACAAGTAACGCTTGAGACTCGTCACAGTAGCAACAAAAGCATAGGTGTCTGATTGCATTTGATTTTGTTGTAGGCCTATATTATTGTTAATACTTTTGAAAGATAATGTTCCAGTGTTTGCCATTTAAAATATTAACGCGTTTATTAATCCCGAACATAAATCAAAATGAGCATGTGCATGAGAGAGACAGGGGTGGGAGAGAGAATGCGAATGCGAATAGTTTTATTCAAATAGGCCAAGGCCCCATATGAAAGGGAAGTGAACAAAGATCAACAGCCATAGTAAACTTAGCAATCCATCAGATAATAAATTCGGAATGCATATCATCATCAATAATCAATACAATATACTGTGGATTTTCGATTTGGTACAAGGAAGACGCCATTCTCTTATATAATGTCTTCTTTGCTCAAGTTGACATCCACTGGACAGTCAAATTGCAGGCCGATCATGCAAACTGATGAGATCTTCACAGATCGAAACAGCTGTATTTGCATAAGGCACTGTCCCTCCCCCATTGGGAGAAAAGAGGTAAATCAGCATAAAAATAAATAAAGTTAACGTTAACTGGTTTTGTTTCTGAGGTTCACAAATACAGACATTTAACACAGAAAAGTTTTATAAACTTTTTAGCTGTACCTTTTTTTTTAATCTCATGTCAGTTTTAAACTCATTTTCCTGATGAAGAGATAATAAAAAATATCGAAAGCTTGAAAGCATTGGTGTCTTGTGGCTTTTTTAAAATCAATAATCAATATACATGATGCGAGTGTCGCTACAAATAACAATTGCTCCAGTCAGATGGCAGTTAATATCCAGTCAGAACATGGCAGAAGAAGGACTATGAAATAGCAATTTCTCTAAATTTGAAAGCTTTATGCAAAAAAAGAGCCAGATTCTGAATATCACTTTCTTTCTTTGAAGCTAACAACAATGTTAATTTAAACGCACATGGATTACGAATATATTTTTGTAGGATACATTTTTGACGGATATCATTTAATGCAGGGCAACGCAACATAAAATGTAATTCATCTTCAGTGCATTCTTTGCACAATGGACACATAAGTTCAACATTAGTAGACACTCTATAACAATAATAATACACAGCTAATTCTGAAATACCAAACCTAACACGAGTGGTCATAAACTTCAGGTGTTTATCCATACTAAGCAAAAGATACGCTTTTACTTCATGAGTATGACAAAAGGCTCTAAACATATTAAATCTATCACTATTTAGAACATGATCATGCCATATGAGTACCCAGTTTTTCTTACCCCTGTCATCCAGATAGTACATTTTATAAGCCATTCGAGGAAAACGATGATCATCCATCAAAATTGCCGATTCCGTGTATTCGGCAAGTTTTGACTGACTAAATATCACATAGCCTAATCAAACCTGTCAGTGTCATACTTTATTTTATTTTATTAGAGATCTAGTGTTTGTTGTGTAAATTAATTGTCGTGTTATATATTTCCTCCCATTTAATTTTGGGATTGTTTCGTAGGCTCATTAGAATTCGAAACAACTAAAATAATTTTAAAAGCAATTTGTTTTTGAGCAACGCCCCTTTCAAAGCTATGTTCTCGCACTAGTTGGCCACCATCACAGAACAAGAAGACAGGAACTTGAATGCGTACAACTGGGCGTCATAATAATAATACGTATAGCGTTACGTACGTCATCAGTTAGGTCTGAAAGTATCCCAACAAGTTCCATTATTAAAAACGGGCCACAAACAAGCAAATTAATTTGTCTTCAAATAGTTCAACATCAGTCACAGGTGCCTTGTTTATTTGACCCGAATTAGGTATACGTCACGCCAAATGGATTATCGCACAAATCCCATTTTTGTGTGAGATTCAATGGCAGCTGGCAAATCTGCCCCAGGAGACCGATTTTTTTGCGAAATAAAAGTGTGTGCGCTCACTTTATCTTGAAGAATGTGACATAAAAGGTAGTTTACATAGATAGAGTTTGTATACTGTGTCACGGGTGTAGCGGAAATCGAAAGGACAAAGTGTATGCAAGCAGAGATGATATGTATCTGTATCAACCCCTCTTTCATCCTGCCACTCAACAGTTCCTTCATCCTCTCACACATTCAACGTTCAACGTGTCCAAAGTATGCAAGCGTTCCGTTTCAGTGGGACAAATGTCCTAGCAGATGGCAATTGTCCTGGATATGGTAAATCACGCGGAGCCACCTGATTCCCCTTTTGAGATCTTCTTCTTCTTCTTCTTCTTCATAATATTCTTCTTCTTCTTCTTCTTCCTCGATCACTCAGACAGTTTCCTGTCAATAATGAGTGCAGATGCGTCATGCTGCCGTTATGATGCGCCTAACTAAGAAATAATTAGGCCCAGCAAGTCCGACTTCGGCTGGAGGAAATGACGTTTGAAAGTGCTCCGTGAAAAAAAGGCAGGAGAATTGGACCGGTTAAGGCAGAAAGATAGTAGATGACAGTAAGCAAAGGGGAAAAAGGGCAGAGTCAAAGAGAGTGACAGATTACAGGAAGTTACAAACACAGAACTTCCAGAAGGTGGGGGAACTATTTATACAAAGAGCCCCCCCGGTATCCCCACAGGGGGTTTGAGATCATTGCCACATTGTTTAGTCACACCCAAGTCCTGTGGTGAACAGACATCAGGCGATGCCTCACTCAAGTCTGTAGTTCTTCCACAGACTTCTCTCAGGTTCTTCTTCTTCATTCATCGAGTACACTCAGACAGTTCTTAGACCCGTATACGGTTCGTTCGTTCGTTCGTTCGTTCGTTCATTATGCGCCTAACTAAGAAATAATTAGGTCCAAGCATGTCCGTCTTCCGGGCTGGAGAAAATCTTTGACAGAAATTCTAGAACAAAGAGGGGAAGAATTAATGGACTGCTATCATCATCATGGCCATCCCTCGGGTCCGAGGATGACATTCTCGCTGTGCCTTCATCGATGGATGCGCATACGGCTTTGGAGACTTAACTCAGAAGCGCACATGCGATTGCAGGCGGAACACCAGCTGTGACAGGGACAGATGCAGCTCTGTGACGCCGCTCTCGTACTGTTGCCAGGCGCTGCCGACGATCATCTTCAAAACTCTTCACTGCATGCTCTCCTGGTCAGGGAAGGCGGGCATGCCAGCTGGTTCTGTTGGCTGCAGCAGCTTCAAGCTGACGAGGCTGGATCCCTGCCCACTGGAGGTTGGCCTTGAAATTGTCCTTGTATCTCTTCTTGGGGCGACCCTCTTGTGGCTGCCTTGTGTCAGCTCACCGTAGAGAAGCTGACGAGGGATCCTGGATAGAGCTGGCGCGGTAGAATCGGTAAATAACGAAATACTCCGGTGTGAGGCATAACGGTCATGGTATGCCTGGACCGTTTGTAACATACCGGAAGTAGACAGGGAAAGACTGGCTAAAACGTTGTCAATATATGACCACGAAACGTGATGGAATGTTTTAGGTGAAGTACAGACGTTGCTAGTCATGTTTTGCAAATAGGCCTACCAACGCCTCTATGTGAGCGGTCTGCGCCCTCGCTGGTCGCGAGCGAATGTATGTGTGTGTTGTGTGCTGCCCGTGGTGCGTGCGTGCATGTGTGTGTGTTGTGTGACCAAAGCACCGCACTGTCATAATACAGAAAAAGCATTTCTTATTCTTTGCAAAGAAAATACTCATGAAATTAAAACCAAAATTACGTGGAACGTCATGTTGCGTCATTTAGTGTTAGATGCTTTCCTTTGAAAATTTAAAAAGTTTCGGCCTAAGAGCCTTTCTAAGCCGTGATTTGTTTACTCATAAACTTCCTATTATATCGCTGCATTAGTAGAAAGCATCATTGGGCCAAGTTATTTTGACGATTTAAAAAACGAACACTACTGTCAGCGACTTAGGAGCCGGCCGACATTT
>CM065703.1:46112885-46124739 GCA_017654935.2 Phymorhynchus buccinoides | reverse complement strand
CCCCTCCCCCCCCCCCCCCCCCCCCCCCCCCCCCTCCCCCCCCCCCCGCTCGCCGCCCCACACCACCCCCCCCCCCCCCCCCCCCCCCCAACCCCGAATGCATCAATCGTGGTGTAGTGTAGGCATCAACATCAACGCTGATCAAATCAATCAATCAATCAGATCAATTGGCTTTTCTTGTTCTTCTTCTTCTTCGTCGCAAATGCTCAGAAAGTTTTATGTCATATGACTGCAGATGCATGTCATGCTGCCGTCCTGCGTTATGAGCCTCAACTAAGAAATAGTTTGGCTGCGAACAAAAAAAAGTGCATATCCGACCAATGTAGACGGATTCAAACTAATGATATGCTTCAACCACTCTGCCACCTTTGTATCCTGATATATGTCATGCGAAAAAAACAAATCCTGTACATGCACCTTTTCTTCTGTTGTTGTTGAACTTACCCTGGCTAAAAGGACTCCAGGGATAATCACAGCTAGCAGAAAAACAGACTGGGCACAAAAGAAACAACTGGGACGCTATGGTACAAAGTGCATCAGCTACGGATGAGAACAGTACGCGTGTGACCGTGGTTGTTTGATCACCTCGCCACGCCACGTGGGCAGCCACCACTCCGTCTTCGGGGGATACCATTTGTTCTCCTTGATCTGGGGGAACACCATTTTTGTTTACTTCTTTTGAGTGTGGGTTTGATTATCTGTGGTTCAGGGTCGTTTGATTACCCCCTACCGCCTTTCCTTTGATCGGTGAATGATTATTTATTGGTGGTGGTAATTATAGCTTTGATGATATAAGCCAATAATGACCCAGCAAGTTGACAAAGGCGCGAACCACACAAAGGATTGGGGAGGAGGAGGGGGGGGCGGGGAGGGGGGAGCAGGAAAAGCAGAAGCAGAAAGCGCAAGATATGTCGGCGGTGTGATGAAGACGAGTTTACTTGAGAAAGGGAGTGCGAAATGGCTTTTAACCCTTTCACCGCCAAAGTCGCATTTTAGCACCACAGTTGATTTAACACCTATGTCACTAAAAGGCATCAAATTGGGGTCTATCATCCAAAGACCCTATTGTCTTAGTCTTTGGGAAGTAAGGGTAGATCTTATTTTATATATGTCACAGAAGAACCCACAATACTGCAAATGGATTTTGTTCTCTACCCAGGTAAAATTTAATGGACATTTGGGCTGAAATATGGCTGGCGGTGAAAGAAGGTTATTTTAAACAAGGAATAAAGCACAGGGTAAGCTGTAATGTAAGTATTATGGCTGATGGAATGGGCGATTAGAAATGACCACAGTGTATACCAAATCGGGTCTTTTCCTGGCATCATTGCAGTACCTCCAGGATCGACTCACTGTCTCTACAGTTATATATATAAATGTCCATAGGTACCTACACAAGGGGGCTAACGTTACGTAGCGTCGTGAGCGCAAATCGGCAAAAAAACGGTACTAAGAAACACCTCTTTTGCCGACGTCCCCCCCCCCCCGCCGGGAAAAACGTTTTTGTGGCTGTGATCGAGGTAGCAAGCGACAAAAAACTATTTGAAGGATCATGGGAAATATTAATACTTTCGGCTTTTTTTTTTTTTTTTTTTTTTTATATATCTCGCGTGACGAGACTTTTGAACTTTAAAAATGGAAGACCAAAAACAACAAGCTTGCCACAGCAAAATATTCTTTAGTCTATCGTGAAAAAATACGGGATGATTTTAGCAAATTAAACAAACACAAGTGTTTTGGAGTGCTCTTTCTCAATTTTCATCATGTTAGATGGCATAATATAGTGCAAATTTAATTTGTCTGCACACAAATAGACGTGGGTGAAATCGAAAACTTTGTACAAACTGACAGAGAGGTAAGATTTATCTCCCTTATGATAGCAACCACTTTCTCTCTCTCTCTCTCCCCAAAATGAAGAGTAAGATTATAAAGAGTTATCTGACCTTAGCAAACGTTTATTAGGGTGTTTCTTAGGCCCCTTTTGGCGTAACAGTTATTCGCGCGGCGGCGACTGTTATCTAGAGAGAAACTCGACCCAGGTCGGATGAAGGTAAAGTCTTTTTTCTTCTTCGTGATTATAAATGAGCAGACATAGGGGAAGACGGGGTAAAAAGCGCATGGGCGGGTAAGAAGCCCACCCCAATTATCTCATGAAACGAAGCAAATTTCAGTCACATTTTGCCCATTAGACGAGCGTTAATGTCTAGCATTAGTCTCATGGGCAAATTTGACTGAAATTTTCTTTATTTATGAGATAATTGGGGTGGGCTTCTTACCCGCCCCATGCGCTTTTTTACCCCGTCTTCCCCTAGTGGTTATACTCATACCCGTTAAAAACCCTTTAATACGGAGGAGGAGTAGGGGGGGGGGGGGGGGTGCATGCAAGAAGAACGAAACTATGGACAGTTTCTTTAGAGCGGGAGGTCCGAGCGCTTCAGGAAATTCAGCGAAAAAAAGTCTAAGAAACGATACAACGTTTTTGCTAAAACGTTTGCATAGCAATTGTACACCTTTGTCGGCTATGCACGCTTAAAACTATCACATGATTTTTTTCTTTTGTTTTCTATTTAAAATCTCCAAAATGGCAGCGTGGGGGTGACGCATTTCTTATTGTTTATTGGCCCATAAAGATATATTTTTAAAAAATAATGGGGGTTTTAACAGGTTTGTGTAAAACATTTTTTGTATAAAACAAATGAGGAAAAAAAAAAAACCAAATACAACAAAACATCATGCTTACATAACATAACATAACACAGAAAAGTAATCAAGACAATATTAAGGCAATATACACTCAAAAGAAATCAAAACATGTGGATGAGCGTGTGCACACATAGGCATGTCAGCTTATACTCTATAATTATACTAGCAAGGGAAGAGGAAAAGGGAGAAGAAGTGAGGTTGATGGAAGAATAAGCGCTACTGTCGTTATATCGCTTACTAAAAATTCGGGAGGTTTCCTGGAGTTGCACTGCCTCAAGGGCATTGCCTCACAGGATCGTCCCCACCATCTTAAGTATAGGGGAATACTAGGGAGAAGACGGGGCAAAAAAAGCCCATGGGCGGGTAAGAAGCCCACCCCAATTATCTCATGAAATGAAGCAAATTTCAGTCTCATTTTGCCCATGAGACGAGCGTTAATGTCTCTAGCATTCGTCTCATGGGCAATCATTTGACTGTCAAATGTTTCTTTATTTCATGATGATAATTGGGGTGGGCTTCTTACCCGCCCATGCGCGCTTTTTACACCCGTCTTCCCCTACTAATAGTCCCATATGTGTCTGTTCCAGACCGGAGGACGTTAAACAGATTTACTACTGGAAGAATAATATGTTTGTGGACCAATCAGACAAGAGCTTGTGAGTTGTGTTGTTGATAACGTTTTGTACATTTGTTCCTGTACCCTCCCTTTAGTCACGAACGCCCTGTGCGCGCAGGGCGCTCATTTGTGAACATCGCCCCAGGCCAAACGTTGGGTCAAAGGGGACCCCCCGTGGGGATACCGGGGGGGGTCTTTTGTATAAATACTTCCTCCCACCTTCTGGAATTTCTGTGCTTGTAACTTCCTCTAATCTTGTCACTCTCTTTGACTCTGCCTTTTCCCTTTGCATACTGTCATCTACTATCTTTCTGCCTTATCAGTCCATTCTCCTGGCTTTTTTTTCTCTTTCTCAAGAAACGCTTTCAAAAAGATTTCCTCCAGCCGAAGTTCGGACTTGCTGGGCCTGACTATTTCGTAGTTAGGCGCATAATGGCAGCATGACGCATCTGCGCTCATAATGGACAGGAAACTTGTCTGAGCGATCGAAGAAGGAGAAGGTCAAAGGGGAGAGAGAAGGTAGTGTTTTAGCACAGGATCAATAATACGGAACCTATGAGTTGTTGTACGTATTAACAAAAAATGTTTTTTTAAAAAGTCTAATCAAATAAAAAAAGTTAAAAAAAAAAATAAAAAAATACGGTAAACCAATCTTTCTTATTGCTCTCAGATGACCAACATTTAAATCACATCAGTCTTGCTCTGCATTACACCCCATCCCCTCCCCCCCCCCCCCACTTCACGCCCTTTCTCCCTTTCTTTCCTGCATTCCAAAGTTTACAAAAACAGAAATTAATTAATTAATGATAACGAGGCAGTTTAATAAATAGGTGACGAAAACGTGTGATTAAAAATTATTTGATAAATGGGCTTCCACTTTGAAACTTCGAGCATTCCTGTTTGCATTGCAAATCTCTCTCTCTCTCTCTCTCTCTCTCTCTCTCTCTCTCTCTCTCTCTCTGTCTCTCTGTCTCTCTTCTCTCTCTCTCTCTCTCTCTCTCTCTCTCTCTCTCTCTCTCTCTCTTCTCTCTCTCTCTCTCTCTCTCTCTCTCTCTCTCTCTCTCTCTCTCTCTCTTACGTGTGAACCATTTACATAATATTATTTTGCGTTGTAGTTGATTATTGATGATTGATTGATTGATCTACTTGTTTGTTTATTCGTATTTTTGTCCAATTTTATTATTTTGAGGACCTGATGAAAAGAAGTATTTTTACTTATTCAGTTATCCTCATTAAACATTTCGAGTTCGAAGTTCTCCTCTCTCTCCTCTCTCTCTCTCTCTCTCTCTCTCCTCTCTCTCTCCTCTCTCTCTCTCTCTCTCTCTCTCTCTCTCTCTCTCCTCTCTCTCTCTCTCTGTTCAAGACTATATAAACGCTCTCTTAAACTCATACTCCTTAAATCGTCATCCCTAGAAACCAATGACTATAAAGAACTTAACATTCTACCATTTGATTTGAAATGCCTACTAAACAAAGGTACCCTTATGTACAAGATCATAAATAAGCTAGCACCAAAATAATCTTATTACTAAATTTAAAGTCCATACAATTCGAAGCAAAACCAAATTAACAATGCCCCGCCCCAGGACAGATCTATATAAATCATCCCTTACATTCTCTGGTGGTAAACTGTGGAACGACCTCCCTGATTATCTAAAAAAAATAAAACTAGCGTATCTTCCTTTCGAAAATCTTATCACAAGCTCCTAATGGACAATCTTGTTTATTAGTAATGCTAATTAATGAGTTTTACTTCAAACGTTACCAATGCTATCAGCTTATGCCTAGATTCTTATAAAAATCTCTCTCTCTCTCTCTCTCTCTCTCTCTCTCTCTCTCTCTCTCTCTCGAAGAGTCTCTCTCCTCTCTCTCTCTCTCTCTTCTTTCTCTCTCCCACCCCCAATCTCTCTCTCTCTCTCTCTCCTCTACACACATCTCTCTCTCTCTCTCTCTCTCTCTCTCTCTCGCTCTCTCTCTGCTCTCTCTCTCTCTCTCTCTCTCTCTCTCTCTCTCTCCGTCCCTCTCTCTCTATTCCCATGTTATCTTATAATGGGTTTTTTGTTCTTTCTTAAAAGTGGTTTTATTCTGAAAAAATTGTCATTGTCTCAGAATTGTTTCCCCTTTTTTTCGTACTCAATTTAAACCACGAATTCAAGTTCACCATTGCTAAGTATTATCTATGTTTGCTTTAATTCCCATTTTTGATATATTTTTCAATTATTTCATGTGCCAATTTTTGTTCCATTTTCTTGACTTGATTGTTTTATGTCAAATTTTCTTTGCTTGATGCATGGTATGAATGTGTGAGTGAGAGGGCAAGGTGTAAAGAAGCTATTGTAGCTTATCCTTTTTACCCTCAATAAAACATTCGTATTTCGCCTCTCTCTCTCTCTCTCTCTCGCTCTCTCTCTCTCTCTCTCTTTCTCGATCTCTCTCGCCTCTCTCTCTATCTCTCTCTCTCTCTCTCTCTCTCTCTCTCTCTCTCTCTCTCTCTCTCTCTCTCTCTCTCTCTCTCTCTCTCTCTCTCTCTCTCTCCCGAACAAGCAAACAGATATGACATAATTTCCTCCCCACCCACACTACACTCGAAACATTTAGCTAGCTTGGACCTCTTTACATCCCACCACAACCGACAAAGCGTAATTGTCACGCATTGTTCCTGTGTGCATGCTGCATGAGGCCTGGGCTTCTGAGCTGGACCTTTTCTGTCAACAGTGAAGGCTGGATGGAAGCCGACTCTCCACGGCGAATGAATCATATTATTAAAAGGCAAGTGTGTGTGCCGTGTGTGTGTGTGTGTGTGTGTGTGTGTGTGTGTGTGTGTGTGTGTGTGTGTGTGTGTGTGTGTGTGTGTGTGTATGTGTGTATATGTGTGTGTGTGTGTGTGTGTGTGTGTGTGTGTGTGGTGTGTGTGTGGAACACAGAACGGGGGCCTTATAACTCCGCCGTATTTTCGACCGATTCGGTTGGGTTGGAGGGGGAGGGGGGGGGGGGGGACGGGATGAGAGAAGAAGATGGGAAGGGAGGGAGATAGACAAAAGTAATAATATAATATTTTTCGCGGACCCGGCGAAACCGGTACTCAGCGTTACCGGTACTTGGCCGTTACCGGTACTAGGCGTTACCGGTACTCGGAGTTGCGCTAGTAGTGATGAATAGAGTACTGAAGAGGACGTCAGCAAATGGACAAATCATGTTAGGTCAGAGAGAGAGAGAGGGAAGGGGGGGAGAGAGAGAGAGAGAGAGAGAGAGAAGAGGAGAGAGAGAGAGAGAGAGAGAGAGAGAGAGAGCGAGAGAGAGTGAGGGAGAGAGAGAGAGTGAGAGAGAGAGAGAACACTGAACACTGAACACTGAATGTTTTAATGAATAGGCCTTAGGCCCATGTCTTGGTGGGCGGTTACAAAAACAGAAAAAAACAATTCCAAGGGCATTGCAATGCATGAATCAATTCAAACACATGTCATCCACACACAACACACACACACACACACACACACAACACACACACACACACAACACACACCACACACACACATACACACACATATATATATATATATATATATAATAATATATATTTACACACACACGCAAGGGGAGGGGAGAGAGAGAGAGAGAGAGAGAGAGAGAGAGAGAGAGGACAGAGAGAGAGATAGAGATGAGAGAGGAGAGAGAGAGACAGAGACAGAGAGGGAGAGAGAGAGACAGAGAGAGAGAGAGAGACAGAGAGAGGTCTGAAGTCTCAAATTATTTAATTTGTTAGGCCACAGGCCCATACAAATCAGAGTTCACATAAACGTAGAATTTAAGATCACATAACATCATAATCAAAGCACATTGTTATCGTTCTTGGAGTACATCTTTTCTTACTAAGCTTACTGAATAAGCTTTGTTTACATAATTATTTACAAAGCCTGAGAATTAAGATCAGAGAGAGAGAGAGAAAACGAAAACGAAAACGAAAACGAAATTTTATTTAACCAGGGAACATGAGATAAGCAAGTTACATGCTTTTTTTCCACCCAGCCCTGGGGAAAAATAAAGTAAATCAAACAAGAAAGCTAAATAATATATGTACATGCAGAAATGAGAAGAAAAGGGAGGGAGGATGGGGGGAAGAGGCACAGAGGGGGATAAGGATGGGGAAATTTGGGAATTTAAAGTACAGGAAAACCCCCCACAAAAAATGTCACATCATGCAAACATCAAATCAGCAACGGATAACACTCCTCATCATTATCAGTAATAGTAAGATAGTAATAAACAAATCAGTTATATTATACAAAGGCATCAAACAATATGTTATCACATAGTATATCAAAATCAGCAATCATAATATCATCATTCAAGTAACTTAATATGTATCCACATCTTCTGATGAGGGTATTGCTTCATACCCAAATAATAGAATGGATATCTGGATACAGTTGACATTTTGGGTGTCTTTTAATCTCTGAAATAGAATATTTCGATACGCGTTTTTGAAGGAAGTTTATATTTAATGTCTGCTTTTTCCTGCTTAAGATTAGTTGTTTAAGGAATTCCCCTAAAAGAGTACCACCTGAGTCTATGCCTAAACTTGTTTTGGGGAAAAAAATCAGTTCTGAGTTTTGGAATAACAATAATTATTGTTAGTATATCTAGATTGGTTGGAAATTGGAAACGTTTTTTTTTTTTAATTAATGTTGGAGGTGCAAAAACATTGATTATTCTAAACATCATGACAGCTTTGTTGCATTGACATTGAGTTTGTTAGTTTGTCTGTAAGAGGTAAAACAATCTTATTGATGACTGTAATCTTGAAAGTTTAGAAGGAAGTAGAGAAGGGACAGTCCGCGATTTTTTTAGGAGGAGGACTGAAGTTTAGGGGCTCGTTATATTGAAACATTAAGGAGCTCGCTTATGGCATTAATTAATAATGCCCGTTGGCATTACTTGAATCGATCGTCGAGTGTAGAGGCGTAATCTATGTGTGATTGAATGCATGCATAAAAGAAGTGCTTACGGGCATCGAGATTAAGAACGGCTTTAATTTTAGAGAGGAGGAAGATTTTTTGTGAGACACGTTTACTCAAACTACTAATATGGGGAGACCAAGAAAGATTATTGTCTAAGGTAACCCCTAACATTTTGTGAGAACTGACTACTTCAATTTGTTTAGTGTGAATATATATTAGAGGCAAAGTAAAGGTTAAGTTTTGTCGTTTTTTGTCGTGATGTTACTATCATACATTTTGTTTTTTTGTTCATTCAATGTCATGTGGCTAAGTTCTGTCCATTCAACTAGCTGATCTATATTTTCTTGTAATTTAAAGGATAACTGATTGAGATCAGTATGGTTAGTGTGAATTGACGTATCATCGGCAAACATCTCACAGAGAGAGAGACTCGGGGGGGGGGGGGGGAGGAGAGAGAGAGAGAGAGAGAGAGAGAGAGAGAGAGAGAAGAGAGAGAGAAAGAGAGAGAGAAGCGGAGAGAGAGAGAGAGAGAGGGAGACCGAGGAGAGAGAGAGAGAGAGGTGCTAAATCAATAGCATGGCAAACAGGGTGATTTAGATATGTAGGATATTAGCTGTGCCTGGCGTTTGTTTGTTTGCTTGTTAAATATCAACGCATGACTGAACACATTATGAGCAGGAGATGCCCATGGCTAACGCTGATGCATGATGTATTACATGTTAGACTTCTTCTTCTTCTTCCTCTTCTTCTTCGTTGATTGCCCAGACAATATTAGGTATTATTAGGTAGTATTAGGTACTTAATAATCACAGAGGCGTCTCTGTGAAATTCGGGTATGCCCCACTGGAGAGAGGAAGCGTCGCATAGCGCGTAACGGAGGAGCGCGTGTCGCAGCCAGAGGCGCGCCACCAAATTTGTTTTTTGCATGCGATTTTTTTGTGTGACTGATGAGGAAGGAAAGGGAGAGGGGGGAAGTAAGGTTCGACCAAATGACAACTTTTTCGTTGCTACTGGGTTTAAACGTGTGCTAAGTGCAATGGGCACACGGGACCTCGGTTTATCGTCTCACCCGAAAGACTCCACGTTTCAGACCGTAAGGCCTAGTGCAAATTGAGAGGGAAAATCCCCTGAACCCAGGTTCGAACTCGGGTTTACTTGACACGAGGCGAACGCGATACCTCTGTGCCATTCTACACCCCTATATGTATATCTACCCCCCTATATGTATATCTACACCCCTCCCTATATGTATATCTACACCCCTATATGTATAGTTATCATTCAATTGTTTCTGTTCTTGTCCTTTACTCGCATTATGATTTTAGCTAAGAGCTTAAACAATAAGCGTTATATACATTTTCTTAATAAATAAACAAGTGCTTTCCATTGCATTCAGCGCAGAACATTTTGTCATTCGCAATATAACATAAGAAAGTCTCCTGTCATATGAGCGTAGATGTATCATGCTGCCGTTAGGCGCCTTACTAAGAAATAGTTAGGCCCATCATGACAGTCCTCGGCTGGAGAAAATCTATGTAATAGTTTCTAGAACCAAAGCAGAAGAATGGACCAGTAGGGGAAGACGGGGTAAAAAGCGCATGGGTGGGTAAGAAGCCCACCCCAATTATCTAATGAAATAAAACAAATTTCAGTCAGAGTTGCCCATGAGACGAGCGTTAATGTCTAGCATTCGTCTCATGGGCAAATTTGACTGAAATTGTCTTTATTTCATGAGATAATTGGGGTGGGCTTCTTACCCGCTCCATGCGCTTTTTACCCCGTCTTCCCCTAAGGCAGAAAAATAACGGATGACAGTAAGCGAAGGGAAAAGGCAAGCAGTCAAAGAGACTGAAGGATTAGAGGAATCTACAAGCACAGAATTTCCAGGAAGGTGGGGAACTATTTATACGAAAGGTCCCATAACCAACTTTTCATAAGCAGTCAAGAATGTGTTGCAGTTGGTGACTATGTTAGTTGTGATTCAGTTGATATTGCTAGATTTTCACTCAGGGACATTTTAATTATCTTTGTGTGTCGTCCAACAACATTTTCTACTAAATATGTTGCACGATACTGCTCAACAAAAAAATATTTTTTACCATAAATCTGATAGAAGAAATATTACATTAAAAAGACAGTGAAGAACATGCAGCCAAAATATTTTAAAGAAGAAATGCTTGGTGCAGTTTTTATCTAAGATTTCTAGATTCAGTCTTTTAACTAAATAGCTTGATTTTGTGGGGGAGGTAACAGCTGTGTCAAGACGGCATCAAATTGGGGTCTATTATCCAAAGACCCTATTGTCTTAGTTTTAGGAAGTAAGGAAAACAGGGGTTTTACGCCATCTTCGGCCTTTCGGCCATGTGGGGCATTTGTGAAATACAAAGATGGTGGGAACAATACTGGAAGCAGTGCTAAGCCAGTAAAGTCCCGATTATTTTAACAATACAGATTTATGTGTAGCGGTAACCACGCCTCGGTGAAACCTCATTGGCCATGGTACCACCACAAGATAATGTGAGTTTTGGGAAGTAATGATAGATCTTATTTTATATATGTCACGGAAGAACCCCCAATACTGCAGATGGATTTTGTTCTCTACCCAAGTCAACATTTAATGGAAATATTGGACTGAAATGTGGTTGGCGGGGAAAGGGTTAAGGACAGCTTCTTTCACAAAATGGTGAGAGAAAACAAAAAGTTGAAAACGATTACCGTTCTTGGCTTTTCAGCTTAGACAAAGCTGGTGTAACAACAGCAACAACACCACCAACACCACCATCAACAACAAGAAAACCGGCCAAGAGAAAACAACTTGGCCAGTTTAGTTTGCAAGCCTCTGCTTCCAACACAGTAAAGGAAAACCAGTGATCCCTCGCGCAGGCAGCAATACAATGATGGAAATGCGACGAATTAGCGTTTTGGTCTTGGTTGGTTGTATTGTCTGCAGAATAAATGAGCAGACCTGTTTAGTCTACTCTTTTCAAGTAGTATTCTACTCAATTTGGACCTCAACTACTCTTCAAAATTGATGATAATGCTCTTTAATTCTTGATTGCTACTCATTTTCAGTGAACATTGTTTGATGGTTTAATGAATTAAACTACACATTTTGCACCCAAACTACTCATTTCAGCTATCCAGACTACTCAAGACTTGTGTAGGGGGTAAACAGGTCTGAATTAGGGAGAAAACTGGAAAACGGTGAAAAACTCAGAACACGAAATTAAGTTTGAAAACAACAACAAACAAACAAAACAAACAACAAACACAATATGTTGTATCGATTGTCAACCCACATCAAGTAACGGATTGGTTTGATGGAAACGTTTGACGCGCCAGAGAGAGAGAGAGAGAGAGAGAGAGAGAGAGAGAGAGAGAGAGAGAGATGAGAGAGAGAGAGAGAGAGAGAGAGAGAGAGAGAGAGGAGAGAGAGAGAGAGAGAGAGAGAGAGAGAGAGAGAGAAAGAGAGAGAGAGAGAGAGAGAGAGAGAGAGAGAGAGAGAGAGAGAGAGAGAGAGTGGTCGAGTCAAGTCAAGTCAAGTCAAGTCAAGTCAAAATGATCTCTATTGAGGGCT
>CM065703.1:46092885-46102885 GCA_017654935.2 Phymorhynchus buccinoides | reverse complement strand
TCCCTAATATAGTGTCTCTAATATTTCGTTCCCTAATATAGTGTCTCTAATATTTCGTTCCCTAACATAGTGTCTCTAATATTTCGTTCCCTAATATAGTGTCTCTAATATTTCGTTCCCTAATATAGGGCCTCTAATATTTCGTTCCCTAATATAGGGCCTCTAATATTTCGTTCCCTAATATAGTGTCTCTAATATTTCGTTCCCTAATATAGGGCCTCTAATATTTCGTTCCCTAATATAGGGCCTCTAATATTTCGTTCCCTAATATAGTGTCTCTAATATTTCGTTCCCTAATATAGGGCCTCTAATATTTCGTTCCCTAATATAGTGTCTCTAATATTTCGTTCCCTAATATAGTGTCTCTAATATTTCGTTCCCTAATATAGGGCCTCTAATATTTCGTTCCCTAATATAGTGTCTCTAATATTTCGTTCCCTAATATAGTGTCTCTAATATTTCGTTCCCTAATATAGTGTCTCTAATATTTCGTTCCCTAATATAGTGTCTCTAATATTTCGTTCCCTAATATAGGGCCTCTAATATTTCGTTCCCTAATATAGTGTCTCTAATATTTCGTTCCCTAATATAGGGCCTCTAATATTTCGTTCCCTAATATAGTGTCTCTAATATTTCGTTCCCTAATATAGTGTCTCTAATATTTCGTTCCCTAATATAGGGCCTCTAATATTTCGTTCCCTAATATAGTGTCTCTAATATTTCGTTCCCTAACATAGTGTCTCTAATATTTCGTTCCCTAATATAGGGCCTCTAATATTTCGTTCCCTAATATAGTGTCTCTAATATTTCGTTCCCTAATATAGTGTCTCTAATATTTCGTTCCCTAATATAGGGCCTCTAATATTTCGTTCCCTGATATAGGGCCTCTAATATTTCGTTCCCTAATATAGTGTCTCTAATATTTCGTTCCCTAATATAGTGTCTCTAATATTTCGTTCCCTGATATAGGGCCTCTAATATTTCGTTCCCTAATATAGTGTCTCTAATATTTCGTTCCCTGATATAGGGCCTCTAATATTTCGTTCCCTAATATAGGGCCTCTAATATTTCGTTCCCTAATATAGGGCCTCTAATATTTCGTTCCCTAATATAGTGTCTCTAATATTTCGTTCCCTAATATAGTGTCTCTAATATTTCGTTCCCTAATATAGTGTCTCTAATATTTCGTTCCCTAATATAGTGTCTCTAATATTTCGTTCCCTGATATAGGGCCTCTAATATTTCGTTCCCTAATATAGTGTCTCTAATATTTCGTTCCCTAATATAGTGTCTCTAATATTTCGTTCCCTAATATAGTGTCTCTAATATTTCGTTCCCTAATATAGTGTCTCTAATATTTCGTTCCCTAATATAGTGTCTCTAATATTTCGTTCCCTAATATAGTGTCTCTAATATTTCGTTCCCTGATATAGGGCCTCTAATATTTCGTTCCCTAATATAGTGTCTCTAATATTTCGTTCCCTAATATAGGGCCTCTAATATTTCGTTCCCTAATATAGTGTCTCTAATATTTCGTTCCCTGATATAGTGTCTCTAATATTTCGTTCCCTAATATAGGGCCTCTAATATTTCGTTCCCTAATATAGGGCCTCTAATATTTCGTTCCCTAATATAGTGTCTCTAATATTTCGTTCCCTAATATAGTGTCTCTAATATTTCGTTCCCTAACATAGTGTCTCTAATATTTCGTTCCCTGATATAGTGTCTCTAATATTTCGTTCCCTAATATAGTGTCTCTAATATTTCGTTCCCTGATATAGTGTCTCTAATATTTCGTTCCCTAATATAGTGTCTCTAATATTTCGTTCCCTGATATAGTGTCTCTAATATTTCGTTCCCTGATATAGTGTCTCTAATATTTCGTTCCCTAATATAGTGTCTCTAATATTTCGTTCCCTAATATAGGGCCTCTAATATTTCGTTCCCTAATATAGTGTCTCTAATATTTCGTTCCCTAATATAGTGTCTCTAATATTTCGTTCCCTGATATAGTGTCTCTAATATTTCGTTCCCTGATATAGTGTCTCTAATATTTCGTTCCCTGATATAGTGTCTCTAATATTTCGTTCCCTAATATAGTGTCTCTAATATTTCGTTCCCTAATATAGTGTCTCTAATATTTCGTTCCCTAATATAGTGTCTCTAATATTTCGTTCCCTGATATAGTGTCTCTAATATTTCGTTCCCTGATATAGTGTCTCTAATATTTCGTTCCCTAATATAGTGTCTCTAATATTTCGTTCCCTAATATAGTGTCTCTAATATTTCGTTCCCTAATATAGTGTCTCTAATATTTCGTTCCCTAATATAGTGTCTCTAATATTTCGTTCCCTAATATAGTGTCTCTAATATTTCGTTCCCTGATATAGGGCCTCTAATATTTCGTTCCCTAATATAGTGTCTCTAATATTTCGTTCCCTAATATAGTGTCTCTAATATTTCGTTCCCTAATATAGTGTCTCTAATATTTCGTTCCCTGATATAGGGCCTCTAATATTTCGTTCCCTAATATAGTGTCTCTAATATTTCGTTCCCTGATATAGGGCCTCTAATATTTCGTTCCCTGATATAGGGCCTCTAATATTTCGTTCCCTAATATAGTGTCTCTAATATTTCGTTCCCTGATATAGGGCCTCTAATATTTCGTTCCCTGATATAGGGCCTCTAATATTTCGTTCCCTAATATAGGGCCTCTAATATTTCGTTCCCTAATATAGGGCCTCTAATATTTCGTTCCCTGATATAGGGCCTCTAATATTTCGTTCCCTAATATAGTGTCTCTAATATTTCGTTCCCTGATATAGGGCCTCTAATATTTCGTTCCCTGATATAGGGCCTCTAATATTTCGTTCCCTAATATAGTGTCTCTAATATTTCGTTCCCTAATATAGGTTCATCAATCTGATAAAATGTCTGATGCGTTTCCAATGGGGATGAACCGTTCGCTACGGCCATTGTTAAGTTTAGTGTGTTGTCTTCATTCACCTCGACAAAGTCTTTTTAAAGATGACAAAATGGCTTTCTTCACATCGCTTGTCGTTGTTTTTATCTTCATGTGCTTGTGTGAGTGTAGCGTTGTGATGCTTTTGAGTTCAATAGACGATTTTCGGAGAGAAAAAACTAGGGGAGGGCACTTCGTGAAAATTACAGTTGTTTACCTCCGAGTTACTCGGTCAAATGTCATAGCAACAATGCAACAATGGCGTCGAATCTTGAAACCGCAGGATGCGAGTCAGCGACTTGCAAACATTTTTTTTTTAGAAAAATTAGGGGTGGCCAGTGGCCACAAACTGATAAAACTTGCAAAATGTGACGTAAAAATATAAATGACATAATTTTTTAGAATGACGCACGGTGTTCTAAGTGCTGTATGTCTGCTCAAACACACGAGTCGATAGGCTACGAGAGCTGATGGTAGTGACTTCCCCTGTTTGACCGATTGAATTAGGCAAGATCACTCCCACACACCATGAAATTACTCCCCTTAAGTATTTCCGGACAATTCCTATTAATATCAGCGTCTAATCAAATAAAATAAATAATATATATATATATATATATATATATGGATATTTCATCAGATTCGTGTACGGGGGACTACATAATTTAGTGAACAAAGCTGGTAGGATTTCATCAGAAATGTGGCGTTTCACGAGAATCCTGCCTCCCCAATGTTACAGTTGGGTTGAGTCATAATATTCATGCCTCACAAATGTCACAGTTGGGTTGAGTCATACTATTCATGCCTCCCAAATGTCACAGTTGGGTTGAGTCATAATATTCATGCCTCCCCAATGTCACAGTTGGGTTGAGTCATAATATTCATGCCTCCCCAATGTCACAGTTGGGTTGAGTCATAATATTCATGCCTCCCCAATGTCACAGTTGGGTTGAGTCATAATATTCATGCCTCCCCAATGTCACAGTTGGGTTGAGTCATAATATTCATGCCTCCCAAATGTCACAGTTGGGTTGAGTCATAATATTCATGCCTCCCAAATGTCACAGTTGGGTTGAGTCATAATAATCATGCCTCCCCAATGTCACAGTTGGGTTGAGTCATAATATTCATGCCTCCCAAATGTCACAGTTGGGTTGAGTCATAATATTCATGCCTCCCAAATGTCACAGTTGGGTTGAGTCATAATATTCATGCCTCACAAATGTCACAGTTGGGTTGAGTCATAGTATTCATGCCTCACAAATGTCACAGTTGGGTTGAGTCATAATATTCATGCCTCCCAAATGTCACAGTTGGGTTGAGTCATACTATTCATGCCTCACCAATGTCACAGTTGGGTTGAGTCATAGTATTCATGCCTCACAAATGTCACAGTTGGGTTGAGTTATAATATTCATGCCTCACAAATGTCACAGTTGGGTTGAGTCATAATATTCATGCCTCCCAAATGTCACAGTTGGGTTGAGTCATAATATTCATGCCTCCCCAATGTCACAGTTGGGTTGAGTCATAATATTCATGCCTCCCCAATGTCACAGTTGGGTTGAGTCATACTATTCATGCCTCCCCAATGTCACAGTTGGGTTGAGTCATAATATTCATGCCTCCCAAATGTCACAGTTGGGTTGAGTCATAATATTCATGCCTCACAAATGTCACAGTTGGGTTGAGTCATAATATTCATGCCTCCCCAATGTCACAGTTGGGTTGAGTCATAATATTCATGCCTCCCCAATGTCACAGTTGGGTTGAGTCATACTATTCATGCCTCCCCAATGTCACAGTTGGGTTGAGTCATAATATATCATGCCTCCCCAATGTCACAGTTGGGTTGAGTCATAGTATTCATGCCTCCCCAATGTCACTGTTGGGTTGAGTCATAATATCCATGCCTCCCCAATGTCACAGTTGGGTTGAGTCATAGTATTCATGCCTCCCCAATGTCACTGTTGGGTTGAGTCATAATATTCATGCCTCCCCAATGTCACAGTTGGGTTGAGTCATAATATTCATGCCTCCCCAATGTCACAGTTGGGTTGAGTCATAATAATCATGCCTCACAAATGTCACAGTTGGGTTGAGTCATACTATTCATGCCTCCCCAATGTCACAGTTGGGTTGAGTCATAATAATCATGCCTCCCCAATGTCACAGTTGGGTTGAGTCATAATATTCATGCCTCCCCAATGTCACAGTTGGGTTGAGTCATAATATTCATGCCTCCCCAATGTCACAGTTGGGTTGAGTCATAATATTCATGCCTCCCCAATGTCACAGTTGGGTTGAGTCATACTATTCATGCCTCCCCAATGTCACAGTTGGGTTGAGTCATAATATTCATGCCTCCCCAATGTCACAGTTGGGTTGAGTCATAATATTCATGCCTCCCCAATGTCACAGTTGGGTTGAGTCATAAAATTTATGCCTCACAAATATCACAGTTGGGTTGAGTCATAATATTATGCAATGGGGCGGGCCCTTACGAATTGAAGAAGGTGTGTGTGATGAAATGGCGCCCGTTCAATTGGTCAAAGTTGTAGGTGTTGGGTTTGAGACTGTAAAGTCTTCAAGAAAGAACGGGGGTGGGGTGGGAAGGTGTGGGAACATAGGTCTTTTAACCTCGTGCTTGTTCCGTTTCCCATAAATACTCTCCCTCTCTCTCTCTCTCTCTCTCTCTCTCTCTCTACTTATTCTCTTAAACAGGGTCGAGTATCACAAGGGCTAACGTTACGTAGCGTGAGCGCAAATCGGCAGAAACGGTACTAAGAAACACATCTTTCGCCGACGTTTGCCAAAAACGTTTTGTGACTACTCCGAAACTTCTCCCCCCCTCTCTCTCTCTCTGCCTAAATATTACCATGTGCTATTTAAATCAATCATTGTACTTGTTCCCGCCCCCAAGCCCTCTCCCCATCACCTTCTTCCTGTATTAGTCTTGTGCATTGATGATGTATATAGTGCTGTGTTGTTATTTCTGGATATTTACTTTTCTTGAATGCTTTGTAGTAGTAGTATTTGTTGCGCAAGCGCTTCATTTTTTGGGGTATAACTTTTTTTGTTAACCTTTGTTTAGCCTCAGGGCTGAGTGTAAAAAAGCAAATTGTATGCTTATGTTATAACCCTGATTAAACAACATTTCGTTCGTTCTCTCTCTCTCTCTCTCTCTCTCTCTCTCTCTCTCTCTCTCTCTCTCTCTCTCTCTCCTCTCTCTCTCTCTCTCCCAGTCGAACAAGTAAACAGATATGACATAATTTCCTCCCCACCCACACTACACTCGAAACATTTAGCTAGCTTGGACCTCTTTACATCCCACCACAACCGACAAAGCGTAATTGTCACGCATTGTTCCTGTGTGCATGCTGCATTAGGCCTGGGCTTCTGAGCTGGACCTTTTCTGTCAACAGTGAAGGCTGGATGGAAGCCGACTCTCCACGACGAAGCAAGCGCTGGATATTTACTTTTCTTGAATGCTTTGTATTATTATTCTTTGTTGCGCAAGCGCTTCATTTTTGGGGGGTATATATTTTTTTGGTAACCTTTGTTTAGCCTCAGGGCTGAGTGTAAAAAAGCAAATTGTATGCTTATGCTATAACCCTGATCAAACAACATTTCGTTCGTTCGTTCTCTCTCTCTCTCTCTCTCTCTCTCTCTCTCTCTCTCTCTCTCTCTCTCTCTCTCTCTCTCTCTCTCTCTTCCTCTCTCTCTCTCTC
Organism: Phymorhynchus buccinoides; assembly: GCA_017654935.2. Taxonomy (NCBI): domain Eukaryota; kingdom Metazoa; phylum Mollusca; class Gastropoda; order Neogastropoda; family Raphitomidae; genus Phymorhynchus; species Phymorhynchus buccinoides. The sequence goes on along the minus strand of CM065703.1, from coordinate 46,096,192 downwards.
TCTCTCTCCCTCTCCCTCTCTCTCTCTCTCTCTCTCTCTCTCTCTCTCTCTCTCTCTCTCTCTCTCTCTCTCTCTCTCTCTCTCTCTCTCTCTCTCTCTCTCTCTCTCTCTCTCTCTCTCTCTCTCTCATCGTATCTTCCTTTCGAAAGTCTTATCACAAGTTCCTAATGGACAATCTTGTTTATCAGTAATGCTAATTAATGAGTTTTACTACAAACGTTACCAATGCCATCAGCTTATGCCTAGATTCTTATAAATATCTCTCTCTCTCTCTCTCTCTCTCTCTCTCTCTCTCTCTCTCTCTCTCTCTCTCTCTCTCTCTCTCTCTCTCTCTCTCTCTCTCTCTCTCTCATATCCCATCTTATCTTATAATGGGTTTTTTGTTCTTCCTTAAAAGTGGTTTTATTCTGAAAAATTGTCATTGTCTCAAAATTGTTTCCCTTTTTTCGTACTCAATTTAAACTACCAATTCAAGTTCACCACTGTTAAGTATTATCCATATTTGCTTTAATTCCCATTTTTGATGTCTTTTTGAATTATTTCATGTGCCAATTTTTGTTCCATTTTCTTGACTTGATTGTTTTATGTCAAATTTTCTTTGCTTGAATCATGGTATGAATGTGTGAGTGAGAGGGCAAGGTGTAACTTATCCTTTTTACCCTCAATAAAACATTCGTATTTCATCGTAGGTCTATCTAATGTACTTTCAATTGATTCGATACTGACACAGGTAAATAAATGTAGGGCCTAACCTTGAACAAAAAGTACAGGAGATAGTAAAATGAATCTTTCGAATCTTCTTGTAATTAATGTGTTGATTGATGTGTGCACGCACAGAACAATGACTATTTTGTTAACATTGCAAACCAGATTATTCAAAATGACAAATCAAAAGAAAATGACTTACACGAGTTAAAACAATTTTGCAAAGAAAAACATATCAACACATCATTGACCATACCACCCATAGCTGTGTTCGAAGTTTATAACAGTTTAATAAAAATCAAGCAATCCAAGGCAAAAGGCTTAGATGAAATTGACACTAACATTATAAACCTCAGTCCACCAATCATTACAGTCTTTATCTTACATGTATAATTTATGTATTGACAAAAAACTATTTCCCTAAACATTTCAAAACTAGTAAAATTATTCCTCTTTACAAATCAGGTGACCAAAACGATCCCTCTAATTATAGACCCATTTCAATTCTTTCTGTCCTGTCCAAACCACTAGAGCAGCACATCAAACGTAACATCGTACTACATATTGACAAATTTGACCTTTTGCATCCAAATCAGTCAGGTTTTAGAGAAAAACATTCATGCCATACAGCTTTAATAAATCTGGTCGACCAATGGCTTGCTAACATTAATAATGACGAATACACAACAGCACTTTTCGTCGATTTTGCAAAGGCTTTCGACACCATTGACCACTCTCTACTCCTTCGTAAATTATCAGTTTATACATTTTCAGCTGACACTGTTGCATTTATATCTTCGTTTCTAAGTTCCCGTAAACAATGCGTTTGCGTAGATAATAAATTTTCAAATTTCAGTGGTATAACAAGTGGTGTGCCACAAGGTTCAGTTCTTGGCCCTATTCTTTTTTCTTTAATGATTTACCCCTCTCTGTTTCGTCCCCATGTGATCTCTTTGCTGATGATACCACGATTCACTCGTCACATCAAAATATAAACACTGTGTATGTAAACTTGCAGGAAAGCGTAAATAAACTCGTTAATTGGACTGACTGTAACCATATGTCACTGAACACTGAAATAACTGAACACATCTTAATAACTACGAGACAGAAACGTGAAAACAACCAAGATACCACACTAAATATTTGTGTAAATAAAAATAATAGAACAAGTAAAGTCTCACAAAGTTTTAGGTATAACTATTGATAATAACCTATCCTGGAATGACCACATCTCTCAATTAAGCAGAAATATATCAAAGAAAGTCTTTCAGCTATCAAACATAAAACATTTTATCACTTACGAAGCTAAGAAACAGTTCTTTAGTGCTCACATCCAATCATTAATAAACTATGCCTCAACACTTTGGGATTGTACATGTGCCAGTAACAAGACATTGAAACCACTTGTCCGCGTTTATAATCGTGCCTTAAAACTGGTTCTTTTAAAATAAAGTTCACTAACTTTCGAAGATTTTGAGGTTCTGAATATTCTACCACTCAAAAACAGACTAAAATTTAACAAAGGAAGGCTTATGCACAACATAATGATTGGAATGGCGCCTTCCAGAATAACAAATAAATTTCAGTTGAATAATAAGAGACACATGCACAAGATTGTTATTCATAGACCAAGATTAGATTTATATAAAGCCAGTCTGCACTATTCCGGAGGTTCACTTACCCGAATGTATTACCCGTGTATTTAAAACAAATGTCAAGTCATCCATCTTTCATGAAACAATTCAAGGATTATATTATTACAACTGATTTTTAGGGGAGACCAGTGAAAAATGAAAACCGGACACATACGTACCTTATCCATTATGGCCATATGGCCTGGGAACGCAGAAGAAGAAGAAATCTATTATTACGAAGAAAGAAAAACTGAAAGACTGGTTATGGAGCACATTGATCAACACAAAAAGAGAAGATGAATGATGTTGATGATGATGATGATGATGATGATGATGATAGTACATAAAAATTACCTTGCTTATCAGAAGACGGTTTGTTTTACCTTGTTTATTATTAAACGGTTTCAAACTCAAGCACATAAACGATTTAAAGGACATCAGGCTGCGTAAGCTTATCAAATTTCATATGATATCTCTCTCTCTCCCTCTCCCTCTCTCTCTCTCTCTCTCTCTCTCTCTCTCTCTCATTAGACATTATCCCTCTTCATTTTAAATTAAGATATAATAAAGCAATATTTATGTTCAAAATTATGTCTGGCTATGCTCCTCCTTCTCTACAAGAAAAAATTCAATTCAACATGAAACATCTTCCTCATAGACTGATGTTACTTCTTCCAAAATTAGATTTATTCAAATTTAGCTTACAAGTTCTGCGGTAAATATAGAAAACGTATTTCCGATATAATATGATTTCTCTATTTTTAACGATGGAATGACGAATGCAGCACCTGATAAATGATTATCAAGTACAGAGCCATCTGTATATATTTTAAGATGATTTACATCAGTTTCATTTATATGTGTCTTAACATTATGTTGGCAGCAAAGGCTCGTCACATTTTATGTTTATGTGTACGTGTGCGCGTGTGCGTGTGTGTGCTACACGCGCAAGGGAAGTCCACATG
>CM065703.1:46060385-46087885 GCA_017654935.2 Phymorhynchus buccinoides | reverse complement strand
TACTGTCCCTTTAACAAGAATAGTATATGATAATGTAGCCTATCTGATCGGCTAGTTGGAACAATCTGGCCGTGTGTGCACTGTCACAGTGCATTTCTTGCTTCTTTTTAAAATAAATATTATTTTCATGCTGAGTTTGAGTAAGAACTACGCCAAACATTGACAAGCCAGAGTCCCAGAAAGTGAACTCTTCAAATGCTATGCATGTTGTTCTGCATCCAGTGAAGCAGCTTCTCCTCGCTGACTTTGCGCCTTTTCTCCATCATTGTGTTGAGGGTGTACAGGAAGGGGTTGATGGCAGAGTTCACGGGCAGCACCAGCACCGCTAAGGCGATGTTCACCTCACCCGGAACAGGAAACTCCACCATGGCCAGGATGCAGCAAAACCCAATGGGAAACCAGCACAGGAAGTCGGACAGCGCCACGCTAATCAATCTGCGAGCGATGATCAGGTCGCGGGACATTTTGTTCATTGTCGATTTCAGAGCATTGCTCTGTATTGAACTGTAGATGAAGCCCTGGCCTGCTGAGATGAACAGCAGGAGGAGGAAGTTGAGGACGATCATGATGCTGAAGGAATACAGCCGACCTTGGAAGTCTCTCCGAGTGACGGGTAAAGGGATGCAGATGCCTGTCTGGCCGTAGAACTGCCAGTGGACTGTGGAAGGGAGTAGAGGCACTGAAGCCAACACACCTGCCAGGCACCAAATCACCAGACAGGCCACTGCCGCTGATAGTTTATTAAAACGCACAGTGCTGAACGGGAAACGAATAACGATGAAGCGGTCCAGGGTGATGAGCCAGATGATCAGAGCTGAGGCTTCACTGGACAACAACGCCAGGAAACCGGCCAGTTGACAGGCGATGCTGCTTTTCCAGGCATCATCGTGGTGAAAGTATCTGCCGCGAAACACTTCATCAACTATGGCGATGAAGGCAACGTAGACCCCCATCAGAAAGTCAGCCAGGTTCAGGTTGGTGACAAACACGCCAAAGCCGCTGGAAGACTTCATACTTTTGACCAGGAAACGGGCACAGAGGCAGAAGACATTCCCCAGCATGGACAGACAGGTCATCAGCCAGAGAACACCGCGGTACACCCACGACTGCATCAGGTCTTTACAGGAAGACACTTCATCTGTCGGGGCAGAGCAGGAAATGTCAGTCAGGGTGTCGGGGAGGACAACGTCACAGCAAAGCTTGTAGTTGTCTGAAGTTACAGTTTTCAATTTGGAAAGCTCTTTAAACAAATCAGCTGTAAAGGTTTTCACTGGGCTGCCTTCCAAGTAGAGTTCAGAGAGTTGTGGCAATGAACGAAACCCATCAGAACTGATTGTGTGCACAGAGCTGAAACTCAAGTTTAATTTCTCTACACGAGGAAACAGAGACAGCATTTCAGAATCAAACTCTGTGAGTGAAGTGAGTGACAGATCGACAGCAGTCAGTGCATTTTGCGGATCAACTGATGAAGGACCAGTGTGTAAAGAATGGAGCGGGTTGTTGGCAAAGGACACAGCTTGTAGCACTGGAAAACCAAGGAGAGTGGTCATGTCAACGTGGTGAATTTTGTTTCCACTGAGGTCAAGGAACCTCAGGTTGGCCAGTGGTGTGTCCGGCATGAAAGTTACTGAGCACAGAGCCAGAACTAACTGACCAAGATAATGGTTGGTGCTGACGTCAGTCAGGGTCATTTCAGAACCAGTGGCATCGAGAGAACGGAGCTGAGGGAAGAGCCTAGCAGGGAAAGGTCGAGGACACAAGAAAGAGTGACCTTGACACACACAGGTCAGAGGGCAGGCCAGGTGACAGAACAGTTCGTCGTCGTAGTGTGGGCAGTGCGGCCAGCCGTCACACAGGTGGTCAGTGTGCAAACAGGTAGTGGACATTCTGCACTGGAAGAACCCTGGACACGCCAGGTCCCCACACTGCTCTTCATCCTGCTGGTCAATGCAGTCGTACATCCCGTTGCACCGGGTGTACACAGGCAGGCAGTCATTGAAGTCACCTGGACACCGGTAATGGCTGGCTGGACATGACTCGTTGGACTTCATGGGCACTGATGCGAAATACATGACGCCATCAAAGTTGATGAGAGCGGGTGATGGAAAAAACGGCCTTTCAAACATAAAAGGTTTGATATGTTGACATTTGGTTTCATCCGAGTCGTCCCGGCAGTGCTTGGTTTTATCACACACCTTGTCAAATGATATACATTGACTGTTATCACACGTGAACAGGCTGGTGCACTCAGGGTGTGTACAAAAGGACTCGTCACTGCCGCCCCTACAATCAACTATGAAGTCACAGAGCAGGGAGTAAGACACAGTGGTGACCTGGTCCTTGCATGTGAAGGTTGGCACTGCAATGTCGTGACCCCCTGACCTGTCTGACTGGTTCCAGTGAGATAAATGACGAGGAAACACGCAGGGTGACTTCTGCAGGCCACACACACTGAACTGGTGGGAGGCACACAGGACAACGGTGTACATCAGTTGGCCTTCATGACATGTGGCCAGTGAATGGTCAACACTGAACACGGAGATGTTTGTTTCAACTAATGAAACCTCTTCTGGAGAATTGAACTTCAAGGTTGTCACGTTTTTACGAAACTCACAAACCATCCCAAAAGCAGACTGTGGATCACACTTACCAACGTATAGTAAAGAATCAAATTCGGTAGTATGCAGACATGCTTTCCTTTCACCAAACGTTGAAGTGGTGAAACATTTAGCGGTATGGTAAATGACGGTCTTGTCTTCAGCAGTGACCCCTGATCTGTACATGTTGGGCAGTGATATATCAGAGGTGTACAACCCCACCCAGACATTATGGAATAAGTTTTGATGTCTCTTTATGTCAGCTTGCAGGGATTCGTACCAGTTGTGCACACATTTGGGCAAGCTCAGTACTCCTCCCAACGATTGGCAGTAGTCGTTGGCCCATCCGTAGCTGCTGTTCGTATCTGTATTTACGTCAACCTCTGGGTGGGTGTGGATGATTTTGTAGCAGCGATCACAGGAGGCTATCAGTCCTTGACACTCAGCACCGCTGAAAGAACAGTCCCCTGATTCATCCCGTCCGTCCTCACACTCTGTCTGCAGGTTACACAACAGGTGATGCTGGAAGCTGGGGTAATGCTCCACAGAACAGTTCCAGACTCCACCAGCCAAGTATTTGGGGGTTGCATTCTCAGAGAAAAAGGAAAACAAAAGGCGGAGCTGGTCTGATGCTAGAGTTTCAAACGTAACGTAGAAACTGAGCCACAGCACCGAAGCTGGACAAACGCGGGCCAGGCCAAAGTGTTTGTTCCATTTGTCCCAGACTTTTGCAATGGATTGTCCTGTGGAATGACTGTACTGTTTGAAATGACAGTACAGCTCAACATAGATATTCTGTGGTGTGTTTCTGTTCAAACTGACCATCACTGAGTTTTGGAGTGGCACCGATATATTCTTATTCAAAATATTGACGTCATAATTTCCCTCAAATTTTTCCACAGTGATATACCCAGATGATGGTGATGTTTTTATTAGAATAATGTCCTCAGGTTCATGGATGGGTAAGGTATTATCTATGGAGGATTGCAAATGATCAATTTCTAAAAGATGATATTCGTTCACTTGAATGACAAACTATTCAGCCATTTTATCAAAGCCCAAATCTCAGCTGATGATGATAGAGATTTAATGTCTTTCAATTAGTGTTACATGTAATTATTTCTATGAAATGGCAATGTGAAAAGAAAAATATTTTTTCATATAAAGCTATAAATCAACATAACAGAAATTATGCATAATACATGACATGTATCAGATTCTTCCGTAGAACAAAGTAGTTACACTGCACTATACAGACATATTCTACAAATATTATATACAATCGTCATCAGCCATCCTGTCTTATTGACATAAGCATAACATGAGCTATAGGCGAAAAAAGTCTCCTTTTTTCTAATTGAAATAGTTGTTTCTCTCTGTTATGATAATGTCTAAATAAAGACATGAAGGGCATAGCTGTCTTGTACCTCTAAACACATGTACATTCTTTAGATGCTAATATGTCCTAACACAAATACCTGATGAAGTGTTGAAACGATTGACTGGTCCGAAGAAGACTCGGGCAGAATTTTTGCATAAGTAAAATCTGTTCCAGATTTTGGGGAAAGAAAAAAGAGAGAGAAAAGAGAGGACTGTAACTACAACAAAGAGAAAAACAACCGTAGATGACGTCCAATGACTACTTCACAAAGTGATTACAGTCAAAGCTGTGGTATTTACAAAAAACATTGCGAACTCTGTCAGTAAAAAATGACAGTAATCGTTTGTACAGCATGCCAACTGTTGCTTCAAAACTACAATTTTAATAGTCATTCAAATTTATGCAGGCACAGTTATGTGTTTTCGACTACAGTTCAAACGCAAATACTTGTTTGATCACTTCTGAACAATTTACACATTTAAATTATGGTCAACGTTTCAAATGAAGAGTTAAAGATGGCGTCTGCAGTACAGGAGTATCCCTTGTTGTATGATGAATTTTGGTGTTTTACGTCCTCTCGACCCGGGAAGGCACATATGGGACATTATCCCTTGTTGTACCTTCAAACCTTTGCTTTTAAGCCTTTAAAACATGGCAACAGAAAACTTGATAACAGATCCTAATTTCTTAGTGACTTAAGTTCTCTCAAAAATGGATGAAAGTAGAGAAAGGTTAAAGGGATACGCGGGATACAGGTGGCGCTAATTTTCCCCTAGTGGCTGACTGTGTCGTAAGAAACACCACTGAGGGGTTTCAGTGAATGAATGACGTATGGATAAGATGACGTAAGAATGAAATGATGACGAAATTGTGAATGAGAGAGAGCAAAATTGTGAATGAAATGGCCTACTCTCTCTGTGATTGATCCTGCTAGCATAATCTGGCAGACTCCCAGTGGTGCAAGACATTTTTTGAAAAATATACAAGTTTATTTATATTTGTGAAAACTATATCGCTAAAATGTTTGTATTGTTAGAATATAAGGATTATTTTAAACATATTAATTTCTTAGAAGGACTAAAACCGCGTTACTAAAAGAACAAATATCATAAAACTGTCAACAAAAAAGTATTAAGGGATATAACTATTGACGTGAGTCCCGTGGAAAAATAGGGGTGGGGTTGAAAATGTGTATGGTGTTCAGTAAAAAGCACGGTGACATACTGTTTTTGTGTGTTTAGTATGGAGAATATACATTATTTCATCTATTATATCAAAAAAACTAGAATGATTTCATCGTTGAGTTTCTTTCTACAGGCATTTGAACAATTGAATAATGTGTCAATACGCAACATTTTTCCTAAATTTCCTATTGACTGAATTATATTTCCTTACCATTTGACATAGATTCTGACACTATGTAGGTTGCAGTATCAGGCAAGATTAATTGAAAGTTTTTAATAACATAAGTGTATGAAAGGTGTCCAGTTTTCAGTAGACCTGATTTTACCCGAAAATTGTCCAACCCCCCACATTTCGACCACGAATTACAAGAAAAGTAGCACGGTGACCCTGTGTTTTCTTTTCAGTTTTGACCTTAGAAGTATGTGTAGATGCTATGACAAAAGTCTTGATCATTTGTCATCGTGGGAAGTAAAAGGCACGTATCTCCTTAAATGAAACCTAAAACCCAAACACCATCGCTATTTATCTGGCAAGGTAAGGCGTGACTTGAGCACGTGCAGCACTTTGCTTTCTCTGGCTGCCTGCTGCCTCTGTGTCACAGCTGTCCACACACACACCAGGGGGCTGAGCCCGGAGCTGAGGGGGAACACAAACACCGTCATAGCACCCAGGACCTGGGCTGACCCGGCAACACCACACACCTTCATCACCATGGCCAGGCCAGAGCAGAGCCAGCAGCCAATGTCTGTAATGGTCAGGTTCCTCATCAGCTGCAGGGATTCAGAAACACTCCTTCTGGACTTCAGAAGAATTCTGTATCTGGGCGTCTTTTTCCCCATAACAACTTGTCCAGTTGGGATCATTACGCTCAAGACAAAGTTCGTTGCTACAACCGCTGCGGACCATTCGTCTGAACTGAAGAGAACCATACGACATAAGCCAGTTTGGCTGAAGAGGGAAATGCCTGGAAGAAGAGGAACTGAAGCCATCGACATTGCTATTAACCAGGACACCATGCAACCTACCATCAATGATACCCTTTTCTGTTCATTACAGTTGCTTTGGTTATGCTGAGTGATCACATAATCCAAAGTGACGAACAAACTGATGAACAACGGTACTTCACATGCCAGAACGAACAGGAATTTACTTACCTGGCAGCTTTGACTGTTGATCCAAGCCTTCTGAAACTGCAGATACGTTCCTTCAAATACTTCATCTGCGATCACAGACACGAGCACATGGGCCCCCATGCAGACGTAAGAGCACTGAATGTGAGCAATGGCCACCATGACCTTAGTCTGTAATATAAACAAGGTGACCAAACATATGATGTTTCCCAATGTAGCTGAAACACCAGCAAGCAAGAAGAAAACTCTGTAGCCTTCACTTGGTAACAGTGTTTCACACGAATGGAGGACAGCGTAGGGAAAGAAACACCGGGTTTCTGCAGATGAGTTAAAAAGTATGCTATCACAGCAAAGTCTGTGGTTTGGTGAAAATATAAACTTTATTTCTTTCGATCTTGACCACATGTCTAAAGGGAATTCATTAACTAAGTTTTCCCTTAAGTCTACTTGAACCAAATTTGGCATGCTTTTAAACCCTGAAGGTCCAATGTTTCCTACAGTAGACATGGAAACATTTAAGTCGATCAGGCGAGGGAAATATAGAGACGGTTTTCCATGCAATATATTAAAATGCGTTTTGGATAAATCCAGTTGTTTTATTTCATAATGAATTTGTTTTGAAAATGCAGTTGTCATTTTTCTTATTGGGTTGTGCCTTACAAGTAAAACTCTTAGCTGTGACAGCTCAAGATAGAAAGTCATATTGAGAGTTTGCAGATGATTATCACAAAGATCGAGAAACAGCAAGTTGATCAGCCTCACATCTGAGGTGTTGACTAAACGGGAAGAGGACAGACTGAGATAAACCAGGTGGTGATGTTTATGGAAGTCAGTCAGTCTCATTCCAGACTTTGAAGCGTCAACGTAGCGAAGTTGAGTGAAGAGGTCAGCAGGAAATGACTGACCACACAGAAAGGAGTGACCTTGACACTGACAGCCCTGCGGACACAGGGTGTCACACATCATTTCGTCATCTCGCAGTGGACACTGACCCCAGCCGTCGCACAGGTGATCTCCATGCAGACAGACTGCGGAGGACCGACACCTGTAGAACTCTGGACAGCTCACTCTGTCACAATGGTGTTCGTCCTCTCCTCTGTTGCAGTCTAAGAATCCGTTGCATCGTGTGTACACTGGCAGGCAATACAGCGGTTCATTACTGCAGCGATAGTGAGTATCGGGACAAGATTCACCAGTATTCACGGCTTCTTGAGTGAAGTAACCAGTGCCATCCGGATTGAAATACGTTGGTTGAGGTTTGTCCTGATGCCTGGTGTCATGAAACAGCTCTTGTTCTCTGTGACAAACGGCTTCATCAAAGCCATCCTCACAGTCCCAGTAACCGTTGCAGAATTGATAATGATAAACACACCTGTACGTGCCATGGCAATAAAAACCAGAACAGTCAGGCCTTGAGAAAAATATCGAATGGCAATCCACTTCATCGGAATCATCCAGGCAGTCAGAGTGTTGGTTGCAACGCTGACTGTCCAGCACACACTGACCATTGGAGCACTGAAAGCCTTCACACGAGGCTCGCTCACAGAACGACTCATCGCTGTTGCCTGGACAGTCAGGCTGAAAATCACACACCAGGCTGTAAATAACTGTTGTAAACTCTTCGCCACAGTGAAATAAACCAAGTTCATTGGCTGTCCTTTCAAGACAAATCTGATCAATAGCTGGCTTACTTCTGTTCATAGACATACAAGAGATTGAATTTTTGTGTGCACAAAGACTGTTGAGATGACATATTAAAAACTTGTGTGTCACAGAAGTATCATGAAACGGCCATAGATACTGCAATGTTTCGTCAAACGTGAATGAGGATTGGAGTAACTGAACTGAAGTCAGTTGTGAGGTGGGTGACCTATAATTTATTTCACACATCCCCGCATATATCCAAACTTTCTCGATTTTGTTGTCATTGTTCATTTCCATAGATGGAATAGCTTTAGTCGCAGCAACTCTGGAGGGATAATATGGGAATTTTTCTTTGAAGTGATTCATGGTATAGATCACAGTATTGTCAGACCACCTACGGTACTTACTGTACATGAAGGGATCAGACGTCCAGCCTGAACTGTACCCCACATTGACTTTAAACGGCTGGTAGTGTTTAAAGAAATGCAACATGTGATCCTGTTCCCTTCTTGATTTAATTGAAGCGGGCCTTCCACCCAAATGCTGACACTTATAAACAAACAATGAGTGTGAAACTGCCTGGGGAAACCTTACCACCTGCAAACATTTGTCGGTTGAAGCCACCAGTCCTTTGCAGTGAGCATTGCTGAAGGGGCAGTGTTCAGTTTCATCTCTGCCCTCTGCACACTCTGCCTTTAGATTACAGTGCAGGTGACCTTGGAACTGGGAATAATGGGTGACAGAACAGTTGAACAAACCATCAGCCAGTTGCTGTGGTTGATCCCTTTCACTGAGCATGGAAAACATCAACTGGAAGCCAGAGCGAAATGACACACTTGTGTCACATGGCCTCACACGAATGTGGGATGAGGTCAGCAATTTGGCAGGTTCAGAAGAGAACATATGGATGCTCACAACCGTTTGGAGAGTTGCGCTTGGTTTTGTATAGAATAGACACACCCTGCCATATTGTGATGCAGTTTCCTCTTGACGAAATTCATAATCCAATTGCTGGAGACTAACCGTGATGACCCAGGTGGATGGTGCCCTCAGTTCTTCCGATACATATCGCTTGTCATATCCATACGGAGCAGTTAAATACCCCGAATATTGTGATATATATCTCTTTAAATATTTTCGCTGTTTAACTGCGGTAAAACTCATTCTAATTAACGGTCCATTCGTGTGCATTATTAGCAGTAAATTTGAATGGGATTCTGCAGTTATTTCTTCCAGTGTATGCACACCACATTGAACATAGACGTATATACATTTTCTGTAACAATACAAAGGCATAGGCACCAACGGCTTTCCACTGCGACATACAGCAGTTTTCCAAACACAAGAATCGCACCAGTACACCAGCCGCTGAATATGTACACGTATAAACATACCACGTGGTACTTTGACAAACAATTGGCAATAAGTATTGATTTGTTCCTTGTGTACATAAGTCAGTCCAGAAGGGAATTGCTGTTGATTAAGATCTGCCTGGCTATAGTCACAGTGTGACAGGATGGCCTGTCGAATGGCACTCCCTGTGTTGTTGGAGTTCAGGATGTGCTCTGCTCCTGGGCAGAACTGAGTGATATTTTCAGACGTCAGTCCACTGACTGTGGCGTGCATACTCAGGCTGCTCTGTTCTATAGAACTCGCGACTTAAATGTACATAAGACAGTAAACGTGTGACGTTACAATCGCTACAATATGTGCGAGAAATAATAATGAGAAATTTTGTACATTGACTGTTCAACAACGTTTGCACTGACCTCTTCCAAATCTCTTAAATGTTGACATGGATATTTTGTGAAATAGATTTGGATTGTTCTGTGTCAGTTTTTCTTGTAATTGGCCATGCTGTTGTCGTCTGGGAGAGGTGATTGGAACTAGCCCTCAACTATTTATCTGTGGTATATTCATAGATATTTCTGGGGCATGTCTTTTTTTATCTGACACAAAGAGAGACAAACAAACAAACAAACAAGCAAAAACAGGCAGACAGGGGAATCCTCCGAGTTGTGCCTGTGTCTAGAATATATTATTTCAGGCTGTCTAATTAAGTGAAGAAAAGCAGGTTGTGAGTTTCGCTCATCTGACCTTTTGCTAAGCATCGTTTCTCTGCAATGGAACCAGCACGCAGAAACAACTCACTTAAATTATGGCACTTAAAAATTAACCCATTTTAAAACAATATAATCAAGAACAAAGTGGAAACAATATTCAATATTCTTGAAATTTACTACTAGTATAAGACAGATCATGCTTTATATTCCATGAAAATCGTGTACTTTATATGACTAAATGGGCAGCCATTGTTTTCTGCTTTTTTGGCAAAGTATCTGAACCACTCAAGAGCTGTTGAGTCAATGCCATAGACTGCATAGAGACGCTGTATCAGTATTTCATGATCAAGAGTGTCGAAAGCTGCTGTTAGGTCTAGAAAGGCAGTTGTATATTGACACTAGTCTGCCATCCTGGTTTGTAAGGAGATTGTCAGTGACAGAGAGGAGGGCTGTTTCTCATTAGTAATAATGATTTTGAACTACTGAAAAAAGGGATACAATTGTTAATCTGTAGAAAGTTGTGTTAGTTGTATCAGTTTAGTAAAAATGCATTATGTTCTCCAAATACATGGATATGGGCCTAAATGAGCATCTATGTTACCAACATGGTTAACATTTTGCATTCCCAAAGTGTAAACACTGTACTTTCAAGAACTGGAATACGTTCTATAAATTACATTCTATAAATTATATTATTATAAATCATCACCATGACATATATATGTTACATGCAACACCAGCAAGGCGGATGTATGATTATATGATGAGTATGTTTTTGAAATTACAGCAGGCCTTCCAGGATGGGGACGAGGCCGAGGTAAAACGCACGAGGAAGACGGTACTGGCTGACAGGGGCCCATTCATGAAGAGTGGAGAACCACTTTGCCTCTGGCAACCCCAGGCAGGTGTGGAGCGGCCTGCAGTCCATGACGGACCACAAACCAGGCAGGAAGACCCTGAGAGCTGAGGACCCGCAGGCGCTGGCCAACAACCTCAACACCTTCTATGCTCGCTTCGACACCGCTGACTTCTCCACTGAGCGTTCAAGTGCTCTCCTGGAGCTGGCTCAGCGGGATGGTGGAGAGGAGGTGCTGACGGAGGAGGAGGTGAGGAGACAGTTCCGTCAGGTCAACCCACGCAGTGCTTGCAGTCCTGATGAGTTACCTGGGGTGGTGCTGAAGCACTACCATGGCTCCCTGGCCGCTGTGTTCAGGGTCCTCTTCCAGCGGTCCCTGGACTCCAGGCTGATCCCGTCCATATGGAAATCATCCACCCTCATCCCTGTCCCCAAGAAACCCTCCCCCACCACCCTCAATGACTACCGCCCTGTGGCCCTGACCTCTGTCCCCTTCAAATGCCTGGAGCGGATGGTGCTGCGCAGACTGCTGGGGGCCACACGCCAGTTCCAGGACCCCCTCCAGTTTGTCTACAGCCCCAACAGGAGCACGGACGATGCCATCATCACCGTGCTCCACTCTGTGCTGACCCACCTGGAGCGGCCGGGGACCTACGCCAGGCTTCTGTTCCTGGACTTCTCCTCGGCCTTCATCACTATCCAGCCTCATCGGATGGTGCGGAAGCTGATGGCGATGGACTTCAACTCCCTGATCATCAGATGGCTCTGCAGCTTCCTGACAGACAGGCCTCAACACATGATGATCAGGACGCCAACCTCGTCTGTTGCCTCAGTTAGCCCATAGTACGCACCAACACCGGCACTCCACAGGGGTGTGTCCTGTCCCCAGCCCTGTTCACACTGTACATTGCCGACTGCCACTGCACAGCTGAGGGCACCCTCCAGGTGACGTTTTCTGACGACACCTCGCTGACCGGCTTCATTACAACCAGCGAAAACTCCTACAGGGGCGCTGTGGAGGCGCTCGTTGGCTGGTGTGATGACAACCATCTCCTCATGAACGTGGCCAAGACCAAGGAGATGGTTGTCGACTTCCGCAGGAAACCACCTAAGCCGGCTCCACTGGTCATCAAAGGGGAGGAGGTGGAGATGGTGGACCAGTACAAGTACCTGGGATCCATCATCGACAGCAAGCTTGACTGGTCCGCCACCTCCCAGGGCCTGCTCGAGAAGGGAAACCAGCGCCTCTTCTTCCTGAGGAAGCTGAACAAGATTGGGGTGTGCCAGAGACTGCTGGGTCTGTTCTACGGAGCTACAGTGGAGTCAGTCCTGACTTTCAAACTCCTTAGCCACTTCGGCAGCCTGAAGGAGCATGACAGAGCCAGGCTGACGAAGATCACCAAGACAGCTGGCAGGCTGATTGGTGCTCCTGTTGCCAGCCTTCAGGAGGTATTTGAGAGGAGGGCAGTTAGGCGTTTGAGGGCCATCCAGGGTGACTCCAGTCACCCACTGTGTGAGGTACTACAGGCGCAGATTTCTGGCAGGTCAGGCAGGCGTGCGTGCGCGTGTGCGCATGTGTGTGGGTTTTTTTTCAAAGGAAATGATTTTTCTTGTATGACTATGAATTATGTGATAGTTTACTGTTAAATTACATTTTTATATTGTCATCTGCTGGTGATGTGGGTTCTGTATTGAAATCATTGTCCTTTGCCGATCTACGATTGCAAAGGAGTATGTTTTCGTTCGTGTATGTTTCTTTTTTTTTTGTTTTTTGTTGTTGTTGGGTTTTTTTCTGACTGTCCCAAGGATATCTCCCGAACTGCTTGACCGAATCGCTTCAAATTTTGTGTGGTGGTGTGTCACCATGAGAGGAAGGCATCCGCGCATAAATTATCGCCGTCGTGACCTTGACCTTGGCGTATGACCTTGAAAACCGAAAATCTTTAAGGGGCCATAACTTCCACACCGTTGGTCTTAGAGTCTTCAAACCTGGCATGTAGGTACTTTGGCTTCTGATGATAGCATACCGATCAAAGTCAAGGTCAAGGTCAGGGAGATCAGTAGGCCTTAAAAGTGATACTGATAGGGGTCTAAAAATTGGGGTTTAAGCCATATTTTCCGCATTTGTACTTGACAGAAGTGCTTCAGATTGTGTGTGGTACTGTATAATCTAGAGTAGAAAACATCCGAGCATAAAGTATGGCCATGCTGACTTTGACCTTGAAGTGTGACCTTGAAAACCGAAATTTCCTTCTTTGCGCTATATATTTCTTGTGCAAGCTGTATCTTGTGAACTAGAAGACAGAATCCCTTCAAATTTTGTGTGAGGATGTGAGACTAACAGTGTAACACATTCGTACAAAAATTATCCCTCGGAAATACAATGTCGCCGAGCGGCAGACATGTTTCCGTTTTTCTTCACCCTCCTATATCTCGTGAAATTCTGTATACAATCACTCCAAATTTTGTGTGGGGGTGTAAAACGAAGAGTAGAAGACATTGCAGTACAAATTATGCCACGAGGGATTTTAATGTTGCCGAGCGGCAGACATGTCTCCGAGTTAAGGGTGTACACCCCATTGATTAAGGGTGCACATCCCGGTAAAGGAGGGGGTCTAATACTCAAAGTAAAAGACATCGTAGCACAAAATATGCCACGTGGGGCTTAAATGTCGCCGAGCGGCAGACATGTCTCAGTGTTAAGGGTGTGCATTAAGGGTGTGCATCCCAGAAAAAGATTTGCACCCAGTCAAGGGTGTGTAGGTGCATCACCCAAAGGACACAAGGAGGACGGGGGCCTAAGATGTGAGGGGCAAGGTAGGTACATGGCGGGGCATGTACAGGGCGTAGCCGGCAAAGGACATATCTGCCGCTCGGCGATGCCCTTGTTCTATTTGCTATTAGTAGTGTGTGTGTGTGTGTGTGTGTGTGTGTGTGTGTGTGTGTGTGTGTGTGTGTGTGTGTGTGTGTGTGTGTGTGAGAGAGAGAGGGGGGGGGAGGGGGGCGGGGGGGGGGGGGGGGGGGAGAGATAAGGAGAGAGAAGGGGGGAGGGGGTCAGAGAGGTTGACTTTGTTGCTGTGTTGAATTTCAACATACATTATTATATTATTATATGATTTAGTACCGTTTGTGATATGAATTCATATTCTCTATTTTCATTTGGTTTATGCATTTTGTCCTATTATTACTTTTATACAAATCGTTTGTTTAGCTCTCTGTGTGTGTGTGTGTGTGTGTGTGTGTGTTCATGTGTGAGGGTGGTGTGTATGTGCGCGCGCGCGCGTGTGTGTGTGTGTGTGCGTGTGCGTGTGCGTGTGCGTGTGCGTGTGTGTGTGCGTGCGTGCGTGCGTGCGTGTATGCGTGCGTGTGTGTGTGTGTACTTCCAAGTGTTTTATATTGCATCGTTACTTAATATTTTTGTACAATGAAAATATTAAATTAGGGGGGAAACCTATATACTTCAAAGAATGGATGGACAAAGGTGTTTTTCGCATTGCTGATTTAATCAGCCAAACAGGATCTTTCCTTACATATGAGCAATTCAGAAGCACATATGCAATTAGAATCAACTTTGTGCTTTACTTAGGTTGCGTGCAATCTATTAAAAGTACATTAGTTCAAAGAATATTATTATAGATAGTAATAAGTGTAAAAGCTCTCGAAAAGCTCAAAATGCCCTTATAAAAATTAAAAACGGAACTCGGTTATACTACGACATATTATGTACGGATAGCTCTCAACCAAATTGCTGTGAGAAATGAAATAATGAAGTATTAGAAAGTCTGAATTGGAAGACAATATTATACCATGACATATTATGTACGGATAGCTCTCAACCAAATTGCTGTGAGAAATGAAATAATGAAGTATTAGAAAGTCTGAATTGGAAGACAATATTTCATAAAATACAAAAAATAAGAGGTTAAAATGAAACGGTTCCAAATCAGAGTCGTTCACAGAATTGTAGCCACAAATAGTATTTGAGAAAAAAATGAAAATCGGTGACAATGATGAATGTACTTTTTGCAAATCTGAAAAAGAAACCATTGTACATTTGTTATTTTCATACAATGTGATAACAGGTTTCTGGACTAATCTTCAACGATTTATGCAAGACAAGTGTGCCGATGCGCAAAATGTAGCTTTAACAAAGGAATTGGTAATTTTTGATACTGATTCTTTTTCAGAAGCGGATAATGTGTTGGATTATATAGTTATTACTGCTAAATTTGTTCTATATAAATCAAGAATGGAAAAAGTGTGTCCTCATTTTCCTGCTTTCAGAAAATATCTGACATAAATATCGCGTTGAAGAATACATTGCTAAAATTAACATGTCTTATGATGACTTTGAATCAACATGGCTTTGCTATCAACCATTGATTGACGTTTAAACATGAGATGATAGAAATATTTTCGGTAGCGATAGTGTAAGAGGTGCAGTGATGAAATTGATTACATTGAACATTTCTTTTTTCAATGTCCTAGAGTTAAATCTTTTTGGAAAAATGTTAGTCAATATATATTAACAGCATACAACAACAAAATTGAAGTTTCTGAACAAAATGTGCTGTTTGGAATTCTTAAACAAGACAACATTGACAGACACACACTATTGAAACTAAACCATATTATGATAATTGCCAAGATGTGTATAAGCATATACAAAAAACTGAATCTAAACTGCCAATATCAACTATATTTGAAAAACTGTTGCAACTAAGAGAAGTATAAAAGTGCACACACAGAAACACATAATCACTAAGTATCTGCACACACAGAGACACACATTCACACATATACACTTACGGAGCACATACACACAAAATACAGCCTTAGTATAACCTTTCTTTCATCAAGAAAGAGGCTACAGGGGAAACACGCCTCTTCGCTTTCCATGTCCTCCGCACCCTCTTGCACCCTTTCGATTTCGCTCGTGCAAGAGTATGGTGCACCGGGGGAATATGGAACATGAAAAGGATTAGGTCTTTCAACTCTTTCCTCGCTTTTGTTATATTTCTATGTCTTTTTTTAAAAGCAGATGTGTACACACGCACATACTTTTATAATGCTAACTTGTATGACGCTTTACTGGACAAAGTGTGCGTAGTAATTGATTAATGTTCTTATTGATGGTAACAACGATGATGATAGTAATGACAGAGTTGATAGTGTGTTAATTAATAACCAATGGTTGACATTACGGGCATAATTGTTTTATGTTGCACATACACACACACATGCGCGCGAGCACACACGCACATACACACACGCACGCATGAACACACACGCACACACACGCACACGCGCACACGCACACACACACACACATATACACACACAGACACGCACACACACACACGCACACACACAGAGTATGAATGGTTAGTACACCAAACTCGAAGTCATACAAGAAACCCAGACACTTATGTATCAGATTAAATCACTAAACTATACCGAAGAAAAATGTCCATCTTAGCTCATCACGCAGACAAATGTATGAAAGAAGTGAGGGGGAAAAGGGGAAAGAAAAAGAAAGAAAAAAAAGATGTGCCGCCTCCAAAAAAAATATAAAGAAGGAAAGAAAAAAGAAAGAGAAAACAAACAAAAAAAGAAATGAAAAGAAAGGCGGGGACAGTGGAGGGTCAAAAAACAAAAATCAACAACAACAAAAGACATGTTTTGCTAATTCGATTGGGTTTCCCGTCCCACAAAAAGTTGTAAAACAATGAATCAAGTTCCTTTAAAAAGTTATCACTAGGGTCTGGAACATTTCTAAATAAGTGTACAACTTTTGAAATTGCTAACGATTTTAAAACTGCAATTTTACCAAAAGGTGTTGGATTTCTTTTTCTCCATTTGGCCCAAATGTTTTGCATCTGTATTATTTTATTTTCAAAGTTTATGTTCACAATGTTATCAACGGTAGTAGAAAATGTTATTCCTAATACTGGAAAAATACCCGGTTCCCCCTCCCAACAACAAAAAAGAAAACATGGTGATTTTCGTTTGACTTTTAATTTAGAAGTGATCCTATCATATTTACAAATGTCTATGTTAATGTTATAGGCAGTCTCTCTCTCTCTCTCTCTCTCTCTCTCTCTCTCTCTCTCTCTCTCTCTCTCTCTCTCTCTCTCTCTCTCTCTCTCTCAAACATTTTCTTGATATGGACAGTCGCAAATTGCTTTTCAATGCTTATATCCAATCACATACTAACTATGCCTCTACACTATGGGATTCAGCTAGTGGAAAGAATCTAAAACCTTTATTTAGTTTGTACAGGCGTGGTCTTAAGTTGATCCTTCTGAAATCATCGTCCATTACTCATACGGACTATCAGCACCTAGGAATACTGCCTCTACAATGGAAACTTGAATATAACAAAGCCATTTTCATGTTTAAAATAATGTCTGATCGCGCTCCTCCTGCTTTAAAACATACATTTGAATTAAACACCGTCCGCAATGTTCTTAAAATCAAAGTACCTCTTCCAAGAGTTGATCTCTTCAAGACTAGTCCGTTGTATTCGGGCGGTTGTTTGTGGAATACGATTTTAGCTTTTTTTATGTTCATTCAAGTCTCAATGTTTTCAAGAAAAAATACCATAAGTACCTCATAATCAAACATATAAACAACATCACATAGTCTATTAATCTCCTATGTAGCTTCTGAACTTCTTTTTTTAAAATGTTTATTCATGACATGGTTAATTTGTATACATCTTGTTTTTAAACATGAGGTTTTTGTTGTTGTTGTTTGTTTGTTGTTGTTTTTTTGTTCACTTTATGGGGGGGGGGGGGGGGGGGGGGGGAGAGAAGATGGAGGATGAAAGTAATTTCTTGTGTTTTGTTGATGTCATACTCATAAAGCATTTGTTTAGATTGATTTTGTCCCCCTTCCTCCACAATGTATTTCCTGATTCTTGTCAATTCAATTTATACTAGCACAACGCCCCGTACTGGTAACGCCTAGTACCGGTAACGCCTAGTACAGGTAACGCCAAGTACCGGTAACGCTGAGTACCGGTTTCGCCGGGTCCGTGAAATATTATATTTTTACTTTTGTGGCTGAAAACCCAATTTTTAGACCCCTACTACTTTCAAGGCCTACCGATCTCCATGACCTTGACCGTGACCTTGATCGGTATGCAATCATCAGAACAACCGTAAGCCAAAGTACCTACATGCCAAGTTTGAAATTCCTAAGACCAACGGTGTGGACGTTATAGCCCCTTAAATATTTTCGGTTTTCAAGGTCATACACCAAGGTGAAGGTCACAACGGCAATAATTTATGCGCGGATGCCTTCCTCTCATGGTGACACGCCACCACACAAAATTGGAAACGATTCGGTGAAGCGGTTCGGGAGATATGCGTGGGACAGAAAATCCCAATTATTAGACCCCTACCACTTTCAAGGCATACCGATCTCCCTGACCTTGTCCTTGACCTTCATTGGTACGCCATCAGCAGAACGGCCATAAGGGAAAGTACCTCCATGCCAAGTTTGAAGACTCTAGGACCTGCGGTGTGGAAGTTATGGCCCCTTAACGGTTTTCGGTTTTCAACGTCATACGCCAAGGTCAAGGTCAGGGACGGCAAAACGTTTTGCGCGGATGCCTTCCTCTCATGGGGACACACAACCACACACAATTTGAAGCGATTCGGTCAAGTGGTTCGGGAGATCCTTGGGACAGACAGAAAAGAAGAACAAACAAAAAAACCAAAAAAAGGAACAAACCTGAACGAAAACATACTCCTTTGCGATCGTAGATCGGCAAAGGACTAAAAGGAGAAACGAACTGAAAGCCTACTTAGTTAAACCAGAGAGGTTCTTACTTATTTTTTAAAAATTGTATATTCTTTACCTAAAGGAGTTTCGCTCACCTCAAAGGAAATAGTTCCAACTGTTTTTTTACTGCACTACAAAGAAGAAAAAAGCTTCAACCACAATGAGTGGCCTCCACCCACCCCATCCAAAATGGCTTCTCTCTCCGGCATCTTAGCCAAGGAGGAATCACTGTTTTGACGGTTTGATTTCTAGGAAACCAGAGCAACGTGAGTGTTCTGATCCTTGAAAAGGCTGTCTTTCTCGTGCTCTCGACGTGTTTCTTGCAAAAACTCATCCATCAGGCTCCACTTTTAAGCTTAGTTATTGCTCTACTTACTTCTTCTACATATATATCTCTTTGCTCAAAACATGCTCATTTTCTTTGATCAAGTCAATATCTGTAGTAATGTGTTCATCATTGCCTTCCTGATTTTGAAGAAGATCCCTGACATGGGTGCATGCGATGACCAAAGCTGTTGCCTGAACTTCCCATCATATAACCCTTGCTATAATGGTCAAATTGAGAGCAACATTAGCATGAGAAGAGCTCTGTCTTCAGGCGTGTGGACGATGCGAGTGAATGTGTGATTGAGGATGCAGAAGTGGAGGGTTTGTTGAACAAACTGAAGATCAGAAAAGCTGTTGGCCCTGACAATATCAGCGGGCGTCTTTTCAAATCGTGTGCTAGTCAATTATGTAATGTTTTTAGTATGTTGTTTTCATGGTCTGTGAATGCTTGTTCTGTTCCTGATCTCTGGAAAAAGTCTATCATCTGTCCTGTCCCAAAGAAAGCTAAGCCCTCTTCCTTGAATGACTATTGCCCTGTTGCTTTGACCTCCATCATTATTAAATGCTTTCAAAGACTCATTCTCAAATACATCACAGCACAGACTACCCCTTTCCTTGATCCTAATCAGTTTGCATACAAACCCAACAGAAATACAGACGATACAACACTCACTCTCCTTCACAACACATTTACACACCTGGAAAAACCTGGCTCTTTTGTACGGATTCTCTTTACTGATTTCTCATCTGCCTTCAACACAATCCAACCTCATCAACTGGCCACTAAACCCCTTTCCTACGATGTCTGTCCTCGCTTTGTTAAATGGATAATCAGTTTTCTCGTCAATAGATCTCAGTCTGTCCGCTTTCAGAAAGCTATCTCGTCCTTAAAGCACACTTCTATCGGCTCTCCTCAAGGCACTGTACTCTCACCTGTCCTCTTCAGTCTCTACACTAATGACTGTACTGGCACTGACTCCACCCCACTTGTGAAATACTCTGATGATTCTGCTCTCCAAGACTTAAAAACTCTGACTCTGTATATTTTGATCAAGTTTCTTCTTTTGCAGCATGGTGTCAAGTCAAGTCAAGTCAAAATGATCTTTAATGACGATAAAAGAGTAAGCTACAAGCTTTCTTGGTGTGAAAATATGAGTGTGCTGTATGAGCGACGTGTAAAAGGGAAAGCGTGAGTGATTACCATCGACAGCAGCTACGATCCTAGTCAATTCTACGAGCTTTTACCCTCTGGAAGACGCTACCGCATGCCCAAATGCAAGACTCTACGGACAAGAAATAGTTTTATCCCAGCATCCATATCCCTGTTGAACAAATGAATGTGATTCTGAGCGAATGTCAAATGTGTGTGCTTAGCGATTGAGGTGAATGGTATGGAAAATGTATACCTCTCTCTCTCTCTCTCTCTCTCTCTCTCTCTCTCTCTCTCTCTCTCTCTCTCTTCCTCTCCCCTGTCTCTCTGGTGAGTGTGTATACTGGGCGGGGTGATGGAGGGATGGGTGTTTGCGCATGTTCCATTATTGGCAGTTTTAATATTGATTTTTGTTTATAATTGGAAAATGCATGTTATGCCATGTGTATGGGATGAATTTTAATGCACTGTTTGTATAAGTATTTTGCATAAATCTACAAATTTACTGTCTTATCTTGTCTATGTACTTCCTAATGTGATGCATTGTTTAATTATTTATATTTTTATGTATTAACGCATTATAATTCATAATATGTTCATCTCACTTATACCTAAATTTTGTCTTTTTCTTGTCTTTGTATGTTTTTCTCTCTCTCTCTCTCTCTCTCTCTCTCTCTCTCTCTCTCTCTCTCTCTCTCTCTCTCTCTCTCTCTCTCTCTTCTTTCTCTCCGCTCCCCCCTCTCTCTCTCTCTGTGAGTGCGTGTATGCGCGCTTACGCATCCACTTCTCTGTTGTTTTTAAACTGTGATTTGGTTATATCGACCTATTGCATTCTATTTCATGTGTTCGTCTTACTTTATCCTAATCCTTTTTGTATGTGCAGGTGCATTATATGAATAATCGTGGTTTCTTTTTACATGTCCTATGAAGTTTTATGTGTTGGGTATTTAATTATGATGTTCTTATTGTATATGTGTTTATATCGTGCCACAAATCAATTTCTCACTGTTGAGATAATAAAGTAGTCTTGAGTCTTGAGGCAGACCACTGCCTGAACCTGCTTCAAATTGCCTGAATTCAGGCTTCAGGCAGACCCACATGCACCCCTGCATGAAGTAAATGAACCAGTCACCAGTTTTAATATTATTTCTACATCCATCCGTGTTACCACAACCCATACTTCTAACTTATATCCAAAATTGAGAACTGCTTTTTTCTTTTTGAACTCTCGTTTCTTCCTTCTCAACAATATCAGTTATTATGACTTTGCAGTGGGATATTGCTTTCATCCTATCTCTCGAGACCAAGACCGAATTGGATAAACATCAAGGTCTCGAGAGATAGGATGAAAGCAATATCCCATTGCAAAGTCATAATAACGATTATATACCGATATTTTACCTCTTTCAGATAAAATCAGCTGATAATCAAACATGCAACGAAGAAGCGAGACGCCATGCATGCAGATCTAAATAATACTAACCACTTCACCGTAGCAACCAAATCCCACTCATCCACAATATAGTTCTCCAAGTTAGAAAGTCGTGAGCTATTTTGATCTTGCACAAGCGATAGGTTATGAAAGGAAACTGATTATTAATAGAAACACGAACCGTACTGGCCTTAACTGTAGAAAAACCTCACAGTCTTTACAATGGAATCGACACACCAGTAGCAAAAATCATTAGGTCCAAATTTAGATTGGGCAAGTCTATGATAACAAAAGAGGGGAGTGATCTTTTATAACAGTAAGTAACGTTCATAATTTTTCGCAATAATAGTTGTGTTATTTCCAAAATGATAGGCTTACATAGTTTTTAAAAATACCATTGCACACATTCTCAGATTATATGTACCAGCTTGTTTCTTGGGCTGAAAATGAACTGTTATTATCAAACTGCAACCACCTATTTGCCATAATATTCCACTGACGAAATGTCAGTGATGATGTAATTCAAGTGTGAAATGTCAGTGATGACGTAATTTCAGTGTTTGCATACTTTCAGAAAGATGACGTTTTTTGATGTCCCCATATAAAAATGGGTCTAGAGTACCAACAGGTGTGCGCATTGGTGGGGTACCCGACACACCAGATAGTGTTTGCTCTACTCTATTAGCAGTCACACTACCTGGAGTGTCTGGTACGCACGTACACCACCTTGAAATCGTAGAAATTGTAGAGAAATCACGTCATGCTTGCGTCATTTTTAGGGATACGCAGCCCCCTTTACTACTCTAGTCTATGGTTTGAACACTGAAGTTAGTTGCATGCGTGTGTATCTCTATGCATGATAATGATAACAATGCTATGCGAAAATAAATAACTTTGACGTCAGGTTTCTTGGCAACGTGTATTGTTACACCTTTTTCTCACGTGCATTTAGACTAAGCCTATGGGTTAATATACGCAAATGATATGTCAAGTTATGATTTTATATTCCACGCTTAGCAGCCTTCTTTGGCTCTCTTGGATATCAGTATATTATCAGTTATTATGACTTTGCAGTGGGATATTGCTTTTTTCTATCTCAAGAAACTTGGTGTTTAACCTATGAGATCGCAGACCGAATAGGATAGACATCAAGGTCTCGAGAGATAGGATGAAAGCAATATCCCATTGCAAAGTCATAATAACGATTATATACCGATATTTTACCTCTTTCAGATAAAATCAGCTAATAATTAAACATGCAACGAAGAAGCGAGACGCCATGCATGAAGATCTAAATAATACTAACCACTTCACCGTAGCAACCAAATCCCACTCATCCACAATATAGTTCACCAAGTTAGAAAGTTGTGAGCTATTTTGAGATCTTCCAGAATTGATAGGTTATGAAAGGAAACTGATTATTAATAGAAATATGAACCGTACTGGCCTTGACTGTAGGAGAAAAAAAACAGTCTTTACAATGGAATCGACACACCAGTAGCAAAAATCATTAGGTCCAAATTTAGATTGGGCAAGTCTATAATAACAAAAGAGGGGAGTGATTTTTTATAACAGTAACTTTCATAATTTTTTGTAATAATAATGGTTATTTCCAAAATAATAGGATTACATAATTTTTTTAAATATCATTGCACACATTCTCAGATTATATGTACCAGCTTGTTTCTTGGGCTGAAAATGAACTGTTCTTATCAAACTGCAACCACCTATTTGCCATAATTTTCCACTGACTACATGTCAGTGATGACGTAATTTCAGTGTTTGCATACTTTCAGAAAGATGACATTTTTTTATGTCCCCATATAAAAATGGGTCTAGAGTACCCACAGGTGTGCGCGTTGGTGGGGTACCCGACACACCAGGTAGTGTTTGCTCTACTCTATTAGCAGTCACACTACCTGGAGTGTCTGGTACGCACCCCCACCTTGACATTGTAGAGAAATCACGTCATGCTTGCGTCATTTTTAGGGATACGCAGCCCCCTTTACTACTCTAGTCTATGGTTTGAACACTGAAGTTAGTTGCATGCGTGTGTATCTCTATGCATGATAATGATAACAATGCTATGCGAAAATAAATAACTTTGACGTCAGGTTTCTTGGCAACGTGTATTGTTACACCTTTTTCTCACGTGCATTTACACTAAGCCTATGGGTTAATATACGCAAATGATATGTCAAGTTATGATTTTATATTCCACGCTTAGCAGCCTTCTTTGGCTCTCTTGGATATCAGTATATTATCAGTTATTATGACTTTGCAGTGGGATATTGCTTTTTTCTATCTCAAGAAACTTGGTGTTTAACCTATGAGATCGCAGACCGAATAGGATAGACATCAAGGTCTCGAGAGATAGGATGAAAGCAATATCCCATTGCAAAGTCATAATAACGATTATATACCGATATTTTACCTCTTTCAGATAAAATCAGCTAATAATTAAACATGCAACGAAGAAGCGAGACGCCATGCATGCAGATCTAAATAATACTAACCACTTCACCGTAGCAAGAAAATCCCACTCATCCACAATATAGTTCTCCAAGTTAGAAAGTTGTGAGCTATTTTGATCTTCCAGAATTGATAGGTTATGAAAGGAAACTGATTATTAATAGAAATATGAACCGTACTGGCCTTGACTGTAGGAGAAAAAAAACAGTCTTTACAATGGAATCGACACACCAGTAGCAAAAATCATTAGGTCCAAATTTAGATTGGGCAAGTCTATAATAACAAAAGAGGGGAGTGATTTTTTATAACAGTAACTTTCATAATTTTTTGTAATAATAATGGTTATTTCCAAAATAATAGGATTACATAATTTTTTTAAATATCATTGCACACATTCTCAGATTATATGTACCAGCTTGTTTCTTGGGCTGAAAATGAACTGTTCTTATCAAACTGCAACCACCTATTTGCCATAATTTTCCACTGACTACATGTCAGTGATGACGTAATTTCAGTGTTTGCATACTTTCAGAAAGATGACGTTTTTCGATGTCCCCATATAAAAATGGGTCTAGAGTATGAACAGGTGTGCGCGTTGGTGGGGTACCAGACACACCAGGTAGTGTTTGCTCTACTCTATTAGCAGTCACACTACCTGGAGTGTCTGGTACGCACCCCCACCTTGACATTGTAGAGAAATCACGTCATGCTTGCGTCATTTTTAGGGATACGCAGCCCCCTTTACTACTCTAGTCTATGGTTGGAACACTGAAGTTAGTTGCATGCATGTGCATCTCGATGCATGATAATGATAACAATGCTATGCGAAGATAAATAACTTTGACGTCAGGTTACTTGGCAACGGTGTATTCTTACACCTTTTTCTCACGTGCGTTTACACTAAGCCTATGGGTTAATATACGCAAATGATATGTCAAGTTATGATTTTATATCCCACGCTTAGCAGCCTTCATTGGCTCTCTTGGAGATTGGTATATTATCAGTTATTATGACTTTGCAGTGGGATATTGCTTTTATCCTATCTCAAGAGACTTGGTGTTTAACCTATGAGATCGAAGACCAAATAGGATAAACATCAAGGTCTTGAGAGATAGGATAAAAGCAATATCCCATTGCAAAGTCATAATAACGATTATATACCGATATTTACCTCTTTCAGATAAAATCAGCTGATAATCAAACATGCAACGAAGAAGCGAGAGGCCATGCATGCAGATCTAAATAATACTAACCACTTCACCGTAGCAACCAAATCCCACTCATCCACGACATAGTTCTCCAAGTTAGAAAATCATGAGCTGATTATTAATAGAAACATGAACCGTACTGGCCTTAACTGTAGAAAAACCCCACAGCCTTTACAATGGAATCGACACACCAGTAGCAAAGATCGTTAGGTCCAAATTTATATTGGGCAAGTCTATGATAACAAAAGAGGGGAGTGATCTTTTACAACAGTAAGTAACTTTCATACTTTTTTGCAATAATAATTGTGTTATTTCCAAAATGATAGGCTTACATAGTTTAAAAAAATATCATTGCACACATACTCAGATTATATGTACCAGCTTGTTTCTTGGGCTGAAAATGAACTGTTCTTATCAAACTGCAACCACCTATTTGCCATAATATTCCACTGATGAAATGTCAGTGATGACGTAATTTCAGTGTTTGCATACTTTCAGAAAGATGACGTTTTTCGATGTATAAAAATGGGTCTAGAGTACCAACAGGTGTGCACGTTGGTGGGGTACCAGACACACCAGGTAGTGCTTGCTCTACTCTATTAGCAGTCACACTACTTGGAGTGTCTGGTACGCACGTACCCCACCTTGAAATCGTAGAGATTGTAAAGTAATCACGTCATGCTTGCGTCATTTTTAGGGATACGCAGCCCCCTTTACTACTCTAGTCTGTGGTTTGAACACTGAAGTTAGTTGCATGAATGTGTATCTCGATGCATGATAATGATAACAATGCTATGCAAAGATAAATAACTTTGACGTCAGGTTACTTGGCAACGGTGTATCGTTACACCTTTTTCTCACGTGCATTTAGACTAAGCCTATGGGTTAATATACGCAAAAATGATATGTCAAGTTATGATTTTATATTCCCACGCTTAGCAGCCTTCTTTGGCTCTCTTGGAGATTGGTATATTATCAGTTATTATGACTTTGCAGTGGGATATTGCTTTTTTCCTATCTCAAGAGACTTGGTGTTTAACCTATGAGATCGAAGACCGAATAGGATAAACATCAAGGTCTTGAGAGATAGGATGCAAAGCAATATCCCAATTTCGCAAAGTCATAATAACGATTATATACCGATATTTTACCTCTTTCAGATAAAATCAGCTGATAATCAAACACGCGACAAATTAGCGAGACGGCCATGCATGAAGATCCAAAATAATACTAACCACTTCACCGTAGCAACCAAATCCCACTCATCCATAATATAGTTCTCCAAGTTAGAAAGTCGTGAGCTATTTTGATCTTGCACAAGGTTATGAAAGGAAACTGATTATTAATAGAAACATGAACCGTACTGGCCTTAACTGTAGAAAAAAAAAACAGCCTTTGCAATGGAACCGACACACCAGTAGCAAAGAATCGTTAGGTCCAAATTTAGATTGGGCAAGTCTATGATAACAAAAGAGGGGAGTGATCTTTTATAACAGTAAGTAACTTTCATAATTTTTTGCCCAATAATAATTGTGTTATTTCCAAAATGATAGGCCTACATAGTTTTTAAAAATATCATTGCACACATTCTCAGATTATATGTACCAGCTTGTTTCTTGGGCTGAAAATGAACTGTTCTTATCAAACTGCAACCACCTGTCTTATTTGCTATAATATTCCACTGACGAAATGTCAGTGATGACGTAATTTCAGTGCTTGCCTACTTTCAGAAAGATGACGTTTTTCGATGTCCCCTTTATACAAAAAAAGGTCTAGAGTACCAACAGGTGTGCGCATTGGTGGGGTACCTGACACACCAGGTAGTGTTTGCTCTACTCTATTAGCAGTCACGCTACCTGGAGTGTCTGGTACACGCATACCCCACCTTGAAATCATAGAAACTGTAGAGAAATTACGTCATGCATTTTGTATCATTTTGTGTTGGAATAATAATAATAATAATAATAATTAATAATTTTATATGGCATGCAGTATCCTGACAACAGAGGCGACCTGGTGTCTCCGACCTCGTGTGATGAACAGCAAGGCTCTCGAGATAGGATAAAAAGCAATATCCCACTCCAAAATCCTAATAACTGATAATAATATAATACCAATCTCCAAGAGAGCCAAATAAGATATTATCAGCTATTAGGATTTTGGAGTGGGATATTGCTTTTATCCTATCTCAAAACAAAGATACCCTTCTAACTCCTTTACAAGCGTTTGAAGTTTACAAGACGTAGAGT
Source organism: Phymorhynchus buccinoides (assembly GCA_017654935.2). NCBI lineage: Eukaryota > Metazoa > Mollusca > Gastropoda > Neogastropoda > Raphitomidae > Phymorhynchus > Phymorhynchus buccinoides. The sequence continues at coordinate 46,060,400 of CM065703.1, read as the reverse complement.
ACTTGAGGTAGTTTG
>CM065703.1:46011812-46059885 GCA_017654935.2 Phymorhynchus buccinoides | reverse complement strand
ACGCGCACAACCGCACACAACTCTTCCTGCACACGCACATTCACGCACGAATAACATTCTCTCTCTCTCTCTCTCCTATCTCTCTCTCATCCTAGGGCTGGGTGGAGAAAAGATGTTATCATTTGCTACTCTCTCATTCTTAAATATAATGACATATTCTACTTAACAATATCTTCCATTAGCACATTCATTTTCATCGAACAGTAACTACTGAAGTACATTCATAAGCATCTTTATGAAGTATGTGTGATAATAGGGTTTTACGCTCTCCTCCGGCCTTTCGGCAGTGGGCATGGATTTACTTTAGATGCTATAGTGTGTAAGTGGTGTGTGTGTGTTGTGTGTGTGTGTGGTGTGTGTGTGTGGTGTGTGTGTGATTGTGTTCAGATAAAAATTTGTTCGAAATATTTGCCTTATTCTTCTTAGCATAAGATTTAATAGAAATGAAATTAATAAACTTCAAAAACATTGTTTTATGCTGTGCCATTAACAGTTCTCTTGGTGATTAGTCATGTTTGTTGTTCAACTACCCCGATTGGATCGGACACTGGGGGCCAACATTGCAAGCACAAAGCTACTTTTTACATCACTCCATCGATTTTTTTCCGGAGAAACTGCCTCCAAATGTTCGTTACTGTGGTGTAGCCTAAAGCATTGGCCATACGTGCACCTTCAACACCACAACAGAAACGCTACTCTTGGTTTACAAACACCCAATCTGCGCTGAGATCATTGTTGTTCTTCGAAAAGAATGCGTTATTCTAAGAGAACTTACTTTCAGTTTGCAGTTACAACCGGTTTCGAACCGCGGAATTTCAAGACCGGTTTTTCGGTTCAAACCGGTTTTTTTCCCCACCTCTAGTGTCTAGTCACGCAGTGGGGCGTTTTACAAATGAAACTCACAATCCGAACGGATGCTTTGGATATGCTGTGCATGCACAATCACTGACGTAACCGGGTATTAACAAGAGTGGTCGATTTCTTGAAGGAAAATCACATTGTCTGTGTAAGAGTCAAGAGAGTCGGTTTATCAAGTAGACCCGGTTTTTCGAAAGAAAACTTCTAAGCTGGTACTTTAGCTTAACCTTCATGTTCTTAATCAGCAGTGAATATATCCTAATGTTGTAATATAGATCGATAATAATTGTTATATTATTCATGATATTGCATTGTATAATATCATATTGGTAAAATGAGTAGCCTAAATCCTTTTAATTTTGATCTATAAATCTTAAATGTAATTTTTCATACTAATCACTACATTCATAGGTTAGCAACTCTATTGCTGAGCATTTTTTTTGATGTTAGTGTTTGAAACGTTCATATAAAATAAGACTTTGTAAAGGTTGTATGAATAGGACTATTACTACTAATACTAGTATTAGGAGCCAGATGGTCACTCATCACTGATTCAGTCCTTGCCCTTGGACCTCAGAGAACTTCAAAGAAGAAGAACGTAATAGTCTGGCTGTGACTGCTCTAGTCTAATCTTGTTCAGTTTGTTGTGCCTTTGAGCTTGTGCAGTCGCGGTTACTACTTAGACTTAGAGTTAGATTATTTTGAAGTGAAATGGTGTTTACTAATAAATATTAATATTGTATTGAGTGCATTAATTGTAAGTAATGTAACAAAATAATTGAATATCTGTCTTTTTTAAATACTTCAAAGTCACAAAATCTGTGTTTTCACCAAAAGGAAAAAAAGACTTCGCTCGAGCCACTGGAGCCCCATATGGTTGGGGGACTGCCCAAAAGGAAAAGGAAGGGAGATGATTTTGTTGAGAAAAACGCGAAGGGACTGTCCAGCGAATACAAGCATCCCTTGAATTGCTCAGTCAGAGATTGAACGTGAATTTTGCTGTGTGTTACATACATATGCGCAATAAAGGCAGATTGTGAAATACTGATACTGTGAATATGCTATAAATGCAGGTAGACTCTAGTTTCAAACATTGGAAAGTACTATTAATATTATACATGTAACTTGTAGTGGTGATCCATAAGTAGATAAAAAAAAGTTGGACATGATACGCCTGAGGGCCCTGTCCAGTATAAGGAAGAAGACGACTTTGGCTCTGTGGGTCTAGATAGCTTTGTTGAGAGGTATTTTTCATACATTTAAATGTTTCTCTTTTGTGAGGTATTTACTTCTATAAAAAGAAGCTGCCACCACCAAGAAGAGAAAGAAGCATTAATTTACTTTAGTAATACTTACCCATTTTCCTCATAACTGGGCTGTGCCAGTCAGGGTTTGTCCCGGTGACCGCTAGTGGCTGGATTGGTCTTGCCCGGATACTGCGAAAAAGCCTATGGTTCACACTTTTTTTTTTTGTTTTAAATATCTGAGGTATATGAGCTTCACAAACATAGACATCAAAACCCAAACAGTATAATGAGAATTCAATCACTAAGAATAAAGATAGGCTTTTTTTTTTTTTTTTTTTTTTTCCATAGGTTCTTTTTTTTCTTTTGCTTTGGTTACAGTTATTTCTAGTTCTATGCAATGAAGTTGGTCACCACCACTGAAGAAGAAGAGGGGAGAAGTTTCATAAATGAAGCAGCATTCATTGAGCTTTGTTCTTTCTATAGATTATCTACTCTGACTGAGCAGGATAATTGATGGATATTACATCTCCCCATCATGATTAACAGATCATGTCATGTCGTGTCTACAGGAAAACTAGGCCCTCGCAGCGTCTCAAGTGTCCCAAGTTCTCAAATTTTTTAAATTTCATGTTCGGTTGACACAGCTGTGAGTGTGACGGGTTTTGATGACTTAATCATTCATGTTGATATGTTACCCCCCACCATGATGTCCTGAGTCCCCCGTCATAGCATATGACCTGTAAAATTGAAAATGTCTTTGTGTTCTCCCTTCAGGACAAATGTCTGATTGCTTTTTTTAACACTGGCATGCATTGTCCTTATCGATTTCTACTAGATGCCATAGCCAGGACAATTGTCCTGTTGAATCACTCAGACAGTGTTCTATCACTTTTTGATTCCTCGGTACATCAATGACACTAGCATGAAATAACATGTATATCAAATGTAATTTTTAAAGATTTGATGCACTTATTGTTATTGTTAAATACTTTAACTAATATTGCTATAGTTCTTGTCTCTGGCCAAACAGCTAATGCCAATGTTTTTATAAGGTTTGACAGCTGGTTGGTAGTTGATTATTTCTGTTGTTCAGTTTATTTTAAATCATACGCAATGACACAAATTCTGTTCAAACTGTGTCTTGTACTCTTACGAAAAGCATGATCGCGCTGGAATTTTAAAAAACTGTCCTATCACGACAAAGCCCCCCATCACCGTGTCAAGCCAGATCCCGGAAACAAAGACCAGGAAAACCACAATTCAAACCCCTGTTAAACAATTTTATCAGTCCTAGCAAAAATTTATCATTCCCTGTGACTGACAGGTCAAAGATTTTCAGTATTGGGGGGCAGCAGTATTTTATGATATTAGTGAATTACCAGTAAACGCGGTCACTGAAAGTTTATAAAAATGTCTATTTCTGTTTTCAGATATATGATACAAAGTATAAAGTCCCGAAACCCCCCCAACCCTGGCTCAGCACCCGTCTGAAGACCCGCAAAGGTAAGACTACGAGCCGAGCTGTGGGTGTGTGTCAGTGTGGTGCATGGGTGTATGTGGTGCTTGTGTGTCAGTGTGGTGCGTGTGTGTCATGTGTGCGTGGTGCAACTTGTCCCTGGTATACATTCTTTACTTGTACAATGATTTCCGGTTTTGACTGCTACCAGAAGGTATTGCTGTTTTAAAACTTTCAACAAATCTTTTGGTGTCCTACTGTATTTTTCTCAAACCTTTTAACAAGCATGTATACATCTATATGTATATATTGTAAAAAGCAGGGACATTACTCACTACCCTAAACCCCAGCCTTCTGGTTATGTATTTGTTAGTTTGCACCCGGGTGGGTGTAAGGTGTGGTGATATTGTGGGGATAGAGGTGTGGTATAATGGGTGGGGGGGAGATATGTGGTTGTGTGTGTGGAATATGTTTGTGTGTGTGTGTTTGTCACAGTGGGGGGTGGGTCTTGTGTGCATACGGGGGGTCACAGTGGGGGGTGTGTCTGGTGGCCCGAATCGGTGGTGGGGGGTGGGTACATTGTGGGATGGGGGGGGCCAACATTGGGTGGGGACGTGGGGGGGGGAGTGGGGGGCGGCTGGCGTGGGGGGAGGTGGCACGGGGAGGCGGGGCAGACAGGGAGGGCACGGGGGGGAGGGGGGGGGCGGGCGCAGTGTTGGGTGGTAGTGTTGCTGGCGGCGTGTGGTACACGGGGGGGTGCGGGCAGGAGGAAGGGAACGCGAAGGCCGGGGGCGAGAAAAGAGTGGGGGAGTAGGGAAAATAAGTAAAAAAATATTAGAGTCCGAGGTCAGCGATAATACGGGACAAAGGGGAAGAAAAACATGCGGCAAGGGGTGAGAGGGAACGGCACCGCACACCGGACTCACAGAGGCTGTCAGGGGTTAAGAGAAAAGAAGGAGCAGCGAATGCATGAAACGCAATGCCAGCGAGACCAAGACCTGCAAAGGAGCTTAATATACAACTGCGGCGACGCGGGACAGGGAAACCGGAGGTGCAGAGGGTGGGGGGCCAGGGGACCAAAACTAACGTCAGGTGGGGTAAGGAGCAAAAGAAAAAAAAGGACCACAACGAGGGGCGGGAACGGGGAGCGCTAGCGTGAGGGACAAGGCAGGATAAGGGGACAGGCGAGCCAGCAAACGCGCTGCGAGCGGGGACGGCACGGCGGCAGGGGGCAGCGGACGGGGAAAATAAGAGCTCGCGGACGGCCCCCCTTGGCGCCGACGGGCGCGCCCGGACCATCCCCAGCACGAACCCCGGAAGGGCAAGGGGGGGGCAGGGGGAAGACACCCGAGCATAGACCCGTAAGGCAGCGCCGGGCCAGGGGTCCCAACGATCGGCTTTAGAACAAGGCTGACCACGGATGGCACGAAATGCGCTGTTGAAATCGGCCCTCCGCTGTCCCGTCTGTGGGTCATGTTCATGACGAAGGAGAGAGAAGAGATGCTTGGGCAGGTTGCTGGTTGGCGCGGAAACACTGGTTTGGTTGCCGACTTATGAAATATTCAGTGAGCAGGGTCGGGGGCTAGGGGGAAAGAAGAGAGAATGACTATGATGTAGTGGGGTATGGGGGAGAAAATGGCGGTTGATAACCTTGGAAGAAAAGGTGGAAAGAGAATGCCGCGCTTCTCCGACATTTAGAACAGAAGGTCGCGATACCCAGCATGGACTTTTGAAAAAGGTGTCGCTGAGAGCAGAGAAAAAGAAGGTAGAAAAAACAACGGTTAGGGAGTTTGGAGCTTGAGAGAAGCCAGTGGCGTTCCCCAATGTTAATAGTTTTATGTATTCCCCTTGTAGAGAAATTGTTGCCCCTTGACACCCTAAAGCTCTGAGGTGACGCGGCACCAAACCGCTATAAAATAAATGAAACACAAAATATTTCAAAGGAAAAATGCTGGGCGTCCAGGCAAGGCGAGGACAGGCGTAGCCAACAAAAAAAGAGTCTGGTTCCAGACCCGACCGAGCCGAGGGGGGGACGCCGACCCGAGGGTTGTTGACGAGGTTGCAAAAACCAAAAAACCAAGTGGACAACGAGCAAGGGAAACAACCAGGCCGCGCCACGCGCATAGGCCAGACCGTGACGGCGCCAATGGCGGGATCACAGCGGCCACAATGGCGGCGCAGCTGCGATTGGCCCGCAGGACAATAGGACGTATCTGTGCGGCAACATGCTGAGGGAACAACAGCAGGAAAGAGAATCTGGGGATGGAGCCACAGGCACAGGTGGCACAATACAGCAAAAGCGGCCCGCAGAAGGAAAAAAAAAAGGAAGCCTACCTACCTACCCTAGGGGGGGGCGGACCAAAACACAGAGTGGGGGGGGCCGGACAGAGAGAGCACGCAGGCAGAAAGACGGGGGGGGGGGAGGACAACGAAGGGGGAACAGGAAGGTCAGGAGGCGGAGGGGATGCACCAAAAGCGTCCAAGCCTGGAGTGGCAGCGCGGGAGCGAGGACCGGCGGACGCGAGGCGGGGGGAGGCCGCGGGGCGGCAGGCGGGGAAAGACGGAAGGAGGGAAAGCGGGGGCGTGGGGGAACCGCTCACGCAGACGCCCTCACAGAGAGGGCCGGAACCGATAAACTGTCCCCGTCCGAAAACATCCTCATAGGGGAGTCTAAAATGGCCGGGGGGTTACCTATGCTAAAAGTTATTCTAAGAGGTGTCCGTGGTCGATCCATAAGCTTGGCTTTGTTGGATATGGAATGCATGTGAAAGGGTCCTCAAGATAGTGCATGCCAGGCGCTTTCAAGGGAGAGGTGAGATGGCAACGGTGATTCAGACAGGGACAGAGACGCAGCAACCTAAAACCGCTTTGGCAAATAGTTGCCCACGGAAACGGGCGCGCATGAGGGGGGGTAGTGGTGAAGGGGGGGAATGGTGGATGGGCTGGATATAGGGGGGCACTGGAGCCACCACGGGAGCCGCAAGTCCATCGGAAACCCATACACAAGGATAGAGGAAGGAGGGATAGCAGAGGGGAGGGGGCGGGGGGGGGCAGCATGGGGCCGAGCGGGGCATAGGGCGGACGGCAAGGGGGGGGGGAGGGAGGCACGGGGGCCGCACAGCGGGCGCCAGGAACCCTAAGAGACGGGCAACGGGGGGTCGGCGCTCGTGCGGCGGCAGGGCCGACCCGGAGCAATGTCCGCGGGCCGCGCAGGACTGACCGCGCGCGGCAAAGCGACCTCAAGACCCCCGTTCTCCCCCCCCAGCCATGAAAGCGCCGGCTCGTGCGCGGCGCTTTCGCCGGGCCAGTAGGGTCGTGGCGGCGGTAAGGCCATGGAGGTGATCCGGTGGGGGCGGGGGGATGGGGGCGGGGGGAGCCAGCAAGGACACGACCCCCCGAGGAGGGATACCGGGAGGGGCAGGGGAGAAAGAAAGAGTGAAAAAAAAATATTCCCCTACTCGGGAAGGTGCGGGCGGGACGGGCGCGAACGCACGCGGGCAAGCGGGACGCGGGGCGGCCCGGGGGGGCGGCATCGACGAGCGGGCGCCGGACGGCTATGTGACAACAACGGAAGGGGAGGGGGGGTGTGGCAGCGCCGGGGGGCGGCAGCGGAGAAACGCCGGGCGGAGCAAACCGGGCAGAACGGATGGGGCAGGGCACAGGTGACGCCACGGCGGACACGGCAGGGAGCAAGCAGGCACGCGCAGAGAAGACCCACATACACACACACACACACCACACACACACACACAAACGAGGGGGGGGTGGTTTTGGTGGGGGCAAGGGGACGCCACGCCAGACACGGCGAGAGGCGAGGAGGTACATTCACGCTCAATAAGGCACAAAGACAACAGACACACGCTACGCCCGCACCCCAGATTAAGGCACCGCGACACACCGCACACTCACACAACACACAACACACACCACACATATACACACACGCACACAGCACATACAACAACCACACACGCACACACCTCTGCGTCCTCATCAAGGGATTCTGTGAGGTAGGTCAACTTGATACCTCTCTCACATTATTACTCACATAAGAACGCCCAATGTTGGTGTTTCTTGAGCGCTCCTCCTTGATTAAACATCACTGGATTCATTCAATGAGCAAGCTGTCATTTAGATTATAAAAAATAATGTTATGAGTGCTCCCAGTCTTTCACCTATTTCAGGTTTCAGCGAAATTGAAAATGAAGTTTAGAGAACAAGGTTATTTTCATGTTTAAAAGGGGTGGAACAAAGATTAGAACATTTGTGAGCATGGGATTCAACGTTGTGTGCTGGGAGTAATTCATATCGGCTAAACGTTGAACTACGTCCAGACGTTTGACGCGACGTCTGAACTATCCCTCCAGAACTATCCGATCGTGTAGTCGCGATTCACAGGTCAGAAGTCAGCTTTAGACTTCATACTTCGAACTACTTCGGAATTCTCCGAAAATGCTTACATGTGCGAATGCGCTAATACCTTTCTTTCCAGCGCAACTCAGAGGAAACCACGTGCGCGAGGCAGAGACTGCCAGGCCTAGCCTATGGGTGAGGGCAGTGTGTGTGTGTGTTGGAGGATGTAGCCTAGCTATTTTGCCTAGCCTAGCATTAGTCTTTTAGATGTAGTTATTAGTGTTTCCACACTCCCTGTCTAGTTTCATTTCGTGCATCAAATTTAGATGTGGTATAAGCTAAAATAATTAATAAAAATTTGTGTAGGTGTTTAGTGGATAATCTATAGACGAATAATGGAACTGAATTGATGTCGAGCCTAACAGAATAAAAAGTCAATGACTCTCTCTTTCAACCATGCGCCATGCACACACCTGCACGCACGCATATGCCGCACGCGCACCACGCACACGCCAACTCAACGACACAAAACGCACGCACACACACACAGCGCACAAACAACCGACACACACACCGACTAACCCCTCGAGACATGCATTTCGCCATTAAGCATCTCATTGTGGTGCCGCTTCAACGAAGCCTACTGCTGCTTGGTTTTTGTCATGCTGTAGCATGAATCATCTCCAAAAACACTTTTTAAGTGTTGCACTAGTTTTTTCTATCGCAGATTATACTTCATGCAACGATACACACCCATTTTGTCAATAAAGCGAATATCGCCGCCTTTGCATCTCCCGTCTTGACTGTAGTTTCGACTTCAGCTCGTAGTCTGCCGAATTCGCTGAACTAACTTTCAGCCCTTTGTTCGCAAGCGTACGCCGATGTTAGTCATCAGACCCCATGAATTGCAATTTCCCTGAAATGCAACGTTGCCTGCGTACGTTAGACGTACGCGCTACTTAACGTCCCCATGAATAGGACCCCTGGCATCAACTACCTTGACAAGGATTCCGGAACGTCTAAAAAGAGTTAGAGTTTTTGCTTACCCCTCTGTGCTGACGCTCACTGTGCTCCTCATCACCTCTGAAAATCTAACCCAAGGGACGTACACTCTGTACAAAAGGGGGTATCGTCAGAAAATAATACATAAATTAGCCTACAGATTTTGTGGGTTTTTTTGTTTTGAATGGTTGCAACGATGTTCTGTCCTGATTTTGCAAAATGAATTTCAGATGTTATGGGGTTGCATGGCTCCCACAAAAAAATCAAATTGCCAAAGTGTAGTCGCACTGCATTCACTAGCCATTCACTTGCCTACTTTTGCAGACTGTTTGAAGCTACGACGACTGAATGGAAATGTAGATCAAATCATTCACTTACCCTTTCACTTCACGATCTTATAATTCTATCTTTCACAAAAAAAGTAATTTTCATTGCTGTCATCACTTAGTTGTGCAATAACGACTCATCATCCATTGGTAAAAGTTGGGAAAATGCCGATGTCCATTACACGACTTTCAAAATTTGCATCGATCGAACATACACAAGCTCGCTGCCCGCTGCCAAGAATCGGTCAGAATACACTCCTACTCATCACTCGCGTCATCATAAGTCCCCATATTTTTCACAAATAAGACTATTCATCCTTGACACGACTTCATGGAACGCCAGAACTGTTCGTCCACATATGGAAATGCCGAAGTCTCACTAATTTTCAAAATTCCATTCTTTCAACCAATCGCCTAGAGCCATTGCAAGCAACCGATGGAAGTGTAATCCATAGCGAAAGCGAGCTGAAGCCCTCACTGACTGCCATGTGATAGAAACAAATGGAAGCGCCCACCACCGGCCACGGTGAATCCGAACGTTTCTAGACGTTTCCGATCCGAATTTTTTTAACGTTCATGACGTTCACCGCACAGAGATTTAATTATTTCATATGTACTCCCGGCAATAAAGATGGAAAGAAAAAGACCAATGATTATATATTTTTAAGACATCGTTTTTTGAGGCATGTGAAATTTATAATCCCGACTGTGTTTTTTATAGTTTTGTTAAATTTTCCTTGCTTTTTGTATTGTTTAATGCCTCAGTTACGTAGATGTACAGATCGAATGTCAACTTAGAGACGGACCCTGATATTTCACCGCCAGGCGGAAATCAACCAGTAATGGAGGACTTAAAGCCCACGTTAATATTCTTCAGTTGGGAGGGGTAGTGAGAGAGTAGAGGAGATGAGTCCCTTCACTCTACTCTACTCATCTACTAGCTCTCTCTACTCTACTCATACTTCTCCTACTACTACTCTACACTACTCTCTCACTACCCCCAACTAAGAATAGGTAACGCGCTATAGCCCGTACTGACATTCTTAGATCTATGGGTTACTGACCGGATGTTAATGACTGAACAAGCAATTTCCCGCTGAAGTTAGCAGTCGTGCGCAGCCAAGGTTACGCTACACTATACGCCAGATTTGTGATCCTAATGCTTCTTTTTCTTTTCACTTCCATTTTGACGCCAAAAGCTCATCATTTTAGTTTGAAGTCGACATCTTTCAAATGAAGTGACCAGAAATCGGCTTGGCATACTCTTCCCGGGGATAGCACCTTTAGCCTCCACACACCATGCCTCATGGGGTGACATGGTAGCGACGTTAAGTTAGCGCACTGCCCCTCATGCAATGTGTAACCTCCCACTGCTCGCTACAAGCCCCTGATAGAGACGCTACAAGATACGTAGAGGAATCTCACTGCTGCAAGCCACAAGCTTCCACTGGGCGGAACGAAATGAATGCCATCCTAGTTGACCATTGCCACCCCTCATTGAATGTAGTCCTTTACAGGTGCTGCTACAAGCTGATCAGACGCTCACAAGTACCATGCTTCCAGAGAACCACTAATTGCCCACTACCATGCCTGGGCGAGCTGAAATGATGCATCATAACGTTGCTTCATTGCCTCTCATTGATAAACTTCATTCAGTGACCGACCTACAACCTGATCAGACGCATACAAGTATCTGAGGTTGAGTCGACATCTTTCAGGAGGAAGTCAAGCCAATGTGCAGTAATACGGTTGCGATTATTCACTTAATAAGACGTAAAAAACCCTACTTGCCTGAGCCGTCTTACCATGCCTAGGGTCTTAAGTTAAATGCCGCATACCTTAAGTGCTCACAAAGAGCGGCAATTGATAGAGAAGTACCTCTCCATTTCAGAAGGCAGTCCTATGATGCCACAGTCCTGTATCAGACGCTCACACTGACCTGATGATGACTTATCATGATTCTTTAATTCGCCTGTACCATGATTTCTGAAGGGAAGTTGGTAAAATGAGCATCTGGGAACAGTGCAGACGTAGATGTGTAGTGAATTGTTTTAAGTTATTAGTGCATATAATTTTATAAAAAAACATAGGATTTTAAAAAGAAACATCTTGTTTCATACACATCTGCCAAACTGAAAGCAGGCAAGTGGTTTGTACCTACCCCCCCCCACTCATCAGCCGCCTCACTGTGAAGAGTTTGGAAGTGGAGACCTCTTTTAAGACCTTCAAAATCACAAAATGCAGGTCTTCATATGGGAGGGAGTCTTATAATGGGACAGGGGTGAGATGCGTAAGGGCCTTATAAAGTAGCTGCTCAAAAACTGCTCATCGGCAAAATGGAGGTGCGTTATTGACTTCGCTGAGGTAGTCTTCTAATGGGAGTTGTGTGTCATCTTAGCGCATTCCATGTTCGTTCCGTTACTATTTCGAGTTTGTATGTGCGTGTGTGCCACTACAGGTGATAGTTTGTATGTGCGTGTGTGCCACTACAGGTGATAGTTTGTATGTGCGTGTGTGCCACTACAGGTGCTAGTTTGTATGTGCGTGTGTGCCACTACAGGTGCTAGTTTGTATGTGCGTGTGTGCCACTACAGGTGCTAGTTTGTATGTGCGTGTGTGCCACTACAGGTGCTAGTTTGTATGTGCGTGTGTGCCACTACAGGTGCTAGTTTGTATGTGCGTGTGTGCCACTACAGGTGATAGTTTGTATGTGCGTGTGTGCCACTACAGGTGATAGTTTGTATGTGCGTGTGTGCCACTACAGGTGATAGTTTGTATGTGCGTGTGTGCCACTACAGGTGCTAGTTTGTATGTGCGTGTGTGCCACTACAGGTGCTAGTTTGTATGTGCGTGTGTGCCACTACAGGTGATAGTTTGTATGTGCGTGTGTGCCACTACAGGTGATAGTTTGTATGTGCGTGTGTGCCACTACAGGTGATAGTTTGTATGTGCGTGTGTGCCACTACAGGTGATAGTTTGTATGTGCGTGTGTGCCACTACAGGTGCTAGTTTGTATGTGCGTGTGTGCCACTACAGGTGATAGTTTGTATGTGCGTGTGTGCCACTACAGGTGATAGTTTGTATGTGCGTGTGTGCCACTACAGGTGATAGTTTGTATGTGCGTGTGTGCCACTACAGGTGATAGTTTGTATGTGCGTGTGTGCCACTACAGGTGCTAGTTTGTATGTGCGTGTGTGCCACTACAGGTGATAGTTTGTATGTGCGTGTGTGCCACTACAGGTGATAGTTTGTATGTGCGTGTGTGCCACTACAGGTGATAGTTTGTATGTGCGTGTGTGCCACTACAGGTGATAGTTTGTATGTGCGTGTGTGCCACTACAGGTGATAGTTTGTATGTGCGTGTGTGCCACTACAGGTGATAGTTTGTATGTGCGTGTGTGCCACTACAGGTGATAGTTTGTATGTGCGTGTGTGCCACTACAGGTGATAGTTTGTATGTGCGTGTGTGCCACTACAGGTGATAGTTTGTATGTGCGTGTGTGCCACTACAGGTGCTAGTTTGTATGTGCGTGTGTGCCACTACAGGTGATAGTTTGTATGTGCGTGTGTGCCACTACAGGTGATAGTTTGTATGTGCGTGTGTGCCACTACAGGTGATAGTTTGTATGTGCGTGTGTGCCACTACAGGTGATAGTTTGTATGTGCGTGTGTGCCACTACAGGTGATAGTTTGTATGTGCGTGTGTGCCACTACAGGTGATAGTTTGTATGTGCGTGTGTGCCACTACAGGTGCTAGTTTGTATGTGCGTGTGTGCCACTACAGGTGCTAGTTTGTATGTGCGTGTGTGCCACTACAGGTGCTAGTTTGTATGTGCGTGTGTGCCACTACAGGTGATAGTTTGTATGTGCGTGTGTGCCACTACAGGTGCTAGTTTGTATGTGCGTGTGTGCCACTACAGGTGCTAGTTTGTATGTGCGTGTGTGCCACTACAGGTGCTAGTTTGTATGTGCGTGTGTGCCACTACAGGTGATAGTTTGTATGTGCGTGTGTGCCACTACAGGTGATAGTTTGTATGTGCGTGTGTGCCACTACAGGTGATAGTTTGTATGTGCGTGTGTGCCACTACAGGTGCTAGTTTGTATGTGCGTGTGTGCCACTACAGGTGCTAGTTTGTATGTGCGTGTGTGCCACTACAGGTGCTAGTTTGTATGTGCGTGTGTGCCACTACAGGTGCTAGTTTGTATGTGCGTGTGTGCCACTACAGGTGATAGTTTGTATGTGCGTGTGTGCCACTACAGGTGATAGTTTGTATGTGCGTGTGTGCCACTACAGGTGATAGTTTGTATGTGCGTGTGTGCCACTACAGGTGATAGTTTGTATGTGCGTGTGTGCCACTACAGGTGATAGTTTGTATGTGCGTGTGTGCCACTACAGGTGCTAGTTTGTATGTGCGTGTGTGCCACTACAGGTGATAGTTTGTATGTGCGTGTGTGCCACTACAGGTGATAGTTTGTATGTGCGTGTGTGCCACTACAGGTGCTAGTTTGTATGTGCGTGTGTGCCACTACAGGTGATAGTTTGTATGTGCGTGTGTGCCACTACAGGTGATAGTTTGTATGTGCGTGTGTGCCACTACAGGTGATAGTTTGTATGTGCGTGTGTGCCACTACAGGTGATAGTTTGTATGTGCGTGTGTGCCACTACAGGTGATAGTTTGTATGTGCGTGTGTGCCACTACAGGTGATAGTTTGTATGTGCGTGTGTGCCACTACAGGTGATAGTTTGTATGTGCGTGTGTGCCACTACAGGTGCTAGTTTGTATGTGCGTGTGTGCCACTACAGGTGATAGTTTGTATGTGCGTGTGTGCCACTACAGGTGATAGTTTTTCAGAAAGGGTTGGAGTCAAGCTATGTTAGAAACTCTGTTCTTGGCCATACCCATGATAAAGAGTCAATTCACTTCATCTTTTGTTCAATGTCCTTTCCAGATCCTGCTGTTCCAGAAGGGGTTTGAACCAGAGCAGCGTCAGAAGCTGTCAGCGGTCACAGGCCACATCCTAGCCAACTCTCTGGCCTCTCCCCGTGTGCTGGAGGCATTGTTTGAGGAACACCTCGTCAAGGAAGGTGAGATAGAACACTGTAATGTGTTAAGGAGGCCCTCTGGCCTCTCCCCGTGTGCTGGAGGCCTTGTTTGAAGAACACCTCGTCAAGGAAGGTGAGATAGAACACTGTAATGTGTTAAGGAGGCCCTCTGGCCTCTCCCCATGTGCTGGAGGCCTTGTTTGAAGAACACCTCGTCAAGGAAGATGAGATAGAGAACTGTGTTCTATTTCTTTAATGAAGCACGATAGAACACTATGTGTTAAGGAGGCCTTGTTTGAGGAACACCTCGTCAAGGAAGATGAGATAGAGAACTGTGTTCTATTTCTTTAATGAAGCACGATAGAACACTATGATGTGTTAAGGAGGCCCTCTGGCCTCTCCCCGTGTGCTGGAGGCCTCGTCTGATGTATGATGCCATGTAATGATGATTGACGTCAAGGAGGTGTTCTCCGCACTGAAGAAAGTGCAGTGCGTGATGGCCATGTTGTTGATATTTATTTCATTGTGTTCTGTTGCTGTTGGTCTGTCGTTGGAGTGTGCGTCTCAGGTGTTCGCAGCATGGCTGAGGGAAAGAATTGTGAAAATGTTCTCCTTTCTGAAGAAATGTATTGATATGCATCATTGTGTAATGTTGCACACAGAAGACTTTTCATATATGAGTTATTTATGTGTTTTCATTCTCTGTCCAGGTCTGTCGTTGGAGTGTGCGTCTCAGGTGTTCGCAGCATGGCTGAGGGAGAGAGATGTGAAGGAGGTTTTCTCCGCACTGAAGAAGGTGCAGATCGACTCGCGTCTGAAGGTAGGCAGGCACTTGTAAACCCTGTAAACCTGACTCAGTTTATTGTTCAGTTCTTATAGTAGTAGGCCTCCTTCGGTCGAGTCAGAACCAGGGATTGTACACCATAGATTCAGGCAAAGAATCTTGTTTAAATCTTAAATTACTGCAAGATTTGTGCTCCAAAGTGTCAGGTACAAAGGCCTCGGCCCATTGCTTTCTTGTTCAATAGACGATTTTCTTTAAAAAAAAATAGGGGAAAGCACTTCGTGAAAATTAGAGTTGTTTTCCTCCATTACGCGGTCAAATACCATAGCAACAATGCAACAATGGCGTTGAAGCTTGAAACCGTGGGATGCGAGTCAGCGACTTGCAAACATTTTTTTTTTTTAATTAGGGGTGGCCAGTGGCCACAAACTGATAAAACTTGCAAAATGTGACGTAAAAATATAAATGACATAAATTTTTAGAATGACGCATGGTGTTCTAAGTGCTGTATGTCTGCTCAAACACACGAGTCGATAGGCTACGACACCTGATGGTAGAGTGACTTCCCCTGTTTGACCGATTGAATTAGGCAAGATCACTCCCACACACCATGAAATTACTCCCCTTAATTGTTTCCGAACAATTCCTATTCTAAACGGTCCTTTTTCTCTTTCTTCCATGACATGATTTTGTATGGTTTCCACGCATGTGGGCGGGGTTGAGGGGGTGTGTTTGTGCTACTGTGTGTGTGTTGTTGCTCATTTCTGTCATACTTGAATACTGGTTTTTGTTGCTTCTTGTTTATGATCACTTAACTTTTTTTTTTAATCTCATAAACATCCATCTGCACAGCAAAAAAAAGAAGTAAAAATACTTAAATTATCCTTGACTGTTTTGGGATGTATCTTCTCCCCATAATACCTCATCAGTTCACTTTCTACAGTATCTTTGCTGAACTTATTTTCTTTCTTTTTCGTACTACCCCCTAAAGTGCAGCAGAATCTTCAGTGTGATGAAGTTGGCTGCCTATAAGAAGAAGAATTTAGAAGAAAAAATATAAAGTGCTTTGGGCTCATTTGAAGTAAAGTGCTATGTAAATTATTATTATTATGATTATTATTATCATTATCTAATTCCCAGGAGCTGTTCCCGTCCAACAAGCAGAACGCGCAGACTATGAGTCAGTACTTCAAGGACAAAGGCCTGGCCGCCATCGCTGACGTCATGATGTGTTCCATGGCCACCATGGCCAAAAAGGAGGCCCAGAAAGCCCTGGCTGAAATGATTGGTCACGACAGACCTGTCAGCGAGGTAACGATAATGAGGACAGTGATTATCTTTATCCTAACATGGCCGACATGTTCCATGGCCACCAAGGCCAAAAAGGAGGCCCAGAAAGCCCTGGCTGAAATGATTGGTCACGACAGACCTGTCAGCGAGGTAACGATAATGAGGACAGTGATTATCTTCACTTTATCCTAACATGGCCGACATGTTCCATGGCCACCAAGGCCAAAAAGGAGGCCCAGAAAGCCCTGGCTGAAATGATTGGTCATGACAGACCTATCAGTGAGGCAACGATAATGAGGACAGTGATTATCTTCACTTTATCCTAACATGGCCGACATGTTCCATGGCCGCCAAGGCCAAAAAGGAGGCCCAGAAAGCCCTGGCTGAAACGATTGGTCACAACAGACCGATCACATTACCTATCATAGCTGAAAATGATTATCTGAACACGACTGGCGTACAAATCTCTTCCATGCCTGCTAAGGCATAACTAGGGGCCCAGACAGCTTTGCCTGAAATGATCGTCCAGGATGGGCGGATTTATGAAGAAAGACAGATACAAATGGTTCACTATTTTCTCTGGCCACTGCATTAGAAAAAAGTGTTTGGGGTTTGAGTGAAGGTAGATCGTTAGTTGAGATGGCAGCTGTTAAAAGATGCTGGTAGTACTTGTTTACTTGTTAACTCGCTCGCATCGCAACAATTTTGAATTATAAAAAATTCTCACAAATCACTCTAGCCATACACACAAACAAAACATACATAAACAAAAGGAGAAATGAAAGAAGATTACAGGTTTTTACTTCAGGTTTAGGCATAGGGAAGTGGTAAATATGACGTTTTCAAATATAGACTTTATATATAAAACTCTCTACACCGATTGGTTTCACCACTGCAAAAGCAAAGTCAGAGGCAAAATTGTGGTCTAAGGGAGCGAAGCGAGTTTAGAAGTGACCAAGGTATGGTGTGCACACAGATTTACTTCCCTTGAAGCAAATGCATCAAATTGACAGCTATCTATTAATTCCACACATATATGGCTGGAACGACTTGAATGAGTTAATCATGGGTGAAAGTAGTTGAGACATGCTCCTGAAATCAGGATTGAAAAGGCTGATAGAAAGTCTTCAGGATCAGCCATCTTGTCATCTGGAACCACGGTAAATCAAACATTTCTGCCAACATTGATGGCAGATTAAAACAAGATTATTGGCATTCAGATCTAACACCACCCCCACCCATCCTGTATACACAGACACACACACATATTGGACATTATTTTGAATGTGGTCACCCACTTCAGGATTGGGAAGATTCAGAGAACATTGAAACGTGTCATTTGAGGATTGAGATAATGGTTTACTTTCACCCATGTGTTCATTTAGCTAGCTTGTCTGGAGGCAAAAATAAACCTCTAAAGTAAGCGAGGTTTGATTTGCTTTTGATGTAACAAAATGATGATGAATTCTTGTGAATTCCTGTACAGAGTTTTTGTTAACTTGCGCCCAGGTTTCAGTTAGGATCTCGGTACACGTTGACATCATTCACAGGATATTTCTATTTCCCCATGGCAATACAGTGAGTTGTAAGTCATTAGGGTCTCCGTACACGTTGACATCATTCACAGGATATTTCTATTTCCCCATGGCAACACAGTGAGAACTTTGTAAGTCATATTAGGGTCTTGGTACACGTTAACATCATTCACAGGATATTTCTATTTCCCCATGGCAACACAGTGAGTTGTACCGGTATGTCATATGGGTGGCCTAACACTGTTGCCATGGGGAAATAGAAATAACCTATGAACATGGGTGCAACTTTTCCTGGTATACAAGGATTTCCTGTTCTTGAATTTTACCAGAAAAGGAAGTTCCTTTTTTTTTTAAAGTTGTCAAACAAGATCTTTGTGTGTCTACTGTACTTTTCAAACACTTTAAGTCAAGTCAAGTCAAAATGATCTTTATTGACGATAATGCTTAAAATAAGCATTTGTATAAATTGTGGAAAAAGCAAACTAAAATACCTTCATAAATCAATTTTTTTTCTTCAGCTGCTGGGGGACATTGCCCCTGGACCCCGGCCTTTCAGGTTTTTTCATTTGGTGCAGTCGCACCCATGTGTGAATAATGTTCACGTGCACCCTGACCTTTGCTGATCAATTGGAGCATGTTCTTCCCTTCCTTCTTCTCAGGACTGAACTCTGCTAAATTGATGCACGTCGGTGCATTGCTAGATTTTCTCACTCGGTAGAAGTCCTCAGTCTGCCAGCAGTCTTCAAATCCTTTTGGCCGAGACAGTGGGGTTGTACCCTGGGCAAGGCATCTCCACTATAAGCAAATTCTAGCCCAGCCTGCCCGAATAGCATCTGCCCCCTCTGCTATCTGGCAGTCGTGGTCGGAAACGACTGACTGGCATACATGAGAAGAAGCTGTACAAATGTCCCGCTGCAGTTGAAATTTGAAAAATGCAGAGTACTAAGGGCACAGTACACGGATTCCCCTCATTCTGGCTCCTTTCAGTTTTTCCACAGAGAGCTATTTGTTTCAAGTTATTTCTTTTAACAGAGGCAAATATTCTTGTCATTGATTGTGGTGAGAGATAGGAAAAGACCTTACAAGTGGCATACCACCATAAAACAATGTATATCTAATGGATAAAACAATTTAAATTGGTTTATGCTGGTGATGAGTTTTAACAAAAGGCATGAACTGAAAGGAGCTGAGAAAAGCTACTGTGAGGGGGATTGCGTACCCCTTAAGGCATTGGAAAAAATGACGCAAGCATGACATAATTTCTATGATTTCACTGACCCAACCAACGCACAGACTTGTTAGTACTCTATGTGTTTTATGTGTGTGTGTGTGTTTTCAGCTGAAGGAGTTTGCGGAGGATCTGGTGAAGAAACAGGGCATGACAGAGACCGAGGTCACCATCACTGTGAGTTGCTGGTCTATTGGGGTCTGCAACAAACACCTTTTGCAAGAGTGAAATTCGATGGCTTGGAGTCAAAACGGACTATCTTTAGATAGTCCATTGATGTATTATTGAACCTATTACAAAAACTAATAACTTGTATCAAACAATGACTGCAGAAATATATAAAGGGGGTTTTGCTTTTTATATTTCTGCAGTATTTTCTTGATACAAGGTAGCAGTTTTCGTACTAAGTTCAATAATATGTCAATGGACTATCTAAAGATAGTCCGTTTTGACTCCAAGCTATCGGAATGCTCTTGGTGGGTGGGGGAAGATGGTTCAGTACTGACCAAACAGGGGGATAACTCTCGCCAATAACCCTATTTGATGCCACTAAATGGTTGCCTTTCGCAAGAGTGAATGCCCTTGTCAGTACTGACCAGCAAGGGCATCACTCTCACTGTCAAGGGCGTTAATAACCCTAGTTGCAAAAGCCTATAGAAAGAGCTCTCTCTTTGCAGTAGACTGCTTTCCCCTCTCTCTCTCTCTCTCTCTCTCTCTCTCTCTCTCTCTCTTATTATAATTACAAGACAAAAACGCCAGAACCTTCCTAACAACTTTTTGACTCTCTTTATTAATGGCAATGCAGTTGAGGAAGTTGGGAGTCACAAAGTTCTTGGCGTTGTCGTTGACTTGTTAGTACTCTATGCGTTGTCTTGGTCCGAACATGTCACTAAAACCTGCAAATCCGTGTCTTCAAAGATTTATCAGTTGTCTAAAATAAAGCATTTCCTAAACCTCCATTCACGTAAGATATTTTTCCACTCATTTATTGAATCGCATATCAACTACGCGTCAACTCTGTGGGATGGCGCTAGTGAAAATATTTTGAAACCTCTTTCAAGTCTTCATAGACGAGCATTAAAACTAGTTCTGCTTAAGTCCTCAAAACTAACCACTTATGACCACAAAGCTTTAGACATTCTACCCTTCCATTTAAAGCTAAATTATAACAAGGCTATTTTTATGTTTAAGATTTTATCAGGCAATGCCCCACAATCTCTTACCAGTAGGTTTGTTGTCAATGACCGGCGCCACGAACATAAAATCATGCTCCCTCTTCCAAGAATTGACCTCTTCAAGACAAGCTTGGCTTATTCTGGTGGGGCCCTGTGGAATGCCATGCTGGCTAATACCCAAATTGGAAACACTTTCAAGTCATTCAAAAAAAGATATAAAGATTTTCTGATGACAACTCTTTAATACGTTACCTGATAACCCATTCACCACTTGTTTCCTTCCTAATATGAGTGTCACCACTGTTAACCATGCATGTTTAGTGTTCATAATATGTTATAGTGGTGATTGTGTGTATGCATGTGTGAGTTTGAATGTGAGTCTGTGTATGTGCGCGTTCATACATATGAATGTCTGCCTGCGAATTTTGTGGGTATGTGTGTGTGTATTGTGTATGCTTGTGTGTGGGATGTGCGTACTTGTGTATGTGTGTGTGTTGGTGAGTTTATGCGTATGCACGTAATTATTTGCTTACTTTTGTTTTGTGTATGTTGTAATGTGTACAACGCAATTGGTATGTATGTTTAATGTGTATGATTTAATGCTAGTGTGCGGGATGACCATGGTGAATGTTGTGGTGAATGTGTTTTTGTTTGCATTTATCCTTACAATTTGATTTATCTTTTTATGATGGCAGTGTATCTTATGTGCATGATGATTATTACTACCATCAGCTCTCGTAGCCTGGCTATTGACACGTGTGTTTGAGCAGACACACAGCACTTAGAACACTGTGCGTCATTCTAAAAAATTATGTCATTTATATTTTTACGTCACTGTTTGCAAGTTCTATCACTTTGTAGCAACTGGCCACCCCTAATTTAAAAAAAAAAAAGTTTGCAATCACTGACTCGCATCCTGTGGTTTCAAGTTTTAACGCCATTGTTGCTGTGGTATTTGACCGAGTAAGTATAATGGGGGTAAGCAACTCTAATTTTCACGAAGTGCTCTCCCCTATTTTTTTCAGAAAATCATCTATTGCAACATTGGCGGCGAAAGGATTCAATCGGTATTGTGCCTTTGCGTATGTTCAGTGTATCGTTCGTATAAGGCCGGGTTCACATTAGACGCGTAAGTTCCGTACGGAAAACCCTAAATAAGTGGAAGAAAGAAGGATACAAGTTGACCTATATAGGGGAAATTCAGACACGTGCGCAAATCCTTTCCTTCTTCTTCTTCCCATTAGGCAGCCAACTTCATCACGTTGAAGATTCTGCTGCACTTTAGGGGGTAGTACGAAAAAGAGAGAAATAGCAAAAGGTAAAGTACAAAGCGAAATGATGACATTATGGGGGAAAAGAAAGAAATGATTGCAAGATAGTCAGGAAATAACTGAAATATTTACAGATACACAGTTTACTATGTAGAAAAATATTAATGAGATTCAAAACTGACGGAAGTAGTAAGATATTTAAACATTTGATTTTGGAGAAGAAAAAAAGGATTGCTCACAGGTTTCTGCATGGAATATCCGCTTATGTGTGTACACGGCCTTATTCTGTTTGTGTGCCCAGATCTGGAACACGGTGATGCAGGGCGTGGAGTGGAACAAGAAGGAGGACCTGGTGGCGGAGCAGGCCATGAAGCACCTGCTGACCTTCACCCCCCTGCTGACCTCCGTGGCCTTGACCCCGCGCTCACAGCTCGCCCTCATGCTGCGCGTGCAGGACTACTGCTACGACAACATGGCCTTCCTCAAGACCTTCAGCAAGATCATCGTCATGCTGTATAAAAGTGAGTCTGGTGTTGTTTTTCACTGTTTTATCGCAATATCCATTGTGTAGAAGTACTATGGTAATATGGCCTTCCTGAAATCCTTCAGCAAGGTCATCGTCATGCTGTATAAAAGTGAGTTTTGTGGTGGGTTTTTTTACTGTTTTATCGCAATAGCCATTGTGGCCTTCCTGAAGACCTTCAGCAAGGTCGTCAGCATGCTGTATAAAAGTGAGTTTTGTGTGTTTTTGACTTTTATCGCAATATCCATTTGTAGACCTGCTACAACAACATGGCCTTCCTGAAGACCTTCAGCAAGGTCATCGTCATGCTGTATAAAAGTCAGTCTTTGGACTGTTTTATCGCAATATCCACTGTGTAGAAGTACTATGGTAACATGGCCTTCCTCAAGACCTTCAGCAAGATCATCGTCATGCTGTATAAAAGTCAGTCTTTGGACTGTTTTATCGCAATATCCATTGTGTTGAACTGCTACGACAACATGGCCTTCCTCAAGACCTTCAGCAAGATCGTCATCATGCTGTATAAAAGTGAGTCTTTGGTGTTGTTTTTGACTGTTTTATCGCAATATCCATTGTGTAGAAGTACTATGGTAATATGGCCTTCCTCAAGACCTTCAGCAAGGTCGTCGTCAAGCTGTATAAAAGTGTGTCTTTGGTGTTGTTTTTGACTTATATTGCAAGCTTTTTAATCTCCATTGTGTAGAAGTACTATGGTAACATGGCCTTCCTGAAGACCTTCAGTGAGTCTTTTGTGGGTTTTTTTTTAACTTTTTCATCTCCATTGTGTAGAACTGCTATGGTAATATGGCCTTCCTGAAGACCTTCAGGAAGATCATCGTCATGCTGTATAAAAGTGAGTTGTGGTACTGTGTACAGTAGTAGAAATGTTATTCTTCATTGATTCTTGTCCCCTGTGGGGGGGGGATACCCCGGGGGTGGGGGTGGGGGATGTCTTTTGTATAAAGCTGATGTGCCCGGTTATGCACAATGTTTGGCCGCTACCAGTGTAGTGGTGGCCCGACTATGCTCGATGTTTGGCCGCTACCAATGTAGTGGTGGCCCGGCTATGCACGATGTTTGGCCGCTACCAGTGTAGTGGTGGCCCGGCTATGCACAATGTTTGGCCGCTACCAGTGTAGTGGTGGCCCGGCTATGCACAATGTTTGGCCGCTACCAGTGTAGTGGTGGCCCGGCTATGCACGATGTTTGGCCGCTACCAGTGTAGTGGTGGCCCGGCTATGCACGATGTTTGGCCGCTACCAGTGTAGTGGTGGCCCGGCTATGCACGATGTTTGGCCGCTACCAGTGTAGTGGTGGCCCGGCTATGCACAATGTTTGGCCGCTACCAGTGTAGTGGTGGCCCGGCTATGCACAATGTTTGGCCGCTACCAGTGTAGTGGTGGCCCGGCTATGCACGATGTTTGGCCTCTACCAGTGTAGTGGTGGCCCGGCTATGCACAATGTTTGGCCGCTACCAGTGTAGTGGTGGCCCGGCTATGCACGATGTTTGGCCTCTACCAGTGTAGTGGTGGCCCGGCTATGCACGATGTTTGGCCTGGGCGGGGTGGGGGAGCACAGGGTGAGGAAGGGGGGTGGGCACACTTGGAAAACCTGGCTATCAATTTGGCCATACCAGGCAGCGGGATTTCTCCCTGCTCTTAGTGACTTTCAACTGCCGTGGGATTTGTGCGTGCGTAAAGCGCACGGGTCAGACTAGCTTTAAGTCCCCATCTGAAGACTCGACGTTCAGTTCGATTTATTATGTGTCAACAGGGGACGTTCTAGATCAGGTGATCGTTCACTGGTTCAAACGGGCCCATAATGATGATGAGGATGATGATTATGATGATGATAATGTGTCAACAGGGAACGTCCTAGGAGAACAGGTGATCGTTCACTGGTTCAATCAGGCCCATAATGATGATGATGATGATGTGTCAACAGGGGACGTCCTCGGAGAGGAGGTGATCGTTCACTGGTTCAAACAGACCCATAATGATGATGATAATGATGATGATGATGATGTGTCAACAGGGAACGTCCTAGCAGAGGAGGTGATCGTTCACTGGTTCAAACAGGCCCATAATGATGATGATAATGATGATGATGATGATGTGTCAACAGGGGACGTCCTAGCAGAGGAGGTGATCGTTCACTGGTTCAAACAGGCCCATGATGATAATGATAATGATGATGATGATGATGTGTCAACAGGGGACGTCCTAGCAGAGGAGGTGATCCTTCACTGGTTCAAACAGGCCCATAATGATGATGATAATGATAATGATGATGATGATGATGTGTCAACAGGGGACGTCCTAGCAGAGGAGGTGATCGTTCACTGGTTCAAACAGGCCCATAATGATAATGATGATGATGATGATGTGTCAACAGGGGACGTCCTAGCAGAGGAGGTGATCCTTCACTGGTTCAAGCGTGCCCACGGCACCAAGGGAAAAAACGTGTTCCTGGACCAGATGAAGGGCTTTGTGGACTGGCTGAACAGCGCAGAGGAGGGTCAGTGCTCTTCTCTTACTTCTGCTTCCTGAGACTTATGGATTAACCCCTTCACTGCCAGAGGAAAATGGAGAAATTATCGATTTTGTATTATGAACTTTACATGGCGCCTGTTTTTCAAAATTTTGACAAAAAAAAAAAAATTTGATTCAAAGTTCAAGGGGAAAAAAGTGTTGAATTCTCACTTTACAAGCCTGGAATAAGCTTCAAATTGAGTATGATTTTGCTTTTTCTTCAGCTTCAGGGGGGCTTGGCCCCCTGACCCCCCAACTGGGGCTCTGCCCCTGTACCCTGCCATGGGCCTGGGCGGCCTTGCCTGTTTTTGGATTTTCTCCAGTTGCATCCATGACTATAAGAGACTTGTTAGACTCAATTTGAGAAAAATGGTCTAGAGATATACAGGGTTTGTACAGGGTCCTTGTAACGTCCTGGAATAGTCCTTGAATTTTTTTGACACAGATGTGTGCGAACCCTGGATATATCTTTCCTGACCTGTCAATGGCAAAAACACTGTATTCCAGGACTGTGCCATCAAAAGTGATGACATCATCAATGACATGACACACGAGGGCCGCCGGCAGTGAAGGGGCTAAAAATCCGCAATGGCAATGAAAAAAGCCACAGTAAAGGGGAGGGTGAGGGGCGCTGCTTAGAAAACGATATACCATACTTTATAAGGCGATACTTTCCCCAGACCAAGACCACTGAGCCTTAGGGAGAAAGGTGGCAGAGTGGTTAAGACGTTCGCCTGCCAAATGTAACGCGTGACTGCAGCGTGAGTGACCCGGGTTCGAATCCCGGCCTCCTCGCCCTTTCTTTCCAGTTTGACAGGAAAATGGAACTGAACGTCCGGTCCTTCGGATGGGGACTTAAAGCTAGTGTGACCCGTGCGCTTTACTGCACGTAAAAATCCCACGGCAGTTGAAAGTCGGTAAGAGCAGGGAGAAACCCCGCTGCCTGGTATGGCCAAATTGATAGCTAGGTTTTCCACCAAGTGTGACCACACCCCCTCCTTACCCTGTGGCCTCCCCTCAATTTTTTAATTGGGCAGGCGCTGCACATGCGGCGACGCGCTCTCCGGGGGAGAGCAGCCCAAATTTCACAGAGATAAGTCTCTGTGACTAGAATATACCAAATACCAAATATAATATGACTCAAAAATGAGTAACTCAGTAAGAACATATAATAACAAAATCTTTATTTTGTGTACAATTTGGGGGACGCACCTTATAACCAGGTGCGTCTTGTACCAGTCCGTGAAATACGGTAGAATGTAAAGCTGTTAATATCATTTTTTTAAAGTGCAAATTTACAAATAAAAGTAACATTGTTTTGTTTTGAAAGTTCAGGTTTTCAGATATGGAGGCACGAGGGAGTAATGCTGTGTTTCTAGTACAGTAGTAGTTTTTGTGCATTTTTCACCTTGTTACTTTAAAAACGCTACTCATCTTCTAGAGTCGTTTGCCCTTTACATTGAACAAAATTTTTCATTCAGACAGTTTGAAAAGGGCTACTTACATTTTACAATTCCCAATTTCCATTTATTTTTAGTCCGTCACCAAGACGGACTATTGCGATGGGCTGGTTTGTATTTTTGTTTGTTTGGGTTTTTTTGGGGGGGGGTTTCTGTCTGTCCCAAGGATATCTCCCGAACCGCTTGACCGAATCGCGTCAAATTTTGTGTGAAGGTGTGCCTCCTTAATAGGAAGAGATCGGCGCAAACCATTTTGCCGTCGTGACCTTGACCTTGACGTACGACCTTGAAAACCGAAAATCTATTTTTAGCCATATCTCGGGCACCGATCAACATAGGATGTTGAAACTTGGTATGAAGGTGGTTTGGCTTATGCCCGTTCTGATGATGGCATACCGATCAAGGTCAAGGTCAAGGTCAAAAAGATCGCTGGAGCCTGAAAATCGGAGGGTCATTTTTTTCTCCTTCTGTCTGTCCCAAGGATATCTTTCGAACGGGTTGACAGAATCACGTCAAATTGTGTGTGCTGGTGTGTCACCATGAGAGGAAGGCATCCGCGCAAACCATATTGCCGTCGTGACCTTGACCTTGGCGTATGACCTTGAAAACCGAAAATCTTTCAGGGGCCATAACTTCCACACCGTTAGTGTTAGAGTCTTCAAATTTGGCATGAAGGTACTTTGGCTTATGCCTGTTCTGATGGTGGCATACCGATCAAGGTCAAGGTCACGGTCCGGGCGATCGGTAGGCCTTGAAAGTGGTAGGGGTCTACACATTGGGTTTTAAGCCATATTTTCCACATTGGTACTTGACAGAAGCGCTTCAGATTGTGTGTGGTACTGTATACCCTAGAGAAGAAAACATCCGAGCATAAATTATCACCATGCTGACCTTGACCTTGAAGTGTGACCTTGAAAACCGAAATTTCCTTCTTTGCGCTATATGTTTCTTCTTCAAGCTGTATCTCGTGAACTAGAAGACAGAATCCCTTCCAATTTTGTGTCAGGATGTGACACTCTACGGGGTGTCGCAAGTGCGTGGCATTGCTGGTGACGGACATGTCTGCCGCTCGGCGACGCCCTTGTTATTTTTATTTTTAAAAAATTCTTTGTGAATACTGCAAATAAACAACTAACTTGCCCAAGTAGAGAATTTCTGTCCATCTGTTAAGAAAATTGTGTACATGTCACGGGAAATTCTGGAATCCAGGAAAATTCCGAATTTTACTTGAAAATTTTAGAATTAACGATTGTTTTTGGGAAATTTCCGAATTTTCCAAACTTAGAAAATTTCCAAACAAGTGACTACATGCTATTGGTCACTGCAATGACCACCTTTTGCAAGAGTGAATGCCCTTGGTAGATGCTTGAGTACTGACCAAACAAGGGATTAACTCTTGCCAATAACCCTATTTGAGGCCACTGAATTGCTTCCTTTTGCAAGAGTGAATGCCCTTTTGAATACTGACCAACAAGGGGTTAACTTTCACTGTCAAGGGCGTTAATAACCCTAGTTGCAGTGGCCAATGCAAATGAAAATCTTGACAAAGAGAAAGAGAGAGAGAAAACACTTGAAATCTTGTACACTTGCCTGTATTCATTGTTCATTACTCATTGTCAGACCTGTTTACCACACAAGTCTTGAGTAGTCTGGATAGCTGAAATGAGTAGTTTTGGTGCAAAATGTGTAGTTTTATTAATGAAACCATCAAACATGTTCACTAAAAATGAGTAATTAGAGCGTTGTTTTCAATGTTGAAGAGTAGTAGAGGTCCAAATTGAGTAGAATGCTACTGGAAAAGAGCAAGGTAAACAGGTCTGTATTGTTTGTGTCCCACTGTAAGTCCTTTCTCATTTTAATCTTTTTCTACCAATACATTCACGCATAAAAGTCTCTCTCTCTCTCTCTCTCTCTCTCTCTCTCCCTCCCCCCCCCCCTTTTGTGTGAGGAGGAGGGAGATCACATCTATTTTTTCTTCTTCTTGGATAATTGTTCGATGATTATTTTTGCATGC
The DNA here is from genome assembly GCA_017654935.2 of Phymorhynchus buccinoides. Lineage (NCBI taxonomy): Eukaryota > Metazoa > Mollusca > Gastropoda > Neogastropoda > Raphitomidae > Phymorhynchus > Phymorhynchus buccinoides. The sequence continues at coordinate 46,031,788 of CM065703.1, read as the reverse complement.
TTCATTATTTTTGTGTTGAATATTTGATTTTCTTGCATGTTTGTTTGAGGGCTAGATGTAAAAAAAATAATTCGAATTTCCCCAGATTACAAATTTCCCCATGACATACACAGACTGGAGGTAAATACTTGAATGTGGCTGGGGTTGGGTTTTTTTTGGGGGGTTGGGGGGTTTAAACAAATCTTTATTCATTTGAAACAGAAGGACAATTAGAGCAGCAACAAGCTCGAAGCTTATACCGTGCTCCTTAAGAATTAACATCATAGTTGTATTGATTGACCAGATGGAGACTGCATTTAAACCAAGTAATATAATGATGAACAATATTAAAGGTATTATTAATCATATAGTAAAATCAATATAATTTATAAACTTATTTATTTTTCGTAATTGCTACAATAAATTTCAAAAACAAAATATTTCCGTTGAAATAAGATCATTAATTTTGAACTGTAATCATTTTGGTAGGCAAATGTTTAAGAAGTTACATAACAAAAATGAAGACATGCAAATTAATTAACAGCAAAAATTGGTACAAAAACTGATCCCCGAAACAAAGCCTGTAATGGGGTTTTTTTATGACCATATCTGTATTGTGATGTGGCTGTGTGTGTATGTTCCACAGAGTCAGAGGAGGAGGAGGAAGAGGAGGAAGACTAGAGAGCCAGCCAACATCTGTAGCTGAGGCAGCTGTTGAAGAAAGGTCGCTGAACAGTGGCGCCACCTGCTGCTGACGCTGATGATGATTCGGCATTCGTTCTGCCGTCAACGAGATTAAAAAAATCTACTTTTTTTCTTTAAAACTCTGCACATTTATTATCTCAAAACACTGTGTTGTGTGGGGTTTTTTTTCTGTTTTATTAACATTTTTGTTCCAGTGGAGGTGTTATGTCAGGGCTCCCAATCGTCCCGCAAAACAAGGGGTCCCAGGGACTCCTTCACCTACAGATAAGAGGGTCCTAGAGGCAGGATAGAGGGTCCTAGAGGCAGGATAGAGGGTCCTAGAGGCAGGATAGAGGGTCCTAGAGGCAGGATAGAGGGTCCTAGAGGCAGGATAGAGGGTCCCAGTGGCAGGATAGAGGGTCCTAGAGGCGGGATAGAGGGTCCCAGTGGCAGGATAGAGGGGCCCAGTGGCAGGATAGAGGGTCCTAGAGGCAGGATAGAGGGTCCCAGTGGCAGGATAGAGGGTCCTAGAGGCAGGATAGAGGGTCCCAGTGGCAGGATAGAGGGGCCCAGTGGCAGGATAGAGGGTCCTAGAGGCGGGATAGAGGGTCCTAGAGGCAGGATAGAGGGTCATAGAGGCAGGATAGAGGGTCATAGAGGCGGGATAGAGGGTCCCAGTGGCATTGCGAATGCTAGAAATAAAATTTCTTGTGCATCCCTGGGACCCCCTGCGCATTCTTTTAGAAGGTCCTTTAGAATTTTAGTGCTTCAAAGACCCCCAAATGGGGGTCCCTGGGAGCCCTGTATGTTTTGTCCTTGTTATCTGGGTTTTGTATGGGATACGTTTTCTGACAAGCATGTTGGTTCAGGTTTATAGAATTATCTTGTATAATGTACACTTATTTTATTTAATTAGAGATTTGTTTTCATCCATCTTATTTTGAACAAAGAGTATAATTATACAGTCGAACCTCTATTATAAGATCCTCCGTTAAAAGATCTCCTCTCATGTAAGACTGATTTGTTTTGGCACGGATGTAATGTATGTTACTATAATTTATGTATCAAAGTAATCTGACCTCCATTATAAGAAGACCTCTCCAATTTAAGACCGAATGTTTCCTTTGTAAAGTCTGAAAATCTAATCTTTTTAACCCTTTCGCTGCCAGCCATTTTTCAGCCAAAAAATACCATTTAGCTTAACTGGGTAGAGAAAAAAAAATATTCTGCAATATTGCGAATTCCTCTGTAACATGCATAACATTAGGCCTAACCTTACCTCCCAAAATTAAGAAAATAGGGTCTTTGGATAACAGGTCTGGATTGGATGCCTTTTAGTGACATGGGTGTTAAACCATTGTGGTGCTAAAATGCGACGTTGGCGGTGAAAGGGTTAAATATTGACCATCTCGTAAGTACTACCTAAGCACCATGAAGATTATTACCGGGTACCTAATTTTTTTGGTTAAAATGGGTTTTCAGGAATATGAAATGAAATATAGAGATGTTGTTTTTCCCTGGCTTAAAGACTCCAGGGATCATCCCAACAGCCGAAGCACTTGAACATTATGGTACAAATGCACCAGCTAAGGATGAGAACATTACGTGTGTGACCGGTTTTTTTATTACCCCGCCATGTGGGCAGCCACACTCCGACTTAGGAGGAAAAAAATATAGAGATGATTAACGTTAGCTGGAGTTGGAGAGAGAGTTTGAGATTGCGTGAGCATCCATTCGTAGAGCGCAAGAAGTACAGTATACTGGTGATTTATAATTTTACACACTCACTAAGAATACTCTATCGGTATCTTTTCTTACTGCTATGATCAAACTGGTCGTTTTTATAAATTTAAATTTATTGGAGAAAATGTTAATAAACGATTGCAATGGAGCCGAATTGTGTGTGCATATTCATAAGAGATTGATTGGATTGTCAATAAGAGGCTGTGATTCATTGAACCTGACATGTGCTGGGAGGGGGTGGGGGGGACTTGAATTGAAACATCTCCCTCTCTTTTTAAAGTTGTCATTTATCTCCTGTCTCCCCCTTCTTTTATTTGTTAAAACATTTTTTTAGTTGTCCCATCTTCTGGGCTGGACAGTGGCGTTGCTCCCACGCCGCTCATTCTGAATCCCAACTCGCAGCCACACCCTGGTTTGTCAGGTCGCAGAATCCCAAACCAGCAGTCCAAGGGGAGCAAATCTATGTCAGGTCTTTAAGAGGCAACCAGCAGAGGGGACACTGCACTGCTGTTGAGATTTTAAAGAAACGCACACACAGAGAGAGGCACAGAGGTAACGCTTTCGCCTCGTATACAATAAACCCGAGTTCGAACCTGGGCACAGGGGATTTTTCCTCTCACTTTGCACTAGGCCTTACTGTCTGAACGTGGAGTCTTTTGATGAGACGATAAACCGAGGTCCCATGTGCCCATGCACTTAGCACACGTTAAACCCAGTGGCAACGAAAAAGTTGTCATTTGGTCAAAATTTACCACCACACGTTTTCTTTCTCAACAGTCTCACAAAAATTGCATGCAAATAAAAAAAATAAAATGGGTGGCGCGCCTCTGGCTGCAATGCGCTCTCCAGATGGGAGCAACCCGAATTTCACAGACGCCTAGGTGACTATAAAGTACTAATTACCAATACCAAATACCAAATACACTATGTCTCTCTCTCTCTCTCTCTCTTAAAGGTAGACCCTGATGGATGAGTTTTTGCAAGGAACACGTTGAGATCACCAGAAAGACAGCCTTTTCAAAGATCGGAACACTCGCTTTGCTCTGGTTTCCTAGAAATCAAACTGTCTAAACGGCGATTCCTCCTTGGCGGAGGTGCCGGAGAGAGAAGCCATGGATGGGGTGGGTGGGGGCCAAACCCATTGTGGTTTAAGCTTTTTCTTTTTTGTAGTGCTGTAAAAAAAAAATTGAAGCTATTTTCTTTATTGTGAGCGAAACTCTTTTAGATAAACTGCATACAATTTTTTTTTTAAGATAAATAAAAAGGCTTGTATTGCAAAAAATTCGTGCAAACAATTTGGTCGCCATTACAAAAGAGACGACACACGCCTTCTCTTTCAGTGAAAGAATTTGACTTCCAGCACCTCCGCCAAGGATAAATCGCCGATTTGACGGTTTGATTTCCAGGAAACCAGAGCAAAGTCAGTGTTGCGATCTCTGTAAATGGTGTTGTCATGGTGATCTCGATGTGTTTCTTGCAAAAACTCATCCGTCAGGGTCCACATTTAACACAGACACATAACCAGAAACACACACACACACACACAAACAACAGCACAGCACATTGTCCTCACGCTCCAAAAGCATCCAATTATTCCTATTGATGGTATAACTTGACTAGTTTTATGACAAACCACAACATGTCGATGATGATGATCAGATTTTATTCACTCATGTCCGACGTGAACGTAATGAGAGATCACAACTCGTACATATTCATCATATATTTTCGTCAAAGCTTGTTCGTCATAAAAGAGACAAAATTGCTATCACAGACAACTTGTCTAATACACAAATGTGCCCCCCCCCCCCCCCCCCCCTTCCCTTCAAGAAATACTGATGTAGCAATGCAAAACGAACACAACCAACTGAGAAAATCTTCAGTTTCAAACGTATATAATTTTTTGTTATGATATTTGTCAACATTAAAGGGGATGTAAAGTCCAAATAGAAGTTGATCTCTATTGCAAGATTATAAGTAAATAGGCTTGTATCTGCATATAAAAGTATTCCTGCCAAGTATTCTGAAAATAATTAAATATTACACAAAGTTTTGTTGCTTCAAAACAGGCCTTGGGTGGGTTTTTTAATAGGAAGAAAATAACATTTTCTTTATTTATGTCACAGCACTGATGACTTCAAAATGCGAAGGATTCTCCCTGGGAGTTTTGTACAAATAGTTCCCCCATGTTCTGGAAGGTGCTTGTAGCTTCCTCTTTGACTCTGTCTTTTCCCTTGGCTTACTGTCGTGCATCATCTTTCTGCCTTACTGGTCTATTTTCCTGCCTTTGTTCTAGAAACTCTTTACAAAGATTTTCTCCAGCCTAACCCTATTTCTTAGGCGCATAACAGCAGCATGGCGCATCTGCGCTCATAATGACAAGAAACTGAGCAATCAACGAATAAGAAAAAGAAGTAATGTGAAAGATGGTATCTTGCCTGATATCAGAACATTGCACTAAATCCTATTGAAGTTTGTTCACAACTACATGTCAGCACATAGCTAAGCTAGTGGTACATAAGGGCTATGTACCATGGAATTAAGTGGAACATTCTTTGTTTATCTTTTATGTGTTGGTTTTAAGTAAAGCAAAACTGTTAAAGACCCACCAGGTCCGTGATATGAAAATCACGGGTTTCACGTGTTTTCCCTCTCTCGCTGGTAAGAAATCTTATTTTGATCAAGTGTGGCTCCCATACAAATTTCCTCATGCACGAAAACGAGACATCACTTTAAAGAGCAGCCTCGATCGTATAATTATGAGGAAAGTCTGTATGTGGGCCACACCGACCCAGAAAAAAACCAAGGGACTTAATCGTGCTGGGTCCGTGTGTCTTTAAATGATAAAATGGGTCAACGAGAAGTCGATTTAAGAAAGCACGTTTTTTGTTAAACTATGATAATCTGTTATTATTACTAGTTGCTTCAAATCGTAATCAATAATTTTTTAAAAATCACACACATCAGAATGTTACCACTTCCACATATATATTTTTTGTATTGAAGGAAGTTGTTGACTCAAACACCTCAGACAACAACAAAACTGAAATTTGAATAAAGAGTAAGGCTTTGCGCACATTACACGCAGACACATTGTGTGCTTATACGCAAATAAGTGAAAGAAAGTCAGAAATAAGCAGTTGGGATAAGCGTACGTGGAAACACGTAAAATTGCAGTTTCAATATTAGGCAAGTCTGCGGACACCAAAGTCAACATTATTATGTAAAATCCCTTCTTACATAACAATTGATACATTCTCGGCTTGCAGCAGTGAAGCCTAGACTCGGGCATTCTAAAATTGAACAAGCCAACATTATGCTTTCTGATATATAATATTATAAGAATGTATTTGTATTTACACACCTTTGTTGTTTTTCCTCGATTATGTAAGTTTTGAAAATAATGTCAAAATGTCATCACAAGTGACAGAACGGGGACGGATTAGTTGACGTTATGGTTGAATGATAATTTATGTACATAACAATTGTAAAGTATTAGAGTTATAGACAATGGAACGAAAAGGAAAAACGTTGTTGAGCTACCCTGGCTAAAAGACTCCAGGGATCATCCCAACAGCCGAAGCACTTGAACACTATCAGGTACAAATGCATCAGCTAGGGATGAGAACATTACGTGTGTGACCGTTTTTGATGACCCTGGCAGCCACACTACGACTTCAGGGGAGAAATTAAAGTGATATCACAAACAGCAATAGTAAGTGTATCGCCATGAGCTTTCAAATCCCCTGTATACACACACCAACACTTGAACGCACACAACTCACGTGCAGACGCATACACACCACACATACAGACACAATATACTCATTGATGGTAATGACACAAAGGATTTGAAATTAATGTTTTGATGTTTGACATTAACTTGATTAAGGCTTTACAAATGTCTGTCTTGATGGTAATGACAAGACTCTCTCTCTCTCTCTCTCTCTCTCTCTCTCTCTCTCTCTCTCTCTCTCTCTCTCTCTCTCTCTCTCTCTCTCACACACACACACACACACACACACACACACACACACACAGTGACACATACACGCACCCCCCCACACACACACACACACACACATCCCTTTCCTTCCATTGTCTTTACCTCTCAACTGAAGTCTAATACACATTGAACCCATTGACACCACTGGAAAGATCCAAGCAGTTCGTAATGTGATCCTTAACTTAACTTCATGTGACTGGTATAGTGCAGAAAATGGTTTCTGTACAACGACTAGTTATGTCATGATCAGGCATCAGAATTATCAGAGGATTAAGAATTTCTGACAGAGGATTGGCTTCTCTTGTCAGAGGTTTTGCCTTTTTTTTTTATTTTATTGAGTGTTATCCTTTGTATTAAATAGCATTTTAAAGTGATTTCTCACTGTATCAAGCCTTTTTGGCGGTGTTCAGAACTGATTTCAGTGTTGTCTCTCTTTAGTCTGGGGCCTTGATGGCCCTTTTACCGCAGTTTTCAGAGGATTGGACTTCAGACTTTTCTGATGCCTGCACGATGCACTGTACAAAAACAGAAAACAAAACGGCAGACGAAAAGAAGAGAGAGAGAGAGAGTCAGAAAGAGAGATGCACACACGGGGTGTCAAAGGGGGAAAACAACAACAAAGAAATGCAGACAAACCACAGATGAACACCGAAAGACAGAATAACTGAACGAACAGGCAAGCTCAATCCTTTTCAAACTGTATGAAGAAAATTGCACACCATTTTCGTAAGCACACACCAACACAAACAACACCTGGGTTCTGAAACCCGACTGCACAGCCATATCTGTTCCATCACGTGGTGCGAAGAAAGTCATCCAGCTGAGCCTGGAATTCCGGATTGTTCAACACCGCCAGAGCCTCTTCGTCATCGTCATCGTCGTCACCACCATCATCGTCCCCCAGCAGACTCTTCAAGTTCTTGTCCGCCAGTTTCTCCAAAGCGGCGATCGTGCTTTGGTCTTGCTCCTCTTTCGTCTTCTTCTCTTTCTTCGCAGACTTCGCTCGCGATTTGGATCTTTTCGGCTTCGGGGCTGCTGCAGCTGGGGCTGCAGGAGCTGCAGCCCCAGCTGCAGCAGCCCCGAAGCCGAAAAGATCCAAATCGCGAGCGAAGTCTGCGAAGAAAGAGAAGAAGACGAAAGAGGAGCAAGACCAAAGCACGATCGCCGCTTTGGAGAAACTGGCGGACAAGAACTTGAAGAGTCTGCTGGGGGACGATGATGGTGGTGACGACGATGACGATGACGAAGAGGCTCTGGCGGTGTTGAACAATCCGGAATTCCAGGCTCAGCTGGATGACTTTCTTCGCACCACGTGATGGAACAGATATGGCTGTGCAGTCGGGTTTCAGAACCCAGGTGTTGTTTGTGTTGGTGTGTGCTTACGAAAATGGTGTGCAATTTTCTTCATACAGTTTGAAAAGGATTGAGCTTGCCTGTTCGTTCAGTTATTCTGTCTTTCGGTGTTCATCTGTGGTTTGTCTGCATTTCTTTGTTGTTGTTTTCCCCCTTTGACACCCCGTGTGTGCATCTCTCTTTCTGACTCTCTCTCTCTCTCTTCTTTTCGTCTGCCGTTTTGTTTTCTGTTTTTGTACAGTGCATCGTGCAGGCATCAGAAAAGTCTGAAGTCCAATCCTCTGAAAACTGCGGTAAAAGGGCCATCAAGGCCCCAGACTAAAGAGGGACAACACTGAAATCAGTTCTGAACACCACCAAAAAGGCTTAATATAGTGAGAAATCTCTTTAAAATGCTATTTAATACAAAGGATAACACTCAATAAAAAAGGCAAAAAAAAAAGGCAAAACCTCTGACAAGAGAAGCCAATCCTCTGTCAGAAATTCTTAATCCTCTGATAATTCTGATGCCTGATCATGACATAACTAGTCGTTGTACAGAAACCATTTTCTGCACTATACCAGTCACATGAAGTTAAGTTAAGGATCACATTACGAACTGCTTGGATCTTTCCAGTGGTGTCAATGGGTTCAATGTGTATTAGACTTCAGTTGAGAGGTAAAGACAATGGAAGGAAAGGGATGTGTGTGTGTGTGTGTGTGTGGGGGGGGTGCGTGTATGTGTCACTGTGTGTGTGTGTGTGTGTGTGTGTGTGTGTGTGTGTGTGTGAGAGAGAGAGAGAGAGAGAGAGAGAGAGAGAGAGAGAGGAGAGAGAGAGAGAGAGAGAGAGAGAGAGAGTCTTGTCATTACCATCAAGACAGACATTTGTAAAGCCTTAATCAAGTTAATGTCAAACATCAAAACATTAATTTCAAATCCTTTGTGTCATTACCATCAATGAGTATATTGTGTCTGTATGTGTGGTGTGTATGCGTCTGCACGTGAGTTGTGTGCGTTCAAGTGTTGGTGTGTGTATACAGGGGATTTGAAAGCTCATGGCGATACACTTACTATTGCTGTTTGTGATATCACTTTAATTTCTCCCCTGAAGTCGTAGTGTGGCTGCCAGGGTCATCAAAAACGGTCACACACGTAATGTTCTCATCCCTAGCTGATGCATTTGTACCTGATAGTGTTCAAGTGCTTCGGCTGTTGGGATGATCCCTGGAGTCTTTTAGCCAGGGTAGCTCAACAACGTTTTTCCTTTTCGTTCCATTGTCTATAACTCTAATACTTTACAATTGTTATGTACATAAATTATCATTCAACCATAACGTCAACTAATCCGTCCCCGTTCTGTCACTTGTGATGACATTTTGACATTATTTTCAAAACTTACATAATCGAGGAAAAACAACAAAGGTGTGTAAATACAAATACATTCTTATAATATTATATATCAGAAAGCATAATGTTGGCTTGTTCAATTTTAGAATGCCCGAGTCTATCACTGCTGCAAGCCGAGAATGTATCAATTGTTATGTAAGAAGGGATTTTACATAATAATGTTGACTTTGGTGTCCGCAGACTTGCCTAATATTGAAACTGCAATTTTACGTGTTTCCACGTACGCTTATCCCAACTGCTTATTTCTGACTTTCTTTCACTTATTTGCGTATAAGCACACAATGTGTCTGCGTGTAATGTGCGCAAAGCCTTACTCTTTATTCAAATTTCAGTTTTGTTGTTGTCTGAGGTGTTTGAGTCAACAACTTCCTTCAATACAAAAAATATATATGTGGAAGTGGTAACATTCTGATGTGTGTGATTTTTAAAAAATTATTGATTACGATTTGAAGCAACTAGTAATAATAACAGATTATCATAGTTTAACAAAAAACGTGCTTTCTTAAATCGACTTCTCGTTGACCCATTTTATCATTTAAAGACACACGGACCCAGCACGATTAAGTCCCTTGGTTTTTTCTGGGTCGGTGTGGCCCACATACAGACTTTCCTCATAATTATACGATCGAGGCTGCTCTTTAAAGTGATGTCTCGTTTTCGTGCATGAGGAAATTTGTATGGGAGCCACACTTGGTCAAAATAAGATTTCTTACCAGCGAGAGAGGGGGAAACACGTGAAACCCGTGATTTTCATTCACGGACCTGGTGGGTCTTTAACAGTTTTGCTTTACTTAAAACCAACACATAAAAGATAAACAAAGAATGTTCCACTTAATTCCATGGTTCATACATAGCCCTTATGTACCACTAGCTTAGCTATGTGCTGACATGTAGTTGTGAACAAACTTCAATAGGATTTAGTGCAATGTTCTGATATCAGGCAAGATACCATCTTTCACATTACTTCTTTTTCTTATTCGTTGATTGCTCAGTTTCTTGTCATTATGAGCGCAGATGCGCCATGCTGCTGTTATGCGCCTAAGAAATAGGGTTAGGCTGGAGAAAATCTTTGTAAAGAGTTTCTAGAACAAAGGCAGGAAAATAGACCAGTAAGGCAGAAAGATGATGCACGACAGTAAGCAAGGGAAAAGACAGAGTCAAAGAGGAAGCTACAAGCACCTTCCAGAACATGGGGGAACTATTTGTACAAAACTCCCAGGGAGAATCCTTCGCATTTTGAAGTCATCAGTGCTGTGACATAAATAAAGAAAATGTTATTTTCTTCCTATTAAAAAACCCACCCAAGGCCTGTTTTGAAGCAACAAAACTTTGTGTAATATTTAATTATTTTCAGAATACTTGGCAGGAATACTTTTATATGCAGATACAAGCCTATTTACTTATAATCTTGCAATAGAGATCAACTTCTATTTGGACTTTACATCCCCTTTAATGTTGACAAATATCATAACAAAAAATTATATACGTTTGAAACTGAAGATTTTCTCAGTTGGTTGTGTTCGTTTTGCATTGCTACATCAGTATTTCTTGAAGGGAAGGGGGGGGGGGGGGGGGGGCACATTTGTGTATTAGACAAGTTGTCTGTGATAGCAATTTTGTCTCTTTTATGACGAACAAGCTTTGACGAAAATATATGATGAATATGTACGAGTTGTGATCTCTCATTACGTTCACGTCGGACATGAGTGAATAAAATCTGATCATCATCATCGACATGTTGTGGTTTGTCATAAAACTAGTCAAGTTATACCATCAATAGGAATAATTGGATGCTTTTGGAGCGTGAGGACAATGTGCTGTGCTGTTGTTTGTGTGTGTGTGTGTGTGTTTCTGGTTATGTGTCTGTGTTAAATGTGGACCCTGACGGATGAGTTTTTGCAAGAAACACGTCGAGATCACCAGGAAAACACCCTTTACAGAGATCGCAACACTCACTTTGCTCTGGTTTCCTAGAAATCAAACCGTCAAATCGGCGATTTATCCTTGGCGGAGGTGCTGGAAGTCAAATTCTTTCACTGAAAGAGAAGGCGTGTGTCGTCTCTTTTGTAATGGCGACCAAATTGTTTGCACAACTTTTTTGCAATTCAAGCCTTTTTATTTATCTTAAAAAAAAAATTGTATGCAGTTTATCTAAAAGAGTTTCGCTCACAACAAAGAAAATAGCTTCAATTTTTTTTTTACAGCACTACAAAAAAGAAAAAGCTTAAACCACAATGGGTTTGGCCCCCACCCACCCCATCCAAAATGGCTTCTCTCTCCGGCATCTCCGCCAAGGAGGAATCGCCGTTTTGACAGTTTGATTTCTAGGAAACCAGAGCAAAGTGAATGTTCCGATCCTTGAAAAGGCTGTCTTTCTGGTGAACTCAACGTGTTTCTTGCAAAAACTCATCCATCAGGGTCTACCTTTAAGAGAGAGAGAGAGAGAGAGACATAGTGTATTTGGTATTTGGTATTGGTAATTAGTACTTTATAGTCACCTAGGCGTCTGTGAAATTCGGGTTGCTCCCATCTGGAGAGCGCATTGCAGCCAGAGGCACGCCACCTGTTTATATATTTTTTATTTGCATGCAATTTTTGTGAGACTGTTGAGAAAGAAAACGTGTGGTGGTAAATTTTGACCAAATGACAACTTTTTCGTTGCCACTGGGTTTAACGTGTGCTAAGTGCATGGGCACATGGGACCTCGGTTTATCGTCTCATCAAAAAGACTCCACGTTCAGACAGTAAGGCCTAGTGCAAAGTGAGAGGAAAAATCCCCTGTGCCCAGGTTCGAACTTGGCTTTATTGTATACGAGGCGAAAGCGTTACCTCTGTGCCTCTCTCTGTGTGTGCGTTTCTTTAAAATCTCAACAGCAGTGCAGTGTCCCCTCTGCTGGTTGCCTCTTAAAGACCCGACATAGATTTGCTCCCCTCAGACTGCTGGTTTGGGATTCTGTGACCTGACAAACCAGGGTGTGGCTGCGAGTTGGGATTCAGAATGAGCGGCGTGGGAGCAACGCCACTGTCCAGCCCAGAAGATGGGACAACTAAAAAAATGTTTTAACAAATAAAAGAAGGGGGAGACAGGAGATAAATGACAACTTTAAAAAGAGAGGGAGATGTTTCAATTCAAGTCCCCCCCACCCCCTCCCAGCACATGTCAGGTTCAATGAATCACAGCCTCTTATTGACAATCCAATCAATCTCTTATGAATATGCACACACAATTCGGCTCCATTGCAATCGTTTATTAACATTTTCTCCAATAAATTTAAATTTATAAAAACGACCAGTTTGATCATAGCAGTAAGAAAAGATACCGATAGAGTATTCTTAGTGAGTGTGTAAAATTATAAATCACCAGTATACTGTACTTCTTGCGCTCTACGAATGGATGCTCACGCAATCTCAAACTCTCTCTCCAACTCCAGCTAACGTTAATCATCTCTATATTTTTTTCCTCCTAAGTCGGAGTGTGGCTGCCCACATGGCGGGGTAATAAAAAAAAACGGTCACATGCGTAATGTTCTCATCCTTAGCTGGTGCATTTGTACCATATATGTTCAAGTGCTTCGGCTGTTGGGATGATCCCTGGAGTCTTTAAGCCAGGGAAAAACAACATCTCTATATTTCATTTCATATTCCTGAAAACCCATTTTAACCAAAAAAATTAGGTACCCGGTAATAATCTTCATGGTGCTTAGGTAGTACTTACGAGATGGTCAATATTTAACCCTTTCACCGCCAAAGTCGCATTTTAGCACCACAATGGTTTAACACCCATGTCACTAAAAGGCATCCAAATCCAGACCTGTTATCCAAAGACCCTATTTTCTTAATTTTGGGAGGTAAGGATAGGCCTAATGTTATGCATGTTACAGAGGAATTCGCAATATTGCAGAATATTTTTTTTCTCTACCCAGTTAGCTTAATGGTATTTTTTGGCTGAAAAATGGCTGGCAGCGAAAGGGTTAAAAAGATTAGATTTTCAGACTTTACAAAGGAAACATTCGGTCTTAAATTGGAGAGGTCTTCTTATAATGGAGGTCAGATTACTTTGATACATAAATTATAGTAACATACATTACATCCGTGCCAAAACAAATCAGTCTTACATGAGAGGAGGTCTTTTAACGGAGGATCTTATAATAGAGGTTCGACTGTATAATTATACTCTTTGTTCAAAATAAGATGGATGAAAACAAATCTCTAATTAAATAAAATAAGTGTACATTATACAAGATAATTCTATAAACCTGAACCAACATGCTTGTCAGAAAACGTATCCCATACAAAACCCAGATAACAAGGACAAAACATACAGGGCTCCCAGGGACCCCCATTTGGGGGTCTTTGAAGCACTAAAATTCTAAAGGACCCTCTAAAAGAATGTGCAGGGGGTCCCAGGGATGCACAAGAAAAATTTTATTTTTAGCATTCGCAATGCCACTGGGACCCTCTATCCCGCCTCTATGACCCTCTATCCTGCCTCTATGACCCTCTATCCTGCCTCTAGGACCCTCTATCCCGCCTCTAGGACCCTCTATCCTGCCACTGGGCCCCTCTATCCTGCCACTGGGACCCTCTATCCTGCCTCTAGGACCCTCTATCCTGCCACTGGGACCCTCTATCCTGCCTCTAGGACCCTCTATCCTGCCACTGGGCCCCTCTATCCTGCCACTGGGACCCTCTATCCCGCCTCTAGGACCCTCTATCCTGCCACTGGGACCCTCTATCCTGCCTCTAGGACCCTCTATCCTGCCTCTAGGACCCTCTATCCTGCCTCTAGGACCCTCTATCCTGCCTCTAGGACCCTCTATCCTGCCTCTAGGACCCTCTTATCTGTAGGTGAAGGAGTCCCTGGGACCCCTTGTTTTGCGGGACGATTTGGGAGCCCTGACATAACACCTCCACTGGAACAAAAATGTTAATAAAACAGAAAAAAACCCCCACACAACACAGTGTTTTGAGATAATAAATGTGCAGAGTTTTAAAGAAAAAAAGTAGATTTTTTTAATCTCGTTGACGGCAGAACGAATGCCGAATCATCATCAGCGTCAGCAGCAGGTGGCGCCACTGTTCAGCGACCTTTCTTCAACAGCTGCCTCAGCTACAGATGTTGGCTGGCTCTCTAGTCTTCCTCCTCTTCCTCCTCCTCCTCTGACTCTGTGGAACATACACACACAGCCACATCACAATACAGATATGGTCATAAAAAAACCCCATTACAGGCTTTGTTTCGGGGATCAGTTTTTGTACCAATTTTTGCTGTTAATTAATTTGCATGTCTTCATTTTTGTTATGTAACTTCTTAAACATTTGCCTACCAAAATGATTACAGTTCAAAATTAATGATCTTATTTCAACGGAAATATTTTGTTTTTGAAATTTATTGTAGCAATTACGAAAAATAAATAAGTTTATAAATTATATTGATTTTACTATATGATTAATAATACCTTTAATATTGTTCATCATTACATTACTTGGTTTAAATGCAGTCTCCATCTGTTCAATCAATGCAACTATGATGTTAATTCTTAAGGAGCACGGTATAAGCTTCGAGATTGTTGTTGCTCTAATTGTCTTTCTGTTTCAAATGAATAAAGATTTGTTTAAACCCCCCAACCCCCCAAAAAAAACCCAACCCCAGCCACATTCAAGTATTTACCTCCAGTCTGTGTATGTCATGGGGAAATTTGTAATCTGGGGAAATTCGAATTATTTTTTTTACATCTTGCCCTCAAACAAACATGCAAGAAAATCAAATATTCAACACAAAAATAATGAAGCATGCAAAAATAATCATCGAACAATTATCCAAGAAGAAGAAAAAATAGATGTGATCTCCCTCCTCCTCACACAAAGGGGGGGGGGGGGGAGAGAGAGAGAGAGAGAGAGAGAGAGAGAGAGAGACTTTTATGCGTGAATGTATTGGTAGAAAAAGATTAAAATGAGAAAGGACTTACAGTGGGACACAAACAATACAGACCTGTTTACCTTGCTCTTTTCCAGTAGCATTCTACTCAATTTGGACCTCTACTACTCTTCAAAATTGAAAATAATGCTCTAATTACTCATTTTTCAGTGAACATTGTTTGATGGTTTAATTAATAAAACTACACATTTTGCACCAAAACTACTCATTTCAGCTATCCAGACTACTCAAGACTTGTGTGGTAAACAGGTCTGACAATGAGTAATGAACAATGAATACAGGCAAGTGTACAAGATTTCAAGTGTTTTCTCTCTCTCTTTCTCTTTGTCAAGATTTTCATTTGCATTGGCCACTGCAACTAGGGTTATTAACGCCCTTGACAGTGAAAGTTAACCCCTTGTTGGTCAGTATTCAAAAGGGCATTCACTCTTGCAAAAGGCAGCCATTCAGTGGCCTCAAATAGGGTTATTGGCAAGAGTTAATCCCTTGTTTGGTCAGTACTCAAGCATCTACCAAGGGCATTCACTCTTGCAAAAGGTGGTCATTGCAGTGACCAATAGCATGTAGTCACTTGTTTGGAAATTTTCTAAGTTTGGAAAATTCGGAAATTTCCCAAAAACAATCGTTAATTCTAAAATTTTCAAGTAAAATTCGGAATTTTCCTGGATTCCAGAATTTCCCGTGACATGTACACAATTTTCTTAACAGATGGACAGAAATTCTCTACTTGGGCAAGTTAGTTGTTTATTTGCAGTATTCACAAAGAATTTTTTAAAAATAAAAATAACAAGGGCGTCGCCGAGCGGCAGACATGTCCGTCACCAGCAATGCCACGCACTTGCGACACCCCGTAGAGTGTCAAATCCTGACACAAAATTGGAAGGGATTCTGTCTTCTAGTTCACGAGATACAGCTTGAAGAAGAAACATATAGCGCAAAGAAGGAAATTTCGGTTTTCAAGGTCACACTTCAAGGTCAAGGTCAGCATGGTGATAATTTATGCTCGGATGTTTTCTTCTCTAGGGTATACAGTACCACACACAATCTGAAGCGCTTCTGTCAAGTACAAATGTGGAAAATATGGCTTAAAACCCAATGTGTAGACCCCTACCACTTTCAAGGCCTACGGATCGCACGGACCGTGACCTTGACCTTGATCGGTATGCCACCATCAGAACGGGCATAAGCCAAAGTACCTTCATGCCAAATTTGAAGACTCTAACACTAACGGTGTGGAAGTTATGGCCCCTGAAAGATTTTCGGTTTTCAAGGTCGTACGCCAAGGTCAAGGTCACGACGGCAATATGGTTTGCGCGGATGCCTTCCTCTCATGGTGACACACCAGCACACACAATTTGACGTGATTCTGTCAACCCGTTCGAAAGATATCCTTGGGACAGACAGAAGGAGAAAAAAATGACCCTCCGATTTTCAGGCTCCAGCGATCTTTTGACCTTGACCTTGACCTTGATCGGTATGCCATCATCAGAACGGGCATAAGCCAAACCACCTTCATACCAAGTTTCAACATCCTATGTTGATCGGTGCCCGAGATATGGCTAAAAATAGATTTTCGGTTTTCAAGGTCGTACGTCAAGGTCAAGGTCACGACGGCAAAATGGTTTGCGCCAATCTCTTCCTATTAAGGAGGCACACCTTCACACAAAATTTGACGCGATTCGGTCAAGCGGTTCGGGAGATATCCTTGGGACAGACAGAAACCCCCCCCCCAAAAACCCCAAACAAACAAAAATACAAACCAGCCCATCGCAATAGTCCGTCTTGGTGACGGACTAAAAATAAATGGAAATTGGGAATTGTAAAATGTAAGTAGCCCTTTTCAAACTGTCTGAATGAAAAATTTTGTTCAATGTAAAGGGAAACGACTCTAGAAGATGAGTAGCGTTTTTAAAGTAACAAGGTGAAAAATGCACAAAAACTACTACTGTACTAGAAACACAGCATTACTCCCTCGTGCCTCCATATCTGAAAACCTGAACTTTCAAAACAAAACAATGTTACTTTTATTTGTAAATTTGCACTTTAAAAAAATGATATTAACAGCTTTACATTCTACCGTATTTCACGGACTGGTACAAGACGCACCTGGTTATAAGGTGCGTCCCCCAAATTGTACACAAAATAAAGATTTTGTTATTATATGTTCTTACTGAGTTACTCATTTTTGAGTCATATTATATTTGGTATTTGGTATATTCTAGTCACAGAGACTTATCTCTGTGAAATTTGGGCTGCTCTCCCCCGGAGAGCGCGTCGCCGCATGTGCAGCGCCTGCCCAATTAAAAAATTGAGGGGAGGCCACAGGGTAAGGAGGGGGTGTGGTCACACTTGGTGGAAAACCTAGCTATCAATTTGGCCATACCAGGCAGCGGGGTTTCTCCCTGCTCTTACCGACTTTCAACTGCCGTGGGATTTTTACGTGCGCGTAAAGCGCACGGGTCAGACTAGCTTTAAGTCCCCATCCGAAGGACTGGACGTTCAGTTCGATTTTCCTGTCAAACTGGAAAGAAAGGGCGAGGAGGCCGGGATTCGAACCCGGGTCACTCACGCTGCAGTCACGCATTACATTTGGCAGGCGAACGTCTTAACCACTCTGCCACCTTTCTCCCTAAGGCTCAGTGGTCTTGGTCTGGGGAAAGTATCGCCTTATAAAGTATGGTATATCGTTTTCTAAGCAGCGCCCCTCACCCTCCCCTTTACTGTGGCTTTTTTCATTGCCATTGCGGATTTTTAGCCCCTTCACTGCCGGCGGCCCTCGTGTGTCATGTCATTGATGATGTCATCACTTTTGATGGCACAGTCCTGGAATACAGTGTTTTTGCCATTGACAGGTCAGGAAAGATATATCCAGGGTTCGCACACATCTGTGTCAAAAAAATTCAAGGACTATTCCAGGACGTTACAAGGACCCTGTACAAACCCTGTATATCTCTAGACCATTTTTCTCAAATTGAGTCTAACAAGTCTCTTATAGTCATGGATGCAACTGGAGAAAATCCAAAAACAGGCAAGGCCGCCCAGGCCCATGGCAGGGTACAGGGGCAGAGCCCCAGTTGGGGGGTCAGGGGGCCAAGCCCCCCTGAAGCTGAAGAAAAAGCAAAATCATACTCAATATGAAGCTTATTCCAGGCTTGTAAAGTGAGAATTCAACACTTGTTCCCCTTGAACTTTGAATCAAATTTTTTTTTTTTTGTCAAAATTTTGAAAAACAGGCGCCATGTAAAGTTCATAATACAAAATCGATAATTTCTCCATTTTCCTCTGGCAGTGAAGGGGTTAATCCATAAGTCTCAGGAAGCAGAAGTAAGAGAAGAGCACTGACCCTCCTCTGCGCTGTTCAGCCAGTCCACAAAGCCCTTCATCTGGTCCAGGAACACGTTTTTTCCCTTGGTGCCGTGGGCACGCTTGAACCAGTGAAGGATCACCTCCTCTGCTAGGACGTCCCCTGTTGACACATCATCATCATCATCATTATCATTATGGGCCTGTTTGAACCAGTGAACGATCACCTCCTCTGCTAGGACGTCCCCTGTTGACACATCATCATCATCATCATTATCATTATCATCATCATTATGGGCCTGTTTGAACCAGTGAAGGATCACCTCCTCTGCTAGGACGTCCCCTGTTGACACATCATCATCATCATCATTATCATTATCATCATGGGCCTGTTTGAACCAGTGAACGATCACCTCCTCTGCTAGGACGTCCCCTGTTGACACATCATCATCATCATCATTATCATCATCATTATGGGCCTGTTTGAACCAGTGAACGATCACCTCCTCTGCTAGGACGTTCCCTGTTGACACATCATCATCATCATCATTATCATCATCATTATGGGTCTGTTTGAACCAGTGAACGATCACCTCCTCTCCGAGGACGTCCCCTGTTGACACATCATCATCATCATCATTATGGGCCTGATTGAACCAGTGAACGATCACCTGTTCTCCTAGGACGTTCCCTGTTGACACATTATCATCATCATAATCATCATCCTCATCATCATCATTATGGGCCCGTTTGAACCAGTGAACGATCACCTGATCTAGAACGTCCCCTGTTGACACATAATAAATCGAACTGAACGTCGAGTCTTCAGATGGGGACTTAAAGCTAGTCTGACCCGTGCGCTTTACGCACGCACAAATTTCACGGCAGTTGAAAGTCACTAAGAGCAGGGAGAAATCCCGCTGCCTGGCATGGCCAAATTGATAGCTAGGTTTTCCAAGTGTGCCCACCCCCCTTCCTCACCCTGTGCTCCCCCACCCCGCCCAGGCCAAACATCGTGCATAGCCGGGCCACCACTACACTGGTAGAGGCCAAACATCGTGCATAGCCGGGCCACCACTACACTGGTAGCGGCCAAACATTGTGCATAGCCGGGCCACCACTACACTGGTAGAGGCCAAACATCGTGCATAGCCGGGCCACCACTACACTGGTAGAGGCCAAACATTGTGCATAGCCGGGCCACCACTACACTGGTAGCGGCCAAACATCGTGCATAGCCGGGCCACCACTACACTGGTAGAGGCCAAACATCGTGCATAGCCGGGCCACCACTACACTGGTAGAGGCCAAACATCGTGCATAGCCGGGCCACCACTACACTGGTAGAGGCCAAACATCGTGCATAGCCGGGCCACCACTACACTGGTAGAGGCCAAACATCGTGCATAGCCGGGCCACCACTACACTGGTAGAGGCCAAACATCGTGCATAGCCGGGCCACCACTACACTGGTAGCGGCCAAACATCGTGCATAGCCGGGCCACCACTACATTGGTAGCGGCCAAACATCGAGCATAGTCGGGCCACCACTACACTGGTAGCGGCCAAACATCGTGCATAGC
>CM065703.1:45977960-46011312 GCA_017654935.2 Phymorhynchus buccinoides | reverse complement strand
AGAGTGGATTCTCTGGTGATTTACTTTAACTCATTCAAAGTTCATTTCCGGCAACATAGTCCGGAATGAATAATGTCAATTTGATGCTTTGCTTCAGGGAAGTACATCTGTGTGTGCACCCATAACCTTGGTCGCTTCTAAACTCGATTCGCTCCCTTAAAACCACAATTTTGCCTCTGACCTTTTGCTTTTGGTAGTGTTTGTTGTGGGGAAACCATCGGTGTAGAGTTTTTCTGGCTAAGTCTATATATGAAAAAGTCTGATCTACCACTTCCCTACACCTACATCTAAACCTGAAATAAAAAACCTGTGGTCTTCTTTCATTTCTTTCTCCTTTTGTTTGTGTAATGTTTTGTGTGGGTGTGTGGTGTGTATGGCTGGAGTGGATTGTGAGTTTTTGTAATATTCAAATATCGTTGCGATGAGTTAAGTCTAGGCTGCTGTGTTCCGTTGGGAATGTAGTGGTATTTGTAGCGTGGTTACACGCATGGGCAACGTTTAATCCTATTCCACTTTTCATAAGATTAGTCTGTTGTGTGTGTGTCATGTGGGGATGGATGACACAACCATTCAACACCCGATATCATTTTTAAACATTCATCTGAAATAAAACTTTGAGATAATAATGAGATGATTGCGAAGAAAAATGGGAGAGTGGTTGAGCACTTTTATGCTTAGATTTTTTTTAAATTTTTTTATTTTGCATTCAAATTGTAATTTCCTCAGATCATAAACCGTGGAGCAAAGCTTACACATGGGAAGTGATAGCGACGGGTTCCAGCGACTCAACTCCAGCATCTCCCGATGCAAAATCCAACTGTAGTGTTGGTCTACTGAGTGTGCTGGGTGTCCATTCACGGATGATGTGTATTGTCCCATGGCAGGGTGTGGGTTTATGCTGTTTGGGGCTCACTTCGTGTTATCTTCCAAAGTGATTCTATAGTATGATAGTTGTTGTTCGGATTTTGTGTGCCTGTGGTGGTGTGTGTTTGCGCCATGGTCTAATCTCCAAACTTTTATAAAAAAAAAACTAGTTGGCATTTTCTCGGGAAATATATAGGCATACATTGTTCAAACTTTGCACACATATAGGCATTGTTTATGAATTTGAATAATTGAAATAACTTAAAACAACACTGTAAACATATAACAAACATATAACATTTTAGATTAGTTGGGTTAGAGAGTATTCAACGGGCAACATGAGTTAAGAAACTCATAAACACTGAAAGCCTCGGTAGCCCATTAGTAGTGTGTTTGTCTGTCATGCCAATGGTTCCGGTTCCGATTGTCGGCACGGGCCACTTTTTTAAAAAAAACCATTTATAGTTGCATCCATCCATTAACAATAGTTTCACTTGTACTTGAAAACGTGGTAAAGGTACCCCCCCTACATTTCTGGTTTAACTATTTTTTTCCGTTTTTACCTGTCTCTTACCAAACATTAAGCTTATTTTATGAACTCTGTTGCAGCCTAATTCACACACTTGTCAATGATACACACTCTTGAATAATTATTTTCAGTCAGCGATAAAGACCATTATCTAATAGGACCACCACCCTATGTATTGCAGTACACTGCGGCATTTGTCACAGTTTTGGTTCGTTGCGTTTTTCCGTCTTATACGGGGGGTAGGGGTCCTATTAGATAATGGCCTTTATCATGACTGCAATTTATTATTCCAAAAAGATAATCATCTGAAAGGGTTCATAAAATACAGCTTAATGTTTGGTAAGAAAGGCAAGAACGGAAAAATGGAAAAAACCGAGAAATGTAGGGGTGGTGGCACATCTTTAACTTATACCGAAAATGTTATTGGCAATCTCGTACTTTAGACACCCCCCCTCAATCTTTTCTTTGTTGTTTCCCACATGTGCCTGTTTCGAGTGAGCATTGAAGGCTTTGCCTCTTTGTTGTTGTTTTTGGTTTTTTGACAGAGTATGTAAATATGTGGAATTGCTGCAATATATTTTCCATCAAGCATTCTTTAAATGAAACCCCACATTCGCAAATAACGAAATGTGCTCAGTTTGTGTGTGTGTTTAACTCCCTTGGGAATGCATGTTATGATTCCTTGCCTTTGAACAGACGAAAGTTCCCCTTTTTCAAACGCTGCATTCATAGCCCTTACAACAACCCCCCCCTATCCTATTCCAAAAACATTTGAAAAATTCAACGGTACCCATCTGAACCCGGACTTTTATTATTTTTCATATTTTTTAACACAAAGGTTGCGTCTTCCAGATCAATCTCTCCTTCTAAACTATGTGCTTCCTCTACTTCTAAACATGGAATATTTTGTACAAGGTCATCTATTTCACAGTCCTCAACATAATGCTTTTCATACAAAGATTTATAGAATGTTTGCACTTCCTGCAAAATGTCTTTTTGATCAGTCAATGACCTTGTTTGTCTGTTAATCTGTTCATACTTTTGCTCACATAGTGTCTTTTTTCTAAACTGCAGAAATAATGTGTTACCTTTTCCCCTTTCTCTATCCACCTGGCGCGTGACCTTAATAAAACACCCTCTATTCTTTTGTCCCTAATCAGTTTAAGTTGATCTTTTTTGGACTCTATTTCTTTAACTTCCACTTCAGTTTTGTTTTCCTTTCTCTGTAACAGCTTAATATCCTCTTCCAATTTGCACTCTTCTTCATTAGTTTTCCTTTTCTTCATTGCAGAATACGAGATAGCCTTTGATCTAATTTTCATGAGTAAAAAGTCTAAAAATATATCATCAGGTACAGACAGTTGTATACCTCAAAATTACATTAAGAACTGGCGTCCGATATCCTTGCTGAACGTTGTCTACAAAATAGGCTCCTCTTGCATTGCCAATCGGCTGAAAATGGTTCTTCCAAAGCTCATTCACGAGGACCAAACTGGTTTTATACGAAACAGATACATAGGGGACAATATAAGGCTTATATACGATACAATAGCTTATTTAGAAGAACATAGCTTACCAGGGTTATTATTAAATATAGACTTTGACTCTGAAAAATCCTTTCACTCTGTCAGTTGGGATTTTATGTTTAAGGTACTGAAAGCATTTGGGTTTGGGCAGGACATTTGTAATTGGGTTGGATCATTTTATAAAAATATTAGGTCATGTATTGTTGTTAACGGTCAAGTTTCCAACTGGTTTGATATTAAACGAGGATCTAGACAGGGTGATCCACTCTCCCCTTATTTGTTCGTTTTAGTTGTTGAAATTCTTGCTATTATGATACGTGAAAATAAATATATAAATGGTATTACAATTAACTTGGAACGCAGAAGAAGAAGAAGAACAATTAATAATGTTGAACATAAACTCTCACAATATGCAGATGACGCTGAATTTATCTTGGAAGGAGATGAAAGACCTTGTATGAACATAACAGATATATTTGGTAGTGAATCTGGTTTATAGATGAACCCAGAGAAAACAGGTGCGGTTTGGTTAGGTAGTCGTAAAACTCACTAGTTCACTGCATGCCCCATTTAGGTCTTGAATGGAACCCATCAAAATTCAAAGTTTTAGGGATATGGTTTACTAATGATTTAAAAGATTGTCCGAGGACAAGTGATAAATTGATATAGTGTTGTTGTTGTTGTGGCCTGTCTGTCGTTTCCGACAATGACTGCCGGGTAGCAGAGAGGACAGATCTTACTATTCTGGCGCGCTGGGCTACAGTTTGTTTACAGTGGTTATGTCTTGCTCAGGGTACATCCCCACTATATCAGCCAAAGGGATTTGAAGACGAGAGTTGGCACTGGGGAAAGTCCCCCTAAAGGCCAACCAATCCCTTTGGCTGCAGCACCAGAGCCGGTGCAAGGGCCCCCTCGTTCGACACTCATAGTCTTCCACGAAAGACTAAACTGTACCACGATATTCCAATAATGTAGAATGTCATTTATAGTGCAGCTCTCATTAATTATTTTACTGTTGGCCCTTTCTACAGGCTAATGTCTACCCGTGATAAAAGCCATTTGAATAAAGAGATATAGTGTACAACAACATTAAAAGAAAATGTATTCACACTTGTTTCAAAGAGCTTTCTCTCTCTAACTTTTCACATTAATTAGATGATGATTGAATGAATGTGTATGTTAGCCCAATTGCGTGTGAATCAGTGAATGTGAGCGCCTTGAGTTTTAATTATTGAAGAAAGGCGCTATATAAATATTATGTATTATTATTTATTATTATTAATCGCTCTTTCACCCCTTCACCCCTCACCCCTCCATGCACACACAGACGCACAACACGTTAAAAAAAAACTGTCGTTACATGGAGGAGTTTCAAGTGGAGTTGTTGTTCTTGTAAATAAACAGTTAGCCCAGTTTGTACAAAAAATTGAAATTGACTGTGAGAATGCTATTGTTGTTAAAATGAATAAATGTGTGTTTGGTTTAGATAAAGATATTGTGTTTGTGGGGTGCTATGTTGTCCCAGAGGGAGGGCCTCTTTATAGGCAGACTAATTTGACAGATGGTGTACTTATGCTTGAGGAAGCCGTGCGAGCGTGCGTACGTGTATATGTTTACGAACATTTGTGTAGTAGGCCTACACTATCTATTCATGCACATGACGGGATTGTATACATTACTCTTCTCCTTTTTCTTTCCAAAACTTACGTGGATGAAAATGTGACTGAAGAATAACACCGATTGTTTATCTATTCCTTCTCATTTTGCTTTTCAGATAATCCATGCCTAACGTTTTTATACAGGACTATCACAACTGTCTAGGAAAGAATGATTGATCGCTTCACAAACAACATGGCTTTTAGGTTTATAAATGACACTACGGAAGCTACTGCTACATTACCAAACGCGTCTAAAGTTCCTAACAATCTGCAAACCGCTTTTCCAAACGTATCTATTCCCGATCCATGGTGTAATGATGCTGTACTTAGTGAGATTGTGCACCTACCGTTGATCAAACCTAAAGATATTATGACTGCAGAAATTGAGTCGACTCTACGCAGGCTCAAAGACAACGTCATGGCTCTCCTGTTTCTGATTGGCTGTCCTGGTAACACTCATCAACATGGCGGTGTTCTACAAACAGGGCATCAAGGATCGGGTCAACCTGTGTCTCTTCGTGCTGTCGCTGACCGACGAGCTGCAGGCTCCGTCATGGGGATTATATCACCGCTGACCAGAGCAGCATGTACGTCTGTGTACACTGACCACTAGCCCATTAGATTCGGTGTCGTGGACACGTTCTTAACTTGCTTATGAAACTGGGGCCTGGCCGGCTTGTTCGGCTTCAATTTCATTTCTTACATCCTTTCTGCCATTATCGCTACTGAAAGATGTCTGTGTATCTCAAACCCCTTGAATCATAATCCAGAAGTCTCCTTCGCAGTTTTCTTCGATGGCGATCATCATCGACGCATGACCTACGTCATGGTACTCATTGTTATGCGTTCATCACCACGTTTCGCTACCGCGTCGGTTGCGTGTATGAGGCCGGCTTCGCAAGCGATCATCAAGACAGGCGTTAGCGGAGCATTAGTTACAGAGTGAGTCAGGAAAGACTGGTGTCGACAACTTAGAAAGTTTTGTACTTCGGCGTTGGTTTACCAGGGGGTGTCATGATATTCTCTAGTCACCACCACTCTCTAATCTCTCATTCTCATCTATCCGCCAGGCGGTGACGTGGCGGGCTGGGGGGACATCCTCCTCCATCACTACCATTTCTCCCCGGGAGGTAGCTCTAACCCAAATTCTGGTCGGCAACTCCATTCGTGTTTCTGGCTTGTGCCTCTGGACCGGTGGCTCTCATTCGCAGTGCTCAGCTGGATGTTTCTTCTATAGGCATGAACACCGGTAACGAGAAGTACTGAACTTTCTTCATGGGCACTCATCTGGCTTGTCCCAAATGTTCACTTACGTGAATTCCAGTCTGAATATCTTCGTCTATTAGATCGATGGGGTTTCGGTACAGGGAGATTTTCTGGACGCTGTGGTGCCGTTGTTGTTGCAGGAGGAAAGTCACACCGATGGAAGCAGGACAATAATAATATCGTGATGGTTGGACGACAGGGTATTGAGTAAAAGTGGAGTAGGGTGGATGGATTGTTTAGGCCTAGATCAAGTGCTAAGTTGGTATACAGACCAAAGAACAACATAAGAATAATTGAACGGACTAGACTGCACTAATTTATGTTTCTACTAGTTGTTCTTTGCCGATCTACGAAGTAGATCGCAAAGGAGTGTGTTTTCGTTCCGGTGTATGTTTTCTTTTCTTCTTTTTTTTTCCTTCTCTGTCTGTCTCAATGATATCTCCCGAACCGCTTGATCGAATCGCTTCAATGTTGTATGGTGCTGTGTCACCATGAGGGAAAGACATCCGCGCATCAATTATCGGCCATCGTGACCTTGACCTTGGCGTATGACCTTGAAACGCGAAACTATTTTAGGGGTCATAACTTCCACAGCCGTTGACTTAGAGTCTTCAAATGTGTCACGTAGGTATTTTTGGGCTTATGGCCGTTCTGATGATTGCGTACCATTGAAGGTCAACGTCAAGGTCCAGGGAGACTGGTTGGCCTTGAAAGTGGTAGGTGTCTAAAAACTGGGTATTAAGCTTTATTTTCCACATTTGTGCTTACCAGAAGCGCTTCAGATTGTGTGTCGTACTGAAAAACCTAGAATAGAAAACATCCGAGCATAAATTAATGCCATGTGCTGACTTTGACCTTGAAGTTTAACCTTGAAAAGCAAATTTTCCTTCTTTGTGCTATATATTTCTTGTCCAAGCTATATCTCGTGAAGTAGATGACATAATCCCTTCAAAGTTTCTGTGAGGCTGTGAGACTCACAGTGTAACACATTCGTACATAAATTATCCTCTCGGAAATAGAAAGTCGCCGAGCGACATACATGTTTCCGCTTTTCTCCAACTTCATATATCTCGTAAAATACTGTGTATGAATCACTCCAAAGTTGTATGTGGGGATGGAAAAAGTGGAGTAGAAGACATTGCAGTACCATTTATTCCATGGGAGATTTCAATATCGCCGAACGGCAGATATGTCTCCGAGTTAAGGGTGTACAACCCATTGTTTAAGGTGTACTCCTATTAGGGTGTCGCCCCACAAAATAATGTGTGCACATCCTGGTACAGGAGGTTGTCCTAATGCTAAAAGTAAAAGACATTGTAGCACAAAATTTTCCACGTGGGGCTTAAAAAATGTCGCCGAGAGTGCGGAAACAGGTTTGAGTTTTAAGGGTGTGCACCCCACCAATTAATGGTGTGCATCCCAGAAAAAGATTTGCACCCAGTCAAGGGTGTGTAGGTGTATCACCCAAAGGTCACAAGGAGGACGGGGACCTAAGATGTGAGGGGGAAGGGAAGTATAGGGCGAGACATGTACAAGGCGTAACCGGCAAAAGACATATCTGCTGCTCGGCGATGCCCTTGTTTATATAGTATGTATGCATGGGATTATGTTTTCCTAGATGCATGACTTTACATGTTTGACTGTTTTGCGTTCGCGCAAAAGAATAAGAAGAAAAAGATAATGGCAGCTCCACCGGTAAGTGAACTTTGTGTAGCTAAAGTGGACATTGTATCTGTTGGTCTCCCTATTCCGTTGAGTTAATGGAGCCTTCAACGTAGCCATTTCAAGATAGGGTAGGGGGGCCATAGATCAAAGTAGTGGTGCAAGTGAAGGGCGGAAGCTGTGCCGGTCGGGGTTCATCCCCGGTGACCGCTACAGTAGCCAGATTGGTCTTACCCAGATACTACGAAATAAAGGTCTATGGTCCATAAATGTGCACACACACACACACACCACTAGGGAATAGGATTAAATAGACTTTTTTTCTTTTTCATTTCTTTTCTTCTTTATTTAAAAAACATTAATTAGGAAGCATTGCGCAACCTCAATAGGTCACTTATAGTCTTTTTAGACGGCATGACTAAAATATTTGAAGATTGAAGACGTCAGTCGACTAGAACCATTCTTAAAATCAGTCGACCAGAACCATTCTTAAAATCAGTCGACCAGAACCATTCTTAAAATCAGTCGACCAGAACCATTCTTAACATCAGTCGACTAGAACCATTCTTAAAATCAGTCGACCAGAACCATTCTTAAAATGGATTTTGCCACAATGGTGTGGCTTCCTTCCGAAAAGCAGTCACAGTCACTGCTCGTCTTCTTTCTTTAGAACATCCTCCTTCAGCTTGCTGAAGATAATGAAATTGTTATAAAACTGGGGTACAGAATTTTCCCAGTCTGGCTAGCTACCGTCACGGTACGGAAGGAGAGGGGGGTGGGGGGCAGAACTTTGAAAAGATGAAGAAGGCGGAGAGGGGATTTGGATGGGGTGGGTGGGTTGTTTGGGCTGGCTCATGGGGATTGGGGGAAAATTGCCAATTATCTCATGACATAAAGCAAATTTCAGTCAAATTTTGCCCTTGAGGGAGACGAATGCTAAAACATTAGCACTCGTCTCATGGGCACAATTTTACTGAAATTTGCTTAATTTCATGAGAAAATTGGCATGGGCTTCATACCCACCCAAGCGATTTTTACCCTGTGTTCCACTACTGCAGTATGCATAAGCCATTACCCTGGAATGATATGGAATAGGGTTAGGTTTGTAATAGGGTTTAAAATAGTGTGAGTAGGGATAGGGGAACATCCTGCTATCACAACCCTTTGGTAGTCGTATTTCTTTCGATAACGTAGTGATAGCACTACACTCCCTTAATTCTTGAATGTATGTAAGTCTACTTTTTTTTTCTATCTTGCTTAAGACCACACAACATGCATAACACGCACGGCGCGCAACTTCACACCACTCGCACACGCAATACGCACCAACCACCACACACAGCCACACTCCAACACCATTCCTAAATATAACAAGAGGGAAGATGGTTGCAATAATTCAATAATTCGATTCCCAGAACACGGTTTTCTTTTTCTTTCAAAACGTGTTTCTCCTTTCCTTTCGAAGTAGGTAGCGTTAATCTGAAGTAAGCTGACCTTGATCCGATGCAGAATCTATCGCCTACTGAGTTTTACCAACAGCCAGACTATAAAGTTACCACCTCCTTTAAATATTAACTTATGAGAAAACCTTGGACCAATAAATACTCCTTAGCCTACTGAACCTTAACAACAGTAAGTCTATAAAGTTACCAACTCTTCTAGTTACACATAATATCAGGAAGTGTAGTCTCTTACCTATGTCGACAATAACAAAATCACTGTGATTAACAGTGTGTGTTGTGTGTTGTGTGTGTGTGTGTGTGTTGTGTATGTGTGAGTAGTGCGTGGTAAGCCGAGATATATTTTAGGCGCGCATGCGCATGTGTTGTGGAGTGCGAGTTTTTATCAATCAATTATTCAATTCAATGTATTGTCTTCAAACAGAAGAGATTTGTTGCCCGGCTTGCGCATAAAATACAGAATATATAATTGTAAAAGAACATTTCGTTAACTGGTCAGTTACACAGCATACATTGAAGAAGACAACTCTACACAAACAACAGGCACAAGTAGATAACATGGAAACGATGAAAGTTAACAGGAGCACACACACACACGCCCATGCACACACACACACACACAAAATATAGTCTTTAAAACTAATAATAATACTAACGGATATTTATATAGCGCTTTATCGGAGCACAAAGCGCTTTACAAATCAGTATGAAACACTCACACACGCAAAACACACACGCACGTACGTGCACGCACGAGAGTGAACGTGTTCTTGCACACAGACATACACACACAGACCCACACACATTTCATCAAGCACACAGAAAACACTTTCTTACTGAAACGCACACAAACTTAACTCAAACATACACTTGTACAAACACACGCACACCGCACACGCACACGTACACATACACACACACGCGCGCGTGTACTCACATACACAAATCACTCACGTGTACTCACACTCACAGACACATACTCATCACACCTCTCCCCCCCCCCCCCTCCCCCCCCCCCCCCTCTAGCCGAACACAATCTCTCCTGCACACGCATAAACTCATACACATGCAAGCAGATATACCCAAACAGAACACACACAACACACTCACACACCTGCTTGGAAGCGCAGCCGTGGGCGCACACACACTCACATTCGCACACACGCTCAAAAATTACATACACACACACACACACACACAAATTACATACTTACATACGGACCATACGGAACATCCAATCGCACACTCACCTGCGCCGCCCGCACGCACAACGGCACGGCACGCACACACTACATACACACACAACACACTACAACACACACACACACACACACACACACAAGTCGCCCACACACTCACACGCACACGTGGGGATGGGGGTGTTATTGGAAAGACTGCCGGGGAACAAATGGGTTTTCAGGTTTGTTTTGAAGGATACTAAAGATTGACTATGTCTGACAGCAGAAGGCAATGGATTCCAGAGTTTTGACTGCTGATGATGTAAAAGCTCTACCGTCGTGCCTATCACGTTTACATTTTTGTAATCGAAAGATCCTATTGTCATTTGCTGAGCGGAGATATCGAGATGAAACGTAAATTTCAAGAAGTTCAGAGAGGTACATTGCGGTGATGTTCCCGATATGATCTGATAGCAGAGACAGGCCGCTTTGTAGTTTATTCTTTGTTGAACGGGTAGCCAATGTAACTCTTTAAGTAGAGGTGATGTGTGTTGAAGACGCTTGGCTTTGAAGACCATTCTAGAAAAACAGCAGAGTTTTGAAGTTGTTGTAAGGGTTTGAGAAGCGCCTGTGGGCAACCAAGTAGAAGGGAGTTGCAGTAATCTAATCTAGACAAAATGTATGAAGTGACTAGCGTTTTGGTTGCCTCAATAATAAAGATAGCCCTTTAGTTATATACACTATGCATATATTAAAAGCAAACAGTAGGCCTATAAATAGAGAAAGGATAATACTGTAGATGCCTTGGTATCACAAGTCAACTAATCATAAAAGGGGAATGTGTGTGCGTGCGTGTGCGCGCGCGTGCGTGCGTGCGCGCGCGCGCGCGCGCGCGCGCGCGTGTGTACGTATGCTAACTCATGGATGTGTATGTGTTCGAATGTGTGTATACGTGTTTGTTTGTGCGCGCGCGCGCGTGCGTGTGTGGTGTGTGTGTGTGTGTGTGTGTGTGTGTGTGTGTGTGGTGTGTGTGTGTGTGTTTCTTTCCTGTCGCGCGCATGTGTGCTTCTTCCTGACAGCTTTCAAACTAAAATCAAAACAACAATTTGAATGCACTCAGCATTTATTACTTTTATTTCCAAGCAGACCCCAATGTGTTTATTTTATTTATTGTTATTATTATTATTCCATGCAGATCAACAACAACAAAATGACATCAATCCCACAACAATCAAGACCACAAGCATTTCCACCACATCAGATCATTGAAGTTGTTTGGGACTTCAAATAAATTCAAGCGAAGTAGCATAATATTATTGTTGGTGTTTTTTTCTTCAAAACCATTTAGGGGTGGTTAAAATGTTTGTTTGATAACTTTTTTTTCGATACGTATTAAGAAACAAACAATTTTTATTTTCTGCTCAAGGCCGTTACGTCATGTAAAAATGAATGTTTAGCTTGATTTTATAAACCAAATCATTTTTTCAGTTTGAGGCAGCTTTTACGAATATCTTCAACGAGATTTAGTTTTCATGAGGTTTTGAAATAATCACCTGAAAAAAATGAAAGGTAGACTAGTAGCTATCAAATTATACAGAGTTGATTGTAAACTAATGTTGTTTTCAAAACAAACTGTTTTACTGACATAAGAAGTAATTTTCTATGATAAGAAACAAACTATTTACTGACATTGGAACTAATGCATAAAGAAACAAACTATTTACTGACATTGAAACTAATGTTGTATTAAGAAACAGACTATGTTACTGACATTGGAACTGATGTTGTATTAAGAAACAGACTATTTTACTGACATTGAACTAATGTTGTGTTCAGAAACAAACTATGTTACTGACATTGGAACTAACGTTGTATTAAGAAACAAACTATTTTACTGACATTGGAACTAATGCATTAAGAAACAAACTATTTTTTACTGATATATATTTGAAGTTCTCTTAGATAGCACCCATCTTACTGACATGACCCCTATTCCATTATAGAAAACAAACTATTTTACTGACATTACAGTCCATGTTTTATTTGCTGACAAATTATTATAGTGATATACTAAAGATGTTCCATTAAGACATACACTATTTTCGTGACTTTATAACCCATGTTCTATTAAAAACTAAGATCTTCTATTGATATTATAGCTCACATCCAATTAAGAAAAAAACACTATTTTCATGACATTATAGCCCATGTGCCATTGGGACAAAAATCATTTTACTGCTGTTGAAAACGATGTTCTAAATATTTTCATTTGTTAATTTTACAAATAAGTTGCTGAATAGTGTATTCAAGATTATATTTTGAAGCTCAGTTTTACACGTTATTTGCTGAAAACTCTTATAAATGTTTTCAATTGTAGCTGCTGAAAACATGTTTTTTTCAACTCTACTTTATGTTCAGTCACTAAAACCTGTTTTTGAATATTTTAACCTATACTTTAAACATTAACTCCTACAGTCTTCCTTGTGTCTTCAACCTATAACTTTAGACATTCAATAGCTAAAACAAATGCATCGAAGTATTCTAAACTTTTTCACGGAAATCTAATTTTCTATAAGTTCTAATTCTACAATTTCAAGGAGTTTCGCTGAAACATCCTTTACTGACAACCGCGTGTGAACAACTCTTGATAGAAAGTAGTGGCTTCGTTTCCACAATCCTTATCGGCTTTCACGCAGAGATGGAAGGCTCTGAAGGCATCCCCCTTATTCCCCCCTTTGGCACTGTCCTCCATACACTGGGCTTCATCAGGATTCAGAAAATGGTCGCAGGCTTGCAAAGCATGCTTCCGGGCAGCATCCGAGAAGCACGTCCGTTTGAAAAGGTCAGTTACATCAGAGCAGTCAGGACTGAAACAATAAGGAAAGAAGGAAAGCGTGAGTGAATGGGTTGGTCATTCTAACTCCTGATCAGTTGGGATTTTTTGTTGACGCAACCGCTCACACCACGCCTTGTCCCCGTCAAGTCAGGGAGTATCACAAAGGCATGACTCTGCATTGTGTGGTCACGCCTGGCTAGGCCTGTGGCTAGGCCTGGCTAACTGTACAGCCCTTTTTTTCTCTCTCTCTCAAGTGTAAACATGCTAAAATATATTTCCGGCTCCAATAACCTTGACCTTTGACCAATTAATCATGAAGAACGCCTAAAATGGCTAAATCTACCAAGCTTGGAATATAGAGGGATGCGAGGAAACATGATAGAAGTTTATAAAATGTTGCATGGTTTGTATGATTCCTCAACTACTGCACCTCTTTTCCATTTATCTAGTCATAATACTACTCGGGGTCACAATTTTAAACTAACCAAAAACACTAACCAACACTAGACAGTTTCATTCATTCTTTACTAATAGAATAACAAATTTATGGAACAATTTATCATTTGATACCGTCAATGCACCTTCAGTAAATGCATTTAAAAATTGAATTGACAAAGAATTATCTAAACATACTTTTTCTACCAATTTGGATGTATATGAAAAACAAAGCTAAGTGTTAGTATACACTCATGCCAAAATAAATCCACGGGCAAAAAATAAAACAACATTGATATCTGATGCAAAAATCACCACTAATGAGGGCAAAAGGCTTATAGCCTATAGCCTTATGTGATGTGATGATGTGATGTAAATAAACTTCATCTTCGCACTTGGCCTCGGTCACCCACCTATCTATGCAGATGCAAAATTAACCCACATGCTACCACGATCCAATGGACGGGATCAGTCAATTATCCCTCCCCCCCCTCCCACCTCCTCCGAACCTGTAGTGCAGCTTTGCTATAATGTCATCATTTTACTGTATGGACAGTTGAGGAGAGGCATCAACAGAATTATGACGTCAAACACGCTCCATACACGGAAACCAACTGCGGGCTATATGCCATGCCGCTCCTGCGGCCTCGCAATAAGTTGAGGTGATACATTTTTAATGTGTCGTCTGAATTCGGTCAATACCATGGCATAAAATGATTTGGTATTTTGGTATGTGGTACTTTATAGTCACAGAGGCGTCTCTGTGAAATTCGGGTTGCTCCCACCTGGAGAGCGCATCGCAGCCAGAGGCGCGCCACCCATTTCTTTTCTATTTGCGTGCGATTTTTGTGACTGATGCGGAAGGAAAATGGGGGGGGGCCCCAATGGGGTCACTTTGGACCAAAAAAGAATTAATGACAACGTTTTCGTTGCCACTGGGCTTAACACTATTGTGACTGGCACCGCATCAGTGAAACCACTCTGCTGGCCTGAGGCTGCACTGGAAAAAATTATTGTTGAATGACTGCTTGTGATCAAACATTGTTTAAGAGCCTAAATGAAGTCTAAAATGCACCAAACGTTCTGTATTTTATGAAACATGGATGCTTAATCAAATGTTATGCTTTGTGAACATATTGCATGAACGATGTACAGCCGACATGCTGCTTGACTTTCAGACTTCGAGATCGAACTCCGCGAAGAAATCGAACGATTCTGCCGAAAACAACACTTTTTGATGTCACATTCTCACATTCTCACTCTAGAGTACTCGCACAGCTGGGCACTCACTGTTCAAATTAATCAGTACTTACATTATTTTCACAACTTTCATCCTTAAAACCTGACTGATTGCCAGCATTACTTTCATCTTCATCAAGTTCGAGCAACCAAACAATCTCCTCGCCACTCAGACCTCTAAATTTTGACAATTTTCGTGCAAAAATCTCCTCAAATTTCGACTGCACACGGAAGAGCAATTCCATTTCCGTTTCAGTATTCCGGGGAAGTAACTGTAAAATCAAACAAGAAAAGTCCGCTGGTATAGTAGAGAGTTTTGTACCTTAGACCGTTGTACCTACGATTGGAGGTTCCCGGCAGATAGAGATGGTCTGCGGAACCTACGATCGGAGGTTCCCGTCAAATGGGCGCACGGGACCTCGGTTAATCGTCTCATCCGAAAGACTCCACGTTCAGACCGTAAGGCCTAGTGCAGAGTGAGAGGAAAAAATCCCCCGTACCCAGGTTCGAACTTGGGTTTACTTGACACGAGGCGAGCGCGTTACCACTGTGCCACTCTACAAGCGATAACGCAGTGACTGTGCACTCACTCGTCATTGCTGACTGACTGCTTGAGGAGCCCGAAGAGGATGATCTGCTGGGTGGTGAGGCCCGTGGTGTCCACACTGCCCCAGGTGGTGTCCGTGAAGGTGGAGCACAAACTTCCCGGAAACTGCGTAAAGGCTGGCGGCTGGACCGAACTGTCCACCTGCAAGAAACCATCACAGTGGGCATGGTTTGTGTGCTTCCTGATAGTATTTGTGTGCATCAGGTCCCTTCAAACGTTTTGTAGCAAGAAAATCCTGAGAAAGGACTGTGTTTGTTTGCCACGTACGGTGCCATTCACTTCGCCTACGTATGTTTCGCCTACTCTTTGACGTATGTATTCTGCCGCTTCATTTGCATTTATTGTGTCGGCTGTCTCGTTTTGCCCCCACTAAGTTTCACCCATGGCATCCCTAGCATTTGCCAGCACATAAGATGGTTATAAGTCTTTCGTAAAACATTTCTCTGTTTGTTTACTTTTGAACTTACTGTTTTTATTAAACCCAGAGAGCACTGCAATCTTAGAACGAAGGTGTGTGAGTCTCTCTCTCCCTCTCTCTCTCCCACCATCTTTACAGTTTAGAAAATAATGTCCCACATGTACCTATTCCAGGTCGGAGAACGTTAAACGGATTTTCATCAAGCATCAGGTACCTTCGTTTTGAGGCAGGTCCATGTCTGATACTTGTGGAAGTGCATCGCAACGAGGACCTGACCCTGAACGTTGTAGACATAGAGGTTGGCGGTTCCCGTGTTCGCAGTGCTGCTGAAGTTGGTTACCACTTTGTCAGAATATTCTGGGGGCAGTTGAGTAGCCAGGTCCTTCCAAGGGTCAGCTCTTTCTCCCTGGTCAAAAACATCATTAGAAAGCATAGTAGATAAATGGCTAAAACTGCAGAAAGAAAACGCTTGAGCAAATGGTCAGATCAACATGAGAAAACTTCATAGATAAACAGCTAAAAATGCATACGATATATAGAAAGGTGAATGGCTAAAATTTCATAAGAGGCACAAATTGACGATTTTGAAAGAAAAGAAGAAGTCCTTCGGGCAGATTTAGAGCTGGCCAAATACAGAGTAGCTCTAGCCGGTAACGGAAACAATGATGGTGACATAGACAAACTATAACCTTACAATCTACAACGTGCCAGAACCGAGAACGAAAGCACGACCGACTGCAAAGAAGCGGTTTTAAAGATGTTCCACAATAAGCTTGACCTTCGTCACATCCAGAAAACCACATCGACGCCGTGCATTGCCTGGGGAACAAGCAGAAAGGTCAGTCCGCGCCAAGGGGCATCATTGTCCACTTCATATTTATTTTTTGGGATTGTGGATGAGATCTGTCTGTGTGGGTTTCTATGGGTTGCGGCCATTTGCCCCCAGGCCATCCACCCCGGCCTTTTGCCACCTAGGACTTTTGCCCACCGGCCTTTTGCCACCTAAGATTTTTGCCCATCAGCCTTTTGCCACATAGGACTTTTGCCCACCAGCCTTTTGCCACCTAGGACTTTTTTCCCACCAGCCTTTTGCCACATAGGACTTTTGCCCATCAGCCTTTTGCCACATAGGACTTTTGCCCACCAGCCTTTTGCCACCTAGGACTTTTGCCCACCGACCTTTTGCCACATAGGACTTTTGTCCACCGACCTTTTTGCCACCTAGGACTTTTGCCTACCAGCCTTTTCCCCCCCCCCCCCCCCCCCCCCCCCCCTCTCCGTCTCAATGTGTCCCCGTCTCACGTTGCGTCGATTTCACGATTTATGCATCTCACGATTTATGCATTTCATTTAATACTGAGTACTGAGTTCAATACACTCCCATGCGCACGCGAGCGCACATAGGTGTGTGTGTGTGTGTGTGTGTGGTGTGTGTGTGTGCGTGTGCGTGCGTGCGTGCGTGTGCGTGCGTGCGTGTGTGTGTGTGTGTGTGTGTGTGTGTGTGTGTGTCTGCATGTGTCTGTGTGTGTGTGTGTGTGTGTGTGTGTGTGTGTGTGTGTGTGTGTCTGTCTGTCTGTCTGTCTGTCTGTCTGTGTGTGTCTGTGTGTGTGTGAAGGATATTTTATCATGTTGGTATTACATTTGGCCAATGTGAATAAATGATTAGGGGCGACTTATTGATATAATAATAATAATAATGAGGAACATTTATATAGCGCCCATCCTACTATGTAGGCTACAGGGCGCTTTGCACATAATTGAAATGGAATAAAAACATGAAACAAAAATCCAATAACATCAGCAGACAAAACAATACACATATCAATCAGCAACAGCAACTGCTGTGACTACTACTACTACTAACTACTACTACTACTATTACTACTACTAATAGGCCTAATACACGTATGCATTGTCACACAATTCACAAGCATGAAATAACAGCATAATATTCACAACAACATACGCACAAAAAAAACACACCACACACACACACCCAGCACAGCACACACACACACACACACACACACATACACACGCATGCACGCGCACGCACACACACACACACACCATGCATACATACACTCATATAGGGGCCTACATTAACGCATCACACGCATCACACACACACACAAAACATGCGCATGCACACACACACACACACACACGTGCGCGCACGTACGCACACCTACACACACACAGACACACACACGCACGCAGCGCGCGCGCGCACACACGCACAACACACACACACACACACCACACACAGAACACGTGATGACACACATACACATAACAAAAAAAATATGGTAATCAGAGGAAGAACGAAGGCTACGGGCAGGAACGTAGATCTGGAAAAGGTTGCAAAGATAGGCTGGTGCGTCTTTTGTAACGATTTTGTAGCAGAGGCAGGCAGATTTGTATTTGATTCGGTATTCGATTTTGAGCCAGTGTAGTTTCATTAAAAGATCTGATGTATGGTGCCGTTTTGGTACTCTGAATACAAGGCGCGCGGCAGAATTTTTAACACGTTGAAGAGGTTGGAGAGAGGTTGTAGGAAGGCCTAGGAGGAGGGCATTGCAATAATCTAATCTAGACAGAATACAGGAAGTGACAAGTGTCTTTGTGGCATCTTCAGTCAGGAAGGGTCTAATTGAACTAATGCGACGGATTTCAAGAAAGCAGGCTTGACAGATTTTGGTAACGTGTTGTTTCAAAGATAGCTCAGAGTCAATATGAATGCCGAGATCACGAACGCACGACATAAACGTAATTTCGTTGGAACAAAGCTCTATAGAGGGTGGGAGATTTTGAGCATGATTTTGTCGAGCAAACTGGATAGCCTCTGTTTTATCATCATTTAACTTAAGTTTGTTGGTTGACATCCAATGTTTGATGTCAGAAACACAGTCTTCAAGTGTTTGGACAAGTTGGTGGTAGTTTCCATGTATGTCAGAATGTTCGAGCTGGGTCTCGTCGGCGAAAATTTCGTGCTGAACAGAATGTCTATTAATTATCTTGGACAATGGTGTTGTGTGCATGATAAAAAGTACAGGCCCAAGTACTGATCCCTGAGGAACGCCAAAGTCAAGAGACATTTTAGATGACTGCATATTTTCAATGAGAACAGATATATAGTACCTGTCATGTAATTTGTACCACATGGTTTCATAGCAAACGGTAGCAGATAGAGGGTTAATAACTGTGTGTGAAGTTTGGACAATGAGTGGGAAACATTTTATGACAACCAAAATGCAACAAAGCGGAAAACCGTTTGTAAGGCCAACGAACAGTCATTTTGGCAGCATCTGATGATATTTGGGGTATTGCTTTTCCCCTTGTTATCCAATGCACCAATACAAAAATTAAAACTCTAAATGCCACTCAACAAATCGTTAAAGTGTTAGGGTCAATGTTGTCCATTTTGTAAATTAAAATATTCAAAGCAAAAATAACTGAGCCATATTTATGCAATTCGTACCTCTGTCATGTAATTCGTACCTCCTACGTCTTTTCAATGGCGCAGCCACAAAAATGCATTCAAAAGCCTGTTTTAAGTGACTTCAAACTTTCGATGAGAAAAAATTACATCACAGAAACTAACTGGAACATTTAGAAGAAAGAATGACCTATAGTTAAAGCCAAGTCACGAGCATCCTACCGTTGAATTAGTGCTATAAACCCCCTGGTACGATATCAGTAACTTGGTGGTACGAATTCCGTAACAGTGTCTTGTAATTCGTACCTTTTGAAGAAAAAAGTATTCTTACTATTAAGCCAAAAGTATAAACCTTTTATTTTAATTATAGTAGACAGCTATAGCCCTCTACCAGCAGTATCCATGTTGAAAGTTTTATAGCTTTTAGATTACTTGCCCTTGAGATAGAGATCTCTATCCTTAATATCAATAAGTGTCCCATACTTGTATTGTGGTCTTACAATGTGGCATACATGAATGTGCGTGTCTTGTGCTAAGCAGAAATGTGTCCGTGTATTTATCCATCGTCTGTCCGCCTGACCCGCCTAATGGCCGGGGGGCAGAAGGCCTAGGTGGCAGAAGACCGGGGGGCTAATGGCCGGGGGGCAGAAGGCCGGGGGGC
This sequence comes from Phymorhynchus buccinoides, assembly GCA_017654935.2. Lineage (NCBI taxonomy): Eukaryota > Metazoa > Mollusca > Gastropoda > Neogastropoda > Raphitomidae > Phymorhynchus > Phymorhynchus buccinoides. Next base: position 45,991,534 of record CM065703.1, on the reverse strand, counting down.
AAAAGGCCTAGAACCAAAAAGTAATCTTACACGAAATGCAATCTTACCAAATGCAATCTTACCAAAATGTAATCTGACCAAAATGCAATCTTACCAAAATGTAATCTTAACAAAATGTAATCTTAACAAAATGTAATCTTACCAAAATGCAATCTTACCAAAATGTAATCTTACCAAAATGTAATCTTAACAAAATTCGGGTGAATCTTACCAAAATGCAATCTTACCAAAATTCATCTTACCAAAATGCAATCTTTACAAAAATTCATCTTACCAAAATGCAATCTTACCAAAATTAATCTTACCAAAATGCAATCTTACCAAAATGTAATCTTACCAAAATGATCTTACCAAAACATTATCATACCAAAATGCAATCTTACCAAAATATTATCTTACCACAATACAGACTTACCATAAATGCAATCTTACCTCAATGTAATCTTACCAAAATGTAATCTTTCCAAAATGCAATCTTTCCCAAATGTAATCTTTCCAAAATGCAATCTTTCCAAAATGTAATCTTTCCAAAATGTAATCTTTCCAAAATGCAATCTTACCAAAATGCAATCTTACCAATTACAGTCTTACCAAAACAAAGCTTTACCAAAATTGCTATCTTACCAACATGCAATCTTACACAAAATGCAATCTTGCCAAAACGTAGTCTTACCACAATACAGCCTTACCAAAATGTCATCTTACGCCCTGCTTTCATGGTGACCTCAGTTTCGATTAGCAATCCGGTGTATGCCCTTGGTGCGTTTAGGTCAGTCATGGGAATCAGTGTGTTCTGGGGAGCTGTCGTTGGACGGACGTGGAGGCGCCCTCGGAGGAGGACCTCACTCACGCTGGCTACGCGACTAAGACAAAATTGTCGTCAGTAGGGGGCTTAGTAGGTGGTGTCCTGAACAGGCTCCACTGAACTCCACCGAAGTGACTCAGCAGCAGTGCAGTGTCTCCTCTGTTGGTTGCCTCATGATGGCCTAACATAGATTCGCTCCCGTTGGACCACTGGTTTCTGATTCTTTGACTTGAGCAAGCCGGGGTGTGGCTGCGAGTTGGGATTTGGAATGAGCGGCGTGGGAGCAACGGCCACTGTACGGCCCAGAAGATGGGACCAAAAAAAAAAAAAAGTAATCTTACGTAAAACGTAGTCTTACCGCCATTGCCTGCTCAATCAAGCCAACGTTGGTCTCGTAGACGACGTTTATGTGTGCATTGGACTCGGCAGGCGAGATATTGATGTGAACACGAACGACATCGACGTAATAGCGGCCATTGAGTGTCGCCATGGCACTCTGTGCTTCGATGTACACATCGACGTCGTCGCCACTGAAAATAAGGATGATGCTGATAATAATTTGATAGCAGAGAAGTTGATAGCAGAGAGGAAAAGTCTGCACCAACAGAGACACCGTGCTACCGCTGACATCAACGCACTCTACCAGGAGTACATTGAGAAGGACTGGGAAGTGAAGCGAAGCGTGCAAAAGGACAAGCGAGCCTGGTTTGACGACCAAGCTGAAGAAGCCCAGAAAGAAGCGACCGGACCAGTGAAGGCTAAGGACGTCACGCTGTTGTCCAAAGGAGAGGTCAAGCTGGCAAGGTGGGCAGAGCATTTCAAAGAGGTTCTCAACAGGCCAGAACCAGCTTCGCCAGCGGATATTCAAGACCCACCCGACCTTCTGCCAATCAATACAGATGACTTCTTAGAAGAGGAAGTAAGAAAGGCCACCAAGTGCCTGAAAAACAACAAGGCGCCAAGATTGGACGGAATCTCTGCAGAGATGTTGAAGTCACGTGGTGAGAGCATTGTACATTGTGCAGACTCTGCAACCAGGTGTGGAACTCAGAAGTGCCCGAAGACTGGAAGGATTACCTGTCATTACCTGCATTCCAAAGAAGGGAAACCTGACTGAATACAACAACTGGAGAGGGGTGACTCTCCTTTCCATCCCAGGCAAGGTCTACTGCCAGCTTATCCTGAACAGAATGCGGGATGTAGTAGACAGGGAACTCCGGGAACAGCAAGCAGGATTCAGACTTAAGCGCTCCTGTGCTGAGCAGACTTTCACGCTGCGACGCATCATCGAAAGCTGCAACGAGTTCCAGGTGCCCCTTGCAATCAGCTTCATTGGCTTTACTAAGGCATTTGACAGCATCCACAGGCCTTCGTCATGGGGCATCATGAGAGTCTATGGCATACCACCAAAAGTTGTCTTGGCTATAGAGAACATCTACAGGAACTCGAGATGCTGTGTCAGAACAGAAGATGGATACAGTGACTGGTTCGAAGTGCTGACGGGGGTCCATCAGGTTTATAAAGAGGAGTTAGAAAGTAATGAATTTAAAGCCATGTTATCAAAAGCTAGTGCTAGTTATTAGAAAGTGTTGATAATGCTGTAGATGTTTTTACTAAAGCATCGTATGGCGCTGCTGCCTGTATGGTGCTGCTGCCTGTATGGTGCTGCTGCCTGTATGGCGCTGCTGCCTGTATGGCGCTGCTGCCTGTATGGCGCTGCTGCCTGTATGGACTGCTGCTGCCTGTATGGTGCTGCTGCGTGTATGGTGCTGCTGCGTGTATGGTGCTGCTGCCTGTATGGCGCTGCTGCCTGTATGGTGCTGCTGCCTGTATGGCGCTGCTGCCTGTATGGTGCTGCTGCCTGTATGGAGCTGCTGCCTGTATGGTGCTGCTGCCTGTATGGTGCTGCTGCCTGTATGGCGCTGCTGCCTGTATGGTGCTGCTGCCTGTATGGTACGAACGGTTGGAAAAAAGGAAAGAGTATAAAACGACTGGTTCGACCTAGAACAATGCTGATCATGAGGCATAAAACTACTTTAGAGGCAGTCTCTGTGAAATTCGGGTTGCTCCCACCTGGAGAGCGCATCGCCGCTTGCTTGCAGCGCCACCCTTTTATTTGGGGGAGGAGAAAGGGAGTAGACTCACGAAATCTTGGCTATCAATTCGGTTCATACCAGGCAGCACATGGGTCAGACTTGGAACGCAGCACCCTTATACTTATAGAACAGTTGTCGTAACAGCAGGAGAAAGAGAGAGAGAGAGAGAGAGAGAGAGAGAGAGAGAGAGAGAGAGAGAGAGAGAGAGAGAGAGAGAGCGAGAGACACAGAGAGAGAGAGAGAGATGAGAGAGAGAGAGAGAGAGAGAGAGAGAGTGTGTGATTTGTGTGTGTGTGTGTGTGTGTGTGTGTGTTTTGTAAATGTATGTGTGTTGTGTGTGCACGAGAAGGTTCAGTTTATGTCTTTGGAAGACTGTATTTAATGCGATGACTCATCAACGAATTTCAAATTCAAAATTAAAACAAACACAACAAGAAGGCGTGGCTCTTCTTTTTTTTTAAATCCAAGCAACGGTAAGAATGTATTAAACAATGTCATCACCATAAGCTATGACATGCAACTCTAACATTTAAGTTTCCATTCAGGGGCACGAATAATAAATAATGTCCCCACTGTGGGGACACCAGGGGGTCCTTTGCATAACTAGTTCTCCCATCTTCTGGAAGTTATGTGCTCTGTAACGTCCTCTAAACTGTCACTCTCTTTGACTCTTGCCTTTTCCCTTTGCTTGCTGTCATCTACTTTCTGTCTGCCTTTCCGGTCCATTCTCCTGCCTTTTTTTTTTCAATAAACACTTTCAAAAAGATTTCCTCCAGCCGAAGTCGGACATGCTGGGCCTAATTATTTCTTAGTTAGGCGCATAAAACGGCAGCATGGACGCATCTGCGCTCTCATAATTGACAGGAAACTGTCTGAGCGATCGAAGAAGAAGAAGTATATCAATCATTTGTTATGAATTTTTGAGCGAAACAATCTTACACTTTCACGTCAAATCGTGATGTGCCAAGCATCCGGAATTTGCAGGGGTAAGGGACCGAACCGTTCATCTCTGGCTGCCATCCTTCAAAATGAGGGTCACCACAGACCTGGCACGTCTTGTAATCAGCTACAACTGGAAGAAAAACAACCACCACAACACATTCATCATACAAGAACCAGGCATTCTCAAAGCTTACTTATTTTAGAGCATGCCCACGTAGAGGTCAGTGATGGGTTAAAGGGTGGTAGGTTGAGCTTCGTGAATCATTGAATATTTGTCTATATTAAATACGGGGAAAGCATAACTGAATTATACCGCGTATGTTTACCAAAACAATGATTTTTGGCACAAGTTTGTCAGATTCATTGAGCAATGTGTCAATGCTATGTTTTGATGTTCGATTGTTTAACTAAGTGTGTACTTTGTTTTATATTTCTGTGCCCCAAGTGGGTATGAAATAAAACATTTGCCTTGCCTTGCCTTGCCTATACATGCTATGGTTCCACTCGTCGCCACTGACGCGAGGTAGGTATAGATTGCAAAGCGTACTTCTCTTCTTGCTATCTATGAATGTCAGTTGTTCACAGCCAACTGTTAAACATAATTTCATTTGCATTTTGTGATTATACATGAGGCCAACACAACATTAAGTCACTCGGTATATTTCTGAGCAATGTTGAAGCTGCCTCAGACTATTCGACTCGGTCGAATGAAACTACTTGTGACGTTTCCATCGTTTTCACTTCGTTTTGACAGTGGGAGCAGATATCACAAAGTAAACTTTGGTCGATTGAAATGCTTTCAACCAGTCAAAAGGAACTGCCGACTGCACCATTTCCTGTCAACTCACTGAGGCAGTCGTGGGAAAACAGTCCATGCTGAGTGATAGTGTGAAGGAACACACGGCCACAACTTGTTGACAGAGTTCACACTCTTTGTTTTCTTATTTGATAAATTGAATAGCGTCAGGCAGCTTTAATACACACGTGCACACAAAACAAATTGTCAACAACACTAGAAATATGATAATTATGCTTAGAACATTATTTACTGTGTTTTTGTATAGTCTATTGCTACCCAAAATATAAAACCAAGCTGTGAATGATGTTTGGTTGATTAATCATTTTTGAAACCACATCAACCAGCAACTCTTTCTTCTATGTCACATTTATGCAAATAATGTACTATGGATGTCCCTCAATTAAAACGAAAACTTATGGCGAGAGATCCTTTTCTTTTCAGGCCCCAGCTACTTGGAACAAACTCCCTCTGTCTCTCAGACATTCCAACTCCCTGTCAGTTTTCAAGACCAACCTGAAAACCCATCTATTCTCTGAAACAACGATATACTGTCCACCATGATCGGATTGTGAGAATGAAAGCGTGTGTGGATGAGGAATGGCATGGGAAAGTTGGGAGACAGAAAGTGTGTGTGTGCATGTTTTGCACACAAGAGGACACAACTGGGCAGTGCGCTGGCATGTGCTTATGCACGTGTGTGGGGATATGTGTGTGTTTGTGTCTGTGTGTATGTATGTATGTACGAACGTACGTACGTACGGATGTATGTATGTATGTACTGTATGTATGTGTGCATGCGCGTGTACAATGCATATGCTATGTTCGTCAGTGTGTGTGCTTGTGTGCGTGCGGGCATGGGTATTGATGTGATTTGATTAAATGTATTTTTTTTGTAAAGCGCCATGAGCAGCTAGCCTGGAATGTGCGCTATATAAGTTTTCTTCATTATTATTATTATTAATTTGAAATAACTTTGAATTCAAAACTAGCAACGGATATTTAAATTCTGTTTTCGGTATATTTATTATAAAAAAATTAGCTCCATGTTGGGAAAGCAAACTCACTCTTATGCAAACATCCCATTATGTTAGGTTTTCTCATGCACGGTCACATTTGCTGAATAACATGCTGGGCGACTTGTGCTAGGTTTTCTCATTTACCGTCACAAATTTTCCAGAGGAAAAATTACATACCTTTCTTGTTCATAGCAACAGACAGTCAAAATGACAAGCATACTCCTCATCCTGCTATAGCACGATGACCATCAGAGATCCCAGACAGCATGGTCAGTGAGTGGTCAGTGATACCAACAGTGGACAGGGCCATGGTCAGTGAGTGGTCAGTGATACCAACAGTGGACAGGGTGGTCCATGGTCAGTGATACCAACAGTGGACAGGGCCATGGTCATTGAGTGGTCAGTGATACTAACAGTGGACAGGGCCATGGTCAGTGATACCAACAGTGGACAGAGCCATGGTCAGTGAGTGGTCAGTGATACTAACAGTGGACAGGGCCATGGTCAGTGATACCAACAGTGGACAGGGCCATGGTCAGTGAGTGGTCAGTGATACTAACAGTGGACAGGGCCATGGTCAGTGATACTAACAGTGGACAGGGCCATGGTCAGTGAGTGGTCAGTGATACCAACAGTGGACTCACCTGTGCTGAGAGAGATGAGTGGTCATGGATACCAACAGTGGACTCACCTGTGCTGAGAGAGATGAGCACGATGACCATCAGAGATGCCAGACAGCTGGACAGGGCCATGGTCAGAGAGTGGTCAGTGATGCCAACAGTGGACACAGTACACCACGCAGAACTGAAAGAGTTTTATCAATGATAATCAATCTTTTTCTCTCTCTCTCTCTCTCTCTCTCTCTCTCTCCTCTCTCTCTCTTCTCTCTCTCTCTCTCTCTCTCTCATCTCTCTCTCTCTCCCTCTCTCTCTCTCTCTTGTAAGCATAAGGAATGTTTCTTAGTTGATGTTTGTGAACTTAATAAAAAGATTTAGCGAATGAAAGTACACACGTTACAGACATATTGTAGAGTGACCCATACACATCGATACGTTTGTGTTTGGCCATATCTCAAACAAATGTAGATATTTCTCACTGGTCTTTCATCCCTGGATTCTAGAAATGTACACATTTTAGAGCCAAGAACCCCCCCCCCCCCCCCCCCCCCCCCCCCGTGAGGATACCGGGGGGTCTTCCGTACAAATAGTTTTCCCACCTTCTGGAAGTTATGCGCTTGTAGCTCCCTTTAATCTGTAACTCTCTTTGACTCTACCTTTTTCCTTTGCTTTGTGTCATCTACTATCTTTCTGACTTTTTGGCCCATTCTCCTGCCTTTTTTTCTCAAAACAAATCTTCCATATAGTTTTCTCCTTTGACCTCCTCCGAAAATGGAATGTGTCGGCTGAATGGAGGCTAACCTAAACCCTAACCCTAACCCATCAGTGAAAACTGGAAAAAAAGGACACATACGTAGCCATTGTGGCTTTTGGCCCAGGAACGCAGAAGAAGAAGAAAAAGAACAGCCCAAGCCACGTTTATATCAACATTTCTCTATTATACTTTGTTGATAATTACAATGTTCAATCCAGTCTTCACGTTTCTTGATGGTAGCAGAAACAGAATGTTGATGGTAGCAGAAACAGAATGTTGATGGTAGCAGAAACAGAATGTTGACATTACCCACTGATCTGTTCAGCGTGCTAGCAGAGGGCAATATCTGAAGGAAAGGGGTGTGCCAGAACAATCCGCAGAGAACAGACAATGGAAACACTAAGAGGGAAATCAGGCAGAAACCCGACAGATCCCAGGAGATCAACTGGACAAAACAGTGGACGATTTCAGAAATAGTCTACCACTGAAGAAAAATGTGTAATAGATACAGGAAATAGAATAACGATCTGTTGGTCAGTAGGCTAACATTAAAGGAAAATGTGTTATATATATATATAATGACAATATGTTGGTAAACACGGCAATAGGCTACCATTTTACGAAAATATGTTTTATATATATAATCAAAATCTGTTGGCAAACAACAGGCTAACATTAAAGGAAATAGTGTTATATATGCAGGAAATATAATGACAATATGTTGGTCAACAACAGGCTAACAGTGAGAAAAAGGTGTTATAGATATTGGAAATATAATGACAATCTGTTGGTAAACAACAGGCTAACATTAAAGGAAAATGTGTTATAGATAGAGGAAATAGAATGGCGATCAGTTGGCCAGGGTGGTTTTACTTGTGAGCTTTTCAAACATCCAGGGAATCTACTCATTGGTTATTTCGTTAAAGGCTATTTCAGTGCGTATTTCCAACACGTATTTATCCCGAAGGGTAGAATGAATATGTTACTTCACCACTATTAAAAGGGGTGACTTTATCGGTTTTTACGACGCAAAAAAATAAAGGTATTTCTCAGCGCAGTGGAAGTAACAAAATATAATTGTTATTATATTATATGAAATAAAACATAATTCAGTCTAGACTATTCAGGCTAAAACTAACATGGTTTTCTTTCGTAAATCTGTTCATTTATCGTACAACGAAAAGCGAAAATAAAATTGTAAGACATTAGAAGCTGTTAAGACTTTCATATATATTGGAATTTACTTTTCTGCAAGATTAAGTTTTCAATTTACATGACGATATTGAGAGCAAAACAGAGCAAGTTTCCATGCACTCTATAAAATGACATGGTTGTTCGCTAAGTCTGTTCATCAAATTATCTCATTCTCACGTACAACCAGTTTAGTGCTGAAATTTGGGGGCCAGGGTTGAGCTGACTGTCTTCGGTACATCATTTGGCGCGACGTTCTTGCTCTCTGAGAGGTCGTGAGACAAATAGCTATATTTTGTTTTTCTTTGGTATCCTTCAGTTAATCAGCTTTTCCCCATAATTTCTTCACACTAAGCCTGGCACAATTTCCAAATTGCGCTACGGTTAGAGAAATGATGTGACAAGTTGAAAAGGACTCACCGATCGTTGGAAAGTAGAATTGACGATGCAGCGTTGAAGGTTGGCGACGACGATGATGAGTGATCACAAAGTGTTGAACGACCAGAGATTTCGTCCAGCTTATATTGGCCGAGGGGCCACGCCTAGAAACATTGCCACGTTGACACAGGAGAGAGGAAAGGCGGAGGAGAGGGAGAGGGGTGGGGAAAAAAACCCGTTAATGGGAGGCTGGTTTTGTGAGTCAGGTACCCTTATCATGATCACGTCTTAATTAAACGGGTAGTAAAATGTACATGTAAATTAAACTGAACCGCTAATCGTGTTGCCAGCTTAGTCTAAGCTATTTTACTACCTGTGCTAACTGTTTAAGACAACACACATGATTACGGTGCCAGGATGTCTGTGGAAAGGGATCAGAGAGACACTTGTTTAGGGGACGGGTCTGCGGTTGGGGTGGGCGTGCGGGTGTCGGGGTGGAGGAGTCAAACTAGGATTTGTATGGGTTGAAAGGAGATACGGCTGGGCTCCACGCGTCCTAATTCAGTCATAAGGCTATCCTACTGTGTCATATGTGAGACTATACTCTGATGAAATGCTCCTTTCTACGTACATTTGATAAAATCCCGCTAGTTTCGAAAAGTAAAAAAAAAAACTCAGGTTATATGTGAAATATTTGTAGTAAAATATAGTTATTTTTTCTTCAGTTGGTGAATTGGGGTTTTCCAGACTAACAGTGAAGGAAACTAGTGGGATTTAATCAGAGTCATGCCTCACAGACGTCGTCACAGTTGGATAACCGTACCACTGCAGCTGGATGTGTGAAGCACGGCCTTCAAATGGCAAAAACAGAGGAAACGAGTGGATTTCATCAGAGTCATGCCTCACAGACGTCGTCACAGGTGGAAAACCGTACAACTGCAGTTGGATGTGGGAAGCACGGCCTTCAGAATGGCAAAAAGAGGGAACGAGTGGGATTTCATCAGAGTCATGCCTCACAGACATCGTCACAGGTGAAAACCGTACAACTGCAGTTGGATGTGTGAAGCAAGGCCTTCAGAATGGCAAAAAGAGGAAACGAGGGGGGGGGGGGTAAGTGAGATGCTGGTTGTTATGATTAGTCGGTAAAAATAAATTGATGTGGCCAGTGCCACCCCCCTGCATTTCTCGGTAAAAAGTTTTCCATTTTTCCCGTTTTTGCCTTTCTTACCAAACATAAAGCTGTATTTTATGAACTTTTCAAAAAATTATCTTTCAGCTAATTATCTTTTTGGAATACTACCCCTACCCCTGGGACGGAAAAATGGAATTAACCGAGGAAATGTAGGGTAGGGGGGGGTGGCACATATTGACCTATACCGATTAGTCATTGGCAGGTGATGAAGGAAGGTGCGTGTGTGCGTGTGTGTGTGTGTGTGTGTGGTTTACCGTAGGTTATGCAGTAACACACTGTACCCAACACCGATCGTTGTGGAGTAACATTTTTTTTATGGAGTAACTTTTTCCATTGACTAACCACAAAGCTCTACATGCATAAGCAACCTCACAGTGGGTCTTTCTGATGTAATGTTAAGATATTTATTTCAGGGCAACGAGTGACATGACTCTGACGCTGTTTATTGAGTTAGCGTTGTGGAGTCATGGAAAAAGTTACTCCATAAAAAAAAAGTTACTCCACAAACTCCACACCGTCGGTGTTTGGTACAGTGTGTTAACTGCATAACCTACGGTTAAACAAACACACACACACACACACACACACACGCACATCCACGCACCTTCCTTCATCACCTGCCAATGACTAATGACTAATCGTATAGGTCAATGTGCCCCCCATGTGCCACCCCCCTCACATTTCTCGTTTAATTGCCCTTTTTCCGTTAGGGGGTAGGGGTAGTATTCCAAAAAGTATAATTAGCTGAAAATGTTCATAAAATACAGCTTTATGTTTGTTAAGAAAGGCAAAAACGGAAAAATGGAATTAACCGAGGAAATGCAGGGGGGGTGGCACATCTTATTTTTACCGACTAATCATAACAACCCAGCATCTCACTTACTTACTTAACCCCCCCCCCCCCCCCCCTCGTTTCCTCTTTTTGCCATTCTGAAGGCCTTGCTTCACACATCCAACTGCAGTTGTACGGTTTTCCACCTGTGACGACGTCTGTGAGGCATGACTCTGATGAAATCCCACTCGTTTCCTCTTTTTGCCATTCTGAAGGCCGTGCTTCCCACATCCAACTGCAGTTGTACGGTTTTCCACCTGTGACGACGTCTGTGAGGCATGACTCTGATGAAATCCCACTCGTTTCCTCTCTTTTTGCCATTCTGAAGGCCGTGCTTCACACATCCAGCTGCACATGTACGGTTTTCTATCCAACTGTGACGACTTCTGTGAGGCATGACTCTGATGAAATCCCACTAGTTTCTTTCACTGTTAGTCATGAAAACCCCAATTCACCAACTGAAGAAAAAATAACTATATTTTACTACAAATATTTCACATATAACCTGAGTTTTTTTTTTTACTTTTCGAAACTAGCGGGATTTTATCAAATGTACGTAGAAAGGAGCATTTCATCAGAGTATAGTCTCACATATGACACAGTAGGATAGCCTTATGACTGAATTAGGACGCGTGGAGCCCAGCCGTATCTCCTTTCAACCCATACAAATCCTAGTTTGACTCCTCCACCCCCACCCGCACGCCCCCCCAACCCCAGACCCGTCCCCTAAACACGTGTTCTCTCTGATCCCTTTCCAAAGACATCCTGGCAACCGTAATCATGGGTGCGGTTTAAACAGTTAACACGGGTAGTAAAATAGTTTAGACTAAGCTGGCAACACGATTAGCGGTTCAGTTTAATTTACATGTACATTTTACTACCCGTTTAATTAAGACGTGATCATGATAAGGGTACCTGACTCACAAAACCAGCCTCCCATTAACGGGTTTTTTTTCCACCCCTCTCCCTCTCCTCCCCCTTTTCTCTCTCCTGTGTCAACGTGGCAATGTTTTAGGCGTGGCCCCTCGGCCAATATAAGCTGGACGAAATCTCTGGTCGTTCAACACTTTGTGATCACTCATCATCGTCGTCGCCAACCTTCAACGCTGCATCGTCAATTCTACTTTCCAACGATCGGTGAGTCCTTTTCAACTTGTCACATCATTTCTCTAACCGTAGCGCAATTTGGAAATTGTGCCAGGCTTAGTGTGAAGAAATTATGGGGAAAAGCTGATTAACTGAAGGATACCAAAGAAAAACAAAATATAGCTATTTGTCTCACGACCTCTCAGAGAGCAAGAACGTCGCGCCAAATGATGTACCGAAGACAGTCAGCTCAACCCTGGCCCCCAAATTTCAGCACTAAACTGGTTGTACGTGAGAATGAGATAATTTGATGAACAGACTTAGCGAACAACCATGTCATTTTATAGAGTGCATGGAAACTTGCTCTGTTTTGCTCTCAATATCGTCATGTAAATTGAAAACTTAATCTTGCAGAAAAGTAAATTCCAATATATATGAAAGTCTTAACAGCTTCTAATGTCTTACAATTTTATTTTCGCTTTTCGTTGTACGATAAATGAACAGATTTACGAAAGAAAACCATGTTAGTTTTAGCCTGAATAGTCTAGACTGAATTATGTTTTATTTCATATAATATAATAACAATTATATTTTGTTACTTCCACTGCGCTGAGAAATACCTTTATTTTTTTGCGTCGTAAAAACCGATAAAGTCACCCTTTTAATAGTGGTGAAGTAACATATTCATTCTACCCTTCGGGATAAATACGTGTTGGAAATACGCACTGAAATAGCCTTTAACGAAATAACCAATGAGTAGATTCCCTGGATGTTTGAAAAGCTCACAAGTAAAACCACCCTGGCCAACTGATCGCCATTCTATTTCCTCTATCTATAACACATTTTCCTTTAATGTTAGCCTGTTGTTTACCAACAGATTGTCATTATATTTCCAATATCTATAACACCTTTTTCTCACTGTTAGCCTGTTGTTGACCAACATATTGTCATTATATTTCCTGCATATATAACACTATTTCCTTTAATGTTAGCCTGTTGTTTGCCAACAGATTTTGATTATATATATAAAACATATTTTCGTAAAATGGTAGCCTATTGCCGTGTTTACCAACATATTGTCATTATATATATATATAACACATTTTCCTTTAATGTTAGCCTACTGACCAACAGATCGTTATTCTATTTCCTGTATCTATTACACATTTTTCTTCAGTGGTAGACTATTTCTGAAATCGTCCACTGTTTTGTCCAGTTGATCTCCTGGGATCTGTCGGGTTTCTGCCTGATTTCCCTCTTAGTGTTTCCATTGTCTGTTCTCTGCGGATTGTTCTGGCACACCCCTTTCCTTCAGATATTGCCCTCTGCTAGCACGCTGAACAGATCAGTGGGTAATGTCAACATTCTGTTTCTGCTACCATCAACATTCTGTTTCTGCTACCATCAACATTCTGTTTCTGCTACCATCAAGAAACGTGAAGACTGGATTGAACATTGTAATTATCAACAAAGTATAATAGAGAAATGTTGATATAAACGTGGCTTGGGCTGTTCTTTTTCTTCTTCTTCTGCGTTCCCGTCCCATACAGCCACAATGGCTCTACGTATGTGTCCGTTTTCCAGTTTTCACTGATGGTAGGGTTAGGGTTAGGGTTAGCCTCCATTCAGCCGACACATTCCATTTTCGGAGGAGGTTTCAAAGGAGAAAACTATTTGGAAGAATTTTTTTTGAGAAAAAAGACAGGAGAATGGGCACTCAAAAGTCAGAGAGATAGTAGATGACACAAAGCAAGGAAAAAGGTAGAGTCAAAGAGAGTGAAAGATTAAAGGGAAGCTACAAGCGCATAACTTCCATAAGGTGGGGGAAAATATTTGTTAGCTGGAGACCGCGCCGGTATCCTCACG
>CM065703.1:45936435-45977460 GCA_017654935.2 Phymorhynchus buccinoides | reverse complement strand
TGTGACAGACTTTGTTGGTTTTATGCACACAGACATCAGGTGAAAGTCGAAATGAACTACCATCCTTAGGTTTCTTTGGTGACAGGGAAACTGTTGGTTATGCACACAAGACATCAGTGAAAGTCAGAATGAACTACCAGCCTTAGTGTTTCCTTTTGGTGACAGACACTGTGGGTTTTATGCACACAGACATCAGTTGAAAGTCAGATAACTACCACCTAGTTTCCTTTTGTGACTGGAAAACTGTGGGTTTCTGCACACAGACATCAGGTAGAAGTCATAATGAACTACAGCCTTCGTGTTGCCTTTGTTGACAGGACGTTGTGGGTTTATTCCACCAGACTCAGGTGAAGTCAGAAATGACAACCCGCCTTAGTGTTGCCTTTGGTGACGGACGTTGTGGGTTTATGCACACAGACTCAGGTGAAAGTCATATGAACGACACCGCCTTAGTGTTGCCTTTTGCGCTAGGACGTTGTGGGTTTGCACACAAGACTCGTGAAAAGTCAAATGACTACCAGCCTTATGTTGCCTTTGGTGAAGGACGTTGTGGGTTTATGGCACACAGACATAGGTGAAAGTCAAATGTACTACGCGCCTTAGTGTTGCCTTTGTCGATAGGACACTGTGGTTTATGTCACACGACGTCCTGTTAAGTCAGGAAGGAACTACACCTCCTAGTGTTGCCTTTGTGACAGACACTGTGGGTTTAATGCAACAACGACTTCCCCTTTGAAAGTCGAGAAGGAACTACCGCCCTTAGTGTTGCCTTTGGCCAGACAACTGTGGGTTTATGCAACACAGACATCAGGTGAAAGTCGAAGGCACTACCAGCCTTGGTGTTGCCTTTGGGACATGACCTGTGGGTTTATGAACACAGACATCAGGTGAAAGTCAAATGACTACCCTGCCTTCGTGTTTGCCTTTGTGCACCGACGTTGTGGGTTTATGCAGCCAGACATAGGTGAAAGTCAGATGAACTACCCGCCTTAGTTTTGCCTTTGGTGACAGGAACTTGTGGTTTATGCACACAGACATCAGGTGAAAGTCACAATGCACTCCCCGCCTTATGTTGCCTTTGGTGACCAGGACGTTGTGGGTTTATGCACACAGCATCAGTGATAGTCCAGAATGAACTACCAGCCTTAGTGTTACCTTTGGTGACGGACGTTTGTGGTTTATGCACAGACATGAGGTGCAAGTCAGAATGACTACAGCCTTAGTGTTTTGCCCTTTGGTGACCGCCGTTGTGGGTTTTTGCCACAGACATCAGTGACAGTCAGATGAACTACCATCCCTTAAGTGTTGCCTTTGGTGACGGCGTTGTTGGTTTATGCACACATACTCAGGTACAGTCAGAATGAAACTACAGCCCTTCGTGTTTGCCTTTGGTGACAGGACGTTGTGTGTTTATTCCACAGAACATCATGGTTTAAGTCAAATGAACTACTACCAGCATTATGTGTTGCCTTTGGTGACAGGACACTGTGGGTTTATGCACACAGACATCAGTAAAGTCAGAATGAAATATTTGTACAAATAGTTCCCTCACCATCTAGAAGTTCTGTGGCTAGTAACTTCCTCTAATCTGTCACGAACTCGCGTTGACCTGCTGCCTTTTCCCCTCTTTGCTTACTGCCATCCTACTATCTTTCTGCCTTACTGGTCCATTCTCCTGCCTTTCCCCTTTGCTTACTGTCATCTACTACTATCTTTCTGACTTACTGGTCCATTCCCTGCCTTTTCCCCTTTCTTACTGTCCTCTACTACTATCTTTCTGCCTACTGGTCCATCTCCTGCCTTGTTTTTCTTTAGAAATTCTTACTAAGATTTTCTCCAGCTGAGACGGACATGATGTGCCCAAACTACTTCTTAGTTAGGGTCCATGTACACGTTCACTATTCCTAAAATATCTGTTATTTTCCCAAGGCACGACGTGATTTGTAAGTCATCTTATGATTGGCCTTTAATTGTGTTGCCATGAGGACAAGAGAAATTTTGGTGAATATGTTAACGGTACACAGAACTTTACAACGCATCATGGCAGCATGAGGCATCTGCTCTCATATGATGGAAACTTTCTAACACAGTTCATTACCTTATTCTTGATTTTTCTTTAAAACGTGGTTACAGCATGATTTTTTGGCTGACAGAAGCTATAGTGTAGCCACATAGATTTGATCAGATTGAACATAACTCATCGCTTTCTCATCATAATGAACACACAAGACAATAGCGTTATTGCTGCCATCCAGTCTTTTACTGTACCTCAAGCAGGGCACAGAAACAACTTTATATCAACTGACCTATCTCTGAACTTTGTAGTCTCACAGAAAACAAATACCGTCTTTTTCGACTATAAGGCGATATTATTTTCTCTCCCAATTTCGACGCTATGCGCCTAATACCGGGCGCCCTATAAGTGAACAAAATCGTGGGAAGAGCTGCAACGATTGCCGTACTCAGTACATTCTACTTAGTCAAACATCGAAAGTGTAACAAGTCGCCGATACGACGAATACTCCAGTTAAAATCCTATTATCGTCCGAATACGTCCAGCAGATGCCAAACCCTTCATTGGATGTAAAAGCCATCGTTGTAGAGCTTAAAATGCCATAATTCTACCAGTTTTCCAACAGAATAATTGGCCAAAATCACAACCGGAAGTCGCAAAAACGAAGTTACGATTATTTGCCGAAGGTAGCCAACTCTCGTTTACGACCCACAATGGCGTGTCAGTATCGTTTCACAACGTGTACGGGCTTCAAACTTCGACTTTCTGTTGCAAGGTGTGTATCGCCTTATAAACGCCACGGGCCGCCTTTTACTTGTATTTTGTCAGATTTTTCTTGAAAATTGCCCTATTCGCTTTATACAACAGCAGAGCCTAATGAGCTGAAAAATACGGTACAAAGACGATTTTCGGAAGAAACAGGGGAGAGCACTTCATGAAAATTAGAGTTGTTTACACTCCTTTACCCTCGTCTAATACCATAGTAACAATGGCGTCAAGCTTGAAACCGCAGGATGCGAGTCAGCGACTTGCAACTTGTTTTTATTTCGAAAAATAAGGGTTGCCCATTTGCTACAAAGTGATAGACCTTGCGACTGTGCGCAAAAATATAATTGCAACAAAATTTTAGATGACCGTACTGCGTTCTACATGCTGTTCTCCTCCAACACACAAAGCGAGGGCTGGGATTTTACCTGAAGGCAGAGTAACTTCCCCTGGTTGCCCGATTGATTAGTAAGATCACTCCTACACACCATGAAAGGACCCCCCTTAATTATTTCCGAACAATTCCTATTTACACAAATCATCACGGACAGTCAGATCTTGAATCGATTAAAACAAATAAAAAAATAAAAAAGAAACCGACACAATTGTTGTTCCTTGAAACAACATTGACCTTCACTGACACAAGGAAACTGACAAATTATCTATTTTCTTATCACAAGTTTAAAAACAAATCTGTTTACTCAATCTTAGAAAATGGCCTAGAGATATTCTTTCCTGGCTTTCATCTAACCAAAACCCATCATCCAGGACTATGACCTCAAAATTATGACATCTCATGACACATCTCTAACAGCCTATCTCCATATCAGGCAGGAATGGGTTAACCCAAAAACCCAACTGCAACAAACAAATATTTGTCCCTGTTTGATGGTGATGCACGCATTACACATTAAGAAAAGAATGGAAACTAAAAACCAAAGTACCGTAGTCTCCTAAACTGAGACCTCCTGCGCCTTATACTGTATTGCTATATAGTAGACACTATATACAAATCTGACTTTGTGTAGATTTTGGGGGGTTACGCCTATAAAATCAGGTGCGCCTTGTAGATGTACTGATATATAGTAAAAACTATCAGAAACAGAATCTGAATGTTGTGTAAAATTTTGGTGGGTAACTCCTTATATCAGGTGCGCCTTGTAGTCCTAAAATCAGGACATAACCCATCAAATTGTAATGAATGATTTAAAGATCATGGCATGTGCCCTTTGTTTGTTTGTGCCCTTGAAACACACACCTGAGTAATTCACTGCCCCACCCCCAAGAAAGACAACTTACAAAAGCAGCAAATTCACCTCCAGATTTAGAAAGAGATGACCATTTAGCGAGGTTTCATTTAAACAGGTATTGAAAAAAAAAAAGTAAAAAAGAAAAGAAAGAAATCAACACATTGCACAATAGAAATCAAAATCTGTGTGAATCGCACATCAGGGCTCCCAGGGACCCCCAAATGGGGGTCTATGAAGCACTAAAATTCTACAGGACCCTCTAAAAGAATGTGTAGGGGGTCCCAGGGATGCAGTAGAAAAATTCTTGTTAGCATTTGCTATGCCACTGGGACCCTCTATCCCGCCTCTAGGACCCTCTATAATGTAAGTGAAGGAGTCCCTGGGACCCCTTGTTTTGCAGGACAATTGGGAGCCCTGCACATGCACAATGCATAACCCTTGCCCTTCCAAACAAGTGAAACGACCATAATTTATGAGAAACTGTTATCACACAAACATGACATTTCGAATCATGTCCCCTGCCTGTCACGAAAAACGAACCAACATTCAAGCAACAAGAAACGGTCAGTCTTGAAGAATGAAAAAAGAAAGATAACTTTGGTGCCAAGAAGTGAAGAACCACGACTTTAGGTTGCTTCCCCTTTGCTGGGCGGGTCGCCGTGGGGATTTCTGTCGTCGTTGTCGTCATCATCACTGTTGTCATCGTTGTCATCGCCTTCCTTCCTCTTGCTCAGTTTGTTCATCAGCTCTGGAAAAGAACAAAAATTATTTTTGTTTGCGGCTCAAGCCACAAACCTATAACTCACTTTGTCGGTCGGTCGGTCGGTCTGTCTGTCTGTCGGTCGGTCGGTCCAAAATTGTCGCACTTCAAATCGAGGCTACACTTCAAATTGAGGCCGCTCTTTAAAATGATGTATTTTAAAAGCGTACAAAATAATAAACATACGTAATACAGACACTACAACAGACACGACGAGTATGCAGTGCTTCTTTTGATGAGTATAAGTAGGATACATAGTTTTAAATGTTTTTCCAAAAGATATAAAAAGTTACGAAATGGTGCAGAGATAACATTCTGGTTTACAGATTAAAATTATTGAAAAGCCAGGGGAGGTAACTCATGATTGGAGTGGTAAAAATAGACCGCGTGCCACAAACTATTGCGAATTCGCGCTTGTTTTAAAGATATCTTGTGAAGCAAAATGATCGGCAAACAGGCAGATCCACACCCCCTCCTCCATTTCTCGGTTCTTTCCCTTGTTTCTTGCCTTTCTTACTGCAGATTGAGCACTTCAACCTCCATCGTTTTCTATATGTAACGTTAATTTGCATCCATTTACACAATTAAGAATATATGCATTCAATAATAGCAGAAGAGAAAGGCGAGACGGAAAGAACGCAATGAACCAGGACTGTGACAGGGGGTGTTGATCTGCATCTTTACCAAATAATCAATGTGTACTTCATTGGTTTCTTGGTCAGTGCACCCTCCTTCTTCTTCTTCTTCTGCATTCCCAGGTCATATGGCCATAATGGGTAAGTGGTACGTATGTGTTCGTTTTTCAGTTTTCACTGGTCTCCCCGCTGCGTACAGCCCAACAACACATTCTGATTTCGGAGGAGCTCAAAGCAAAAAATTATTTGGATATTTTTTTGAAAAAAGGCAGGAGAATGGGCCAATAAATCAGAAAGATAGTGATGAGAGAAAGCAAAAGGGAAAAGGCAGAGTCAAAAGAGAGTGACAGATTAGAGGAAGTTAAAGCACAGAACTTCCAGAAGGTGGGAGAACTATTTGTACAAGAGACTCCCCCAAAGAATCGTTGGTTTGCTGGTTGAAGACAAAGCATCGCTGAGTTCTCCTGCACTGGTCCAAGGCACACTTCATGTGAGTTACAAACTCTATTATAACAGCAGACCTCAACTCAACTCAAACAACTTTATTATCTCTTAGAGAGAAATTTAGTGTGGTCTTGAGTAGTCCGGATAGATGAAATGAGTAGTTTTGGTGCAAAATGTGTAGTTTTATTCATTAAACCATCAAATAATGTTCACTGAAAATGAGTAGAAATCAAGAATTAAAGAGCATTATTTTCAGTTTTGAAGAGTATTGGGTTTTTTTTGGTTTTTGTTTTAAGTTTTGAAGAGTAGTAGAGGTCCAAATTGAGTAGAATACTACTCGAAAAGAGCAGAGTAAACAGGTCTGCAACAGATATTCCGTGTAAACTTGAGCACTGTCCATACCTTTAGCCGGGTTAAAGACGCCGTTTGTTTGCAGGTTGCAGACGAAGCATCGCTGAGTTTGCCTGTACTGGTCCAAGGCACACTTCTCACAGAAATAGTGTTGGCACCTGACAACACACAACACACACAGCTATAGAAAACAACCATCAAGATACCATTTGATGAATTCTAAAAGTTTGGATACTGTTTGTACCCCCCAAAAACCCAACAACAACCACACACACACAAACACAGGAATAACTCACTCGGGACTGGCTGAATTATTTCCCCTTGTTCTGTGGGGACTGGGCATTTGACTAGGTTCGTAAAACAATCACCAAAACCAAGTTATGAAGAGTTGGGCATCAATATTTTCAAAAAAATATTAGCAACACCATGCACTAAACAATCGTAAAATATCAGATTCCATACCTTCGTCGTTTGTCTCCTATTGACAAAAACAGCTAACACATAGAAAGAAGGAAAATTTCACATTCCGATCTTTGACCCCCCTCTACAACCAAAGCTGAATGTAAACTATGCAATGATTGGTTGATTTCAAGAGAGGCAAGGTCAAAGCAAACTGAAAGTAGGTTATGACGTCGCACTGGAAAGCTGGTTACACGCCAGAAATCAAAACCTCTTGAAAACTCTTATGAGCCGGATCCGGGCCATTCGTCCTAAACGGTTGTGCGAGCCATGAGCCGGATCCGGTCCCGAGTGAGTTAAAGAACAATGCGGGTATAATGTTCTCCACAATGCAAAAATATAAAAGAATAAAAACAAGAGACAAAATTTAAATGGTTTCCTTAATGCTGAAAGCTAGAGCACAGGAACAAATCGCACAAAATATACAGTATATATATGGAGTGTAATTGGAGCGTTGGAGTTTAGGAATTTCCAAAACATAGCTGAATAAATGAAATATTATGTTGGAAGTGTGTGTGTGTGTGTGTGTGTGTGTGTGTGTGTGTGTGTGTGTGTGTGTGTGTGTGTGTGTGTGAGAGAGAGAGAGAGAGAGAGGAGAGAGAGAGAGAGAGAGAGAGAGAGAGAGAAGAGTGTGTGTGTGTGTGTGTGTGTGAGAGAGAGAGAGAGAGAGAGAGAGAGAGAGAGAGAGAGAGAGAGAGAGAGAGAGAGAGAGAGAGAGAGAGAGAGAGAGAGTGTGTGTGAGTGTGCATGTGCGTGTGTATGCATCTTTCTGTGGAAACCTTTCTTAGAAGAAAAAGGACATGACCCAGTGGTTTTGTCTTCATCAAAATGTGAAGGAAAACATGTCAAATGTTTCTTGCTATACATATCTAAACTCAAAACAGAATTACTGCAACATTAATACTGTTTAAAGGAACATAGAAGAGACACAAATGCACTGAAAGATTTTCCTTTAAAAAACAACCCACATACAAATGACAAGAATAAAGCGCTACCTATTTTTAACAAAGTACTATACAAAGGGATTTCAGAACTGATAAAGATGTATGCTAAAAAAGAAAACTACAACAAGCAAATTGCCATGCGGAAATTAAAATGGCATATCTGAAAAGATGTTACTTCACAAAAGACAAAACAACAACCCCCCCCCCCACCCCCCCTCAATATTTCAGTCAATTCAGGTCAAATTACATTTGTTCGTGTGGTGTCACCATCAGTGTTTTAACTTTGCAAAGTGTCATTCAAGCTTTGTCAGGTGACATGCCTTGCACTGATCAATCGGTAAGTCCAACACATAAACAAATTACCAATTTTGAGTTACGCCAGTCCCCCTGCAGAGATACCGGGGAGGGGGGTTGTCTTTTGAATAAATAGTTCCCCCACCTGGAAGTTCTGTGCTTGTAACTTCCTCTAATCCGTCACTCTCTTTGACTCTGCCTTTTCTCTTTGCTTACTGTCATCTACTACCTTTCTGCCTTACCGGTCCATTCTCCTGCCTTTTTTTCAAGAAACACTTTCAAAAAAAGATTTTATAATAATAATAATTTTATTTCATATAACTCTAAAACCCATACAGTAGTATGCTCGATGCGCTTTACAAAAGCAACAGCATAGCATAAAAAACATTTCCTCCAGCCAAAGTCGGACTTGCTGGGCCTAACTATTTCATCTGCGCTCATAACCAGGCATGGTAGTGGGGGCAAATTGGTTTTGAAGGAAAATGGCCGGGGGTCCAGGGGGCCGAAGAAAATTCAATAAATGAGAGTGAAATGTTCACTTTTCATGCCATTTCTATGCATTTTTTAATAATTTTGTTTTAAACTGTTTCGCAGATTTGCCGCGATCCGCGGGGTCTACCATGCCTGACAATTGACAGGAAGTGTCAGAGTGATCGAAAAAGAAGAAAAAGAGTTAGGCTAGTTCAATTCCCATGCGGCGAAAAGGTGAGCACACTCACTTTGTGACCACCGGGTTGGTGAACGACTTTCGACAGATGAAGCACTTGAAAGGGAAGTCATCCTCGTCGCTGCTAATCTCGTAATTCTTGACGTCTGCAAACAAACGATGAATTCATCATCTGCTCCATCCTTTCGTAACACAATGTTTTATACTAACGCATTGATGCAACTGGAGAACATCCAAAAACAGGCAAGGCAGGGGTCCAGGAGCCACCCAGGCCCCTGGCAGGGTACAGGGGCAGAGCCCCCTGTTTGGGGTACAGGGGGGCAACGCTTCCCTGAAGCTGAAGATAAGTTTAAATCATACTCAATTTGAAGCTTATTCAAGGCTTGTAAAGTGAGAATTCAACACTTTTTTCCCCTTGAACTTTAAATCAAATTTTTTTTTGTGGTCAAAATTTTTAAAAAAAATAGGCGCTGCCTCGTCTTTGAGGCAAGGTTGCATCCATGTTAACGGTGACTGAAACAAAGGAAGCTCACAACACATGAAATATCAACCTTACGAAGGCAATCTTAAAGACCCACCACGTTGCCAGTGGATTTTCACTCTTTTCACTCTGCAAAAATTCTTTCATTTCTTATCAGCTGGTAAGATCTTTAGAAATTTTCCAAGCGAAAACTGGGAATTTTCATTTAAGGGCGTGGTGGGTCT
This sequence comes from Phymorhynchus buccinoides, assembly GCA_017654935.2. Taxonomy (NCBI): domain Eukaryota; kingdom Metazoa; phylum Mollusca; class Gastropoda; order Neogastropoda; family Raphitomidae; genus Phymorhynchus; species Phymorhynchus buccinoides. The sequence goes on along the minus strand of CM065703.1, from coordinate 45,968,172 downwards.
TTAAGATTGCCTTCGTAAGGTTGATATTTCATGTGTTGTGAGCTTCCTTTGTTTCAGTCACCGTTAACATGGGTGCAACCTTGCCTCAAACGCGAGGCAGCGCCTATTTTTCCAAATTTTGACCACCCAAAAAAAGTTGATTCAAAGTTCAAGGGGAAAAAAGTGTTGAATTCTCACTTTACAAGCCTGTAATAAGCTTCAAATTGAGTGATGATTTTGCTTTTTCTTCAAGGGGAGCGTTGCCCCCTGACCCCCAAACAGGGGCTCTGCCCATGTACCCTGCCAGGGACCGGGGCGGCCCCTGGACCCCTGGACCCCTGCCTTGCCTGTTTTTTTAATGTTCTCCAGTTGCATCAATGCGTTAGTATAAAACATTGTGTTATAAAGGATGGAGCAGATGATGAATTCATCGTTTGTTTGCAGACGTCAAGAATTACGAGATTAGCAGCGACGAGGATGACTTCCCTTTCAAGTGCTTCATCTGTCGAAAGTCGTTCACCAACCCGGTGGTCACAAAGTGAGTGTGCTCACCTTTTCGCCGCATGGGAATTGAACTAGCCTAACTCTTTTTCTTCTTTTTCGATCACTCTGACACTTCCTGTCAATTGTCAGGCATGGTAGACCCCGCGGATCGCGGCAAATCTGCGAAACAGTTTAAAACAAAATTATAAAAAAATGCATTGAAAATGGCATGAAAAAGTGAAAATTTAACTCATTTATTGAATTTTATTGAATTTTCTTCGGCCCCCCTGGACCCCCGGCCATTTTCCTTCAAAACCAATTTGCCCCCACTACCATGCCTGGTTATGAGCGCAGATGAAATAGTTAGGCCCAGCAAGTCCGACTTTGGGCTGGAGGAAATGTTTTTTATGCTATGCTGTTGCTTTTGTAAAGCGCATCGAACATACTACTGTATGGGGTTTAGCGTTTATATGAAATAAAAATTATTATTATTATAAAATCTTTTTTAAAGTGTTTCTTGAAAAAAGGCAGGAGAATGGACCGGTAAGGCAGAAAGGTAGTAGATGACAGTAAGCAAAGAGAAAGGCAGAGTCAAAGAGAGTGACTGATTAGAGGAAGTTACAAGCACAGAACTTCCAGTAGGTGGGGGAACTATTTATTCAAAAGACAACCCCCCTCCCCGGTATCTCTGCAGGGGGACTGGCGTAACTCAAAATTGGTAATTTGTTTATGTGTTGGACTTACCGATTGATCAGTGCAAGGCATGTCACCTGACAAAGCTTGAATGACACTTTGCAAAGTTAAAACACTGATGGTGACACCACACGAACAAATGTAATTTGACCTGAATTGACTGAAATATTGAGGGGGGGTGGGGGGGGGGGTTGTTGTTTTGTCTTTTGTGAAGTAACATCTTTTCAGATATGCCATTTTAATTTCCGCATGGCAATTTGCTTGTTGTAGTTTTCTTTTTTAGCATACATCTTTATCAGTTCTGAAATCCCTTTGTATAGTACTTTGTTAAAAATAGGTAGCGCTTTATTCTTGTCATTTGTATGTGGGTTGTTTTTTAAAGGAAAATCTTTCAGTGCATTTGTGTCTCTTCTATGTTCCTTTAAACAGTATTAATGTTGCAGTAATTCTGTTTTGAGTTTAGATATGTATAGCAAGAAACATTTGACATGTTTTCCTTCACATTTTGATGAAGACAAAACCACTGGGTCATGTCCTTTTTCTTCTAAGAAAGGTTTCCACAGAAAGATGCATACACACGCACATGCACACTCACACACACTCTCTCCAGGGTCCTCCTCCTCATCTCTCTCTCTCTCTCTCTCTCTCTCTCTCTCTCTCTCTCTCTCTCTCTCTCTCTCTCTCTCTCTCTCTCTCTCTCAAACACACACACACACACACACACACTCTCTCTCTCTCTCTCTCTCTCTCTCTCTCTCTCTCTCTCTCTCTCTCTCACGACACACACACACACACACACACACACACACACACACACACACACACACACACACACACACACTTCCAACATAATATTTCATTTATTCAGCTATGTTTTGGAAATTCCTAAACTCCAACGCTCCAATTACACTCCATATATATACTGTATATTTTGTGCGATTTGTTCCTGTGCTCTAGCTTTCAGCATTAAGGAAACCATTTAAATTTTGTCTCTTGTTTTTATTCTTTTATATTTTTGCATTGTGGAGAACATTATACCCGCATTGTTCTTTAACTCACTCGGGACCGGATCCGGCTCATGGCTCGCACAACCGTTTAGGACGAATGGCCCGGATCCGGCTCATAAGAGTTTTCAAGAGGTTTTGATTTCTGGCGTGTAACCAGCTTTCCAGTGCGACGTCATAACCTACTTTCAGTTTGCTTTGACCTTGCCTCTCTTGAAATCAACCAATCATTGCATAGTTTACATTCAGCTTTGGTTGTAGAGGGGGGTCAAAGATCGGAATGTGAAATTTTCCTTCTTTCTATGTGTTAGCTGTTTTTGTCAATAGGAGTCAAACGACGAAGGTATGGAATCTAATATTTTACAATCGTTTAGTGCATGGTGTTGCTAATATTTTTTTGAAAATATTGATGCCCAACTCTTCATAACTTGGTTTTGGTGATTGTTTTACGAACCTAGTCAAATGCCCAGTCCCCACAGAACAAGGGGAAATAATTCAGCCAGTCCCGAGTGAGTTATTCCTGTGTTTGTGTGTGTGTGGTTGTTGTTGGGTTTTTGGGGGGTACAAACAGTATCCAAACTTTTAGAATTCATCAAATGGTATCTTGATGGTTGTTTTCTATAGCTGTGTGTGTTGTGTGTTGTCAGGTGCCAACACTATTTCTGTGAGAAGTGTGCCTTGGACCAGTACAGGCAAACTCAGCGATGCTTCGTCTGCAACCTGCAAACAAACGGCGTCTTTAACCCGGCTAAAGGTATGGACAGTGCTCAAGTTTACACGGAATATCTGTTGCAGACCTGTTTACTCTACTCTTTTCGAGTAGTATTCTACTCAATTTGGACCTCTACTACTCTTCAAAACTTAAAACAAAAACCAAAAAACCCAATACTCTTCAAAACTGAAAATAATGCTCTTTAATTCTTGATTACTACTCATTTTCAGTGAACATTATTTGATGGTTTAATGAATAAAAACTACACATTTTGCACCAAAACTACTCATTTCATCTATCCGGACTACTCAAGACCACACTAAATTTCTCTCTAAGAGATAATAAAGTTGTTTGAGTTGAGTTGAGGTCTGCTGTTATAATAGAGTTTGTAACTCACATGAAGTGTGCCTTGGACCAGTGCAGGAGAACTCAGCGATGCTTTGTCTTCAACCAGCAAACCAACGATTCTTTGGGGGAGTCTCTTGTACAAATAGTTCTCCCACCTTCTGGAAGTTCTGTGCTTTAACTTCCTCTAATCTGTCACTCTCTTTGACTCTGCCTTTTCCTTTTGCTTTCTCTCATCAACTATCTTTCTGACTTATTGGCCCATTCTCCTGCCTTTTTCCTAAAAAATCTTCCAAATAATTTTCTGCTTTGAGCTCCTCCGAAATCAGAATGTGTGGGCTGTACGCAGCGGGGAGACCAGTGAAAACTGAAAAACGAACACATACGTACCTTACCCATTATGGTCATATGACCTGGGAATGCAGAAGAAGAAGAAGAAGGAGGGTGCACTGACCAAGAAACCAATGAAGTACACATTGATTATTTGGTAAAGATGCAGATCAACACCCCCTGTCACAGTCCTGGTTCATTGCGTTCTTTCCGTCTCGCCTTTCTCTTCTGCTATTATTGAATGCATATATTCTTAATTGTGTAAATGGATGCAAATTAACGTTACATATAGAAAACGATGGAGGTTGAAGTGCTCAATCTGCAGTAAGAAAGGCAAGACTGAAAAAGCGGAAAGAACCGAGAAATGGAGGAGGGGGTGTGGATCTGCCTGTTTGCCGATCATTTTGCTTCACAAGATATCTTTAAAACAAGCGCGAATTCGCAATAGTTTGTGGCACGCGGTCTATTTTTACCACTCCAATCGTGAGTCACCTCCCCTGGCTTTTCAATAATTTTAATCTGTAAACCAGAATGTTATCTCTGCACCATTTCGTAAACTTTTTATATCTTTTGGAAAACATTTAAAACTATTTATCCTACTTATACTCATCAAAAGAAGCACTGCATACTCGTCGTGTCTGTTGTTAGTGTCTGTATTACGTATGTTTATTATTTTGTACGCTTTTAAAATACATCATTTTAAAGAGCGGCCTCAATTTGAAGTGTAGCCTCGATTTGAAGTGCGACAATTTTGGACTGACCGACCGACCGACAGACAGACAGACAGACCGACCGTGCGACAAAGTGAGTTATAGGTTTGTGGCTTGAGCCGCAAACAAAAATAATTTTTGTTCTTTTCCAGAGCTGATGAACAAACTGAGCAAGAGGAAGGAAGGCGATGACAACGATGACAACAGTGATGATGACGACAACGACGACAGAAATCCCCACGGCGACCCGCCCAGCAAAGGGGAAGCAACCTAAAGTCGTGGTTCTTCACTTCTTGGCACCAAAGTTATCTTTCTTTTTTCATTCTTCAAGACTGACCGTTTCTTGTTGCTTGAATGTTGGTTCGTTTTTCGTGACAGGCAGGGGACATGATTCGAAATGTCATGTTTGTGTGATAACAGTTTCTCATAAATTATGGTCGTTTCACTTGTTTGGAAGGGCAAGGGTTATGCATTGTGCATGTGCAGGGCTCCCAATTGTCCTGCAAAACAAGGGGTCCCAGGGACTCCTTCACTTACAGTATAGAGGGTCCTAGAGGCGGGATAGAGGGTCCCAGTGGCATAGCAAATGCTAAAAAGAATTTTTCTACTGCATCCCTGGGACCCCCTGCACATTCTTTTAGAGGGTCCTTTAGAATTTTAGTGCTTCATAGACCCCCATTTGGGGGTCCCTGGGAGCCCTGATGTGCGATTCACACAGATTTTGATTTCTATTGTGCAATGTGTTGATTTCTTTCTTTTCTTTTTTACTTTTTTTTTTTCAATACCTGTTTAAATGAAACCTCGCTAAATGGTCATCTCTTTCTAAATCTGGAGGTGAATTTGCTGCTTTTGTAAGTTGTCTTTCTTGGGGGTGGGGCAGTGAATTACTCAGGTGTGTGTTTCAAGGGCACAAACAAACAAAGGGCACAAACAAAAAGCCATGTACTGTTAGAAACTTTTTTTTTGAATATTAAAAGACGGTGATTGAATATTGAGAGAGGGTGTCGGTCTGAGTTCCTTCGCGCACAGTAAAATGCAAGGCTCGGAAAGTAAATGTTCTTATTCGATATGAAATTTTTGCGTGTCTTCTAGTATTATTATCGCCATTTTAAAATTGGTTTCCTTAGCAGTTTTAAATTTGTGTTAGTTTTATTGATTTTGTTTCATCCGTGCGTCCATCCATCTGTGCGCGTGTCCGTCTGTGTGTGCGCGAGGGAACTTTGCACCGGCTGGAGTTAAGCCTTGTATGTAATTTGTGTTGTTGCTCGTTATTGTTAATATAAGTATTATATTATATTTTGCCATGATCTTTAAATTCATTTCCTTACAATTTGAGTGTGTTATGTACTGTATTTTACGGACTACAAGGCGCACCTGATTATAAGGCGTACCCCCCAAAATTTTACACAACATTCAGATTTTGTTTCTTATAGTTTCTTACTATATTATCAGTCACATTACAAGGCGCACCTGATTATAAGGCGTACCCCCCAAAATCTTACACAAAGTTCAGATTTTGTTATTATAGTTTCTTACTATATTATCAATCACATTATAAGGCGCAGGGGTCTCAGTTTAGGAGAAATACGGTACTTTGGTTTTTAGTTTCCATTCTTTTTCTTTAATGTTTAACCCCTTCACTGCCACCAACGTTTTGTCACAGTACTGTTTTTTGGTTGACATCCTGGCCTGATGATAAGTCAGAGTATGATGAATGATCTCATAACCCTGATGTCATAGTCCTGGGATGATTTTGCTCTAACATAATCAAGAGAGTAATATCCCCAGACCATTTTCTCAGACTGTACTGTCTTTTTCATGTCATGATTTGAAAAATCGCTTTTTTCTTTAAGTTTTCCTCTGGCAGTCAAGGGGTTAATGCAGTTCATCACCATCAACAGGTTTTGTTTATTTTTTTGTTGCAGTTTGTTTTTTTTGGATTACCCCCTTCCCTGCCTGATATGAGATAGTCTGTAGAGTATGATGTCATTGATGATGTGTAGGATAACTTTTGATGTCATAGTCCTGGGATGATGGGTTTTTGGGTAACCCCCTCCCTGCCTGCTATGAGATACACGCAGCTGTAGAGTGTGATGTCAATGATGACTTGTTGTAATTTAACTTTTGATGTCATAGTTCGCTTCTATCATTTTTGTAGGTTTTGGTTTAGGATGAAAGCCAGCAAAGATATATCTCTTCAAGCTTTGACGCCATTTTCTCAGATTAAACAGTCTAATTTTCATGATTTGTTTTAAAATTTTTGTGATAAGAAAATAGATAATTTGTCAGTCATTAGGCGCTGCTGTGCAGTGATAGGGTCAATGTTGTTTCAAGAACAACAATTTTTGTTTGTTTCCTTAGTTTATATTTTTTTATTATTTGTTTTTAATAGATTCAAGATTCTGACTGTCCTTGATGATTTTGTGTAAATAGGAATTGTTCGGAAATAATTAAGGGGAGTAATTTCATGGTGTGTAGGAGTGATCTTGCCTAATTCAATCGGTCAAACAGGGGAAGTTACTCTACCATCAGGTAAATCCCCAGCCCTCGCTTCGTGTGTTTGAGGAGACACAGCATGTAGAACGCAGTACGTCATTCTAAAATTTGTTGTTCATTTATATTTTTACGTCACAGTTTGCAAGTTCTATCACTTTGTAGCAACTGGCCACCCCTTATTTTTCTAAAAAAAATGTTTGCAAGTCGCTGACTCGCATCCTGCGGTTTCAAGCTTTGACGCCATTGTTGCTATGGTATTTGACCGAGTAAACTTGATGGAGGTAAACAACTCTAATTTTCATGGTGAAGAAGTGCTCTCCCCTTTTTTTTCTCCGAAAATCGTGTACCGTATTTTTTCAGCTCATTAGGCGCTGCTGTGTATAAGGCGAATAGGGCAATTTTCAAGAAAAATCTGACAAAATCCAAGTAAAAGGCGCCCTCGTTTATAAGGCGATACACACCTCACAACAGAAAGTCGAAGTTTGAAGCCCGTACACGTCCTAATATGTAAACGATTACTGACCGCCATTTTTGTTGTCGTAAACGAGAGTTGGCTCCCTTCTCAAATAATCGTAACTTCCGTTTTTTTGCGACTTCCGGTTGTTGATTTTGGCCAATTCTTCGTGGAAACTGGTAGAATTATGGCATTTTAAGCTCTACATCGATGCTTTTTACATCCAATGAAGGGTTGTGGCATCTGTTGGACGGTATCTCGGACGATAATAGGGAGTTTTTTAACGTGAGTATTCGTCGTATCGGCGACTTGTTACCACTTTCGATGTTGTGACTCACAGTAGACTGTACTGAGTACGGCAATCGTTGCCTATCTTCTCACGATTTTGTTCACTTATAGGGCGCCCTCGTTTATTAGGCGCATAGGTCGAAATTGGGAGAAAAATAATATCGCCTTATAGTCCGAAAAATACGGTATTTGTTTTCTGTTGAGACTACAAAGTTCCAGAGATAGGTCCAGTTGATATAAAGTTGTTTCTGTTCTTTGCTTGAGGTACAGTAAAAGAGTTGATGGCAGCATAACGCTATTGTCTTGTGTGTTCATTTATGGAGAGAAAGCGATGACGTTCATGTTGAATTTTGATCCAATCTATGTGGCTTACACTATACCTCTGTCAGCCACTAAATCCATGCTGTCACCATGTTAAAAGAAAAATCAATGAATAATGTAATAAGTAATAGTCCTTGCGCGAGTTGTTTTAGGTGATGCTTAATTCTACAGTAAACTTCATTTCTTTCTTTGCTATCAATCGCTCAGACCAGGGCCCATGAATACATAGAACTTTGCTTAGAAAGTTTCCTCTCATATGAGAGCAGATGCCTCATGCTGCCATTATGCATGTAAAGGTCTGTGTACACGTTAACATTATTCACAAAAAATTTCTCTTTTCCTCATGGCAACACAATGATAGGCCACTCATAATATGACTTACAAATCACTGCGTTGCCTTGGGGAAATACAGATAGTTTTTGTGAATAGTGTTGCATAACGTGTACATGGACCCTAACTAAGAAGTAGTTTGGCCCATCATGTCCGTCTTCAGCTGGAGAAAATCTTCGTAAGAATTTCATTCTAAAGAAAAAAAGGGCAGGAGAATGGACCAGTAAAGGCAGAAAGATAGTAGTAGATGACAGTAAGCAAAGGGGAAAAGGCAGAGTCAAAGCGAGTGACAGATTAGAGGAAGTTACTAGAACAGAACTTCTAGATGGTGAGGGAACTATTTGTACAAATAGTTCATTCTGACTTTCACCTGATGTTTGTGTGCATAAACCCAGTGTCCTGTCACCAAAGGCAACACTAAGGCGGGTAGTTCATTCTGACTTTCACCTGATGTCTGTGTGCGTAAACCCACAGTGTCCTGTCACCAAAGGCAACACTAAGGCGGGTAGTTCATTCTGACTTTCACCTGATGTCTGTGTGCGTAAACCCACAGTGTCCTGTCACCAAAGGCAACACTAAGGCGGGTAGTTCATTCTGACTTTCACCTGATGTCTGTGTGCATAAACCCACAGTGTCCTATCACCAAAGGCAACACTAAGGCGGGTACAGTGGAACCTCCCTTATAAGACATTTTGGATGATTTTTTTGGAGGCATTGCCCTTCTTTGCAAGTATTAAACCCCTCCCTTTACCTCCCTCATAAGACCCCTCCCTTATAAGACCTCATTTTTGGATTATTTTTGGAGGTCTTATAAGGGAGGTAACTTTAATACTTACAAAGAAGTGCAATGTCTCAGAGAAGTAGGTCTTATATGGGAGGGGGTCTTATAAGGGAGGTTCCACTGTAGTTCATTCTGACTTTCACATGATGTTTGTGTGCATACAGGCACTACAGAAGGAAATGATCCTAGTAGTTGTACATGTTCTTTAGATGATACCAAACCCTACAGTTAGTTGGCTGCACAAAATACCTTCATGGCTTTGTGTGTGTGTGCACAAACACACTGACTAAACCACGAGCAAGAGAATGAGCTCTTTAGGGTCGTCATCTCTCTCTCTCTCTCTCTCTCTCTCTCTCTCTCTCTCTCTCTCTCTCTCTCTCTCTCTCTCACACACACACACACACACACACACATACGGCGTGACAAACACTCACACACAGAGAGGCATATGCGCGCGCACGCACACGCACACACACACATGTACATACCTTATCAACGACACACAACATGTATGTACCTTGTGTGTGTGTGTGTGTGTGTTATGTTCATATTGAAAACTATGTGCTGCTGTTGTGCATGTTTTGTGTTAGTGTTTTCTTGTCATGATAGGGGCTGTTGGCCTAAGTCATTAAAATATTTCCGAGTTCTCTCTCTCTCTCTCTCTCTCTCTCTCTCTCTCTCACACACACACACACACACACACACACACACATATATACATGCCTTATCAAGGACGCACAACATGTATGTACCTTGACCTGGTTAAGGCCACTGGAATACAGCTCCTTGGTGACTGATAATGTTCTTTCTTTTCTTCCAACGAAGACACAGGCCTCCCTCCACCCATCTCTCTTCAAAGTCAGATTGACCAGAGAAGGTCACTTCAGTCAGTAGAGTGGATATTAACATTCAACCTAGGGTTCTGTGTCCTTATTGTTTCAACAACAAGAAAACAGTAACTAAATGCTACGATTGTTCTTAAAAATTAAAACAAGAAGTTTGTGTTTATAAAGAAACTCTACGGAGAGCCGGACAACAGAGGGTGTTAAAAGAAAGAAGCCCCCCTCAATCCAGCGTTTCAGCCCTGAACTTACACTGCAATAGAGAAACTATACGGAGAGCCGGACAACAGAGGGTCTTCAAAGAAGACACACACCCACCCCCCTCACTCAAGTGTTTCGGCCCTGAACTCCTTGCACTACAGTACAACAAAGAAACTCTACGGAGAGCTGGACAACAGAGGGTGTTCAGAGAAGAAGCCCCCCTCGATCAAGCGTTTCAGCCCTGAACTCCTTACACTACACTACAATAACGAAACTCTACGGAGAGCCGGACAACAGAGGATCTTCAAAGAAGAAGCCCCCCTCAATCAAGTGTTTCAGCCCTGAACTTACACTGCAATAAAGAAACTCTACGGAGAGCCGAAACAACAGAAGGTCTTCTAAGAAGAAGCCCCCCTCAATCAAGTGTTTCAGCCCTGAACTTACACTGCAATAAAGAAACTCTACGGAGAGCCGGACAACAGAGGATCTTCAGAGAAGAAGCCCCCCTCAATCAAGTGTTTCAGCCCTGAAGTTACACTGCAATAAAGAAACTCTACGGAGAGCCGGACAACAGAGGATCTTCAAAGAAGAAGCCCCCTACCCCCCTCACTCAAGTGTTTCAGCCCTGAACTTACACTGCAATAAAGAAACTCTACGGAGAGCCAGAGAACAGAAGGTCTTCAGAGAAGAAGCCCCCCACCCCCCTCACTCAAGCGTCACAGTTTCTGCCCTGAACTGACTCTTTACGCTCTAAGGTCATGACTCTGTATGACCCACTAATGTACACTGCATGAATGTGAAGTTTTCAGAGACAGAAGCAGTGATGAAGACGACAAAGATGATGATGTCTGTGAGAATAGTTGCTGTTTGCTGTCTGTGTATTCTGCAATTAACTGGAGTTTTTGCCCGTCAACATTTAATGAAAGGTGAGAACAGAGCTAGCAAAATAAGGCTGTGTGGTGTGTGTGTGTGTGTGTGTGTGTGTGTGTGTGTTGTTGTTCTTCAGTTTAACGTCCTTCCACTAAAAGTGATTCAGACAATATATTGTAGTTTGATGTTGGTGTGGTGAGTGTGAGTGGGTGTGTCTGTAAATGTGTGTAAGCATTAGAGTAAGTGATAGGATAGTGATGCAGACCTAATCATACCCCCCCCCCTCCCCCCCAAAGAAAAAAAAGAAAAAACAAATTACATTTAAAGAATATAACCGATAAATGAACAATGTTAAAGATACATACTAAGTGAACTACTTAATAAACATTTACAAACTGAATCAAGAACAGAATAATTGTTTAGAATACTGGGTAGAGACAATGGCGTCGATCCATCAATAAAACCATCAATACCCGAATTCTTGAAAAGTTCTCTTGCTAATGGACACTGAATCAGTAAATGACTGACACTCAAGGATTCACCACACATGCATTTAACATTAATACAGTATTTTGTTTTAAATGAATTCAAACGTAGTCTATGGATTAGACTTTCAATCTCCCTGGACGAGAAAGTAACACGTTTGTGTAATATTATCTCATTGTCTCTAACATTAGATTTAATACAGTTATTATAATATTGAACGTCTGAGTTCATCAATTCAGTTTTGACATTTTCATGAGATGTTTTGTTTATAATTGAGAAACATTCTGTCAGATCTAAAGGAACATTAATTGATACTGCGTCGTCACTATTTTGAGCTGCATTTTTTGCAGCTTGGTCTACCCGTTCATTTCCTGATATTCCGCAATGAGAAGGCACCCAACAAAAAGTAATGGTGATGCCTTTCAAGGAAAGAATGTGTATTATATGTTTAATTTCAATTATCATGTCAAGTCGGATACATGAATTGGGAGACATAATAGCATACATTGCTGCTTTAGAATCAACACATATTAAGATGTGTCTGTTATTTATAGGAAAACTTAAAAGGAAATCCAAGGACATAAGTATAGCAAATAATTCAGCGCTATATATAGACAAATTTTTTACCAAGATAGAACAACTTTTCTACTTTTAAGCTAGGAATAATGAAAGCTGCTCCCGAGTTATTATCTTCTAAAACTGAACCATCTGTGAATATTTTTAAATATTGATTGTACGTATTTTCTAAGTGCGTGTACACAGACGTTCTCAAAATATTGGAAGAACCCTTTTTAGATAAATGAGAGTAATCAATATCAAAGACAGCTTTTGATTGCTCCCATTTTGGAATGGGAGAAAATGTGGGAAAAAATTGTTTTTTAGTGATGTTACTTTTATTTAGTTTTGTATCGCTTAGAAGATCGGAGGAAAACGAATAAATAGATTTTGTGGATAGAATATTCTGAGTCACCTTTGTGTGTGTGTGTGTGTGTGTGTGTGTGTGTGTGTGTGTGTGTGTACTGTGTGCGTGTCAGTGTGTGCGTACTGTGTGTGTGTCTTTTTGTTTCGTTTCGATTTTGTTGTTGTTGTCATCGTCGTCATTTTCATTGGAAAGTGTAAGTTGTTTCTTTACATGTTTCCTTTGGTGAACACTAGGCAACACCTACACTCAGTGGGGACACCCATCTTGTCTGTGTTGTTGTCATTGATATGTATTGTACATTATTTTACATTACATGTCTGTGTTGTTGTCATTGATATGTATTGTATATTATTTTACATTACATGTCTGTGTTGTAGTCATTGATATGTATTGTACATTATTTTACATTACATGTCTGTGTTGTTGTCATTGATATGTATTGTATATTATTTTACATTACATGTCTGTGTTGTTGTCATTGATATGTATTGTACATTATTTTACATTACATGTCTGTGTTGTAGTCATTGATATGTATTGTACATTATTTTACATTGCATGTCTGTGTTGTTGTCATTGATATGTATTGTATATTATTTTACATTACATGTCTGTGTTGTTGTCATTGATATGTATTGTACATTATTTTACATTACATGTCTGTGTTGTAGTCATTGATATGTATTGTACATTATTTTACATTACATGTCTGTGTTGTAGTCATTGATATGTATTGTACATTATTTTACATTGCATGTCTGTGTTGTTGTCATTGATATGTATTGTACATTATTTTACATTACATGTCTGTGTTGTTGTCATTGATATGTATTGTACATTATTTTACATTACATGTCTGTGTTGTAGTCATTGATATGTATTGTACATTATTTTACATTACATGTCTGTGTTGTTGTCATTGATATGTATTGTACATTATTTTACATTACATGTCTGTGTTGTTGTCATTGATAGATGTTGTACATTATTACATGTACATGTCTGTGTTGTAGTCATTGATAGGTATTGTATATTATTTTACATTGCATGTCTGTGTTGTTGTGATTGATAGATGTTGTACATTATTACATGTACATGTCTGTGTTGTAGTCATTGATATGTATTGTACATTATTTTACATTACATGTCTGTGTTGTTGTCATTGATATGTATTGTATATTATTTTACATTACATGTCTGTGTTGTAGTCATTGATAGGTATTGTATATTATTTTACATTGCATGTCTGTGTTGTTGTGATTGATATGTATTGTACATTATTTTGCATTTCATGTCTGTGTTGTTGTCATTGATATGTATTGTATATTATTTTACATTACATGTCTGTGTTGTTGTCATTGATATGTATTGTACATTATTTTACATTACATGTCTGTGTTGTAGTCATTGATATGTATTGTACATTATTTTACATTACATGTCTGTGTTGTTGTCATTGATATGTATTGTACATTATTTTACATTACATGTCTGTGTTGTTGTCATTGATATGTATTGTACATTATTTTACATTACATGTCTGTGTTGTAGTCATTGATATGTATTGTACATTATTTTACATTACATGTCTGTGTTGTTGTCATTGATATGTATTGTACATTATTTTACATTACATGTCTGTGTTGTTGTCATTGATATGTATTGTACATTATTTTACATTACATGTCTGTGTTGTTGTCATTGATATGTATTGTACATTATTTTACATTACATGTCTGTGTTGTTGTCATTGATATGTATTGTATATTATTTTACATTACATGTCTGTGTTGTTGTCATTGATATGTATTGTACATTATTTTACATTACATGTCTGTGTTGTAGTCATTGATATGTATTGTACATTATTTTACATTACATGTCTGTGTTGTTGTCATTGATATGTATTGTACATTATTTTACATTGCATGTCTGTGTTGTTGTCATTGATATGTATTGTACATTATTTTACATTACATGTCTGTGTTGTAGTCATTGATATGTATTGTATATTATTTTACATTGCATGTCTGTGTTGTTGTCATTGATATGTATTGTACATTATTTTACATTGCATGTCTGTGTTGTTGTCATTGATATGTATTGTACATTATTTTACATTACATGTCTGTGTTGTAGTCATTGATATGTATTGTACATTATTTTACATTACATGTCTGTGTTGTTGTCATTGATATGTATTGTACATTATTTTACATTGCATGTCTGTGTTGTTGTCATTGATATGTATTGTACATTATTTTACATTACATGTCTGTGTTGTAGTCATTGATATGTATTGTATATTATTTTACATTGCATGTCTGTGTTGTTGTCATTGATATGTATTGTACATTATTTTACATTGCATGTCTGTGTTGTTGTCATTGATATGTATTGTACATTATTTTACATTGCATGTCTGTGTTGTTGTCATTGATATGTATTGTACATTATTTTACATTACATGTCTGTGTTGTAGTCATTGATATGTATTGTACATTATTTTACATTACATGTCTGTGTTGTAGTCATTGATATGTATTGTACATTATTTTACATTGCATGTCTGTGTTGTTGTCATTGATATGTATTGTACATTATTTTACATTACATGTCTGTGTTGTAGTCATTGATATGTATTGTATATTATTTTACATTGCATGTCTGTGTTGTTGTCATTGATATGTATTGTACATTATTTTACATTACATGTCTGTGTTGTTGTCATTGATATGTATTGTACATTATTTTACATTACATGTCTGTGTTGTTGTCATTGATATGTATTGTACATTATTTTACATTGCATGTCTGTGTTGTTGTCATTGATATGTATTGTACATTATTTTACATTACATGTCTGTGTTGTAGTCATTGATATGTATTGTACATTATTTTACATTACATGTCTGTGTTGTTGTCATTGATATGTATTGTACATTATTTTACATTACATGTCTGTGTTGTTGTCATTGATAGATGTTGTACATTATTACATGTACATGTCTGTGTTGTAGTCATTGATAGGTATTGTATATTATTTTACATTGCATGTCTGTGTTGTTGTGATTGATATGTATTGTATATTATCTTACATTACATGTCTGTGTTGTTGTCATTGATATGTATTGTATATTATTTTGCTTTACATGTCTGTGTTGTTGTCATTGATATGTATTGTATATTATTTTGCTTTACATGTTTCCTTGTGGTGAACAGGCAAGACCTTCACTCAGTGGGGACACCCAACATGTCCTGAGGCAACCCAGTTTGCTTACATTGGTGAGTAGGCAGTGTAATATACATGGAATCGCACATGGAATGCATGTGTGTGTGTGTGTGTGCATGCGCGCGCGCCATGTGCATACCTATATATATGTGTGTGTGCTGTGCGTGTCTGCATGCGTGCGTATGTCTGTGTGTGCCTATCCATGCGTATGTGTGTGTATATATACGCGCGCGTGTGCGTGAGTGCATATATGTGTGCGCATGCATGCTTTCTTCTGGCAGGTTTTTCCAAAGTGGCTCAAGCCCTCCTGACAGTGGGCACCACCCAGTGCCCTGACCACTGGACGCTAGACTACCCCGGACATCTGGTCGCTTGGAGAGACCGTTATTATGACGACACGTTGTCTGACCAACTGGAGTGTGTCAATACGACACACAGCTCCAACACGCTGCGTTCCAGCCAGTACACGGGAGGAACGACACACGTGTTCTACACCAACTCTGCCTGTGGGGATCAGCGACTATGGCCGCCTTATGGAGAGAGGGGGGTGCTTAGGTGTGCCGTGTGCTGGAAATAAAACAACCCGGTTCGGCCCCCCGGGGTGGGGATTCCGGGGGCCTTTTGTATAAATAGTTCCCCCACCTTCTGGAAGTTATGTGCTTCTAACTTCCTCTAACCTGTCGCTCTCTTTGACTCTGCCTTTTCCCTTTGCTTGCTGTCATCTGCTTAACCGGTCCATCTTTTCAAGAAACACTTTCAAAAAACATTTCCTACAGCCGAAGTCGGACTTGCTGACATGCCTGGCTCATCCTTTATGTACACCATTCTCTCCACCACTGTTGTTGTGTACTGTGTGGGTGATGGTCATTATATAGGCAGAGCTGGGTCATCCTTTCTGTACACCATTCTCTCCACCACTGTTGTTGTGTACTGTGTGGGTGATGGTCATATACTGATATAGGCAGGCCTGGGTCATCCTTTCTGTACACCATTCTCTCCACCACTGTTGTTGTGTACTGTGTGGGTGATGGTCATATAGACAGGCCTGGCTCATCCTTTTTGTGAGGACGAAGTTAGGTTAGTTTCCCCTATGGCTGTTACCCATACTTTGCTATATAGGTGGTGTTGTCGAAAATAACTTTGGTGGAGGGGAGTTAATAAATGGAGAGTTTCTTCCCCTTATTCATTTCACTATCTCCTCTCCTAGTCTCGTTATTTCAATCTTCGTTATAACCCTTTTGGGTTTTAGTTCATTTTAATGGGGGTTTTCTTCTTCTTTTTGTAACAATTTTGCTCACAAAAAGTTATGCACTGATTTTTGCCTTGAGGCAGCCGATACAACAAAGAGAACACTTCTTCAAACTTTGTTTTGTACTCTGATTTGTCAGTAAGGAGGGCAGTTTCCTCTTCTTCTTTTTTTGTTTGTGAGCTGAACAGTAGAATGTGATTGAATCCTTCCATAAAATTTGTTTATACATTTTACGAAGTTAGCCATTTTCCTTCCAACAGGAAATGTTCGCAAATAGCCAAGGGACATAATTTTGCGGTTTGCGCGAGTGACTTTTCATTAATTGGTTAGACGTGTTAGTTTGTCCTACTTTTTCATGGGGGACAATCCGATTTTGTCGTAAAAAGACACATTCTGTTGGTCAGAAAATCATGTATTCTTGTTATGTTGGAAGATCACAATAAAACAAAAAGTATGTCTCACATCTGTAGTAACTTGTTCTATTTGAGTGGGAGTGGTTTAGTTGTATGGATGTGTCGGCTGCATGCAGCAGGGAGACCACAAACAATTGAAAACAGGACACATGCGTACCTTACCCATTATGGCCAGGGAACGCAGAAGAAGAAGAATGATGGCGTATTGACTACAGAAGTGTGTGTCAAATGTTTTTGGTGCTTCTGCGTGTGAGTTGGAAAAGTAAAACAAGTTTACCGGCTGCACTGTACAAACTGCTATCAGTCCTTTACTCAAATGGCTTTTATCATTGGTTGCCCATAGAAAGGGACGATAATAAGGTGAGAGCTTTCAATCATTAAAAGCTTTTCTACAGTGATGGAAAATCACGGTGCAGCTTTTGTGAATGAGTAAGGTTCTCAAACTATGGTCCATCTGTACTGGGCTCAGTCTAAAGGGATTTGTTGGTTGATCAGTTGTGAATGAGTAAGGTTCTCAAACTATGGCCCATCTGTACTGGGCTCTGAGTCCAAAGGGATTTGTTGGTTGATTTGTGAATGAGTAAGATTATCAAACTATGGCCCATCTGTGCTGGGCTCTGAGTCCAAAGGGATTATATATATATATATATATATATATATATATAGTTGGTTGATTTGTGAATGAGTAAGGTTCTCAAACTATGGTCCATCTGTACTGGGCTCTGAATCCAAAGGGATTATATATATATATATATTGTTGGTTGATTTGTGAATGAGAAAGATTCTCAAACTATGGTCCATCTGTACTGGATCCAAGTGCTGCAGCCAAAGGGATTAGTTGGTCGCTTTGTTTGTCAACAACTGAACTGGTCAGTGTACTGATCTCGATGAAGACATTTTGCGGAGGGTTAGGGACAGGGCTTCTGAAAATCTACAGATTGTGCGTATTTACGCACACTGAAATCACCCCCTAGAATCTGAAACTTTGTGTGAGATTTACCGTCCTTTAAAATCTCATTTAGGGGGTGAGATGACGCATTAAAATGTTGACGCGTGCGTGAACACAACCGTTACTTTAATGACGTTCTTCATATTTCATTCTCTAGGCGGCCAGGCATGGGAATAAGAGAAGACAAAAAAGACTGAAAACCGTGTGTGTTGGGATACAGCCCCCAGAAAATGAAGCTTCTTCTGTTATCTAAGCCTTAAAAACAGTATTAGAGATAAGACTGATATATTTAGTTCATTTTGCATTCATTTATAACCAATAACTTAAGTTTTACTCATTGGGCTTCTTCTTTTTTTTAATCTCATAAATGTCCTCTTGGACCATCAAAAAAGCTGAAATCAGCCAAAAGACTGATATTTCCCATGCCTTTCTGCCACAAGCTGAATTATAGGCTAGATCTAAAATTATACTGGATCATGCGAAAGCCCAAATCGTTGAAAGCTCATTGCTTATTGATATACTTTTGTTGTCAGCATCCAATAAAAACGTGTTATACATTTTGATAATCCTTTCGCCAACATCAGTGCACATCAAGTAAGTGGCAGTGATGATCAACATAAGTTTAGTCAATTTCATGCTTTCCGAATGTAATGAGCTACGAAATTAAACCCTCTCCAGTGTTTGTTTGTGTGTGTGTGCGTGCGGGTATGTCCTGTCTCTATGTGTCCCCCTTCTCTATATGTCCCTGTCTCTATGTGTCCCCTTCTCTATATGTCCTGTCTCCATGTGTCCCCCTTCTCTATATGTCCCTGTCTCTATATGTCCTGTCTCTATGTGTCCCCCTTCTCTATATGTTCTGTCTCTATGTCAGTATGTGTCCCCCTTCTCTATATGTCCTGTCTCTATGTCAGTATGTGTCCCCCTTCTCTATATGTCCTGTCTCTACATGTCCTGTCTTTATATATATGTCCCCATCTCTGTGTACCCCTTCTCTATATGTCCTGTCTCTATGTGTCCCCTGTCTTTATATATATGTCCTGTCTCTATGTGTCCCCCTCACAATGTCCGTCTCTACATGTCCTGTCTTTATATATATGTCCCCATCTCTATGTGTCCCCCTTCTCTATATGTTCTGTCTCTATGTGTCCCCCTTCTCTATATGTCTTTGCAACTAGGGTTATTAACGCCCTTGACAGTGAGAGTAATTGCTCTTGCTGGTCAGTACTGACAAGGGCATTCACTCTTGCGAAAGGCAGCCATTTAGTGGCATCAAATAGGGTTATTGGCGAGAGTTATCCCCCTGTCTGGTCAGTACTGAACAATCTTCCCCCACCCTCCAAGGGCATTCACTCTTGCAAAAGGTGTTCGTTGCAGACCCCAATATGTGTCACTCTCTTTTATGCCCCCATCTCTATATGATGGCTTGGAGTCAAAACGGTCTATCTTTAGATAGTCCATTGACGTATTATTGAACATATTGTGAAAACTAATAACTTGTTTCCCAAAAAAAGACTGCAGAAATATAAAAAGCATAATCCCCATTTTACATTATTTGCAGTCTTTTTTAATACAAGTTCTTAGTTTTTGCAATAACATCAATGATACAGGCATGGTAGTGGGGGCAAAGTGGTATTCAAGGAAAATGGCCGGGGGTCCAGGGGGCCGAAGAAAATTCAATAAATGAGAGTGAAATTTTCATTTTCATGCCATTTCAATGCATTTTTAAAATAATTTTGTTTCAAACTGTTTCGCGGAGGTCTACCATGCCTGATAATAAGTCAATGGATTATCTACAGATAGTCCGTTTTGACTCTAAGCCATTGATTATTACATTAGAATGGGGACACGTGGAGGGTACATAGAGACGGGGACACATAGAGAAGGGAACATATAGCGACGGGATCACATAGAGAAGGGAACATATAGCGACGGGATCACATAGAGAAGGGAACATATAGCGACGGGATCACATAGAGAAGGGAACATAGAGACGGGATCACATAGAGAAGGGAACATATAGCGACGGGATCACATAGAGAAGGGAACATAGAGACGGGATCACATAGAGAAGGGAACATATAGCGACGGGATCACATAGAGAAGGGAACATATAGCGACGGGATCACATAGAGAAGGGAACATATAGCGACGGGATCACATAGAGAAGGGAACATATAGCGACGGGATCACATAGAGAAGGGAACATATAGCGACGGGATCACATAGAGAAGGGAACATATAGCGACGGGATCACATAGAGAAGGGAACATATAGCGACGGGATCACATAGAGAAGGGAACATATAGCGACGGGATCACATAGAGAAGGGAACATATAGAGACGGGATCACATAGAGAAGGGAACATATAGCGACGGGATCACATAGAGAAGGGAACATATAGCGACGGGATCACATAGAGAAGGGAACATATAGCGACGGGATCACATAGAGCAACACACAAACAAGAAAGAAAGTATCCTCTGTTTGTTCAGTTTATTATGAGCATCAGAAAATGATACAAATTACCATTAAATGCAAACTAACTCACGCTCAATCACGCCAAACATGGTATAAAGGAGAAAATGAATAATCGAATAAAAAGCCTTGTGTTGATTTCTCAACTTCACATCAAAGTACACACCAAAAATCAGAAACACACACACACACATTCCAATGCCAACGAAAGTCTTCATCATTAAAATTATTTCCCTTTGCCTGTATATTATTAGGCAATAAAACGTGTTCAGTCTTACAAAGGTAACTTTAAACAAGAAAACTTGCTTTAATTCAGTGTCATTTATGTTGCTTATATAACCAAAGCCAACGACACAGCCTCGCATGTTAACAATTATTTTTTAAACGTTTAAATTTAATCATTAACTAAAATGGATTAGAAACTTAACCCCTTCACTGCGAAGCCCATTTCCGGTTCCAGCGCAACTATTTGCCAAGCCGTTTTAGGTTGTTAAGTCTATCGCAAAAGTTTCTGAATAAAAGTGCATATACCCTATACTTTTCTGAAAGGGAATTGAATATACTATCATTTGAGAACACTCTCACATGCATTCGAACATACTGCGAAAAGCGTATGGATAGAAAACGGGAAACTCTCAGAATAACCCTATGACGGATATTTCCGTGACGGGGCAGTTTATAGGTTACCGGAAGTTGACGGATATTTCCGTGACGGGGCAGTTTATAGGTTACTGGAAGTTGACGGAAATATCCGTGACGGGGCAGTGAAGAGGTTAACTGTTCCTAATAAAAGCAAAATAACAGCATAGAAGAATGGTCCAAGATAATACGTGACCCAGCACCACGAAAGGGACATTAAGTCGCTGGGCTAGTTTCTCACAACAGGCTTGCAAAGTCAAAAATCTCATTGTTTTTAAAATCAATTTTGAGTTATGGGTATTTTCGTGCTCTCTAACATCTCATCTTTCATACTTATAAAGGACAATCTTTGTTATGGTCTCTAAATACTCCAAAAAGTGCTTTTAAACGAGTAGGTTGATGCATTTGTGTAGAGTGGCACAGTCGTAGCGCGTTCGCTTCGTGTCAAGTAAACCCGAGTTCGAACCTGGGTACAGGGGATTTTTTCCTCTCATTCTGCACTAGGCCTTAATGGTCTGAACGTGGAGTCTTTCAGATGAGACGATAAACTGAGGTCCCATGTGCCCATGCACTTAGCATACGCTAAACCCAGTGGCAACGAAAAAGTTGTCATTTGGTAAAAATTTACCCCCTCCCCTCATCAGTGACAAAAATCGCATGCAAAAAATTGTTAAAAAAAAAATTGGGTGGCGCGCCTCTGGCTGCGACGCGCTCTCCAGGTGGGAGCAACCCGAATTTCACAGAGACGCCTCTGTGACTATAAAGTACCTAATACTAATACATTTTCTTCTTTTTGAAATAAAATTACTTTGACTGACTTCAACTAGGCTAAACTTTAGACTGATTTCTCAAAATGGCTGACAGTCACCTTTCCAAATTTAAATGCTTATAACTCTAAAACGGAAAACATTACAAGAATGGTTCTTGTATTATTTGAAATAGAATTATCTGAAGTTTCTAGCTGTACCATTATCTCAGAATGGTCATTTTGACACTTAATGTCCCTTTCGTGGTGCTAGGTCACACATTGCAAAGGTGCTACACCGACAATTAATGGATTCTTAAGACAATACAAATTCTGTGTTCCTCCTACGTTTCATGACCATTCCAAGTTTGGAAATCAATAATAAAAATAAAACAACTTTAGAGCGTTAAAGACCCCCCACGTCACGTGTCACATTCCCTCTTATGCTAGGAAGATTTCTTAAGATTTCGTACCTGCTATAAGATGGAAAACACGTGAAAACCATGATTTCGACACGTGACATGGTGGGTCTTTAAACTACTGGTTGCAACATCCGCAATTTGAATCAGGCGAATGAAAAACGAGGGCGGGCTGAGGAGGAGAGGGTGGGAGGAGTCAGGGGGCCAAGACGGACACATGACGGCAGACGGACGATCTAGGATGCTCCGGACGGCTGTTGTTGGGCTGCCATCTGCTGCTGCACTTTAGCCTGAAGCATCTCCATCACCACTGAAACAAAGGCAAAGTTGCACTGTAGCACCACTGAAACAAAGGCAAAGATGCACTTTAGCACCACTGAAACAAAGGCAAAGTTGCACTGTAGCACCACTGAAACAAAGGCAAAGTTGCACTTTAGCACCACTGAAACAAAGGCAAAGATGCACTTTAGCACCACTGAAACAAAGGCAAAGATGCACTTTAGCACCACTGAAACAAAGGCAAAGTTGCACTTTAGCAGGCATGGGATGAGGATTCATGAACAAAAGCTGAAAAGGCATTATGTCAGGGGACAAAGCCACCTGAAGCTGAAGCTTTTTTTGGTTGTAATCAAAGCCTTAAACATAGCATTAAAAACAGAAATGTATATTCTGTTAATTTTGCATTCACTAATAAGTCCTCCGAAGTCCGGGGTGTGGCTGCCCATGTGGCGGGGTAATAAAAAAAACGGTCACACATGTAATGTTCTCATCCCTAGCTGATGCATTTGTACCATAGTGTTCAAGTGCTTCGGGCTGTTGGGATGATCCCTGGAGTCTTTTAGCCAGGGTACGACAACAAGAACAAATCAATAGAAGTAATTCTTACACGGTTTCCCTTTTATCTAAAAAATGTCCTCTTGAGCCATCAAAAAAAGCTGAAATTTGCTTAAAAGCTAAAACGTTTTTAAAAACTTACAAAAACTGACTACAAAATGCTTTACTATCGCACAAGTATAGCGATCATTCCGACACAAACAGCTTCAGAATGAACGTTTTCTTTCTTTCACACATCAACAGTTTTTAGATTGTTGCTGTTGTTGGTTTACCCTGGCTAAAAGACTGGCTTAATCCTGTATTTCTCCTGTAACAGAGGCTGTATCTCCATTGACCAACTCACCTTGTTTAGTCCTGTATTTCTCCTGTAACAGAACCTGTATCTCCATTGACCAACTCACCTTGTTTAGTCCTGTATTTCTCCTGTAACAGAGGCTGTATCTCCATTGACCAACTCACCTTGTTTAGTTCTGTATTTCTCCTGTAACAGAGGCTGTATCTCCATCCGGTGATCAACTCACCTTGTTTAGTTCTGTATTTCTCCTGTAACAGAGGCTGTATCTCCACCTGGTGATCAACTCACCTTGTTTAGTTCTGTATTTCTCCTGTAACAGAGGCTGTACCTCCACCTGGTGATCAACTCACCTTGTTTAGTTCTGTATTTCTCCTGTAACAGAGGCTGTATCTCCATTGACCAACTCACCTTGTTTAGTCCTGTATTTCTCCTGTAACAGAGGCTGTATCTCCATTGACCAACTCACCTTGTTTAGTCCTGTATTTCTCCTGTAACAGAGGCTGTATCTCCATTGATCAACTCACCTTGTTTAGTCCTGTATTTCTCCTGTAACAGAGGCTGTATCTCCATTGATCAACTCACCTTGTTTAGTCCTGTATTTCTCCTGTAACAGAGGCTGTACCTCCATTGACCAACTCACCTTGTTTAGTCCTGTATTTCTCCTGTAACAGAGGCTGTACCTCCATTGACCAACTCACCTTGTTTAGTCCTGTATTTCTCCTGTAACAGAGGCTGTATCTCCATTGATCAACTCACCTTGTTTAGTCCTGTATTTCTCCTGTAACAGAGGCTGTATCTCCATTGACCAACTCACCTTGTTTAGTCCTGTATTTCTCCTGTAACAGAGGCTGTATCTCCATTGATCAACTCACCTTGTTTAGTCCTGTATTTCTCCTGTAACAGAGGCTGTATCTTCTCCATCTGCTTGGTGATGAACTCCACCTTTCTCACAAAGTAGTCCTTAGCCTTCTCTGGAGTCTGAAATATGAACACACACAAAGCAACAGTAATACATAACATCCCCATAAACATTGTGAATCAAGGCTGTGAGCATGTTCACAAAAAATCCCATCCGCAATGTGACTTTATACTGAAAATTCTCTGCCCCCCTGTCTCGTGCACTGTGATGCATGCGCCATCTACGTGAGATTATCGTCCTTGCCTGTCACGAAGTAGTAGTTTCACACAAAGTAAACACCCGAACGCCCGTTTTGAAACCGCAAATATTTCAAATTGTATTCATTCTGTACCTCATGCACCCAACCACGGACTGAATTGTAAAACTCCCTAGCTACAAGTTGGACAATTAATCATTAAAACAATTCACCTTAAAACAAAATGCTGATTTGTGCACGCAAATAGAAGTAGTAGTTTATAGCCACAGAAAATCATCTGCTCCTGACTCGTCACTAGGTGGCATAGGCAGTTCAGGCCTAAAATTATCGCCCTTTCGTGTCGTCAAGAAGTAGCATAAAGCCCCATTCACACACACACACATCTGGAAGTAAGAACTATGAAGGAGCGTGCGCATTACACGCAGAAACCCATTCCATCCTTTCTTTAACTTATTGCGTAAGGGTTTCCGCGCAGAATACTTCTGTAATGTGCAATTAGGCTAATCACGATGAACTGCACTTTACACACAAGCTAGTCCTTGGCTTCTCTGGAGTCTGGAATAAATACAGGTAGAAAACAGGCTTTACCAAACACATTGTAAAGAGCGTTGCAAAACAATACAAATATGACTTCTCTGTGTTTGGTGATAAACTCCACTTTACACACAAACTACCGTATTTTATCGGATCATTACGCGCTGCTGTGTATAAGGCGGATAGGGCAATTTTCAAGAATAATCTGAAAAAATTAAAGCAAAAGGCGCCCTCGTTTATAAGTCACCTTGCAAAAGAAAGTCAAACTTTGAAGCCTGTACGCGTCCTGTAAACGCTTACCGACCGCCATTACTGCTGTCATAAACGAGAGTTTGCTCCCCTTTCAAATAATCAAACTTCTGTTTGTACTGCTTCCTGTTGATATGCTTGGACAATTCTTCGCGGAAACTGATAGAATTATGGCATTTTAAGCTCACCAACGATGCTTTTTACATCCAATGAAGGGTTATGGCATCTGTTTGACAGTATCTCAGACGATAACAGGGATTTTGAAGCATTTTAACGTGAGTATTCGTCGTATCGGCGACTCGTGACCACTTTCGATGTCTGACTCACAGTAGACTGTACTGAGTACGGCAATCGTTGCCTCTCTTCTCACGATTTTGTTCACTAATAGGGCGCCCTCGTTTATTATGGTGCATAGGTCGAAATTGGAGAAAAAATTATCGCCTTATAATCCGAAAATGACGGTAGTTGTTCGCTTTCTCTGGGATCTGAAATATAAACACACAAACACACTGCATTCTGTTTAAAATTATCTCCCCCCCCCTTCCCCTCTCTCTCTCATCAAGATAATAAAAGGAAGAAAGGTGGCAGAGTGGTTAAGACGTTCGGCAGTGCCAAATTCCATGCGTGAATGTAGCGTGAATGACCTGGGTTCGAATCCCGGCCTCTGCCTTTCTTTCTAGATTTTAGACAGGAAAATCGAACTGAACGTCGAGTCCTTCCGGATGGGGACTTAAAGCTAGTCTGACCTGTGCACTTTACACACGTAAAAATCCCACAGCAGTTAAAAAGTCGGTAAGAGCAGGGATAAATCCTGCTGCCTGGTTAGTGGTATGACCAAATTGATAGTTAGGTTTCCCTAAGTCTGCTCCCCCCCCCTCCTTTTATCCCCCCAAAAAAAAACACACAACAAAAAACAAAACAAAACCCACAAAAAACCTGGTTCAAGTATAGACCTGTGGTAAGTTATCTGCCTTATTTTCCATACTGTGGTTTCTTTACAAAAAATGTGTACAGTTAGTTTGGCTGGTAAAACTTTTGGTTTGGCTGGTAAAACTTTTGGTTTGGCTGGTAAAAAAAAGAGTTACCAGACAAAGCCTGGTGGACAACAGTTTCCACTTTCAGGGCTGCTCCGTGTCTATGGATGCTAGATCTGATGCACAGTCACAGAGAAAACTGCATGATGTTCAACTCCAACACCATGCCAAGATTTGTTCTCTTATAGATCTCTCTCTCTCACACGTGTACATGCACACACACACTGACCATATCTACAAAGTATCCAGTGCCAATGTCCACAAGAACATTGTCCACATCACTCAGCTGACCGGGAACATACATCTGGGTGATGGTCAAGGAACACTAGTTCAACACGTTAGTTATGAAAACAGTGGAACCTCCCTTATAAGACTCCCACATAAGACCTACTTCTCTGAGACATTGCCCTTCTTTGTAAGAATTAAAATTACCTCCCTTATAAGATCTCATTTTGGTTGTTGTTGGGTTTTTTGATCAAAGAAACCACAAACACCACTAACTGTGTAAAATAAAAGTAAAAGATTGTGCTGGTTTACTTTTTTGTCCCAATGGGGAACAGACAGTGTATGACAAGTACATAGAGAGATCTCTTTCGAATTTAACAGTAAACAAACACTATCTTGTGGATCAACCCCAACAGGAAGACATTTCTGATAAAAGAATGGTGTCTTCTCTGTACTAGGCCGAAAAGTCCACAATTTAAGCAAACCAGCACAAGGTGAAAAGAAAACATGAAGAACATTTTAGGTAAAATAGATGTTATTAAAATGCGGAAATAGCGATTTGAAAAATGTAATACATGTGGGTAGAAAGAGCCAACCACTGAGGCGATCCTCTAATTAAAGGGATGCAAGTAAACCTAGTTGTGTAGCTACTCCCTGAACCCAACATGTAAAGAACTGGAAAGTCAGTGCATAAAGAGTTGGCAGTGGATCCAATATTGGATGCCTGTGGCACACACCGAAGTGGAATATAATTATGACCAAACTATACCATTTTGGATGACTTTTGAAGGTCTTATAAGGGAGCTTCCTCTGTACATCGTTTTATTATCTTTGGTAAGCTAAACAACAAACTATACCATTTTGGATGACTTTTGAAGGTCTTATAAGGGAGTCTTCCTCTGTACATCTTTTTATTATCTATGGTAAGCTAAACAACAAACTATACCATTTTGGATGACTTTTGAAGGTCTTATAAGGGAGATTCCTCTGTACATCGTTTTATTATCTTTGGTAAGCTAAACAACAAACTATACCATTTTGGATGACTTTTGAAGGTCTTATAAGGGAGATTCCTCTGTACATCGTTTTATTATCTTTGGTAAGCTAAACAACAAACTATACCATTTTGGATGACTTTTGAAGGTCTTATAAGGTGAGATTCCTCTGTACATCGTTTTATTATCTTTGGTAAGCTAAACAACAAACTATACCAATTTTGGATGACTTTTGAAGGTCTTATAAGGGAGATTCCTCTGTACATCGTTTTATTATCTTTGGTAAGCTAAACAAACTCTGCTTGAGCCTCTGGATGTGGTGCAATACGTTGCAGACGCCATTTCCCACGATAGCAATAATAATAATAATAATAATGGGAATTTATATAGCGCTCTTTTACTCACATGAGCTCAGTGTGCTTTACATTGATAACAAGAACATTAAAGGCAAACAAATAATGAATCATTAGAAAGTAAAATAAACACGATGATTGCACGCAACGTTCTCTTACTTCCTCACACACACACACACACACACACTCGTGCGCGTGCACACACAAACGCATGCACGTCTGCATGCATGCAGGCACACACACACATACATTGTATACACAACACACACATGAACGCACACATACACGCACGCACATACTCACACACAATTATACAAGAGTAAAATAGTTACAATATGAAAATTCTAAGAAGAAACATAGACCACAGTCACATTCTCAATTCAAGTTTGGATACCACTGTACTGTAACTTGAAATAAAATCATAGTAGTGACTAGTTATCTAATCACAAACAACGATACTCTCATACAGACTAGGTGAGAGCACATGAATGTTTTTCCCCCGTGTTGCCCGGCGGCTCTCGCCCTACACGACTCCGCATATATATCTCGTCTAATATCACTATTAGAGGATAGATTAGACGTTAAATGACATGACAGACACACACACTCAGACCTGCTTAACCTGAAATTGGGCTTTGGTTTGACCATTTCAAAATCCAAAATACTTACTAAGTATATTTTTTCACAAATAGGAGGCTCACTCAAACTAGACCTGAAAATTAAAAACAAAAAAAAAACTGCAGTGCAAACATGCATACATTTATTGATATACAACTTATGGAAATACTGTGTCAAAAGTCTACCATCAATTTACGCTTTATTAAGAAACAACAGACACACACACACACGGAGCGCACCTGTTTCCCGAATCAGGCAATGATCAGAAATGATTGATTTCTTTGCTCACAATTTTATCATATTTCCCCCCTCCCCCCCCATGTACCATATTTCTGTCAAATATGTGTACAAAAATATGGTGAAATCTTATGGGTAAACAGGTCTGCACACTCATCAAACAATAGTTAATGACAGTATCCACACTAACAACAAACAAAGGATACGGAGCTAGTGAGAGGCACCAGGATGGTCTTCCCCTTGTTGTCTGCTATCACTCGCCCCACACACTCCTCAAACAATAACGACAGTATCCACACTAACAACAAAGGATACGGAGCTAGTGAGAGGCACCAGGATGGTCTTCCCCTTGTTGTCTGCTGTCACTCGCCCCACACACTCCTCGGACTCCATGAATTTACCCTGCGCCATTTTCAGCTGGTTCAGTGAGCTGGTGAAGAACTCGATCTCCTGAAACATGGAGATTTCAGTGAAAACAAAATTAATACAGTGGAACCTCCCTTATAAAACCCCCCATTATAAGACTCCCTCCCAAATAAGACCTACTTCTCTAGGACATTACCCTTTCTTTGTAACTGTAAGTATTAAAATTACCTCCCTTATAAGACCCCCCTAACCCATAGTATAAGACCTCATTTTGGATGATTTTTGAATGTCTTATAAGGGAGGTTCCACTGTACAGTATCTTAATATGCAATAATTATATTCTTCTTCTGAATTAGGGATGTTCTATGTTTATCCTGGCCTCGCACTGCCACTCGTCATTCAGACCATTATTGGCGCACAGGATGCATGCTATGTGCCTTCGTGCTATCCATTCCAGCTGTCACTCGCCCCACTCCTCGGACTCCATGAATTTACACAGTGTGCTGGTGAAGAACTCGACTGCATACCGATTAGTGGAAATAAGACTCCCTCCAAATAAGAACTACTCTCTGAGAATTACCACGTGCGTGCACAGATCTTGTGCATGAGTTTCAGCACACAGAACATCACTTTTAAGTTGCATGGATTTCATCTGAATCCGATTTTCCCCCAACTGACGTCAGGTACTAACTTTTACACCTGGGTGTGAGTGGGGGAAAAAGGAGTGAAGTGTCTTTCCCAAGGACATACCACTGCGACATGAGCTGGGTTCAAACCTGTGCTCCCGCAAACCGCAAACTGGCTGTCTGTCCTATCCTTTTGTCACTTTGAACAGACCCCTTCCGCCTTACCTCTCCAGTGCTCTTCACACCTGCACACTACTTCCCGCTCACTCAGGTCCTCAAAACGTCAAAACTTCTGAAAGTTCAAAAAAACAAATATAAAATCATTTGGTGACCGCAGTTTCAGTTTCAGTGACCCTGCGGTTTGGAATTCCCTCCCAGATCACGGATCTCCGCCATGAACCAACTCTCTCTACTTTCAAAGCTAAACTCAAGACTCACAACTGGCAAAGCTCATTCGGTTTGTACATGTTTGCCTTCTTGATCTTGTACCTGGGTGAATGATTCGGTAATAATGTCTTGCGTTACTGTGGGTGTATCAGTGAATGGGGCAAAGCCTAGCAGCAAATTTGAACAGAATCGGGAGAATGGCGAGCTTAGGGGATGCGAAGCGCGTCACTGTCAGAGACAAGTTGACAACAGGAACCGGTGCCTTGTAACTCCGCCTTTTTCTTAACTCGAATCGCCTTCCAATTCGCTTGTATTCAGCAGTTACCAATTACTTGGCCCGTAACGTTACTAGGCAGTACCGGTACTCGACGTTGCGAACTGAGTTATTATAATTATTATAAACTTGACGGATTACGAGCCAGCGACTCTAATCAACTTAGCCACAGCGACTCACTTGTGACTTAAGTGTCTCAGTAACAAGTACTTACCATATCTTGCAAACTCTACAACAGTACAAGACAATACTTTTTTTCTGCAGACTAAGACTGCTGTGCAAGGCATTTAGGTAATACTAATAGCCAGACCATCACCACCACACTCCTCCCCCCCTCCCACCCCCCACACCCTTTCCCCACCCCCTCAAGGTTGCACTGACCCAGTCTTCAGTTCCTCAACCAGGATCAAGACCAAATTAGCTTAGAATTTTCTATTTTAAATCGCTAAATAAAAGGTATATTATTTTACCCTCTTCTTCCTCTTCGCCTTAGGAAGCCAAAACTTCATCACGTTGAAAGATGCTGCAGTCACTTTAGGTGGGTAGTACGAAAAAAGAAAGAAAGTAACAGTAAAGAATGAAATAGCTAAGATAGAGTAGAAAGTGAAATAAGATATTATGGGGAGAAGATAGAGCCCAAGTCAGCCGGGAACAACTGAAGTATCCGTAGATCATAATAATATACACCATTTATTATGTAGAACTAGAAGGGTAACCATGAGATTCAAAATGAAAGGAAGTTAGTCACATATTTGAAGAAGTGATTCAAGGATAGAATAATCACACTAAATCAGTTATATATAAAAAAAAAGGACACACTCCCACCCCAAGGGGGGGGGGCGGGGTGGGGCCGTGGGGGGGCGGCCGAAAACAGAGGTGAACGACAAGAGCTTAAAGTCATGCACGGACCGTCGAATGCCCCACATGATGCTTGCAGAGTGTGTCATGCTACGACCGTTAAAGTCCCCCCAGAGTCACAGCCGGGGAAACACAGGGCCCACATGATGCATGCAAAGGAATATTTGTATTTAGGGGACCATGCATGACCGTAAGGCCCGCCAAGCAGCAGCAAAGGAGTATTTGTATTTAGGGAACATGCATGACCGTAAGGCCGCACATGTGGCATGCAACAAAAACAACAAACTAAAACAAAAGGAGGAGGGGAATCTGTATTAGGTGTGGGAAATTCAGGTGGGGAGGGGAGGGGGACAGAGGAATGGTTGTTT
>CM065703.1:45837123-45935935 GCA_017654935.2 Phymorhynchus buccinoides | reverse complement strand
CTTACGATTCCCCCCTTTGGGAATAATAAGAGAAACATGCACAAGATTGTTATTCATAGAACCAAGATTTTAGATTCTTTATATAAAGGCCATTCCAGTCTGCACTATTCCGGAGGTTCACTTACCCGAATGTATTACCCGTGTATTTAAAACAAATGTCAAGTCATCCATCTTTCATGAAACAATTCAAGGACTATATTATCACAACTGATTTTTTTAGGGGAGACTAGTGAAAATTGAAAACCGGACACATACCGTACCTTATCCATTATGGCCATATGGCCTAGGGAACGCAGAAGAAGAAGCAGAAGAAATCTTTATTATTACGAAGGAAAGAAAAAAACTGAAGAAAAAGCCGGTTTAGGGAGAACATTGATCAACACAAAAAGAGAAGAGGAATGCTGTTGATTGATGATGATGATGAGATGATGATGAAGTACATAAAAATTACCTTCGCTTATCAGAAGACGGTTTGTTTTACCTTGTTTATTATTAAAACGGTTTCAAACTCAAGCACATAAACGATTTTAAAGGGACATCCAGGCTGCGTAAGCTTAGTCAAATTTCATTATGATATCTCTCTCTCTATCCCTCTCCCTCTCTCTCTCCCTCCTTATCTCTCTCTCTCTCTCTCTCATCTAGAACATCTATCGCCTCTTCATTTTAAATTAAGATATAATAAGAGCAATATTTATGTTCTAAATTATGTCAGGCTATGCTCCCCCCTCTCTACAAGAAAAATTTCAACAACATGAAACATCTTCCTCATAGGCTGATGTTACTCTCTTCCAAAATTAGATTTATTCAAATTTAGCTTACAAGTTCTGCGGTAAATATAGAAAAACTATTTCCGATATGATATGATTTCTCTATTTTTAACGATGGGGGGGAAAAGGGATGGGAATGACGAATGCAGCACCTGATAGATGATTGTCAAGTACAGAGCCATCTGTGATATATTTTAAGATGATTTACATAAATTTCATTTATATGTGCCTTAACATTATGTTGGCAGCAAAGGCCCGTCACATTTTATGTTTATGTGTACGTGTGCGCGTGTGCGTGTGTGTGCTACACGCGAAAGGGAAGTCCACATGCCTGTGGTGCATGCATACGCGCGTGCACGCGTGTGTTGGGCTATGTGCGCGCACTCAACAAACCGTGTGATCGATGTTAGTCAACCAAGCTCATCACTCCAAGAGCTCTCGCCCCAACAATGGAAGCAGCAGCCTTCCACCAAAGAGGAAAGTGCCAAAAGGTGTCGTCAGTTCTGCTCGTTTTAGGAGCCGAGAGGGCGGACATTTTTATTTCCCAGCAGGCATTGCGTTTTGCCGGAAATGAGCGTAGGAAGGTGGCGTGTCCATTGATCAAATATTATCGGACATAATTAAATAGCGCTCCGTTCATATTGTAACGTGAGATGGGTTATGGTTAAGTGAAGGGGTGGAGGTTAATGCATTTAGACTAAACAAGAAAACAGTTTGTGTATTTATTTTCATAAATGTCACTCTAATGCACCGACTAGATGTAGCATGTGTGTCAGTTCCTCTAAAGCTGCCCCCCTCCCTCTCTCTCTCTCGCTCTCTCTCTCTCTGCTCTCTCTCTCTCTCTCTCATCTCTCTCTCTCTCTCTCTCTCTCGTCTCTCACCTATCTCTCATCTCTCTCACACACACACACACACACACACACACACACACACACACACACACACACACACACACACATACACACACATGTATCTGATATATGGCAAAAGGAAAGAAAACTCCAACAAATCCAAGGTGGTTCCTATTTTAATCACAAGCTTTCGAGAGGTGTCCTCTCTTCTTCAGGCATGACCCACTTAGGATTTAGGATCATTTTTAGAAATGCCGAATTGATCAAACGTTTCTGTGTCTAATGTCTGATTTTGTGAACAAAACCAGTTAACATATATATAGTTCAAAAATAAATCCAATAGACCGGCGATCACCATCAGATGGTGAGCTATGCAGGACAGTTGAGTCAACATAATACAGAAAAAGATAACAGCCGCACAAGCCAAACTTCCCACTCCACACAACTCTGTAGGACTGAAAAGTTGTTGCATTTGAAATGCCGAATTGATAATAACAACTTTTCTGTATCTAATGTCTGAATTTGTGAACCTCAGAAACAAAACCAGTTAACGTTAACTTTATGAAATGTTCTGTGTTCTTTTTAAAAAAATTAAATAAAATTATTGATAAAATGTGCAAATTTACTTTTTCTCCCAACATGGGGAACGGACACAGTGCCTTATGCAAAGACACACACTGTTTCGGTCTTGTGAAGATCTCATCAGTTTGCATGCTTGGCCTGCAATTTGACTGTCCAGTGGATGTCAACTTGTGCAAGAAGACATTCTACAAGAGAATTGTGTCTTCTACACTGTTTGACACAAATCGAAGTTCCACAATAAAAGCAAACCAAAACAAAGCATAAACAGAAATAGTAAAAATCTTATGAAAATCTTATGTAAAATGAACAAATGGACTGAACAAAATAAAAATGTTCTGAAATTTTAATAAAAAAACATAATATCCACATGACTAGAGAGGGCAAACTACTGAGATGTTTTTTGCAGAGGGTTGTGTTTTAGAAATGCGTTTATTTGTGATACAATTTATTGCTTTCCATATGGATTTAGAATCATTTTTAGAACCTGCTAGATCTTGGAAATATTGTGGGTTTTTTTATTACGTAACATGGTGGTAACTTTGTTTCTTTGCGTCTGGAATTGGTCTTGCTTCATAGAACCACTTAGTAGGTTTCTTGTGTTCATAGCATTGTCAGTGTCTTTATATATCCAGGGGGGGTTAGGTTTGTGCTTAATTCTTTTGCATCTAACCGGTGCATGCTTATTGTAAATATCAATGAAAGTGTTATACCAAAACTCTAATGCTTCATCCGGGTCAGTGTAATGATAAATGCATGAAAGCTGGGACTGTGCCAGATCAAAGAGAAATATTTCCTCGTTGAATTTTGAAAAACATCTGTAATAAATTGTTTTGTGCCCAGCCTTAGGGATTTTTGAACCTATTTTATTCCATGTTATGCAGATTGGTTTGTGATCATTGCAGCCAGTTAATGGTGAGCAAAGCTCAATAACGTTTTTCTTCTCGGTTATGTATATGTGGTCGATTAGAGTCTCTGATTTTGGTGTGACTCTTGTCGCTTATAAATGAGAGAGAGAGAGAGAAGAGAGATGAGAGAGAGAGAGAGAGAGATAGGAGAGAGAGAGAGAGAGAGAGAGAGAGAAATACCATGGGCACACCAAATCGGACATAGAACGTCAGGTTTGGCTCTTTGATTCTGTTGAGTTGATTATAAAACAAATATAACAAACAAAGAAATCATTCAAAATTACATAAAAAATTGGTATTTTGGGGGTTGACTTTTTGGGAGCTTTTGCTGAAAAAATAAAGTAATGTTAGTTCACGTACACAACGTACACTCAAACAAATACATAAAATAGAATAATTGAAAAAAAAGTGCTTTTGCGTGAAAAGAAAAGTACCAGTAATGTTAAACCACGCACACAGCACATATTTAAAATACCGACATGAAAAAATATGAATGTCGCAATGTGTTTGAAAATGCTTTACACACACAGACACAGACACAGAACACACACACACACACACACACACACACACACACACACACACACAACACAACACACACCTGAGCGCATAACCTTTTGTGCCCCCATTTCCATTTCCAATATGTGGCACGATTTGTTGATATGTTTTGCTTTTCGTAAGATTTCCATTGTTTACTGTAAATATTTATCGGTTCCGTGGTTCTTTTTTCTATGTACATAAGCAATATGGTTTGTGTATTATGCGTGTGTGTTTGCATTTTGTCTTTGTTAGATGGCTTGATGAAAAAAAAGCATGTATGTTTGCTTATTCAATGTCCATCTTTAAATAAAATTTTGACTTTGACTTGACTTTGACTTTGACACACACACACACACACAAACACACACACACACACACACAGGGCACACACACACTATTACCAAATTCTCGAAAATGGCCTACCTTTTTGATGTGTCCAACTTTCTATGAACCAAGCGTAGATGGCTAACCACAGACAAGCATCAGTCTCTCACAACACAACGTGGGCTGTCAAATGGTCTCTCTCTCTCTCTCTCTCTCTCTGTCAGACGTAGGCCTACTTTATTATTCTCTCGCTCTCTCTGTTGTCGGGAGCACGCACGCGCGCCCCGTTACCAGCCTGTTAGGCTCGGTGTGTACATCTTGTGTCCTGGCTAATACAAAGCATCTGTTTTGTTTCATTCTGTGGATTTCTCACACCTGCTGCCAGGTCATTCACACCGACTGGCGTGCGTTGTGTACACATTTGGTCCGCTGTCGCCCATGTTGTTTGGGTCTTGGGGAAGGGAGACCAAAAGAAGCAGCAGACCTGCCTGTCAGCATAGTCAAAAGCAACAAGGCGTGTGCTACCTGTCACACGATTGTCAAACATGCTGGGTCCTCGGTAGAAACACAGATGGACACCGAGCCTTAGGGTTATGGTACACTGTACGAACCAAAAGACCGGCTTTTTTTTATTTACCGAGCGAAGCTTCTGGAAGTAATGTTTTTGTTTCACCCGTCCGTCCGTGCGTGCGTGCTTGCGTCCGTCCGTGCGTGCGTCAGCTGCCGCGTTTTCTTTATAACCGTTCACTCTATTTCAATCACTTTTTCTACATATACAAGTCATGGAGGATATCAGATATTTTGCACTTTTATTCTAACGTCAAGGTCATGATGATTAAGGACTTCACTTGTATATATCGCGAAGTTTTGCACGTATTTCAATGCGGTTTTTTTCTCAACGTTTTCTGGTAAAAGGGCTATAAAATTATGATCATGAATTTGTCTGTGCGCGCGTGTGAGCAAAGCACAGGGTTCGACCCCCAAAGCTGTACTTCAAGAACTGTTGCATAGAATCGCTTCAACTTTACTGTCGTGGTGCATCATGGTATGCAAAAGGTCCCATACAAAAGTAATAACCATGCTGACCTTGACCTTGAAGTTTGAACCTTGAAAAACGAAAACAATTGTTCTTAATTGTGGTCATATATTGCACATCTTTGGACTTAAAATGTTCAAATTTGGTGTCCAACAAGGTGATGCATTGAATTAAGGTAATTCCGAATATTTAGTACAAGAAGGTCAAGGTCAAGGTCAAGGTCACAACGGCTACAGTCTGTTGATATGACAGACCGGTCATATACAACCACACATTTTTGACACATTTATTATTTGTTAAGATGTGTTTTTTGGCAATTGCTCAGTTTCTTGTCACTGGAGCGCAGATGCGTCATGCTGCTGTTATGTGCCCAAGTTCACCCGCTCGGGAACTTATCTGCCGCCCGGCGATCCTGCTTGTTTTTGCTTTGTTAACACACACACACCACACACACACACACACCACACACACACACACACACACACACACACACATACACACTACAAACACACACACAACACGCACACGCACATAGTACTACACACCAAACACACACCCGCACGCACACACATGTACTAACACACACACCACACACACACACACACACACACACACACACACAACCACCACACACACACACACACACACTTATATATATATATACACACCACACACACACACCACACACACAACAACACACACACACACAACACACACACATAGTACTACACACACACACACACACAACACACACAACATACACCACACACACACACACAACACACACGACACACACACGCACGCAGCCACACACTAAGTACTATCCACACACTACACACAACACACCACACCAATAAACGCACGGCGAACCGCGCACGACGCACACGCACGCACGCATTCACGCACGCACACGCACAAGCACATGTGCGCGTGCACACACACGCACACACACACATAACACACGCACACACGCACGCAATTACTGCCGGTAATTTCCTTATCTTTTTCAGTGTTTTCTTACCCGATTGGGCAGAGTCTGCTAAGGATATTGTTTCAGATCTGTCTGTCTGGCTGTATGTCTGTTTATTAATTTTCTTAAAAACTACAGGACGGGTTTTAATGAAATTCGGTAGAGGGGTAGACATCTTTAAAAGAAACTTCTTTCAATAATCATGACCTGGTGGTGGTTATTTAAACAAAATTAGGAATTGTTTTTGGTCCGAGCACTAATCATTCAAATGTTGTCAGTGGTCAAAGGGAAATAACTAACTCTGAATATTGGGTAAAGAGTAAAGCAAGAGTACTGTCCCTTTAACAAGAATAGTATATGATAATGTAGCCTATCTGATTGGCTAGTTGGAACATTCTGGCCGTGTGTGCACTGTCACAGTGC
The DNA here is from genome assembly GCA_017654935.2 of Phymorhynchus buccinoides. Classification (NCBI taxonomy): domain Eukaryota; kingdom Metazoa; phylum Mollusca; class Gastropoda; order Neogastropoda; family Raphitomidae; genus Phymorhynchus; species Phymorhynchus buccinoides. The sequence continues at coordinate 45,929,537 of CM065703.1, read as the reverse complement.
ATTTCTTGCTTCTTTTTAAAAATAATATTGTTTTCATGCTGAGTTTGAGTAAGAACTACGCCAAACATTGACAAGCCAGAGTCCCAGAAAGTGAACTCTTCAAATGCTATGCATGTTGTTCTGCATCCAGTGAAGCAGCTTCTCCTCGCTGACTTTGCGCCTTTTCTCCATCATTGTGTTGAGGGTGTACAGGAAGGGGTTGATGGCAGAGTTCACGGGCAGCACCAGCACCGCTAAGGCGATGTTCACCTCACCCGGAACAGGAAACTCCACCATGGCCAGGATGCAGCAAAACCCAATGGGAAACCAGCACAGGAAGTCGGACAGCGCCACGCTAATCAATCTGCGAGCGATGATCAGGTCGCGGGACATTTTGTTCATTGTCGATTTCAGAGCATTGCTCTGTATTGAACTGTAGATGAAGCCCTGGCCTGCTGAGATGAACAGCAGGAGGAGGAAGTTGAGGACGATCATGATGCTGAAGGAATACAGCCGACCTTGGAAGTCTCTCCGAGTGACGGGTAAAGGGATGCAGATGCCTGTCTGGCCGTAGAACTGCCAGTGGACTGTGGAAGGGAGTAGAGGCACTGAAGCCAACACACCTGCCAGGCACCAAATCACCAGACAGGCCACTGCCGCTGATAGTTTATTAAAACGCACAGTGCTGAACGGGAAACGAATAACGATGAAGCGGTCCAGGGTGATGAGCCAGATGATCAGAGCTGAGGCTTCACTGGACAACAACGCCAGGAAACCGGCCAGTTGACAGGCGATGCTGCTTTTCCAGGCATCATCGTGGTGAAAGTATCTGCCGCGAAACACTTCATCAACTATGGCGATGAAGGCAACGTAGACCCCCATCAGAAAGTCAGCCAGGTTCAGGTTGGTGACAAACACGCCAAAGCCGCTGGAAGACTTCATACTTTTGACCAGGAAACGGGCACAGAGGCAGAAGACATTCCCCAGCATGGACAGACAGGTCATCAGCCAGAGAACACCGCGGTACACCCACGACTGCATCAGGTCTTTACAGGAAGACACTTCATCTGTCGGGGCAGAGCAGGAAATGTCAGTCAGGGTGTCGGGGAGGACAACGTCACAGCAAAGCTTGTAGTTGTCTGAAGTTACAGTTTTCAATTTGGAAAGCTCTTTAAACAAATCAGCTGTAAAGGTTTTCACTGGGCTGCCTTCCAAGTAGAGTTCAGAGAGTTGTGGCAATGAACGAAACCCATCAGAACTGATTGTGTGCACAGAGCTGAAACTCAAGTTTAATTTCTCTACACGAGGAAACAGAGACAGCATTTCAGAATCAAACTCTGTGAGTGAAGTGAGTGACAGATCGACAGCAGTCAGTGCATTTTGCGGATCAACTGATGAAGGACCAGTGTGTAAAGAATGGAGCGGGTTGTTGGCAAAGGACACAGCTTGTAGCACTGGAAAACCAAGGAGAGTGGTCATGTCAACGTGGTGAATTTTGTTTCCACTGAGGTCAAGGAACCTCAGGTTGGCCAGTGGTGTGTCCGGCATGAAAGTTACTGAGCACAGAGCCAGAACTAACTGACCAAGATAATGGTTGGTGCTGACGTCAGTCAGGGTCATTTCAGAACCAGTGGCATCGAGAGAACGGAGCTGAGGGAAGAGCCTAGCAGGGAAAGGTCGAGGACACAAGAAAGAGTGACCTTGACACACACAGGTCAGAGGGCAGGCCAGGTGACAGAACAGTTCGTCGTCGTAGTGTGGGCAGTGCGGCCAGCCGTCACACAGGTGGTCAGTGTGCAAACAGGTAGTGGACATTCTGCACTGGAAGAACCCTGGACACGCCAGGTCCCCACACTGCTCTTCATCCTGCTGGTCAATGCAGTCGTACATCCCGTTGCACCGGGTGTACACAGGCAGGCAGTCATTGAAGTCACCTGGACACCGGTAATGGCTGGCTGGACATGACTCGTTGGACTTCATGGGCACTGATGCGAAATACATGACGCCATCAAAGTTGATGAGAGCGGGTGATGGAAAAAACGGCCTTTCAAACATAAAAGGTTTGATATGTTGACATTTGGTTTCATCCGAGTCGTCCCGGCAGTGCTTGGTTTTATCACACACCTTGTCAAATGATATACATTGACTGTTATCACACGTGAACAGGCTGGTGCACTCAGGGTGTGTACAAAAGGACTCGTCACTGCCGCCCCTACAATCAACTATGAAGTCACAGAGCAGGGAGTAAGACACAGTGGTGACCTGGTCCTTGCATGTGAAGGTTGGCACTGCAATGTCGTGACCCCCTGACCTGTCTGACTGGTTCCAGTGAGATAAATGACGAGGAAACACGCAGGGTGACTTCTGCAGGCCACACACACTGAACTGGTGGGAGGCACACAGGACAACGGTGTACATCAGTTGGCCTTCATGACATGTGGCCAGTGAATGGTCAACACTGAACACGGAGATGTTTGTTTCAACTAATGAAACCTCTTCTGGAGAATTGAACTTCAAGGTTGTCACGTTTTTACGAAACTCACAAACCATCCCAAAAGCAGACTGTGGATCACACTTACCAACGTATAGTAAAGAATCAAATTCGGTAGTATGCAGACATGCTTTCCTTTCACCAAACGTTGAAGTGGTGAAACATTTAGCGGTATGGTAAATGACGGTCTTGTCTTCAGCAGTGACCCCTGATCTGTACATGTTGGGCAGTGATATATCAGAGGTGTACAACCCCACCCAGACATTATGGAATAAGTTTTGATGTCTCTTTATGTCAGCTTGCAGGGATTCGTACCAGTTGTGCACACATTTGGGCAAGCTCAGTACTCCTCCCAACGATTGGCAGTAGTCGTTGGCCCATCCGTAGCTGCTGTTCGTATCTGTATTTACGTCAACCTCTGGGTGGGTGTGGATGATTTTGTAGCAGCGATCACAGGAGGCTATCAGTCCTTGACACTCAGCACCGCTGAAAGAACAGTCCCCTGATTCATCCCGTCCGTCCTCACACTCTGTCTGCAGGTTACACAACAGGTGATGCTGGAAGCTGGGGTAATGCTCCACAGAACAGTTCCAGACTCCACCAGCCAAGTATTTGGGGGTTGCATTCTCAGAGAAAAAGGAAAACAAAAGGCGGAGCTGGTCTGATGCTAGAGTTTCAAACGTAACGTAGAAACTGAGCCACAGCACCGAAGCTGGACAAACGCGGGCCAGGCCAAAGTGTTTGTTCCATTTGTCCCAGACTTTTGCAATGGATTGTCCTGTGGAATGACTGTACTGTTTGAAATGACAGTACAGCTCAACATAGATATTCTGTGGTGTGTTTCTGTTCAAACTGACCATCACTGAGTTTTGGAGTGGCACCGATATATTCTTATTCAAAATATTGACGTCATAATTTCCCTCAAATTTTTCCACAGTGATATACCCAGATGATGGTGATGTTTTTATTAGAATAATGTCCTCAGGTTCATGGATGGGTAAGGTATTATCTATGGAGGATTGCAAATGATCAATTTCTAAAAGATGATATTCGTTCACTTGAATGACAAACTATTCAGCCATTTTATCAAAGCCCAAATCTCAGCTGATGATGATAGAGATTTAATGTCTTTCAATTAGTGTTACATGTAATTATTTCTATGAAATGGCAATGTGAAAAGAAAAATATTTTTTCATATAAAGCTATAAATCAACATAACAGAAATTATGCATAATACATGACATGTATCAGATTCTTCCGTAGAACAAAGTAGTTACACTGCACTATACAGACATATTCTACAAATATTATATACAATCGTCATCAGCCATCCTGTCTTATTGACATAAGCATAACATGAGCTATAGGCGAAAAAAGTCTCCTTTTTTCTAATTGAAATAGTTGTTTCTCTCTGTTATGATAATGTCTAAATAAAGACATGAAGGGCATAGCTGTCTTGTACCTCTAAACACATGTACATTCTTTAGATGCTAATATGTCCTAACACAAATACCTGATGAAGTGTTGAAACGATTGACTGGTCCGAAGAAGACTCGGGCAGAATTTTTGCATAAGTAAAATCTGTTCCAGATTTTGGGGAAAGAAAAAAGAGAGAGAAAAGAGAGGACTGTAACTACAACAAAGAGAAAAACAACCGTAGATGACGTCCAATGACTACTTCACAAAGTGATTACAGTCAAAGCTGTGGTATTTACAAAAAACATTGCGAACTCTGTCAGTAAAAAATGACAGTAATCGTTTGTACAGCATGCCAACTGTTGCTTCAAAACTACAATTTTAATAGTCATTCAAATTTATGCAGGCACAGTTATGTGTTTTCGACTACAGTTCAAACGCAAATACTTGTTTGATCACTTCTGAACAATTTACACATTTAAATTATGGTCAACGTTTCAAATGAAGAGTTAAAGATGGCGTCTGCAGTACAGGAGTATCCCTTGTTGTATGATGAATTTTGGTGTTTTACGTCCTCTCGACCCGGGAAGGCACATATGGGACATTATCCCTTGTTGTACCTTCAAACCTTTGCTTTTAAGCCTTTAAAACATGGCAACAGAAAACTTGATAACAGATCCTAATTTCTTAGTGACTTAAGTTCTCTCAAAAATGGATGAAAGTAGAGAAAGGTTAAAGGGATACGCGGGATACAGGTGGCGCTAATTTTCCCCTAGTGGCTGACTGTGTCGTAAGAAACACCACTGAGGGGTTTCAGTGAATGAATGACGTATGGATAAGATGACGTAAGAATGAAATGATGACGAAATTGTGAATGAGAGAGAGCAAAATTGTGAATGAAATGGCCTACTCTCTCTGTGATTGATCCTGCTAGCATAATCTGGCAGACTCCCAGTGGTGCAAGACATTTTTTGAAAAATATACAGGTTTATTATATTTGTGAAAACTATATCGCTAAAATGTTTGTATTGTTAGAATATAAGGATTATTTTAAACATATTAATTTCTTAGAAGGACTAAAACCGCGTTACTAAAAGAACAAATATCATAAAACTGTCAACAAAAAAGTATTAAGGGATATAACTATTGACGTGAGTCCCGTGGAAAAATAGGGGTGGGGTTGAAAATGTGTATGGTGTTCAGTAAAAAGCAAGGTGACATACTGTTTTTGTGTGTTTAGTATGGAGAATATAGATTATTTCATCTATTATCAAAAAACTAGAATGATTTCATCGTTGAGTTTCTTTCTACAGGCATTTGAACAATTGAATAATGTGTCAATACGCAACATTTTTCCTAAATTTCCTATTGACTAAATTATATTTCCTTACCATTTGACATAGATTCTGACACTATGTAGGTTGCAGTATCAGGCAAGATTAATTGAAAGTTTTTAATAACTTAAGTGTATGAAAGGTGTCCAGTTTTCAGTAGACCTGATTTTACCCGAAAATTGTCCAACCCCCCACATTTCGACCACGAATTACAAGAAAAGTAGCACGGTGACCCTGTGTTTTCTTTTCAGTTTTGACCTTAGAAGTATGTGTAGATGCTATGACAAAAGTCTTGATCATTTGTCATCGTGGGAAGTAAAAGGCACGTATCTCCTTAAATGAAACCTAAAACCCAAACACCATCGCTATTTATCTGGCAAGGTAAGGCGTGACTTGAGCACGTGCAGCACTTTGCTTTCTCTGGCTGCCTGCTGCCTCTGTGTCACAGCTGTCCACACACACACCAGGGGGCTGAGCCCGGAGCTGAGGGGGAACACAAACACCGTCATAGCACCCAGGACCTGGGCTGACCCGGCAACACCACACACCTTCATCACCATGGCCAGGCCAGAGCAGAGCCAGCAGCCAATGTCTGTAATGGTCAGGTTCCTCATCAGCTGCAGGGATTCAGAAACACTCCTTCTGGACTTCAGAAGAATTCTGTATCTGGGCGTCTTTTTCCCCATAACAACTTGTCCAGTTGGGATCATTACGCTCAAGACAAAGTTCGTTGCTACAACCGCTGCGGACCATTCGTCTGAACTGAAGAGAACCATACGACATAAGCCAGTTTGGCTGAAGAGGGAAATGCCTGGAAGAAGAGGAACTGAAGCCATCGACATTGCTATTAACCAGGACACCATGCAACCTACCATCAATGATACCCTTTTCTGTTCATTACAGTTGCTTTGGTTATGCTGAGTGATCACATAATCCAAAGTGACGAACAAACTGATGAACAACGGTACTTCACATGCCAGAACGAACAGGAATTTACTTACCTGGCAGCTTTGACTGTTGATCCAAGCCTTCTGAAACTGCAGATACGTTCCTTCAAATACTTCATCTGCGATCACAGACACGAGCACATGGGCCCCCATGCAGACGTAAGAGCACTGAATGTGAGCAATGGCCACCATGACCTTAGTCTGTAATATAAACAAGGTGACCAAACATATGATGTTTCCCAATGTAGCTGAAACACCAGCAAGCAAGAAGAAAACTCTGTAGCCTTCACTTGGTAACAGTGTTTCACACGAATGGAGGACAGCGTAGGGAAAGAAACACCGGGTTTCTGCAGATGAGTTAAAAAGTATGCTATCACAGCAAAGTCTGTGGTTTGGTGAAAATATAAACTTTATTTCTTTCGATCTTGACCACATGTCTAAAGGGAATTCATTAACTAAGTTTTCCCTTAAGTCTACTTGAACCAAATTTGGCATGCTTTTAAACCCTGAAGGTCCAATGTTTCCTACAGTAGACATGGAAACATTTAAGTCGATCAGGCGAGGGAAATATAGAGACGGTTTTCCATGCAATATATTAAAATGCGTTTTGGATAAATCCAGTTGTTTTATTTCATAATGAATTTGTTTTGAAAATGCAGTTGTCATTTTTCTTATTGGGTTGTGCCTTACAAGTAAAACTCTTAGCTGTGACAGCTCAAGATAGAAAGTCATATTGAGAGTTTGCAGATGATTATCACAAAGATCGAGAAACAGCAAGTTGATCAGCCTCACATCTGAGGTGTTGACTAAACGGGAAGAGGACAGACTGAGATAAACCAGGTGGTGATGTTTATGGAAGTCAGTCAGTCTCATTCCAGACTTTGAAGCGTCAACGTAGCGAAGTTGAGTGAAGAGGTCAGCAGGAAATGACTGACCACACAGAAAGGAGTGACCTTGACACTGACAGCCCTGCGGACACAGGGTGTCACACATCATTTCGTCATCTCGCAGTGGACACTGACCCCAGCCGTCGCACAGGTGATCTCCATGCAGACAGACTGCGGAGGACCGACACCTGTAGAACTCTGGACAGCTCACTCTGTCACAATGGTGTTCGTCCTCTCCTCTGTTGCAGTCTAAGAATCCGTTGCATCGTGTGTACACTGGCAGGCAATACAGCGGTTCATTACTGCAGCGATAGTGAGTATCGGGACAAGATTCACCAGTATTCACGGCTTCTTGAGTGAAGTAACCAGTGCCATCCGGATTGAAATACGTTGGTTGAGGTTTGTCCTGATGCCTGGTGTCATGAAACAGCTCTTGTTCTCTGTGACAAACGGCTTCATCAAAGCCATCCTCACAGTCCCAGTAACCGTTGCAGAATTGATAATGATAAACACACCTGTACGTGCCATGGCAATAAAAACCAGAACAGTCAGGCCTTGAGAAAAATATCGAATGGCAATCCACTTCATCGGAATCATCCAGGCAGTCAGAGTGTTGGTTGCAACGCTGACTGTCCAGCACACACTGACCATTGGAGCACTGAAAGCCTTCACACGAGGCTCGCTCACAGAACGACTCATCGCTGTTGCCTGGACAGTCAGGCTGAAAATCACACACCAGGCTGTAAATAACTGTTGTAAACTCTTCGCCACAGTGAAATAAACCAAGTTCATTGGCTGTCCTTTCAAGACAAATCTGATCAATAGCTGGCTTACTTCTGTTCATAGACATACAAGAGATTGAATTTTTGTGTGCACAAAGACTGTTGAGATGACATATTAAAAACTTGTGTGTCACAGAAGTATCATGAAACGGCCATAGATACTGCAATGTTTCGTCAAACGTGAATGAGGATTGGAGTAACTGAACTGAAGTCAGTTGTGAGGTGGGTGACCTATAATTTATTTCACACATCCCCGCATATATCCAAACTTTCTCGATTTTGTTGTCATTGTTCATTTCCATAGATGGAATAGCTTTAGTCGCAGCAACTCTGGAGGGATAATATGGGAATTTTTCTTTGAAGTGATTCATGGTATAGATCACAGTATTGTCAGACCACCTACGGTACTTACTGTACATGAAGGGATCAGACGTCCAGCCTGAACTGTACCCCACATTGACTTTAAACGGCTGGTAGTGTTTAAAGAAATGCAACATGTGATCCTGTTCCCTTCTTGATTTAATTGAAGCGGGCCTTCCACCCAAATGCTGACACTTATAAACAAACAATGAGTGTGAAACTGCCTGGGGAAACCTTACCACCTGCAAACATTTGTCGGTTGAAGCCACCAGTCCTTTGCAGTGAGCATTGCTGAAGGGGCAGTGTTCAGTTTCATCTCTGCCCTCTGCACACTCTGCCTTTAGATTACAGTGCAGGTGACCTTGGAACTGGGAATAATGGGTGACAGAACAGTTGAACAAACCATCAGCCAGTTGCTGTGGTTGATCCCTTTCACTGAGCATGGAAAACATCAACTGGAAGCCAGAGCGAAATGACACACTTGTGTCACATGGCCTCACACGAATGTGGGATGAGGTCAGCAATTTGGCAGGTTCAGAAGAGAACATATGGATGCTCACAACCGTTTGGAGAGTTGCGCTTGGTTTTGTATAGAATAGACACACCCTGCCATATTGTGATGCAGTTTCCTCTTGACGAAATTCATAATCCAATTGCTGGAGACTAACCGTGATGACCCAGGTGGATGGTGCCCTCAGTTCTTCCGATACATATCGCTTGTCATATCCATACGGAGCAGTTAAATACCCCGAATATTGTGATATATATCTCTTTAAATATTTTCGCTGTTTAACTGCGGTAAAACTCATTCTAATTAACGGTCCATTCGTGTGCATTATTAGCAGTAAATTTGAATGGGATTCTGCAGTTATTTCTTCCAGTGTATGCACACCACATTGAACATAGACGTATATACATTTTCTGTAACAATACAAAGGCATAGGCACCAACGGCTTTCCACTGCGACATACAGCAGTTTTCCAAACACAAGAATCGCACCAGTACACCAGCCGCTGAATATGTACACGTATAAACATACCACGTGGTACTTTGACAAACAATTGGCAATAAGTATTGATTTGTTCCTTGTGTACATAAGTCAGTCCAGAAGGGAATTGCTGTTGATTAAGATCTGCCTGGCTATAGTCACAGTGTGACAGGATGGCCTGTCGAATGGCACTCCCTGTGTTGTTGGAGTTCAGGATGTGCTCTGCTCCTGGGCAGAACTGAGTGATATTTTCAGACGTCAGTCCACTGACTGTGGCGTGCATACTCAGGCTGCTCTGTTCTATAGAACTCGCGACTTAAATGTACATAAGACAGTAAACGTGTGACGTTACAATCGCTACAATATGTGCGAGAAATAATAATGAGAAATTTTGTACATTGACTGTTCAACAACGTTTGCACTGACCTCTTCCAAATCTCTTAAATGTTGACATGGATATTTTGTGAAATAGATTTGGATTGTTCTGTGTCAGTTTTTCTTGTAATTGGCCATGCTGTTGTCGTCTGGGAGAGGTGATTGGAACTAGCCCTCAACTATTTATCTGTGGTATATTCATAGATATTTCTGGGGCATGTCTTTTTTTATCTGACACAAAGAGAGACAAACAAACAAACAAGCAAGCAAAAACAGGCAGACAGGGGAATCCTCCGAGTTGTGCCTGTGTCTAGAATATATTATTTCAGGCTGTCTAATTAAGTGAAGAAAAGCAGGTTGTGAGTTTCGCTCATCTGACCTTTTGCTAAGCATCGTTTCTCTGCAATGGAACCAGCACGCAGAAACAACTCACTTAAATTATGGCACTTAAAAATTAACCCATTTTAAAACAATATAATCAAGAACAAAGTGGAAACAATATTCAATATTCTTGAAATTTACTACTAGTATAAGACAGATCATGCTTTATATTCCATGAAAATCGTGTACTTTATATGACTAAATGGGCAGCCATTGTTTTCTGCTTTTTTGGCAAAGTATCTGAACCACTCAAGAGCTGTTGAGTCAATGCCATAGACTGCATAGAGACGCTGTATCAGTATTTCATGATCAAGAGTGTCGAAAGCTGCTGTTAGGTCTAGAAAGGCAGTTGTATATTGACACTAGTCTGCCATCCTGGTTTGTAAGGAGATTGTCAGTGACAGAGAGGAGGGCTGTTTCTCATTAGTAATAATGATTTTGAACTACTGAAAAAAGGGATACAATTGTTAATCTGTAGAAAGTTGTGTTAGTTGTATCAGTTTAGTAAAAATGCATTATGTTCTCCAAATACATGGATATGGGCCTAAATGAGCATCTATGTTACCAACATGGTTAACATTTTGCATTCCCAAAGTGTAAACACTGTACTTTCAAGAACTGGAATACGTTCTATAAATTACATTCTATAAATTATATTATTATAAATCATCACCATGACATATATATGTTACATGCAACACCAGCAAGGCGGATGTATGATTATATGATGAGTATGTTTTTGAAATTACAGCAGGCCTTCCAGGATGGGGACGAGGCCGAGGTAAAACGCACAGAAGGAGACGAGGAAGACGGTACTGGCTGACAGGGGCCCATTCATGAAGAGTGGAGAACCACTTTGCCTCTGGCAACCCCAGGCAGGTGTGGAGCGGCCTGCAGTCCATGACGGACTACAAACCAGGCAGGAAGACCCTGAGAGCTGAGGACCCGCAGGCGCTGGCCAACAACCTCAACACCTTCTATGCTCGCTTCGACACCGCTGACTTCTCCACTGAGCGTTCAAGTGCTCTCCTGGAGCTGGCTCAGCGGGATGGTGGAGAGGAGGTGCTGACGGAGGAGGAGGTGAGGAGACAGTTCCGTCAGGTCAACCCACGCAGTGCTTGCAGTCCTGATGAGTTACCTGGGGTGGTGCTGAAGCACTACCATGGCTCCCTGGCCGCTGTGTTCAGGGTCCTCTTCCAGCGGTCCCTGGACTCCAGGCTGATCCCGTCCATATGGAAATCCTCCACCCTCATCCCTGTCCCCAAGAAACCCTCCCCCACCACCCTCAATGACTACCGCCCTGTGGCCCTGACCTCTGTCCCCTTCAAATGCCTGGAGCGGATGGTGCTGCGCAGACTGCAGGGGGCCACACGCCAGTTCCAGGACCCCCTCCAGTTTGTCTACAGCCCCAACAGGAGCACGGACGATGCCATCATCACCGTGCTCCACTCTGTGCTGACCCACCTGGAGCGGCCGGGGACCTACGCCAGGCTTCTGTTCCTGGACTTCTCCTCGGCCTTCAACACTATCCAGCCTCATCGGATGGTGCGGAAGCTGATGGCGATGGACTTCAACTCCCTGATCATCAGATGGCTCTGCAGCTTCCTGACAGACAGGCCTCAACACATGATGATCAGGACGCCAACCTCGTCTGTTGCCTCAGTTAGCCCATAGTACGCACCAACACCGGCACTCCACAGGGGTGTGTCCTGTCCCCAGCCCTGTTCACACTGTACATTGCCGACTGCCACTGCACAGCTGAGGGCACCCTCCAGGTGACGTTTTCTGACGACACCTCGCTGACCGGCTTCATTACAACCAGCGAAAACTCCTACAGGGGCGCTGTGGAGGCGCTCGTTGGCTGGTGTGATGACAACCATCTCCTCCTGAACGTGGCCAAGACCAAGGAGATGGTTGTCGACTTCCGCAGGAAACCACCTAAGCCGGCTCCACTGGTCATCAAAGGGGAGGAGGTGGAGATGGTGGACCAGTACAAGTACCTGGGATCCATCATCGACAGCAAGCTTGACTGGTCCGCCAACTCCCAGGCCCTGCTCAAGAAGGGAAACCAGCGCCTCTTCTTCCTGAGGAAGCTGAACAAGATTGGGGTGTGCCAGAGACTGCTGGGTCTGTTCTACGGAGCTACAGTGGAGTCAGTCCTGACTTTCAACCTCCTTAGCCACTTCGGCAGCCTCAAGGAGCATGACAGAGCCAGGCTGACGAAGATCACCAAGACAGCTGGCAGGCTGATTGGTGCTCCTGTTGCCAGCCTTCAGGAGGTATTTGAGAGGAGGGCAGTTAGGCGTTTGAGGGCCATCCAGGGTGACTCCAGTCACCCACTGTGTGAGGTACTACAGGCGCAGATTTCTGGCAGGTCAGGCAGGCGTGCGTGCGCGTGTGCGCATGTGTGTGGGTTTTTTTTCAAAGGAAATGATTTTTCTTGTATGACTATGAATTATGTGATAGTTTACTGTTAAATTACATTTTTATATTGTCATCTGCTGGTGATGTGGGTTCTGTATTGAAATCATTGTCCTTTGCCGATCTACGATTGCAAAGGAGTATGTTTTCGTTCGTGTATGTTTCTTTTTTTGTTTTTTGTTGTTGTTGGGTTTTTTTCTGACTGTCCCAAGGATATCTCCCGAACTGCTTGACCGCTTCAAAGTTTGTGTGGTGGTGTGTTACCATGAGAGGAAGGCATCCGCGCATAAATTATCGCCGTCGTGACCTTGACCTTGGCGTATAACCTTGAAAACCGGAAATATTTAAGGAGCCATAACTTCCACACCGTTGGTCTTAGAGTCTTCAAACCTGGCATGTAGGTACTTTGGCTTCTGATGATAGCATACCGATCAAAGTCAAGGTCAAGGTCAGGGAGATCAGTAGGCCTTAAAAGTGATACTGATAGGGGTCTAAAAATTGGGGTTTAAGCCATATTTTCCGCATTTGTACTTGACAGAAGTGCTTCAGATTGTGTGTGGTACTGTATAATCTAGAGTAGAAAACATCCGAGCATAAAGTATGGCCATGCTGACTTTGACCTTGAAGTGTGACCTTGAAAACCGAAATTTCCTTCTTTGCGCTATATATTTCTTGTGCAAGCTGTATCTTGTGAACTAGAAGACAGAATCCCATTAAATTTTGTGTGAGGATGTCAGACTAACAGTGTAACACATTCGTACAAAACGTATTCCTCGGAAATACAATGTCGCCGAGCGGCAGACATGTTTCCGTTTTTCTTCACCCTCCTATATCTCGTGAAATACTGTATACAATCACTCCAAATTTTGTGTGGGGGTGTAAAACGAAGAGTAGAAGACATTGCAGTACAAATTATGCCACGAGGGATTTTAATGTTGCCGAGCGGCAGACATGTCTCCGAGTTAAGGGTGTACACCCCATTGATTAAGGGTGTACATCCCGGTAAAGGAGGGGGTCTAATACTCAAAGTAAAAGACATCGTAGCACAAAATGTGCCACGTGGGGCTTAAATGTCGCCGAGCGGCAGACATGTCTCAGTGTTAAGGGTGTGCATTAAGGGTGTGCATCCCAGAAAAAGATTTGCACCCCGTCAAGGGTGTGTAAGTGCATTACCCAAAGGACACAAGGAGGACGGGGGCCTAAGATGTGAGGGGCAAGGTAGGTACATGGCGGGGCATGTACAGGGCGTAGCCGGCAAAGGACATATCTGCCGCTCGGCGATGCCCTTGTTCTATTTGCTATTAGTAGTGTGTGTGTGTGTGTGTGTGTGTGTGTGTGTGTGTGTGTGTGTGTGTGTGTGTGTGTGTGTGTGTGAGAGAGAGAGAGGGGGGGGGGAGGGGGGCGGGGGGGGGGGGGGGAGAGATAAGGAGAGAGAAGGGGGGAGGGGGTCAGAGAGGTTGACTTTGTTGCTGTGTTGAATTTCAACATACATTATTATATTATTATATGATTTAGTACCGTTTGTGATATGAATTCATATTCTCCATTTTCATTTGTTTTATGCATTTTGTCCTATTATTACTTTTATACAAATCGTTTGTTTAGCTCTGTGTGTGTGTGTGTGTGTGTGTGTGTGTGTGTGTTTCATGTGTGAGGGTGGTGTGTATGTGCGCGCGCGCGCGCGTGTGTGTGTGTGTGTGTGCGTGTGCGTGTGCGTGTGCGTGTGCGTGTGCGGGTGCGTGCGTGCGTGCGTGTATGCGTGCGTGTGTGTGTGTGTACTTCCAAGTGTTTTATATTGCATCGTTACTTAATATTTTTGTACAATGAAAATATTAAATTAGGGGGGAAACCTATATACTTCAAAGAATGGATGGACAAAGGTGTTTTTCGCATTGCTGATTTAATCAGCCAAACAGGATCTTTCCTTACATATGAGCAATTCAGAAGCACATATGCAATTAGAATCAACTTTGTGCTTTACTTAGGTTGCGTGCAATCTATTAAAAGTACATTAGTTCAAAGAATATTATTATAGATAGTAATAAGTGTAAAAGCTCTCGAAAAGCTCAAAATGCCCTTATAAAAATTAAAAACGGAACTCGGTTATACTACGACATATTATGTACGGATAGCTCTCAACCAAATTGCTGTGAGAAATGAAATAATGAAGTATTAGAAAGTCTGAATTGGAAGACAATATTATACCATGACATATTATGTACGGATAGCTCTCAACCAAATTGCTGTGAGAAATGAAATAATGAAGTATTAGAAAGTCTGAATTGGAAGACAATATTTCATAAAATACAAAAAATAAGAGGTTAAAATGAAACGGTTCCAAATCAGAGTCGTTCACAGAATTGTAGCCACAAATAGTATTTGAGAAAAAAATGAAAATCGGTGACAATGATGAATGTACTTTTTGCAAATCTGAAAAAGAAACCATTGTACATTTGTTATTTTCATACAATGTGATAACAGGTTTCTGGACTAATCTTCAACGATTTATGCAAGACAAGTGTGCCGATGCGCAAAATGTAGCTTTAACAAAGGAATTGGTAATTTTTGATACTGATTCTTTTTCAGAAGCGGATAATGTGTTGGATTATATAGTTATTACTGCTAAATTTGTTCTATATAAATCAAGAATGGAAAAAGTGTGTCCTCATTTTCCTGCTTTCAGAAAATATCTGACATAAATATCGCGTTGAAGAATATATTGCTAAAATTAACATGTCTTATGATGACTTTGAATCAACATGGCTTTGCTATCAACCATTGATTGACGTTTAAACATGAGATGATAGAAATATTTTCGGTAGCGATAGTGTAAGAGGTGCAGTGATGAAATTGATTACATTGAACATTTCTTTTTTCAATGTCCTAGAGTTAAATCTTTTTGGAAAAATGTTAGTCAATATATATTAACAGCATACAACAACAAAATTGAAGTTTCTGAACAAAATGTGCTGTTTGGAATTCTTAAACAAGATAACATTGACAGACACACACTATTGAAACTAAACCATATTATGATAATTGCCAAGATGTGTATAAGCATATACAAAAAACTGAATCTAAACTGCCAATATCAACTATATTTGAAAAACTGTTGCAACTAAGAGAAGTATAAAAGTGCACACACAGAAACACATAATCACTAAGTATCTGCACACACAGAGACACACATTCACACATATACACTTACGGAGCACATACACACAAAATACAGCCTTAGTATAACCTTTCTTTCATCAAGAAAGAGGCTACAGGGGAAACACGCCTCTTCGCTTTCCATGTCCTCCGCACCCTCTTGCACCCTTTCGATTTCGCTCGTGCAAGAGTATGGTGCACCGGGGGAATATGGAACATGAAAAGGATTAGGTCTTTCAACTCTTTCCTCGCTTTTGTTATATTTCTATGTCTTTTTTTAAAAGCAGATGTGTACACACGCACATACTTTTATAATACCAACTTGTATGACGCTTTACTGGACAAAGTGTGCGTAGTAATTGATTAATGTTCTTATTGATGGTAACAACGATGATGATAGTAATGACAGAGTTGATAGTGTGTTAATTAATAACCAATGGTTGACATTACGGGCATAATTGTTTTATGTTGCACATACACACACACATGCGCGCGAGCACACACGCACATACACACACGCACGCATGAACACACACGCACGCACACACACGCACACGCGCACACACACGCACACACACACATATACACACACAGACACGCACACACACACACGCACACACACAGAGTATGAATGGTTAGTACACCAAACTCGAAGTCATACAAGAAACCCAGACACTTATGTATCAGATTAAATCACTAAACTATACCGAAGAAAAATGTCCATCTTAGCTCATCACGCAGACAAATGTATGAAAGAAGTGAGGGGGAAAAGGGGAAAGAAAAAGAAAGAAAAAAAAGATGTGCCGCCTCCAAAAAAAATATAAAGAAGGAAAGAAAAAAGAAAGAGAAAACAAACAAAAAAAGAAATGAAAAGAAAGGCCGGGACAGTGGAGGGTCAAAAAACAAAAATCAACAACAACAAAAGACATGTTTTGCTAATTCGATTGGGTTTCCCGTCCCACAAAAAGTTGTAAAACAATGAATCAAGTTCCTTTAAAAAGTTATCACTAGGGTCTGGAACATTTCTAAATAAGTGTACAACTTTTTGAAATTGCTAACGATTTTAAAACTGCAATTTTACCAAAAGGTGTTGGATTTCTTTTTCTCCATTTGGCCCAAATGTTTTGCATCTGTATTATTTTATTTTCAAAGTTTATGTTCACAATGTTATCAACGGTAGTAGAAAATGTTATTCCTAATACTGGAAAAATACCCGGTTCCCCCTCCCAACAACAAAAAAGAAAACATGGTGATTTTCGTTTGACTTTTAATTTAGAAGTGATCCTAACATATTTACAAATGTCTATGTTAATGCTATAGGCAGTCTCTCTCTCTCTCTCTCTCTCTCTCTCTCTCTCTCTCTCTCTCTCTCTCTCTCTCTCTCTCTCTCTCAAACATTTTCTTGATATGGACAGTCGCAAATTGCTTTTCAATGCTTATATCCAATCACATACTAACTATGCCTCTACACTATGGGATTCAGCTAGTGGAAAGAATCTAAAACCTTTATTTAGTTTGTACAGGCGTGGTCTTAAGTTGATCCTTCTGAAATCATCGTCCATTACTCATACGGACTATCAGCACCTAGGAATACTGCCTCTACAATGGAAACTTGAATATAACAAAGCCATTTTCATGTTTAAAATAATGTCTGATCGCGCTCCTCCTGCTTTAAAACATACATTTGAATTAAACCTCGTCCGCAATGTTCTTAAAATCAAAGTACCTCTTCCAAGAGTTGATCTCTTCAAGACTAGTCTGTTGTATTCGGGCGGTTGTTTGTGGAATACGATTTTAGCTTCTTTTAATGTTCATTCAAGTCTCAATGTTTTCAAGAAAAAATACCATAAGTACCTTATAATCAAACATATAAACAACATCACATAGTCTATTAATCTCCTATGTAGCTTCTGAACTTCTTTTTTTAAAATGTTTATTCATGACATGGTTAATTTGTATACATCTTGTTTTTAAACATGAGGTTTTTGTTGTTGTTGTTTGTTTGTTGTTGTTTTTTTGTTCACTTTATGGGGGGGGGGGGGGGGGGGGGGGGAGAGAAGATGGAGGATGAAAGTAATTTCTTGTGTTTTGTTGATGTCATACTCATAAAGCATTTGTTTAGATTGATTTTGTCCCCCTTCCTCCACAATGTATTTCCTGATTCTTGTCAATTCAATTTATACTAGCACAACGCCCCGTACTGGTAACGCCTAGTACCGGTAACGCCTAGTACAGGTAACGCCAAGTACCGGTAACGCTGAGTACCGGTTTCGCCGGGTCCGTGAAATATTATATTTTTACTTTTGTGGCTGAAAACCCAATTTTTAGACCCCTACTACTTTCAAGGCCTACCGATCTCCATGACCTTGACCGTGACCTTGATCGGTATGCAATAATCAGAACAACCGTAAGCCAAAGTACCTACATGCCAAGTTTGAAATTCCTAAGACCAACGGTGTGGACGTTATAGCCCCTTTAAATATTTTCGGTTTTCAAGGTCATACACCAAGGTGAAGGTCACAACGGCAATAATTTATGCGCGGATGCCTTCCTCTCATGGTGACACGCCACCACACAAAATTGGAAACGATTCGGTGAAGCGGTTCGGGAGATATGCGTGGGACAGAAAATCCCAATTATTAGACCCCTACCACTTTCAAGGCATACCGATCTCCCTGACCTTGTCCTTGACCTTCATTGGTACGCCATCAGCAGAACGGCCATAAGGGAAAGTACCTCCATGCCAAGTTTGAAGACTCTAGGACCTGCGGTGTGGAAGTTATGGCCCCTTAACGGTTTTCGGTTTTCAACGTCATACGCCAAGGTCAAGGTCAGGGCGGCAAAACGTTTTGCGCGGATGCCTTCCTCTCATGGGGACACACAACCACACACAATTTGAAGCGATTCGGTCAAGTGGTTCGGGAGATCCTTGGGACAGACAGAAAAGAAGAACAAACAAAAAAAAAACCAAAAAAGGAAACAAACCTGAACGAAAACATACTCCTTTGCGATCGTAGATCGGCAAAGGACTAAAAGGAGAAACGAACTGAAAGCCTACTTAGTTAAACCAGAGAGGTTCTTACTTATTTTTTAAAAATTGTATATTCTTTACCTAAAGGAGTTTCGCTCACCTCAAAGGAAATAGTTCCAACTGTTTTTTTACTGCACTACAAAGAAGAAAAAACCTTCAACCACAATGAGTGGCCTCCACCCATCCCATCCAAAATGGCTTCTCTCTCCGGCATCTTAGCCAAGGAGGAATCACTGTTTTGACGGTTTGATTTCTAGGAAACCAGAGCAACGTGAGTGTTCTGATCCTTGAAAAGGCTGTCTTTCTCGTGCTCTCGACGTGTTTCTTGCAAAAACTCATCCATCAGGCTCCACTTTTAAGCTTAGTTATTGCTCTACTTACTTCTTCTACATATATATCTCTTTGCTCAAAACATGCTCATTTTCTTTGATCAAGTCAATATCTGTAGTAATGTGTTCATCATTGCCTTCCTGATTTTGAAGAAGATCCCTGACATGGGTGCATGCGATGACCAAAGCTGTTGCCTGAACTTCCCATCATATAACCCTTGCTATAATGGTCAAATTGAGAGCAACATTAGCATGAGAAGAGCTCTGTCTTCAGGCGTGTGGACGATGCGAGTGAATGTGTGATTGAGGATGCAGAAGTGGAGGGTTTGTTGAACAAACTGAAGATCAGAAAAGCTGTTGGCCCTGACAATATCAGCGGGCGTCTTTTGAAATCGTGTGCTAGTCAATTATGTCATGTTTTTAGTATGTTGTTTTCATGGTCTGTGAATGCTTGTTCTGTTCCTGATCTCTGGAAAAAGTCTATCATCTGTCCTGTCCCAAAGAAAGCTAAGCCCTCTTCCTTGAATGACTATTGCCCTGTTGCTTTGACCTCCATCATTATTAAATGCTTTCAAAGACTCATTCTCAAATACATCACAGCACAGACTACCCCTTTCCTTGATCCTAATCAGTTTGCATACAAACCCAACAGAAATACAGACGATACAACACTCACTCTCCTTCACAACACATTTACACACCTGGAAAAACCTGGCTCTTTTGTACGGATTCTCTTTACTGATTTCTCATCTGCCTTCAACACAATCCAACCTCATCAACTGGCCACTAAACCCCTTTCCTACGATGTCTGTCCTCGCTTTGTTAAATGGATAATCAGTTTTCTCGTCAATAGATCTCAGTCTGTCCGCTTTCAGAAAGCTATCTCGTCCTTAAAGCACACTTCTATCGGCTCTCCTCAAGGCACTGTACTCTCACCTGTCCTCTTCAGTCTCTACACTAATAACTGTACTGGCACTGACTCCACCCCACTTGTGAAATACTCTGATGATTCTGCTCTCCAAGACTTAAAAACTCTGACTCTGTATATTTTGATCAAGTTTCTTCTTTTGCAGCATGGTGTCAAGTCAAGTCAAGTCAAAATGATCTTTAATGACGATAAAAGAGTAAGCTACAAGCTTTCTTGGTGTGAAAATATGAGTGTGCTGTATGAGCGACGTGTAAAAGGGAAAGCGTGAGTGATTACCATCGACAGCAGCTACGATCCTAGTCAATTCTACGAGCTTTTACCCTCTGGAAGACGCTACCGCATGCCCAAATGCAAGACTCTACGGACAAGAAATAGTTTTATCCCAGCATCCATATCCCTGTTGAACAAATGAATGTGATTCTGAGCGAATGTCAAATGTGTGTGCTTAGCGATTGAGGTGAATGGTATGGAAAATGTATACCCTCTCTCTCTCTCTCTCTCTCTCTCTCTCCTCTCTCTCTCTCTCTCTCTCTCTCCCCTGTCTCTCTGGTGAGTGTGTATACTGGGCGGGGTGATGGAGGGATGGGTGTTTGCGCATGTTCCATTATTGGCAGTTTTAATATTGATTTTTGTTTATAATTGGAAAATGCATGTTATGCCATGTGTATGGGATGAATTTTAATGCACTGTTTGTATAAGTATTTTGCATAAATCTACAAATTTACTGTCTTATCTTGTCTATGTACTTCCTAATGTGATGCATTGTTTAATTATTTATATTTTTATGTATTAACGCATTATAATTCATAATATGTTCATCTCACTTATACCTAAATTTTGTCTTTTTCTTGTCTTTGTATGTTTCTCTCTCTCTCTCTCTCTCTCTCTCTCTCTCTCTCTCTCTCTCTCTCTCTCTCTCTCTCTCTCTCTCTCTCTCTCTCTCTCTCTCCGCTCCCCCTCTCTCTCTCTCTGTGAGTGCGTGTATGCGCGCTTACGCATCCACTTCTCTGTTGTTTTTAAACTGTGATTTGGTTATATCGACCTATTGCATTCTATTTCATGTGTTCGTCTTACTTTATCCTAATCCTTTTTGTATGTGCAGGTGCATTATATGAATAATCGTGGTTTCTTTTTACATGTCCTATGACGTTTTATGTGTTGGGTATTTAATTATGATGTTCTTATTGTATATGTGTTTATATCGTGCCACAAATCAATTTCTCACTTTTGAGATAATAAAGTAGTCTTGAGTCTTGAGGCAGACCACTGCCTGAACCTGCATCAAATTGCCTGAATTCAGGCTTCAGGCAGACCCACATGCACCCCTGCATGAAGTAAATGAACCAGTCACCAGTTTTAATATTATTTCTACATCCATCCGTGTTACCACAACCCATACTTCTAACTTATATCCAAAATTGAGAACTGCTTTTTTCTTTTTGAACTCTCGTTTCTTCCTTCTCAACAATATCAGTTATTATGACTTTGCAGTGGGATATTGCTTTCATCCTATCTCTCGAGACCAAGACCGAATTGGATAAACATCAAGGTCTCGAGAGATAGAATGAAAGCAATATCCCATTGCAATGTCATAATAACGATTATATACCGATATTTACCTCTTTCAGATAAAATCAGCTGATAATCAAACATGCAACGAAGAAGAGACGCCATGCATGAAGATCTAAATAATACAAACCACTTCACCGTAGCAACCAAATCCCACTCATCCACAATATAGTTCTCCAAGTTAGAAAGTTGTGAGCTATTTTGATCTTGCACAAGCGATAGGTTATGAAAGGAAACTGATTATTAATAGAAACACGAACCGTACTGGCCTTAACTGTAGAAAAACCTCACAGTCTTTACAATGGAATCGACACACCAGTAGCAAAAATCATTAGGTCCAAATTTAGATTGGGCAAGTCTATGATAACAAAAGAGGGGAGTGATCTTTTATAACAGTAAGTAACGTTCATAATTTTTCGCAATAATAGTTGTGTTATTTCCAAAATGATAGGCTTACATAGTTTTTAAAAATACCATTGCACACATTCTCAGATTATATGTACCAGCTTGTTTCTTGGGCTGAAAATGAACTGTTATTATCAAACTGCAACCACCTATTTGCCATAATATTCCACTGACGAAATGTCAGTGATGATGTAATTCAAGTGTGAAATGTCAGTGATGACGTAATTTCAGTGTTTGCATACTTTCAGAAAGATGACGTTTTTTGATGTCCCCATATAAAAATGGGTCTAGAGTACCAACAGGTGTGCGCATTGGTGGGGTACCCGACACACCAGATAGTGTTTGCTCTACTCTATTAGCAGTCACACTACCTGGAGTGTCTGGTACGCACGTACACCACCTTGAAATCGTAGAAATTGTAGAGAAATCACGTCATGCTTGCGTCATTTTTAGGGATACGCAGCCCCCTTTACTACTCTAGTCTATGGTTTGAACACTGAAGTTAGTTGCATGCGTGTGTATCTCTATGCATGATAATGATAACAATGCTATGCGAAAATAAATAACTTTGACGTCAGGTTTCTTGGCAACGTGTATTGTTACACCTTTTTCTCACGTGCATTTAGACTAAGCCTATGGGTTAATATACGCAAATGATATGTCAAGTTATGATTTTATATTCCACGCTTAGCAGCCTTCTTTGGCTCTCTTGGATATCAGTATATTATCAGTTATTATGACTTTGCAGTGGGATATTGCTTTTTTCTATCTCAAGAAACTTGGTGTTTAACCTATGAGATCGCAGACCGAATAGGATAGACATCAAGGTCTCGAGAGATAGGATGAAAGCAATATCCCATTGCAAAGTCATAATAACGATTATATACCGATATTTTACCTCTTTCAGATAAAATCAGCTGATAATCAAACACGCAACGAAGAAGCGAGACGCCATGCATGCAGATCTAAATAATACTAACCACTTCACCGTAGCAAGAAAATCCCACTCATCCACAATATAGTTCTCCAAGTTAGAAAGTTGTGAGCTATTTTGATCTTGCACAATTGATAGGTTATGAAAGGAAACTGATTATTAATAGAAATATGAACCGTACTGGCCTTGACTGTAGGAGAAAAAAAACAGTCTTTACAATGGAATCGACACACCAGTAGCAAAAATCATTAGGTCCAAATTTAGATTGGGCAAGTCTATAATAACAAAAGAGGGGAGTGATTTTTTATAACAGTAACTTTCATAATTTTTTGTAATAATAATGGTTATTTCCAAAATAATAGGATTACATAATTTTTTTAAATATCATTGCACACATTCTCAGATTATATGTACCAGCTTGTTTCTTGGGCTGAAAATGAACTGTTCTTATCAAACTGCAACCACCTATTTGCCATAATTTTCCACTGACTACATGTCAGTGATGACGTAATTTCAGTGTTTGCATACTTTCAGAAAGATGACATTTTTTTATGTCCCCATATAAAAATGGGTCTAGAGTACCCACAGGTGTGCGCGTTGGTGGGGTACCCGACACACCAGGTAGTGTTTGCTCTACTCTATTAGCAGTCACACTACCTGGAGTGTCTGGTACGCACCCCCACCTTGACATTGTAGAGAAATCACGTCATGCTTGCGTCATTTTTAGGGATACGCAGCCCCCTTTACTACTCTAGTCTATGGTTGGAACACTGAAGTTAGTTGCATGCATGTGCATCTCGATGCATGATAATGATAACAATGCTATGCGAAGATAAATAACTTTGACGTCAGGTTACTTGGCAACGGTGTATTGTTACACCTTTTTCTCAGTGCATTTAGACTAAGCCTATGGGTTAATATACGCAAATGATATGTCAAGTTATGATTTTATATCCCACGCTTAGCAGCCTTCATTGGCTCTCTTGGAGATTGGTATATTATCAGTTATTATGACTTTGCAGTGGGATATTGCTTTTTTCCTATCTCAAGAGACTTGGTGTTTAACCTATGAGATCGAAGACCAAATAGGATAAACATCAAGGTCTTGAGAGATAGGATAAAAGCAATATCCCATTGCAAAGTCATAATAACGATTATATACCGATATTTTACCTCTTTCAGATAAAATCAGCTGATAATCAAACATGCAACGAAGAAGCGAGACGCCATGCATGCAGATCTAAATAATACTAACCACTTCACCGTAGCAACCAAATCCCACTCATCCACGACATAGTTCTCCAAGTTAGAAAATCATGAGCTGATTATTAATAGAAACATGAACCGTACTGGCCTTAACTGTAGAAAAACCCCACAGCCTTTACAATGGAATCGACACACCAGTAGCAAAGATCGTTAGGTCCAAATTTATATTGGGCAAGTCTATGATAACAAAAGAGGGGAGTGATCTTTTACAACAGTAAGTAACTTTCATACTTTTTTGCAATAATAATTGTGTTATTTCCAAAATGATAGGCTTACATAGTTTAAAAAAATATCATTGCACACATACTCAGATTATATGTACCAGCTTGTTTCTTGGGCTGAAAATGAACTGTTCTTATCAAACTGCAACCACCTATTTGCCATAATATTCCACTGATGAAATGTCAGTGATGACGTAATTTCAGTGTTTGCATACTTTCAGAAAGATGACGTTTTTCGATGTATAAAAATGGGTCTAGAGTACCAACAGGTGTGCACGTTGGTGGGGTACCAGACACACCAGGTAGTGCTTGCTCTACTCTATTAGCAGTCACACTACTTGGAGTGTCTGGTACGCACGTACCCCACCTTGAAATTGTAGAGAAATCACGTCATGCTTGCGTCATTTTTAGGGATACGCAGCCCCCTTTACTACTCTAGTCTGTGGTTTGAACACTGAAGTTAGTTGCATGAATGTGTATCTCGATGCATGATAATGATAACAATGCTATGCAAAGATAAATAACTTTGACGTCAGGTTACTTGGCAACGGTGTATCGTTACACCTTTTTCTCACGTGCATTTAGACTAAGCCTATGGGTTAATATACGCAAATGATATGTCAAGTTATGATTTTATATCCCACGCTTAGCAGCCTTCTTTGGCTCTCTTGGAGATTGGTATATTATCAGTTATTATGACTTTGCAGTGGGATATTGCTTTTTTCCTATCTCAAGAGACTTGGTGTTTAACCTATGAGATCGAAGACCGAATAGGATAAACATCAAGGTCTTGAGAGATAGGATGAAAGCAATATCCCATTGCAATGTCATAATAACGATTATATACCGATATTTACCTCTTTCAGATAAAATCAGCTGATAATCAAACACGCGACAAATTAGCGAGAGGCCATGCATGAAGATCCAAATAATACTAACCACTTCACCGTAGCAACCAAATCCCACTCATCCACAATATAGTTCTCCAAGTTAGAAAGTCGTGAGCTATTTTGATCTTGCACAAGGTTATGAAAGGAAACTGATTATTAATAGAAACATGAACCGTACTGGCCTTAACTGTAGAAAAAATAAACCAGCCTTTACAATGGAACCAACACACCAGTAGCAAAGATCGTTAGGTCCAAATTTAGATTGGGCAAGTCTATGATAACAAAAGAGGGGAGTGATCTTTTATAACAGTAAGTAACTTTCATAATTTTTTGCAATAATAATTGTGTTATTTCCAAAATGATAGGCTTACATAGTTTTTAAAAATATCATTGCACACATTCTCAGATTATATGTACCAGCTTGTTTCTTGGGCTGAAAATGAACTGTTCTTATCAAACTGCAACCACCTGTCTTATTTGCTATAATATTCCACTGACGAAATGTCAGTGATGACGTAATTTCAGTGCTTGCCTACTTTCAGAAAGATGACGTTTTTCGATGTCCCCTTTATACAAAAAAAGGTCTAGAGTACCAACAGGTGTGCGCATTGGTGGGGTACCTGACACACCAGGTAGTGTTTGCTCTACTCTATTAGCAGTCACGCTACCTGGAGTGTCTGGTACACGCGTACCCCACCTTGAAATCATAGAAACTGTAGAGAAATTACGTCATGCTTGTATCATTTTGTGTAATAATAATAATAATAATAATTAATAATTTTATATGGCATGCAGTATCCTGACAACAGAGGCGACCTGGTGTCTCCGACCTCGTGTGATGAACAGCAAGGCTCTCGAGATAGGATAAAAGCAATATCCCACTCCAAAATCCTAATAACTGATAATAATATAATACCAATCTCCAAGAGAGCCAAATAAGATATTATCAGCTATTAGGATTTTGGAGTGGGATATTGCTTTTATCCTATCTAAAACAAAGATACCCTTCTACCTCCTTTACAAGCGTTTGAAGTTTACAAGACGTAGAGTACTTGAGGTAGTTTGTGCTACCTTAAACAGATTTTATCAGCTGAGAAGCCTCCAGTCTGGGGTTCCACACCCTCAGTGTCATCAAAATGCATAAAACTATGTCTGCACTGATGACGGACAAGCGCTACATTACAGCGCTTCGGTTTCTCCACAAATAGCAGTGTTTGTGTGTCATGTCAGAGGCGACTCAGTGCGCCCACTGTCGGGTCAAGATAATTGTGCATTTTAACTATTGGTTTGGTGACAGGAAATCTTAATTACGAATCAAATTGGATGGTGACGACTATTGCCTTCAGTCAATTGCGTTAATGAAACTGTTGATAACAATGACTGAAACACGTCCCTCTTCACACGGGCAGATTCACAGCGTCATCACCCCGTCTTGAATGAAGCAACACGTGGGTTATGGCGGTGAATTGTGACGCTCTGACACGTGGTTAGGACTATCTCTATCTGCATTAACGGGACTTGGCGCACAGACACGACAAGCGCATAGACCCTCCAGTACTCTAGATTGTCTACCACATTCTACATACAACTTACAAACTAGAAAATAATTGCAGTTCATGTTAACTCTCTGTATACCCGTTTATATAGTGTTCAGTGCATGACGTTAGATAATGCCTCACGGTACAATGCAAGAACACATACGGCCGGACACACACACACACACGCAAACAAAGCACACTGGGAGAGAGAGAGAGAGAGAGAGAGAGAGAGAGAGAGAGAGAGAGAGAGAGAGAGAGAGAGAGAGAGAGAGAGAGAGAGAGAGAGAGAGAGAGAGTGAGTGACAGGGTTTGATATTTTCACACGCGCACACGTGCACGTTATATTTGATATTAGTCTCTCTCTCTCTCTCTCTCTCTCTCTCTCTCTCTCTCTCTCTCTCTCTCTCTCTCCTCTCTCTCTCTCAACGTACACACAGTGTGTGCGTGTGTGTGTGTGTGTGTGTGTGTGTGTGTGTGTGTGTGTGTGTGTGTGTGTGTGTGTGTGTGTGTGTGTGTGTGTGTGTGTGTGTGTGTGTGTGAGAGAGAGAGAGAGAGAGAGAGAGAGAGAGAGAGAGAGAGAGAGAGAGAGAGAGAGAGAGAGAGAGAGAGAGAGAGATTGAAATTGAAATTGAAAATTGAAATTGAAAAATGAATTTATTGACATTAGCAAACAATGCTCCGATGCCAAGGAAGCACAAACCATGAACTAAAGAATAATATAAGCCTAACTGGCGACTAAATCAGTTCATAAGATTTGTTTTTAAGAAACATAAAATAAAACATCTTACATACATAGAAAGATTACACTAGAGAAAAATAAATTTACACAAAAGCATAACTGTTAGACTGACCAACCAACAATAATACGTAAGATACCAATAGGATAGGTCGGGTAATGCAGCACAAAGTTATATGCAACAATCCAATTTCTCTTTTCTAAGCTTTGTAGCTTTAGCTAAAAACAAAGCATAACACTTTATGACATTTTCATTCTCTGAGGCAAGTAACTTACAAAAATTATACAAGAGAGAGAGAGAGAGAGAGAGAGAGAGAGAGAGAGAGAGAGAGAGAGAGAGAGAGAGAGAGAGAGAGAGAGAGAGAGAGAGAGAGAGTGTGTTTTCACGGATGTGTAGACTATTACAAGTGATTTACAACACTAAACCTGTAAAGACCGTGATTTACGACGGCTTCCTTTTGTTTTGTTAACTTAGTTTTTGTGTGGGTTTTGTTTTCTCGAAGGCGCAAATAAAACCGCATGCGGGTTCTTTGTGATGAAGCATGTTTTTCTTTTTCTGTACCGTTATTGTGTTGTTTTTTCTGTCTTTCTTTCAAGCATTCTTTTTTTTTTTCTTTTTTTTTTTAAAGCAATGTGGGTTGAATTTTCTATTCGCTTATTAACTGTTACCAACAGACAGTGATGCCAGGGTTCACATCTGTATTGTTAGAAATTCGGGACTTTCCTGGCGTTGCACTGCCTCCGGGCATTGCCTCCAGGATCGTTCCCACCATCTTTATATCTACTAATGTCCCATATGTGTCTGTTCCAGACCGGAGGATGTTAAACAGATGATGCGAGAATTGCAAGTTTGTTTGTTTTTATTTGTGTGTGCGTTTTGATCTCGTTTGTGCATATTTAGTGATTTACATGAGATAACGGTAAAAGTCGATTCACTGTCTAAGTTGTTGATTTGTTTATTTGATAAATGATAGTACTTTTTAATATTCGATTTAATCAATCATTGTGACGTTTCATTTGATTGTCCAGTATCACTTATCTGATTTTGGGGGAAAAGATAAGTTGTTGATTTGTTTATTTGATAAATGATGGTACTTTTTTATTTTCGATTTAATCAATCGTTGTGACGTTTCATTTGATTGTCCAGTATCATTGATCTGATTTTGGGAGTAAAGAGAACCTTCAATGGTAGGGGCCAAAATATGGATTCTCAATTACCATATTAATTGGCTCACAAGGTAAAGGTAAAGATGTGCCACCCCCCATGCATTTCTCGGTTAATTGTATTTTTCCGTTTTTGCCTTTCTTACCATACATAAAGCTGTATTTTAGGAACATTTTTAGCTAATTAAACTTTTTGGAATACTAACCCTAACCCTAACCCTACCCCTAAACCTAACCCTACCCCCCACTATGTACTGCAGTACACCGCGATTTGTCACAGTTGTGGTTCGTTGCGTTTTTCCGTCTTATACGGTGGGGGGTAGGGTTAGGGTTAGGGCTAGGGTTAGGGTTAGGGCTAGTATTCCAAAAAGGTTATTAGCTAAAAATGTTCCTAAAATACAGCTTTATGTATGGTAAGAAAGGCAATAACGGAAAAATACAATTAACCGAGAAATGTAGGGGGGGGGGGGGGGGGGCACAACGTTATCAGTGATACAGTGTGACAACAATTGATTTTAGGATTTACCGTGGAACCTCCCTTATTATTAGGTTATAAGTCCCCCCCCCCCCCCCTATAAGACACCCTCCCACTTAACACCTACTTCCCTGAGACATTGCCCTTCTTTCTAAGTATTAAAATTACCTCCCTTATACAGCTCCCTCCCTCTTAAGACCTTATTTTGGATGATTTTTCAAGGTCTTTAAATGCCCATATGCTTCTCGTAAACAATGTGCAGAATGATGCAAAATCGATTTGGATGATAAACTCTGACATTATTCACAGACAAGCATAAAACTGAACGCAATCATACTGTTAGCTCAAAGTTAGCCAAAATGCGCTGACCTTTTTTCTTCTCTGTCTTCTGCTATCTTGAAATCTCGTCTACAGGCAATTAGCTCAAATGACGTAATTCGGGGCCGAGTCAGTAGGCCTAGATTATAGTAGTGTAAGATGAATCTTTAAAAAGGGCAAAAAGTTTTTGCTTTAAGATTTTTGATTGTTGATAATGGTACAGTGACACATCCAAAATGCACTCTTATGGTTTTAACAAAAAAGGGGAGATAAAAAAAAAAGAGAAGCATTTTGTGCACGTAAATTAACCTGTCAGTATGACTTCTCCCAAGCATCTATTGTTCGACAATGTGGTGTTGCGTCTGTTACACAGCACTGACAATTCTTATTTCTACCATGACGTCAGATCTAAAACAAATCTTCGTATGTATGTAAATTAAGGTTTTACGTCCTCTCGACCTGGGAAGGCACATATGGGACATTTGTTTGGTAAAACAAATCTTAGGAAGGAAAAATGGTGCTTTACGTCCTCTCTGACCTATGGGACATTTGTAAGGGTGGGAACACAGGCAGTGCAACACCAGTAAAGTCCCGAGTTTTTAACATATTAGGTGTAGCGGTAACCACGCCTCGTTTAAAAAAACAAAACAAATCTTAAATGAACTGTTTTTAAAATATATTGTGATGACTATAACAACAATCCAATTTACATGTGATTAAATTAATTAGATATGTTTTAGTTCACAAGTAACGCTTGAGACTCGTCACAGTAGCAACAAAAACATAGGTGTCTGATTGCATTTGATTTTGTTGTAGGCCTATATTATTGTTAATACTTTTGAAAGATAATGTTCCAGTGTTTGCCATTTAAAATATTAACGCGTTTATTAATCCCGAACATAAATCAAAATGAGCATGTGCATGAGAGAGACAGGGGTGGGAGAGAGAATGCGAATGCGAATATTTTTATTCAAATAGGCCAAGGCCCCATATGAAAGGGAAGTGAACAAAGATCAACAGCCATAGTAAACTTAGCAATCCATCAGATAATAAATTCGGAATACATATCATCATCAATAATCAATATACTGTGGATTTTCGATTTGGTACAAGGAAGACGCCATTCTCTTATATAATGTCTTCTTGCTCAAGTTGACATCCACTGGACAGTCAAATTGCAGGCCGATCATGCAAACTGATGAGATCTTCACAGATCGAAACATCTGTTTTTGCATAAGGCACTGTCCCTCCCCCATTGGGAGAAAAAGTAAATCAGCATAAAAATAAATAAAGTTAACGTTAACTGGTTTTGTTTCTGAGGTTCACAAATACAGACATTGGACACATAAAAGTTTTATAAACTTTTTAGCTGTACCTTTTTTTTTAATCTCATGTCAGTTTTAAAACTCTTTTTCCTGATAAGGAGATCATAAAAAATCTCGAAAGCTTGAAAGCATTGGTGTCTTGTGGCTTTTTTAAAATCAATAATCAATATACATGATGCGAGTGTCGCTACAAATAACAATTGCTCCAGTCAGATGGCAGTTAATATCCAGTCAGAACATGGCAGAAGTAGGACTATGCAATAGCAATTTCTCTAAATTTGAAAGCTTTATGCAAAAAAAGAGCCAGATTCTGAATATCACTTTCTTTCTTTGAAGCTAACAACAAGGTTATTTTAAAAGCACATGGATTACGAATATATTTCTGTAGGATACATTTTTGACGGATATCATTTAATGCAGTGCAACGCAACATAAAATGTAATTCATCTTCAGTGCATTCTTTGCACAATGTACACAAGAGTTCAACTCTAGTAGACACTCTATAACAATAATAATACACAGCTAATTCTGAAATACCAACCTAACACGAGTGGTCATAAACTTCAGGTGTTTATCCATACTAAGCAAAAGATACGCTTTTACTTCATGAGTATGACAAAAGGCTCTAAACATATTAAATCTATCACTATTTAGAACATGATCATGCCATATGAGTACCCAGTTTTTCTTACCCCTGTCATCCAGATAGTACATTTTATAAGCCATTCGAGGAAAACGATGATCATCCATCAAAATTGCCGATTCCGTGTATTCGGCAAGTTTTGACTGACTAAATATCACATAGCCTAATCAAACCTGTCAGTGTCATACTTTATTTTATTTTATTAGAGATCTAGTGTTTGTTGTGTAAATTAATTGTCGTGTTATATATTTCCTCCCATTTAATTTTGGGATTGTTTCGTAGGCTCATTAGAATTCGAAACAACTAAAATAATTTTAAAAGCAATTTGTTTTTGAGCAACGCCCCTTTCAAAGTTATGTTCTCGCACTTGTTGGCCACCATCACAGAACAAGAAGATAGGAACTTGAATGCGTAAAACTGGGCGTTATAATAATAATACGTATAGTGTTACGTACGTCATCAGTTAGGTCTGAAAGTATCCCAACAAGTTCCATTATTAAAAACGGGCCACAAACAAGCAAATTAATTTGTCTTCAAATAGTTCAACATCAGTCACAGGTGCCTTGTTTATTTGACCCGAATTAGGTATACGTCACGCCAAATGGATTATCGCACAATCCCATTTTTGGTGAGATTCAATGGCAGCTGGCAAATCTGCCCCAGGAGACCGACTTTTGCGAAATAAAAGTGTGCGCACTCACGTCATCTTGAAGAATGTGACATAAAAGGTAGGTTACATAGATAGAGTTTGTATACTGTGTCACGGGTGTAGCGGAAATCGAAAGGACAAAGTGTATGCAAGCAGAGATGATATGTATCTGTATCAACCCCTCTTTCATCCTGCCACTCAACAGTTCCTTCATCCTCTCACACATTCAACGTTCAACGTGTCCAAAGTATGCAAGCGTTCCGTTTCAGTGGGACAAATGTCCTAGCAGATGGCAATTGTCCTGGATATGGTAAATCACGTGAGCCACCTGATTCCCCTTTTGAGATCTTCTTCTTCTTCTTCTTCTTCTTCTTCTTCTTCTTCCTCGATCACTCAGACAGTTTCCTGTCAATAATGAGTGCAGATGCGTCATGCTGCCGTTATGCGCCTAACTAAGAAATAATTAGGCCCAGCAAGTCCGACTTCGGCTGGAGGAAATCGTTTTGAAAGTTTCGTGAAAAAAAGGCAGGAGAATGGGCCGGTAAGGCAGAAAGATAGTAGATGACAGTAAGCAAAGGGAAAAGGCAGAGTCAAAGAGAGTGACAGATTACAGGAAGTTACAAACACAGAACTTCCAGAAGGTGGGGGAACTATTTATACAAAAGCCCCCCCGGTATCCCCACAGGGGGTTTGAGATCATTGCCACATTGTTTAGTCACACCCAAGTCCTGTGGTGAACAGACATCAGGCGATGCCTCACTCAAGTCTGTAGTTCTTCCACAGACTTCTCTCAGGTTCTTCTTCTTCTTCATCGATCACTCAGACAGTTCTTACGACCCGTAGTACGTTCGTTCGTTCGTTCGTTCGTTCGTTCATTATGCGCCTAACTAAGAAATAATTAGGTCCAGCATGTCCGTCTTTGGCTGGAGAAAATCTTTGACAGAAATTCTAGAACAAAGAGGGGAAGAATTAATGGACTGCTATCATCATCATGGCCGTCCCTCGGGTCCGAGGATGACATTCTCGCTGTGCCTTCATCGATGGATGCGCATACGGCTTTGGAGACTTAACTCAGAAGCGCACATGCGATTGCAGGCGGAACACCAGCTGTGACAGGGACAGATGCAGCTCTGTGACGCCGCTCTCGTACTGTTGCCAGGCGCTGCCGACGATCATCTTCGAAATTGTTCACGGCTTTCCTGGTCAGGGCATGCCAGCTGGTTCTGTTGGCTGCAGCAGCTTCAAGCTGACGAGGCTGGAGCCCTGCCCACTGGAGGTTGGCCTTGAAATTGTCCTTGTATCTCTTCTTGGGGCGACCCTGCTTGCGGCTGTCTTGTGTCAGCTCACCGTAAAGAAGCTGATGAGGGATCCTGGATAGAGCTGGCGGTACGAATCGGTAATACCGAAAAATCCGGTGTGAGTCATAAACGGCATGGTATGCCGGTACAGTTGTAACATACCGAAGTAGACAGGGAAGATAAACGTTGTCAATATTGCATCGAAAGTGATGGAATGTTTTCTGTGCATTCCAGACGTGCTGTCATGTCTTGCAAATAGGCCTACCAACGCTCATGTGCATGCGTGCGTGTGCGCGCGCATGTATGTGTGTGTGTGTGCGCGTGCGTGCGTGCGTGCATGTGTGTGTGTGTGTGACCAAAGCACCGCACTGTCATAATCAGAAAAGCATTCTTATTCTTTGCAAAGAAAATACTCACTGAAATTAAAACCAAAATTACGTGAACTTCATGTTGCGTCATTTAGTGTTAGATGCTTTCATTTGAAAATTTTAAAAAAGTTTCGGCTAGAAGCCTTTCTAAGCCGTGATTGTTTACTCATAAACTCATATTATATCGCTGCATTATTAGAAGGCATCATTTGGCCAAGTATTTTGACGATTTAAAAAACGACTACTGTCCGGACTTAGGAGCCGTCCGACATTTGCGTCCCTACCTCTATGTTGAAAAAGACGTCAGGACATAGTACGAGCCGTCCAACATTTGCGTCCCTTCCTCTATGTTGAAAAAGACGTCCGGACTTCTCAGCCGTCCGACATTTGCATCCCTTCCTCTATGTTAAAAAAGACGTCTGGACTTAGGAGCCATCCGACATTTGCATCCCTTCCTCTATGTTGAAAAAGACGTCTGGACTTAGGAGCCATCCGACATTTGCATCCCTTCCTCTATGTTGAAAAAGACGTCTGGACTTAGGAGCCATCCGACATTTGCATCCCTTCCTCTATGTTGAAAAAGACGTCTGGACTTAGGAGCCATCCGACATTTGCATCCCTTCCTCTATGTTGAAAAAGACGTCTGGACTTAGGAGCCATCCGACATTTGCATCCCTTCCTCTATGCTGAAAAAGACGTCAGGACATAGTACAAGCCGTCCGACATTTGCATCCCTTCCTCTATGTTGAAAAAGATGTCCGAACTTCTGAGCCGTCCGGCATTTGCGTCCCTTCCTCTATGTCGAAAAAGACGTCCGGACTTCTGAGCCGTCCGACATTTGCGTCCCATCCTCTATGTCGAAAAAGACGTCCGGAGATAGTACGAGCCGTCTGACATTTGCATCCCTTCCTCTCTGTGAAAAAAGACGTCCGGACATAGTACGAGCCGTCTGACGTTTGCATCCCTTCCTCTATGTTGAAAAAGACGTCCGGACATAGTACGAGCCGTCCGACATTTGCATCCCTTCCTCTATGTTGAAAAAGACGTCCGGACATAGTACGAGCCGTCCGACATTTGCGTCCCTTCCTCTATGTGGAAAAAGACGAACACTGTGTGACGAACGAGTGTGTGTGCGTGAGCGCGTCTGTGTATGGGGTGTACGTGCGTGCATACATGTGGTGTATGCGTGTGTGTGCGCGTGGAGGGGTGGGTGGGGGTGAACAGGCAACTGGGGGGGGGGGGGGGCGGTCTGTATTGTAGTTCCGTACCTAGTAGTGGCCGAAGATCGTATCACACACATGATAATTGCGATGATCAATCGCTATTGGCTGGAAATCGATGCAAACTGGAAATCGATGTATGTTCACTGCGTGTAGACTTACGTAGTCATGACTGGCCATACATCATCCGAGCCAGGGACTGGGTCGACCTGGGATACATGGCATCCATTATCATCATCATCATCATAATAATAATAATAATAATAATAATGGGCATTTCTAGCGTTTAAGGGAACTGCAGCATATCTGATCACCTTAACTTTAAGCTCCATTATTCATGAAACGTCAGCACAGAATTTTGCCGATAGCATCTCAGCAAGTCAGAAACACCACATACTTCATTTTCAACACATCCTTTTTTTTTAATGAAGTTAAAGATAACCGAAATAATGCAACTTTTGTGATTTGCAAAAAAACTCAAATTAGCATCATCGGAAGCAATATTGAGTACCAATGTTTCAAATATGAGCAGGGGTGCTCAATATTGCTACATGCCCCATGCCCAAATTACAAACAAAGCAAAATGGAGGGGGGTTCTGATTTAAAATACAAATAGAAGTGGAATTAAGAAATAAAGGAATCAAAAGCGTGTTCGCCAGTGTGTGCCGTTCTCATTCAATATGAACATTTAATTATGCTTCATGCTGAATGTAAACCCTTTAGCCATACATGAACGATAACACACACAATGTCAATTCTACAATCTATGATACTTTGAACTTCTGCCAAACTTTTTTTGAAAATCACATGATTATGTCACGGGAAAATTCGGAATCCGGGAAAATTCCGAATCTTCCCTTGAAAAATCAGAATTCCGATTTTTCCCGGGAAGATTCCGAATTTTCCCAAGCAAATAGCTGCATGCCATACAAAACGAAATAAATCAGTTTTTAATGAAAACAAAAATATAGAGTCTAAATTATTTTGTAGTGATCACAATGCACTTAACACAAATACATTAGG
The DNA here is from genome assembly GCA_017654935.2 of Phymorhynchus buccinoides. Taxonomy (NCBI): domain Eukaryota; kingdom Metazoa; phylum Mollusca; class Gastropoda; order Neogastropoda; family Raphitomidae; genus Phymorhynchus; species Phymorhynchus buccinoides. Next base: position 45,893,693 of record CM065703.1, on the reverse strand, counting down.
AACTCGTGCACAAGCATACCTAATTATCAATTATGGATTCGTATCTTATATGTCGAATATTTCACATCAAATACAGCTAAGAATGAAATGTTTTAATGGTAAATTACTACATGAAATATAAATAGTGTATAAATTTATATAAGATTCTAACGATACCTTTCCATGACAAAACGTTCTTTGCGGGTGTTCCATAATGTTTTGCAAAGTGGGGGTTTTTTTATAACAAAAAGGAGAGGACACTAACATTGTGCGAGGGCACATCTCTTCATCTACCTCGCTGCCTGTCTGTCTGTCTCACCGGTTCATATGTATAAATATGAATTACAATGTCGTGTTGCTTCGCTTCACACTGCGAGACAATAAAACCATCTCTCTCTCTCTCTCTCTCTCTCTCTCTCTCTCTCTCTCTCTCTCTCTCTCTCTCTCTCTCTCTCTCTCTCTCTCTTTCTCACCCCCCCCCTCTCTCTCTGTGCCTGTCTGTCTATATGTCTCTCTCTCTCATAATATAGGTCGTGTGTGTGTGTGTGTGTGTGTGTGTGTGTGTGTGTGTGTGTGTGTGTGAGTAGGGGAAGACGGGGTAAAAAGCGCATGGGCGGGTAAGAAGCCCACCCCAATTATCTCATGAAATGAAGCAAATTTCAGTCTCATTTTGCCCATGAGACGAGCCTTAATGTCTAGCATTCGTCTCATGGGCAAATTTGACTGACATTTTCTTTATTTCATGAGATAATTGGGGTGGGCTTCTTACCCGCCCATGCGCTTTTTACCCCGTCTTCCCCTACTTGTGTTTGTACGAGCGTAAGTGCGTATGGTTGGATGTAAGCTTAACTTTATCAACATGTGTTCTGATTTATGTTTTATATTGCTTGGATTTAGTTATATTTGACTGTTGCATACAGCATTATGAATCATTTGGATATTGCTGTTTATTATCATTATCATCATTATTATTATACATTTTATTACTTTTGTTTATTAATATTCCTATCGTCATTCTTCATGATGTTATGCTTATTCAGTTCATCCTCATTAAACATTTCAGGTTTCAAGTTTCTCTCTCTCACACATTCATTTACCTTTGTTGTAAGCTTGGGAAAATTCGGAATTTTCCCGGGAAAAGTTCCGAATTCCGAATTTTACCGAGACCAATCCGGGAAATATCAGAATTCCAAATTTTCCCGGGAAGATTCCGAATTGTCCCAAACTCGGGACAAATCGGAATTTTCCCGGATTCCAATATTTCCCGTGACAGGTTACACCTGGGGCGAGTTTCTCTAGATAACGGTCGCCGAGCGAACAACGCTTACGCCAAACGGGGCCTAAGAAACACTGTAGAAAGCGTTTGCGGAAGAATATTACAAGCTCTTGTCTGATTGGTCAAAATATTTTATTATTTTAAGCAAACTGTAATGGACCAATCGACAGCAAGAAATGTATTCACTCCATGCTAGTCATGTGATAGTTCGCCACGACTAGTATCGGAGTAGTCACAAAACGTTTTTGGCAAAGGTCGGCGAAAGATGTGTTTCTTAGTACCGTTTTTGCCGATTTGCGCTCACGCTACGTAACGTTAGCCCTTGTGAAACTCGATCCTGTTTAAGAGAATAAGGAGAGAGAGAGAGAGAGAGAGAGAGAGAGAGAGAGAGAGAGAGAGAGAGAGAGAGAGTCTTGTCATTACCATCAAGACAGAAATTTGTAAAGCCTTAATCAAGTTAATGTCAAACATCAAAACATTAATTTCAAATCCTTTGTGTCATTACCATCAAGGCATCAATTGTAACTCTCAATGCGCTCTCCAAATCCGTTGTGTATATAGCCTTCATGGGCTCCTACAACGTACACAATCCAGATCCAGAGAGAGAGAGAGAGAGAGAGAGAGAGGTGAGAGAGTGAAGGAGAGAAACTTTTGAAACATTTGTTTATTGAGGGAAAAGAATAAGCACACAATGGGCTTGTTTACATCTTGCCCTCGAAACAAAAGAAGAAAAGTATAATTAAAACTTCAATTAACGAACAAAATCAACAGGAAAAACAACAACAACAAAACTACACTTCCATACACCCATCTCCGCTCCCCCCCCCCACCCCACCCACCCACCACCAACCTCGCACACAGCACAGTAATCATATGAACTAAAAAGCAATTAATTCACAAGAATCAGGAAAAACATTGTGGAGGAAGAAACAACAACAATCTAAACAATGCATTATGAGTATGACATCATCAAAACACAAGAAATTACTTCTTCCTCCATCTTCTCCCCCCCCCCCCCCCCCCCCTTAAATGAACAAAAAAAAAAAAAACAACAACCAAAAAAAAAAAAGCTCATGTTTAAAAACAAGATTTATGTACAAATTAACCATGTCATGAATAAACATTTTAAAAAAAGAAAAAAAGTAATACAGTTCAGAAGCTACACAAGAGAGATTAATATGTGATGTTGTATATATGTTTTAGAGAGAGAGAGAGGGGGGGGGGGAGAGAGAGCGAGAGAGAGAGGGGGGGATGAATGAATTTTATTTATAGAGGGTAATAGAGTAAGCAATAACATGCTTTTTTACATCCAGCCCTCTGGACAAAATACATTATAAAAGTAGAAAATGGAAAACGAAATAGGCACAGACAAAGTAATATAAAGCATGCAAAATACATCCCTATATCGTAACACATCAATAACAAAATCAAACCTATTATTATTGACTATACTCATTGTTAGCATTCCAAATTTGGGAAGTAAGCGCATACACACGGGAAAATAAAACCCAATCCTAGTTTTTACACTCATCTTTAACATTCAGAAATTGAGAAGTGCACAAACATATGAAAACAACAACAACAAAACAACCCTTAATCATACTTTATGCCTATATACTCATCATTAAAATGTACTTATTTGAAAAGACACCCATGCACATAATAAAGTGAAACATAGTATTACTTGACCTACTCATCTTAGCATACACAATTTAAAATGTAAATACATTTACCCATGGCAACATGAAACCTATTCCTACATTACATTATTCATTTTTTTAACATGCACAAATTAAGAGGTAAACGCACACACGTATCAAAAGCAGACCTAGTCATATTGTTTGCATGCGGATACACATATTGAAAAGCAAAAACATACACATGACGAAATCAAGCCTAATCCTACTCTATAATACTCATAATTAACATGCACATAAGTAAAACTTAGCCTATACTCATCACAAAATCAAGACTAATCCTACTTTACATACTCGTATCATATCACAATTTAAATTTAAAGCCGATACACATAATAAAATCAAACCTAAGCCCACTTTACATACTAATCTTAAAAATGCATCAATCGAAAATGTAAGCACATAGGCTACACATGACAAAATAAAAACAAATCCTCATACCTACGCATAACAGCTTTAATTTGTCTTTCATGTCTTTTTGTTCGTATTTTTACACTAGTCAACAAAAGAAGCCAAATGTTTAGAAATAGTTTATGAGAGAGAGAGAGAGAGAGAGAGAGAGAGAGAGAGAGAGAGAGAGAGAGAGAGAGAGAGAGAGAGAGAGAGAGAGAGAGAGAGAGAGAGAGAGAGAGAGAGAGAGAGAGAGAGAGAGAGAGAGTTCATTTTTCATCATTGCAGAGGCAACGTGTTTCCGTTTACCAAAATAATGATTATGTATTGTTTCATAGGTTGAACTGACAGCATACAGTATACCCTTTTCAGTTGTGATACCAAATTTTGTTTGTGAATAATGAAACAATGCCTGAAGAATGCATAATTATGTTTACAACATTTTACTGTCAAGCTATTCCTTTCTCTGTCCTCACTCTTGTTCGTTCAGATATGACACAAGGCTACCAGTATGTGTATGGGTGTGGTATATTTTACACTCTTATTGATCTTCTTTTCTTTCTTTCTTTTGTGGTGGGAGTGGGCTAGACCCACCTCTATTGTTTCTTTATTGGAGTCAATAAAAGCAGGCAGGGTTTTGGTATTCAGTTTTGAAACATATCAACATAATATCATCGGGCCCATATCATCAGCCAGAAAAATATATTCGGAACATTTCACTTTAACCTTGTGATCGCACTGCTCTAAGAAAATTCATATCTCGTCATACAATTAATTTGGGTCGAATGAGCGTGTTGTTCTTATTTGAATATCAAACATGTTAATATCAATTAATATTTTTACCTTTTATTTGTTGCATGCTTACATCACCATCATCTTCGCCATGCACCATCATCATAATCATTATCATAACAATGATCATCATCGTCATCATCATTGCAAGGCCTGCTATCATTTGTCATTGTGAATGAAATTGAAAAGAATATCAAGTTTATTGCTTCGTCTTGGCTTGCTATAAAATTTACAAGAATTTTGAAAGTAGATGTGATGTTTCGGTAAACTAACTCTCTCTCTCTCTCTCTCTCTCTCTCTCTCTCTCTCTCTCTCTCTCTCTCTCTCTCTCTCTCTCTCTCTCTCACACACACACACAACACACACGCGCGTGCGCGCGCACGCACGCACGCACGCACACACATACACACACACACACACACACACACACACACACACACACACACACACACACACACACACACACACACACACACACACACACACACAGAGGAGCGCGCACGCGCGCATTTTTGCTGCAAACTGTTAGTTTGATTGTCTCTATCTATCTATCTATCTATCTATCTATCTATCTATCTATCTATCTATCACACACACACACACACACACACCACACACACACACACACACACACACACACACACACACACACACACACACACACACACACACACACACAGAGGCACACGCATATGGATTTCAGCCCAAACAATTTGTTTCTCTCTGCAGTTTCTCTCTTTCTGTCTCACCCTTTCTCTATCTCACACGCACACACAGGCACACACACACACACACACACACACACACACACACACACACACGCAGATACACACACACACACACACACACACACACACACACACACACACACACACACACACACACACACACACACACATGAGCGCGCACACGCACATTTTAACTGAAGTACTAGTTTGATTGTCTCTCTCCGTCTGTTTGTCCTGTCTGTCTGTCTGTCTGTCTCTCTCTCTCTCTCTCTCTCTCTCGCTCTCTCTCACACACAAACACGCACACGCACGCACACGCGCACGCACACACACACACACACACACACACACACACACACACACACACACACACACACACACACAAACCGATATAAAATGTTAAAACGCGTGCATAAGGAACGCACACACTCTCGTCTACTATCAACAGAGTATAAACAGCACCCAGTTAGCGGCGCCAAGATCCTACATCCCAACTGCCTGCTGTGGCATCAGTTTTACTGTGTAGTTTACTGCTGGCTCGCGCAGTCTCTTCTCTTTACGTCGATGGTTTTGTCCCTATTAACTACTACATGTACTACAAAGAGAAAGAGAGACAGACACTGAGACAGAGATCATTTTGATGCATTCCGTCAAATAGACACTATCATATTTGCTACTTCCGGAGTGCTACCAACGAAACAAGTGCAAGCATGGCGTCCAGCAAAGGCAACAGCGGCGGAGCGCAGCAAATCGACATCAGCCAGCTGCCTCTGCAGCAGCTCAACCAGCTCTCACAACAACTAGAGCAGGTTGAATAATTAACAATATTATTTTTTAAATTTGTGTATGTTCCTCACATTTGAACTAACATTTTCTAAATACTAGTATTAGACGACTGGGAATATATCTGATATCATTATATAGCGACGTGAATAAAAAAAATTGTTTAAGCAATTCTCAGAGTAATTGCTATGACATGAGATAAAAATAGTTAACTTGCTGGAAAAATGCGTTTTCTGTCAATAACTGGCGTGATTTATCGAAACATTGGTCTATTTCTTCATACAATGCCGATACAAGGCTGAAGAGACATTTTTGTTGCAAATTCCTTCCAAGAATCAAGATGATTGAAAGTTCCACAAAACTCGATTAATTTACAGAAAAATAAGCATTCAAAAGTCAAGTACTGCCTGTAGAAACTATGCATATTTTTTTATAAGAAAAAACACTCTCAAATATTGTGGTTTTCACGATACTGGTATTTGAATCGAACAGAAACTATTTTCGCTTCAGTAATGGCGTCTTCCCATGACGTCATCTCGTGAGACAGGCTCGCGCAGTAGCAGACATTTTTGTTCCCAACGATTTTCAAAAAGTTTAAAACCACAAAAAATTATTGTGTGCAACATCGTAAGCTTAAATTTATGGCGTCGAAGCAAACATTAGTGATTTCCTAATAAAGTTGGTGGTGTGGAGCAAAGTATTGTTAGATTCAGCGTTTGACGATCGTTTCCAATTCGCAAGGGAAGCCACTCCTTTTGTTAGTAAACAGGCAAACTGTCGCCAAATCGGTAAGCTCAAAGCGGCGCATGTAGGAAAAAATTGGCACGGTAGAATTTTTTTTAAACCTTTGAGAACATTACTAGAAGGCTTCATCTTACACCCGCCACTGCTTATTAGCGGTCGGTGGGCTTAGATAGCGAGCGGACAACTGATTCTGTCAACGCTTTTCAACTCGGTAAATCTCCGCACCGCCGATCAGTGATCTGTCTGAAAGATGAAAATTTCAGCTTGAAAGCGAGGAACCTGAATCCTCTGTAAACCCGTTACGACTTATTTTATGGTAAAGATAATGCAGCGACTATAATAAATTATTCTTTTTCCATTTTGGCCCATTTGCAAACTCGAAAGGTTTATTATTTTTTGATTCGCTTAAATTTAAAGAAAGGGACGTAACTCTGTGTGAGACTGGCACAAATACGATCGTCGCTACATTATATTATTATAAAAATTTGACAATGTATACGAATGTGATGAATGATTATCTAAAACCTAAGTGCACGATAAACCTTGTACATTATTATTATAAATTATATTATTAAGGGTGGGACGTTTGAAAGCCTAACGGCTATGTTTAGTCCCTATATCCTCACCTTACCTAACCTAACCTAGCCTACATAGGATCCTGATCCAGATCCAGATAAAGTTTATTTTAGATTGTCATTTTATTGTTGCCGTGTTGGTTTGGCTTCAAATGACGACCAACCAGACATCCAGCGTGGAAAACATGTACAATCAGCTGCACTGGACTCCACTCGCCGACAGAAGACGCACTTCCAGACTGACTGCCTTCTTCAAGCTTCATAATGGGGACATTTCCATCAATACCCCGTACAGCCCATCCCTCAATCGGACAGCCAGACAAACAAGACAGTCACACCAGTCTACCTACCTTCTTCCATCCTGCAAAACGAGCTACAGAAAGTTCTCTTTCTTTCCTCGGACCATCGGAGATTGGAACTCCCTTCCACCTGAGGCAGTGACATCAGCCTCAGTGGAAGGCTTCAAGTCCCGGATTTAAATAAGCAGCGCCCCCCCCCCTCCCCAATTCACACCCAATCCCTCCCTCCACAACCCCGCCTACCCTTCCCATGCTCCGGACCCACCTTCCATCCCTTCTCCCCCCCCTCCCCCCCCCCACCTCCCCCATTACATTGAGGCCGACCATCCGGGCGGCTACATTTTTGCTTGCAGTCTTTCTGCCTGATGGAAGTCCCCTTTAGTACAACAGAACTATCAAAAAGATGATAGTGGTTGCTTAAAGAAAGAAGAAGAAGAACCTTTTGAGATTCGTCTTCCAACTTCTGTAGCTTGTTTCTGGTCAGACCAGATGTCGTCAAGATAATTGTGTTCATGTGATTATGAGTCTGCCAGATCCTAAACAAAAGGCCCTTTAAGGTATGTCACACACTGCTGCATATGACATACCTAGCCATAGAAACAGTCCACATTCTTTCCGCTGTGGAATGGCTTCTTCTTCTTCTTCTTCCAATATAGTTGTCAAGGTCAGATCTGACCATTATTACAACTGGAAAGGGCGAAGAGGTCGAAGAGAGAAAGAAAAACAAAACAAAAGAAGAAAAACAAAGGAGAGAGAAGAAGTTGCCTCAGTTCAGTCTTTGGAGGCTTTCAAGAGGGGCCTTCGAAAGCATCTCTACTAAACAACCATTCCTCTGTCCCCCTCCCCTCCCCACCCTGCATTCCCACACCTAAATACAGATTCCCCTCCTCCCTTTTGTTTTAGTTTGTTTTTTGTTGCATGCAACATGTGCGGCCTTACGGTCATGCATGTCCCCTAAATACAAATACTCCTTTGCATGCAGCATGTGGGGTCTTACGGTCATGCATGTCCCCATAATACAAATACTCCTTTGCATGCAGCATGTGGGGCCCCGAGTTTCCCCGACTGACCTGGGGGGACTTAACGGTCGTGCATGACACACTCTGCATGCATCATGTGGGGCATTCAACAGTCGTGCATGACTTTAAGCTCTTGTCTTTCCCCTCTGTCACGCCCCCCCCCCCCCCCCCCTTGGTGTGGGAGGGTGTCTTTTTTTTATATAACTGATTTAGTGTGATTATTCTATCCTTGAATCAAATCTTCAAATATGTGACTAACTTCCTTTCATTTTGAATCTCATGGTTACCCTTCTAGTTCTACATAATAAATGGTGTATATTATTATGATCTACGGATACTTCAGTTGTTCCCGGCTGACTTGGGCTCTATCTTCTCCCCATAATATCTTATTTCACTTTCTACTCTATCTTAATCTTTCATTCTTTGCTGTTACTTTCTTTCTTTTTCGTACTACCCCCGAAAGCACAGCAGAATCTTCAACGTGATGAAGTTGGCTGCCTAAGGAGAAGAAGAAGAGGGAAAAGAAATACATGTTATTTACGATTAAAAATAGAAAATTCTAAGCTAATTTGGTCTTGATCCTGGTTGAGGAACTGAAGACTGGAACAGTGCAACCTTGAGGGGGTGGAAGGGGGGGGGGTGTGTGGAGGGGGGGAAGAGGGGTGGTGGTGATGGTCTGGCTATTAGTATTACCTAAATGCCTTGCACAGCAGTCTTAGTCTGCAGAAAAAAAGTATTGTCTTGTACTGTTGTAGAGTTTGCAAGATATGGTAAGTACTTGTTACTGAGACACTTAAGTCACAAGTGAGTCGCTGTGGCTAAGTTGATTAGAGTCGCTGGCTCGTAATCCGTCAGATTTAATAATAATAATAATAACTAGCGCAACGCCGAGTACCGGTAATGCCTAGTAACGGTAACGCCAAGTATTGGTAACGCTGAATACAGCAAATTTGAAGTGATTCGGTTAAGAAAAGGCGGAGTTACAAGGCCCCGTTTCCTGTTGGCGCTGCTCTGAGAGTGACGCGCTCTCCCGATTCTCTTCAAATTTGCTGCTAGGCTTTGCCCCATTCACTGATACACCCACAGTAACGCAAGACATTATTACCGAATCATTCACCCAGGTACAAGATCAAGAAGGAAACATGTACAAACCGAATGAGCTTTGACAGTTGTGAGTCTTGAGTTTAGCTTTGAAACTAGAGAGAGTTGGTTCATGGCGGAGATCCGTGATCGACTGGGAGGGAATTCCAAACAGCAGGGTCACTGAAACTGAAACTGCGGTCACCAAATGATTTTAGATTTGGTTTTGGAACTTTCAGAAGTTTTGTGTTTGAGGACCTGAGTGAGTGGGAAGGAGTGTAGGTGTGAAGAGCACTGGAGAGGTAAGGCGGAAGGGTCTGTTCAAAGTGACAAAAGGATAGGACAGCCAGTTTGCGGTTTGCGAGTGCACAGGTTTGAACCCAGCTCATGTCGCAGTGGTATGTCCTTGGGAAAGGCACTTTACTCTTTTTTCCCCACTCCACCCAGGTGTAAATTAGTACCTGACGTCAGTTGGGGGGAAATCCCTTCAGATGAAACTTAAAAGTGATGTTCTGTGTGCGAACTCATGCACAAGATCTTGCACGCACGTGAAAGCCCATTCCACTAATCGGTATGAGTAGGCTGTGTGTGCTGGAATGGATAGCACGAAGGCACATAGCATGCATCCTGTGCGCCAATAATGGTCTGAATGACGAGTGGCCGTGGGGCAGGATAAACATCCCTAATTCGAAGAAGAAGATAATTATTGCATATTTTAAGTACAGTGGAACCTCCCTTATAAGAAATTCAAAAATCATCCAAAATGAGGTCTTAATATAAGGGAGGGGTCTTATAAGGGAGGTAATTTTAATACTTACAGGTACAAAAAAGGGTAATGTCTCAGAGAAGTAGGTCTTATTTGGGAGGGAGTCTTATAATGGGGGGTCTTATAAGGGAGGTTCCACTGTATTAATTTTGTTTTCACTGAAATCTCCATGTTTCAGGAGATCGAGTTCTTCACCAGCTCACTGAACCAGCTGAAAATGGCGCAGGGTAAATTCATGGAGTCCGAGGAGTGTGTGGGGCGAGTGACAGCAGACAACAAGGGGAAGACCATCCTGGTGCCTCTCACTAGCTCCGTATCCTTTGTTGTTAGTGTGGATACTGTCGTTATTGTTTGAGGAGTGTGTGGGGCGAGTGATAGCAGACAACAAGGGGAAGACCATCCTGGTGCCTCTCACTAGCTCCATATCCTTTGTTTGTTGTTAGTGTGGATACTGTCATTAACTATTGTTTGATGAGTGTGCAGACCTGTTTACCCATAAGATTTCACCATATTTTGTACACATATTTAACAAAAATATCATGGGGGGGAATATGATAAAATTGTGAGCAAAGAAATCTATCATTTCTGATCATTGCCTGATTCGGGAAACAGGTGCGCTCTGTGTGTGTGTGTTTGTGTGTTTCTTTTAATAACTGTAAATGTGATACTTTTCAGTATTTATATAAGTTGTTATAAAAATGTATGCATGTTTACACTCCGTTTTTTAATTTTCTCTATGGCTCCAACCCACCTGCGTGCGCATCTCGTTGTGTCGCCATCTTAGTCCTTTGTGTGTAAACAAAGTGAAAATGTTATCTAAATGTAAATGGATGATACTTTTGACACAGTATTTATATAAGTTGTTATAAAAATGTATGCATGTTTGCACTCCGTTTTTTAATTTTCTCTATTGGAGTACTCCTATTTTGTGAAAAATATACTTATTAAGTATTTTGGATTTTGAATGTACACAAAGCCCAATTTCAGGGTAAGCAGGTCTGAGTGTGTGTGTGTGTCATTCATTTAACGTCTATCCTCTAATCGTGATATTAGACGGATATATTTGAGGAGTGTGTAGGGCGAGAGACGCCGGGCAACAAGGGGAAACCATCCTGGTGCCTCTCACTAGCTCTGTATGAGAGTATCGTTTGTTTGTGTAGATACTGTCACTACTATGATTTTATTTCAAGTTACAGTATTGTATCCAAACTTGATTGAGAATGTGACTGTGGTCTATGTTTCTTCTTAGAATTTTCATATTGTAACTATTTTACTCTTGTATAATTGTGTGTGAGCGTGCGTGTATGTGTGCGTTCATGTGTGTTTGTGTATACAATGTATGTGTGTGTGTGCCTGCATGCATGCAGACGTGCATGCGTTTGTGTGTGCACGCGCACGCGTGTGTGTGTGTGTGTGTGTGAGGAAGTAAGAGAACGTTGCGTGCAATCATCGTGTTTATTTTACTTTCTAATGATTCATTATTTGTTTGCCTTTAATGTTCTTGTTATCAATGTAAAGCACACTGAGCTCATGTGAGTAAGACTAAGAGCGCTATATAAATTCCCATTATTATTATTATTATTATTGCTATCGTGGGAAATGGCGTCTGCAACGTATTGCACCACATCCAGAGGCTCAAGCAGAGTTTGTTTAGCTTACCAAAGATAATAAAACGATGTACAGAGGAATCTCCCTTATAAGACCTTCAAAAGTCATCCAAAATGGTATAGTTTGTTGTTTAGCTTACCAAAGATAATAAAACGATGTACAGAGGAATCTCCCTTATAAGACCTTCAAAAGTCATCCAAAATGGTATAGTTTGTTGTTTAGCTTACCAAAGATAATAAAACGATGTACAGAGGAATCTCCCTTATAAGACCTTCAAAAGTCATCCAAAATGGTATAGTTTGTTGTTTAGCTTACCAAAGATAATAAAACGATGTACAGAGGAATCTCCCTTATAAGACCTTCAAAAGTCATCCAAAATGGTATAGTTTGTTGTTTAGCTTACCATAGATAATAAAACGATGTACAGAGGAAGCTCCCTTATAAGACCTTCAAAAGTCATCCAAAATGGTATAGTTTGTTGTTTAGCTTACCAAAGATAATAAAACGATGTACAGAGGAAGCTCCCTTATAAGACCTTCAAAAGTCATCCAAAATGGTATAGTTTGGTCATAATTATATTCCACTTCGGCGTGTGCCACAGGCATCCAATATTGGATCCACTGCCAACTCTTTATGCACTGACTTTCCAGTTCTTTACATGTTGGGTTCAGGGAGTAGCTACACTACTAGGTTTACTTGCATCCCTTTAATTAGAGGATCACCTCAGTGGTTGGCTCTTTCTACCCACATGTATTACATTTTTCAAATCGCTATTTCCGCATTTTAATAACTTATCTATTTTACCTAAAATGTTCTTCATGTTTCTTTTCACCTTGTGCTGGTTTGCTTAAATTGTGGACTTTTCGGCCTAGTACAGAGAAGACACCATTCTTTTATCAGAAATGTCTTCCTGTTGGGGTTGATCCACAAGATAGTGTTTGTTACTGTTAAATTCGAAAGAGATCTCTCTATGTACTTGTCATACACTGTCTGTTCCCCATTGGGACAAAAAGTAAACCAGCACAATCTTTTACTTTTATTTTACACAGTTAGTGGTGTTTGTGGTTTCTTTGATCCAAAAAACCCAACAACAACCAAAATGAGATCTTATAAGGGAGGTAATTTTAATTCTTACGAAGAAGGGCAATGTCTCAGAGAAGTAGGTCTTATGTGGGAGTCTTATAAGGGAGGTTCCACTGTTTTCATAACTAACGTGTTGAACTAGTGTTCCTTGACCATCACCCAGATGTATGTTCCCGGTCAGCTGAGTGATGTGGACAATGTTCTTGTGGACATTGGCACTGGATACTTTGTAGATATGGTCAGTGTGTGTGTGCATGTACACGTGTGAGAGAGAGAGATCTATAAGAGAACAAATCTTGGCATGGTGTTGGAGTTGAACATCATGCAGTTTTCTCTGTGACTGTGCATCAGATCTAGCATCCATAGACACGGAGCAGCCCTGAAAGTGGAAACTGTTGTCCACCAGGCTTTGTCTGGTAACTCTTTTTTTTACCAGCCAAACCAAAAGTTTTACCAGCCAAACCAAAAGTTTTACCAGCCAAACTAACTGTACACATTTTTTGTAAAGAAACCACAGTATGGAAAATAAGGCAGATAACTTACCACAGGTCTATACTTGAACCAGGTTTTTTGTGGGTTTTGTTTTGTTTTTTGTTGTGTGTTTTTTTTTTGGGGGGGATAAAGGAGGGGGGGGGGAGCAGACTTAGGGAAACCTAACTATCAATTTGGTCATACCACTAACCAGGCAATAGGATTTATCTCCCTTCTCTTACCGACTTTTTAACTGCTGTGGGATTTTTACGTGTGTAGAGTGCATGGGTCAGACTAGCTTTATGTCCCCATCCGGAAGGACTCGACGTTCAGTTCGATTTTCCTGTTGAACTAGAAAGAAAGGCAGAGGCCGGGATTCGAACCCAGGTCATTCACGCTACATTCACGCATGGAATTTGGCTGCCGAACGTCTTAACCACTCTGCCACCTTTCTTCCTTTTATTATCTTGATGAGAGAGAGAGGGGAAGGGGGGGGGAGATAATTTTAAACAGAATGCAGTGTGTTTGTGTGTTTATATTTCAGATCCCAGAGAAAGCGAACAACTACCGTCATTTTCGGATTATAAGGCGATAATTTTTTCTCCAATTTCGACCTATGCACCTAATAAACGAGGGCGCCCTATTAGTGAACAAAATCGTGAGAAGAGAGGCAACGATTGCCATACTCAGTATAGTCTACTGTGAGTCAGACATCGAAAGTGGTAACGAGTCACCGTTACGACGAATACTCACGTTAAAATGCTTCCAAATCCCTGTTATCGTCTGAGATACTGTCAAACAGATGCCATAACCCTTCATTGGATGTAAAAAGCATCGTTGGTGAGCTTAAAATGCCATAATTCTATCAGTTTCCGCGAAGAATTGTCCAAGCATATCAACAGGAAGCAGTACAAACAGAAGTTTGATTATTTGAAAGGGGAGCAAACTCTCGTTTATGACAGCAGTAATGGCGGTCGGTAAGCGTTTACAGGACGCGTACAGGCTTCAAAGTTTGACTTTATTTTGCAAGGTGCCTTATAAACGAGGGCGCCTTTTGCTTTAATTTTTTCAGAATATTCTTGAAAATTGCCCTATCCGCCTTATACACAGCAGCGCGTAATGATCCGATAAAATACGGTAGTTTGTGTGTAAAGTGGAGTTTATCACCAAACACAGAGAAGTCATATTTGTATTGTTTTGCAACGCTCTTTACAATGTGTTTGGTAAAGCCTGTTTTCTACCTGTATTTATTCCAGACTCCAGAGAAGCCAAGGACTAGCTTGTGTGTAAAGTGCAGTTCATCGTGATTAGCCTAATTGCACATTACAGAAGTATTCTGCGCGGAAACCCTTACGCAATAAGTTAAAGAAAGGATGGAATGGGTTTCTGCGTGTAATGCGCACGCTCCTTCATAGTTCTTACTTCCAGATGTGTGTGTGTGTGAATGGGGCTTTATGCTACTTCTTGACGACACGAAAGGGCGATAATTTTAGGCCTGAACTGCCTATGCCACCTAGTGACGAGTCAGGAACAGATGATTTTCTGTGGCTATAAACTACTACTTCTATTTGCGTGCACAAATCAGCATTTTGTTTTAAGGTGAATTGTTTTAATGATTAATTGTCCAACTTGTAGCTAGGGAGTTTTACAATTCAGTCCGTGGTTGGGTGCATGAGGTACAGAATGAATACAATTTGAAATATTTGCGGTTTCAAAACGGGCGTTCGGGTGTTTACTTTGTGTGAAACTACTACTTCGTGACAGGCAAGGACGATAATCTTATGTAGATGGCGCATGCATCACAGTGCACGAGACAGGGGGGCAGAGAATTTTCAGTATAAAGTCACATTGCGGATGGGATTTTTTGTGAACATGCTCACAGCCTTGATTCACAATGTTTATGGGGATGTTATGTATTACTGTTGCTTTGTGTGTGTTCATATTTCAGACTCCAGAGAAGGCTAAGGACTACTTTGTGAGAAAGGTGGAGTTCATCACCAAGCAGATGGAGAAGATACAGCCTCTGTTACAGGAGAAATACAGGACTAAACAAGGTGAGTTGATCAATGGAGATACAGCCTCTGTTACAGGAGAAATACAGGACTAAACAAGGTGAGTTGGTCAATGGAGATACAGCCTCTGTTACAGGAGAAATACAGGACTAAACAAGGTGAGTTGATCAATGGAGATACAGCCTCTGTTACAGGAGAAATACAGGACTAAACAAGGTGAGTTGGTCAATGGAGATACAGCCTCTGTTACAGGAGAAATACAGAACTAAACAAGGTGAGTTGGTCAATGGAGGTACAGCCTCTGTTACAGGAGAAATACAGGACTAAACAAGGTGAGTTGATCAATGGAGATACAGCCTCTGTTACAGGAGAAATACAGGACTAAACAAGGTGAGTTGATCAATGGAGATACAGCCTCTGTTACAGGAGAAATACAGGACTAAACAAGGTGAGTTGGTCAATGGAGATACAGCCTCTGTTACAGGAGAAATACAGGACTAAACAAGGTGAGTTGGTCAATGGAGATACAGCCTCTGTTACAGGAGAAATACAGAACTAAACAAGGTGAGTTGATCACCAGGTGGAGGTACAGCCTCTGTTACAGGAGAAATACAGGACTAAACAAGGTGAGTTGATCACCAGGTGGAGATACAGCCTCTGTTACAGGAGAAATACAGAACTAAACAAGGTGAGTTGATCACCGGATGGAGATACAGCCTCTGTTACAGGAGAAATACAGAACTAAACAAGGTGAGTTGGTCAATGGAGATACAGCCTCTGTTACAGGAGAAATACAGAACTAAACAAGGTGAGTTGGTCAATGGAGATACAGGTTCTGTTACAGGAGAAATACAGGACTAAACAAGGTGAGTTGGTCAATGGAGATACAGCCTCTGTTACAGGAGAAATACAGGATTAAGCCAGTCTTTTAGCCAGGGTAAACCAACAACAGCAACAATCTAAAAACTGTTGATGTGTGAAAGAAAGAAAACGTTCATTCTGAAGCTGTTTGTGTCGGAATGATCGCTATACTTGTGCGATAGTAAAGCATTTTGTAGTCAGTTTTTGTAAGTTTTTAAAAACGTTTTAGCTTTTAAGCAAATTTCAGCTTTTTTGATGGCTCAAGAGGACATTTTTTAGATAAAAGGGAAACCGTGTAAGAATTACTTCTATTGATTTGTTCTTGTTGTCGTACCCTGGCTAAAAGACTCCAGGGATCATCCCAACACCCGAAGCACGTGAACACTATGGTACAAATGCTTCAGCTAGGGATGAGAACATTACATGTGTGACCGGTTTTTATTACCCCGCCACATGGGCAGCCACACCCCGGACTTCGGAGGACTTATTAGTGAATGCAAAATTAACAGAATATACATTTCTGTTTTTAATGCTATGTTTAAGGCTTTGATTACAACCAAAAAAAGCTTCAGCTTCAGGTGGCTTTGTCCCCTGACATAATGCCTTTTCAGCTTTTGTTCATGAATCCTCATCCCATGCCTGCTAAAGTGCAACTTTGCCTTTGTTTCAGTGGTGCTAAAGTGCATCTTTGCCTTTGTTTCAGTGGTGCTAAAGTGCATCTTTGCCTTTGTTTCAGTGGTGCTAAAGTGCAACTTTGCCTTTGTTTCAGTGGTGCTACAGTGCAACTTTGCCTTTGTTTCAGTGGTGCTAAAGTGCATCTTTGCCTTTGTTTCAGTGGTGCTACAGTGCAACTTTGCCTTTGTTTCAGTGGTGATGGAGATGCTTCAGGCTAAAGTGCAGCAGCAGATGGCAGCCCAACAACAGCCGTCCGGAGCATCCTAGATCGTCCGTCTGCCGTCATGTGTCCGTCTTGGCCCCCTGACTCCTCCCACCCTCTCCTCCTCAGCCCGCCCTCGTTTTTCATTCGCCTGATTCAAATTGCGGATGTTGCAACCAGTAGTTTAAAGACCCACCACGTCACGTGTCAAAATCACGGTTTTCACGTGTTTTCCATCTTATAGCAGGTACGAAATCTTAAGAAATCTTCCTAGCATAAGAGGGAATGTGACACGTGACGTGGGGGTCTTTAACGCTCTAAAGTTGTTTTATTTTTATTATTGATTTCCAAACTTGGAATGGTCATGAAACGTAGGAGGAACACAGAATTTGTATTGTCTTAAGAATCCATTAATTGTCGGTGTAGCACCTTTGCAATGTGTGACCTAGCACCACGAAAGGGACATTAAGTGTCAAAATGACCATTCTGAGATAATGGTACAGCTAGAAACTTCAGATAATTCTATTTTAAATAATACAAGAACCATTCTTGTAATGTTTTCCGTTTTAGAGTTATAAGCATTTAAATTTGGAAAGGTGACTGTCAGCCATTTTGAGAAATCAGTCTAAAGTTTAGCCTAGTTGAAGTCAGTCAAAGTAATTTTATTTCAAAAAGAAGAAAATGTATTAGTATTAGGTACTTTATAGTCACAGAGGCGTCTCTGTGAAATTCGGGTTGCTCCCACCTGGAGAGCGCGTCGCAGCCAGAGGCGCGCCACCCAATTTTTTTTTTAACAATTTTTTGCATGCGATTTTTGTCACTGATGAGGGGAGGGGGTAAATTTTTACCAAATGACAACTTTTTCGTTGCCACTGGGTTTAGCGTATGCTAAGTGCATGGGCACATGGGACCTCAGTTTATCGTCTCATCTGAAAGACTCCACGTTCAGACCATTAAGGCCTAGTGCAGAATGAGAGGAAAAAATCCCCTGTACCCAGGTTCGAACTCGGGTTTACTTGACACGAAGCGAACGCGCTACGACTGTGCCATCTACACAAATGCATCAACCTACTCGTTTAAAAGCACTTTTTGGAGTATTTACAGACCATAACAAAGATTGTCCTTTATAAGTATGAAAGATGAGATGTTAGAGAGCACGAAAATACCGATCACTCAAAATTGATTTTAAAAACATTAAGATTTTTGACTTTGCAAGCCTGTTGAGAAACTAGCCCAGCGACTTAATGTCCCTTTCGTGGTGCTGGGTCACGTATTATCTTGGACCATTCTTCTATGCTGTTATTTTGCTTTTATTAGGAACAGTTAACCTCTTCACTGCCCCGTCACGGATATTTCCGTCAACTTCCGGTAACCTATAAACTGCCCCGTCACGGAAATATCCGTCAACTTCCGGTAACCTATAAACTGCCCCGTCACGGAAATATCCGTCATAGGGTTATTCTGAGAGTTACCAGTTTTCTATCCATACGCTTTTCGCAGTATGTTCGAATGCATGTGAGAGTGTTCTCAGATGATAGTATATTCAATTCCTGTTCAGAAAAGTATAGGGTATATGCACTTTTATTCAGAAACTTTTGCGATAGACTTAACAACCTAAAACGGCTTGGCAAATAGTTGCGCTGGAACCGGAAATGGGCTTCGCAGTGAAGGGGTTAAGTTTCTAATCCATTTTAGTTAATGATTAAATTTAAACGTTTAAAAAATAATTGTTAACATGCGAGGCTGTGTCGTTGGCTTTGGTTATATAAGCAACATAAATGACACTGAATTAAAGCAAGTTTTCTTGTTTAAAGTTACCTTTGTAAGACTGAACACGTTTTATTGCCTAATAATATACAGGCAAAGGGAAATAATTTTAATGATGAAGACTTTCGTTGGCATTGGAATGTGTGTGTGTGTGTTTCTGATTTTTGGTGTGTACTTTGATGTGAAGTTGAGAAATCAACACAAGGCTTTTTATTCGATTATTCATTTTCTCCTTTATACCATGTTTGGCGTGATTGAGCGTGAGTTAGTTTGCATTTAATGGTAATTTGTATCATTTTCTGATGCTCATAATAAACTGAACAAACAGAGGATACTTTCTTTCTTGTTTGTGTGTTGCTCTATGTGATCCCGTCGCTATATGTTCCCTTCTCTATGTGATCCCGTCGCTATATGTTCCCTTCTCTATGTGATCCCGTCGCTATATGTTCCCTTCTCTATGTGATCCCGTCGCTATATGTTCCCTTCTCTATGTGATCCCGTCGCTATATGTTCCCTTCTCTATGTGATCCCGTCGCTATATGTTCCCTTCTCTATGTGATCCCGTCGCTATATGTTCCCTTCTCTATGTGATCCCGTCGCTATATGTTCCCTTCTCTATGTGATCCCGTCGCTATATGTTCCCTTCTCTATGTGATCCCGTCGCTATATGTTCCCTTCTCTATGTGATCCCGTCGCTATATGTTCCCTTCTCTATGTGATCCCGTCGCTATATGTTCCCTTCTCTATGTGATCCCGTCTCTATGTTCCCTTCTCTATGTGATCCCGTCGCTATATGTTCCCTTCTCTATGTGATCCCGTCTCTATGTTCCCTTCTCTATGTGATCCCGTCGCTATATGTTCCCTTCTCTATGTGATCCCGTCGCTATATGTTCCCTTCTCTATGTGATCCCGTCGCTATATGTTCCCTTCTCTATGTGTCCCCGTCTCTATGTACCCTCCACGTGTCCCCATTCTAATGTAATAATCAATGGCTTAGAGTCAAAACGGACTATCTGTAGATAATCCATTGACTTATTATCAGGCATGGTAGACCTCCGCGAAACAGTTTGAAACAAAATTATTTTAAAAATGCATTGAAATGGCATGAAAATGAAAATTTCACTCTCATTTATTGAATTTTCTTCGGCCCCCTGGACCCCCGGCCATTTTCCTTGAAAACCACTTTGCCCCCACTACCATGCCTGTATCATTGATGTTATTGCAAAAACTAAGAACTTGTATTAAAAAAAGACTGCAAATAATGTAAAATGGGGATTATGCTTTTTATATTTCTGCAGTCTTTTTTTGGGAAACAAGTTATTAGTTTTCACAATATGTTCAATAATACGTCAATGGACTATCTAAAGATAGACCGTTTTGACTCCAAGCCATCATATAGAGATGGGGGCATAAAAGAGAGTGACACATATTGGGGTCTGCAACGAACACCTTTTGCAAGAGTGAATGCCCTTGGAGGGTGGGGGAAGATGGTTCAGTACTGACCAGACAGGGGGATAACTCTCGCCAATAACCCCTATTTGATGCCACTAAATGGCTGCCTTTCGCAAGAGTGAATGCCCTTGTCAGTACTGACCAGCAAGAGCAATTACTCTCACTGTCAAGGGCGTTAATAACCCTAGTTGCAAAGACATATAGAGAAGGGGGACACATAGAGACAGAACATATAGAGAAGGGGGACACATAGAGATGGGGACATATATATAAAGACAGGACATGTAGAGACGGACATTGTGAGGGGGACACATAGAGACAGGACATATATATAAAGACAGGGGACACATAGAGACAGGGACATATAGAGAAGGGGTACACAGAGATGGGGACATATATATAAAGACAGGACATGTAGAGACAGGACATATAGAGAAGGGGGACACATACTGACATAGAGACAGGGACATATAGAGAAGGGGGACACATACTGACATAGAGACAGAACATATAGAGAAGGGGGACACATGGAGACAGGACATATAGAGACAGGACATATAGAGAAGGGGGACACATGGAGACAGGACATATAGAGAAGGGGACACATAGAGACAGGACATATAGAGAAGGGGGACACATAGAGACAGGACATACCCGCACGCACACACACACAAACAAACACTGGAGAGGGTTTAATTTCGTAGCTCATTACATTCGGAAAGCATGAAATTGACTAAACTTATGTTGATCATCACTGCCACTTACTTGATGTGCACTGATGTTGGCGAAAGGATTATCAAAATGTATAACACGTTTTTATTGGATGCTGACAACAAAAGTATATCAATAAGCAATGAGCTTTCAACGATTTGGGCTTTCGCATGATCCAGTATAATTTTAGATCTAGCCTATAATTCAGCTTGTGGCAGAAAGGCATGGGAAATATCAGTCTTTTGGCTGATTTCAGCTTTTTTGATGGTCCAAGAGGACATTTATGAGATTAAAAAAAAAAAGAAGCCCAATGAGTAAAACTTAAGTTATTGGTTATAAATGAATGCAAAATGAACTAAATATATCAGTCTTATCTCTAATACTGTTTTTAAGGCTTAGATAACAGAAGAAGCTTCATTTTCTGGGGGCTGTATCCCAACACACACGGTTTTCAGTCTTTTTTGTCTTCTCTTATTCCCATGCCTGGCCGCCTAGAGAATGAAATATGAAGAACGTCATTAAAGTAACGGTTGTGTTCACGCACGCGTCATCATTTTAATGCGTCACCTCACCCCCTAAATGAGATTTTAAAGGACGGTAAATCTCACACAAAGTTTCAGATTCTAGGGGGTGATTTCAGTGTGCGTAAATACGCACAATCTGTAGATTTTCAGAAGCCCTGTCCCTAACCCTCCGCAAAATGTCTTCATCGAGATCAGTACACTGACCAGTTCAGTTGTTGACAAACAAAGCGACCAACTAATCCCTTTGGCTGCAGCACTTGGATCCAGTACAGATGGACCATAGTTTGAGAATCTTTCTCATTCACAAATCAACCAACAAATATATATATATATATAATCCCTTTGGATTCAGAGCCCAGTACAGATGGACCATAGTTTGAGAACCTTACTCATTCACAAATCAACCAACTATATATATATATATATATATATATATATATATAATCCCTTTGGACTCAGAGCCCAGCACAGATGGGCCATAGTTTGATAATCTTACTCATTCACAATCAACCAACAAATCCCTTTGGACTCAGAGCCCAGTACAGATGGGCCATAGTTTGAGAACCTTACTCATTCACAACTGATCAACCAACAAATCCCTTTAGACTGAGCCCAGTACAGATGGACCATAGTTTGAGAACCTTACTCATTCACAAAAGCTGCACCGTGATTTTCCATCACTGTAGAAAAGCTTTTAATGATTGAAAGCTCTCACCTTATTATCGTCCCTTTCTATGGGCAACCAATGATAAAAGCCATTTGAGTAAAGGACTGATAGCAGTTTGTACAGTGCAGCCGGTAAACTTGTTTTACTTTTCCAACTCACACGCAGAAGCACCAAAAACATTTGACACACACTTCTGTAGTCAATACGCCATCATTCTTCTTCTTCTGCGTTCCCTGGCCATAATGGGTAAGGTACGCATGTGTCCTGTTTTCAATTGTTTGTGGTCTCCCTGCTGCATGCAGCCGACACATCCATACAACTAAACCACTCCCACTCAAATAGAACAAGTTACTACAGATGTGAGACATACTTTTTGTTTTATTGTGATCTTCCAACATAACAAGAATACATGATTTTCTGACCAACAGAATGTGTCTTTTTACGACAAAATCGGATTGTCCCCCATGAAAAAGTAGGACAAACTAACACGTCTAATTAATCAGTGAAAAGTCACTCGCGCAAACCGCAAAATTACGTCCCTTGGCTATTTGCGAACATTTCCTGTTGGAAGGAAAATGGCTAACTTCGTAAAATGTATAAACAAATTTTATGGAAGGATTCAATCACATTCTACTGTTCAGCTCACAAACAAAAAAAGAAGAAGAGGAAACTGCCCTCCTTACTGACAAATCAGAGTACAAAACAAAGTTTGAAGAAGTGTTCTCTTTGTTGTATCGGCTGCCTCAAGGCAAAAATCAGTGCATAACTTTTTGTGAGCAAAATTGTTACAAAAAGAAGAAGAAAACCCCCATTAAAATGAACTAAAACCCAAAAGGGTTATAACGAAGATTGAAATAACGAGACTAGGAGAGGAGATAGTGAAATGAATAAGGGGAAGAAACTCTCCATTTATTAACTCCCCTCCACCAAAGTTATTTTCGACAACACCACCTATATAGCAAAGTATGGGTAACAGCCATAGGGGAAACTAACCTAACTTCGTCCTCACAAAAAGGATGAGCCAGGCCTGTCTATATGACCATCACCCACACAGTACACAACAACAGTGGTGGAGAGAATGGTGTACATAAAGGATGAGCCAGGCCTGTCTATATCAGTATATGACCATCACCCACACAGTACACAACAACAGTGGTGGAGAGAATGGTGTACAGAAAGGATGACCCAGCTCTGCCTATATAATGACCATCACCCACACAGTACACAACAACAGTGGTGGAGAGAATGGTGTACATAAAGGATGAGCCAGGCATGTCAGCAAGTCCGACTTCGGCTGTAGGAAATGTTTTTGAAAGTGTTTCTTGAAAAGATGGACCGGTTAAGCAGATGACAGCAAGCAAAGGGAAAAGGCAGAGTCAAAGAGAGCGACAGATTAGAGGAAGTTACAAGCACATAACTTCCAGAAGGTGGGGGAACTATTTATACAAAAGGCCCCCGGAATCCCCACCCCGGGGGGCCGAACCGGGTTGTTTTATTTCCAGCACACGGCACACCTAAGCACCCCCCTCTCTCCATAAGGCGGCCATAGTCGCTGATCCCCACAGGCAGAGTTGGTGTAGAACACGTGTGTCGTTCCTCCCGTGTACTGGCTGGAACGCAGCGTGTTGGAGCTGTGTGTCGTATTGACACACTCCAGTTGGTCAGACAACGTGTCGTCATAATAACGGTCTCTCCAAGCGACCAGATGTCCGGGGTAGTCTAGCGTCCAGTGGTCAGGGCACTGGGTGGTGCCCACTGTCAGGAGGGCTTGAGCCACTTTGGAAAAACCTGCCAGAAGAAAGCATGCATGCGCACACATATATGCACTCACGCACACGCGCGCGTATATATACACACACATACGCATGGATAGGCACACACAGACATACGCACGCATGCAGACACGCACAGCACACACACATATATATAGGTATGCACATGGCGCGCGCGCATGCACACACACACACACACATGCATTCCATGTGCGATTCCATGTATATTACACTGCCTACTCACCAATGTAAGCAAACTGGGTTGCCTCAGGACATGTTGGGTGTCCCCACTGAGTGAAGGTCTTGCCTGTTCACCACAAGGAAACATGTAAAGCAAAATAATATACAATACATATCAATGACAACAACACAGACATGTAAAGCAAAATAATATACA
The DNA here is from genome assembly GCA_017654935.2 of Phymorhynchus buccinoides. NCBI lineage: Eukaryota > Metazoa > Mollusca > Gastropoda > Neogastropoda > Raphitomidae > Phymorhynchus > Phymorhynchus buccinoides. The sequence goes on along the minus strand of CM065703.1, from coordinate 45,869,363 downwards.
ATACATATCAATGACAACAACACAGACATGTAATGTAAGATAATATACAATACATATCAATCACAACAACACAGACATGCAATGTAAAATAATATACAATACCTATCAATGACTACAACACAGACATGTACATGTAATAATGTACAACATCTATCAATGACAACAACACAGACATGTAATGTAAAATAATGTACAATACATATCAATGACAACAACACAGACATGTAATGTAAAATAATGTACAATACATATCAATGACAACAACACAGACATGTAATGTAAAATAATGTACAATACATATCAATGACAACAACACAGACATGCAATGTAAAATAATGTACAATACATATCAATGACAACAACACAGACATGTAATGTAAAATAATGTACAATACATATCAATGACAACAACACAGACATGTAATGTAAAATAATGTACAATACATATCAATGACAACAACACAGACATGCAATGTAAAATAATATACAATACATATCAATGACTACAACACAGACATGTAATGTAAAATAATGTACAATACATATCAATGACAACAACACAGACATGCAATGTAAAATAATGTACAATACATATCAATGACTACAACACAGACATGTAATGTAAAATAATGTACAATACATATCAATGACAACAACACAGACATGTAATGTAAAATAATGTACAATACATATCAATGACAACAACACAGACATGCAATGTAAAATAATGTACAATACATATCAATGACAACAACACAGACATGTAATGTAAAATAATGTACAATACATATCAATGACAACAACACAGACATGCAATGTAAAATAATGTACAATACATATCAATGACTACAACACAGACATGTAATGTAAAATAATGTACAATACATATCAATGACAACAACACAGACATGCAATGTAAAATAATGTACAATACATATCAATGACAACAACACAGACATGTAATGTAAAATAATGTACAATACATATCAATGACTACAACACAGACATGTAATGTAAAATAATGTACAATACATATCAATGACAACAACACAGACATGTAATGTAAAATAATGTACAATACATATCAATGACAACAACACAGACATGCAATGTAAAATAATGTACAATACATATCAATGACTACAACACAGACATGTAATGTAAAATAATGTACAATACATATCAATGACAACAACACAGACATGCAATGTAAAATAATGTACAATACATATCAATGACAACAACACAGACATGTAATGTAAAATAATGTACAATACATATCAATGACTACAACACAGACATGTAATGTAAAATAATGTACAATACATATCAATGACAACAACACAGACATGTAATGTAAAATAATATACAATACATATCAATGACAACAACACAGACATGTAATGTAAAATAATGTACAATACATATCAATGACAACAACACAGACATGTAATGTAAAATAATGTACAATACATATCAATGACAACAACACAGACATGTAATGTAAAATAATGTACAATACATATCAATGACAACAACACAGACATGTAATGTAAAATAATGTACAATACATATCAATGACTACAACACAGACATGTAATGTAAAATAATGTACAATACATATCAATGACAACAACACAGACATGTAATGTAAAATAATGTACAATACATATCAATGACAACAACACAGACATGTAATGTAAAATAATATACAATACATATCAATGACTACAACACAGACATGTAATGTAAAATAATGTACAATACATATCAATGACAACAACACAGACATGTAATGCAAAATAATGTACAATACATATCAATGACAACAACACAGACATGAAATGCAAAATAATGTACAATACATATCAATCACAACAACACAGACATGCAATGTAAAATAATATACAATACCTATCAATGACTACAACACAGACATGTAATGTAAAATAATATACAATACATATCAATGACAACAACACAGACATGTAATGTAAAATAATGTACAATACATATCAATGACTACAACACAGACATGTACATGTAATAATGTACAACATCTATCAATCACAACAACACAGACATGCAATGTAAAATAATATACAATACCTATCAATGACTACAACACAGACATGTACATGTAATAATGTACAACATCTATCAATGACAACAACACAGACATGTAATGTAAAATAATGTACAATACATATCAATGACAACAACACAGACATGTAATGTAAAATAATGTACAATACATATCAATGACTACAACACAGACATGTAATGTAAAATAATGTACAATACATATCAATGACAACAACACAGACATGTAATGTAAAATAATGTACAATACATATCAATGACAACAACACAGACATGCAATGTAAAATAATGTACAATACATATCAATGACTACAACACAGACATGTAATGTAAAATAATGTACAATACATATCAATGACAACAACACAGACATGTAATGTAAAATAATGTACAATACATATCAATGACAACAACACAGACATGTAATGTAAAATAATATACAATACATATCAATGACAACAACACAGACATGTAATGTAAAATAATGTACAATACATATCAATGACTACAACACAGACATGTAATGTAAAATAATGTACAATACATATCAATGACAACAACACAGACATGTAATGTAAAATAATATACAATACATATCAATGACAACAACACAGACATGTAATGTAAAATAATATACAATACATATCAATGACAACAACACAGACATGTAATGTAAAATAATATACAATACATATCAATGACTACAACACAGACATGTAATGTAAAATAATGTACAATACATATCAATGACAACAACACAGACAAGATGGGTGTCCCCACTGAGTGTAGGTGTTGCCTAGTGTTCACCAAAGGAAACATGTAAAGAAACAACTTACACTTTCCAATGAAAATGACGACGATGACAACAACAACAAAATCGAAACGAAACAAAAAGACACACACACAGTACGCACACACTGACACGCACACAGTACACACACACACACACACACACACACACACACCACACACACACAAAGGTGCTCAGAATATTCTAACTCCACAAAATCTATTTATTCGTTTTCCTACGATCTTCTAAGCGATACAAAACTAAATAAAAGTAACATCACTAAAACCCCCACATTTTCTCCCATTCCAAAATGGGAGCAATCAAAAGCTGTCTTTGATATTGATTACTCTCATTTATCTAAAAAGGGTTCTTCCAATATTTTGAGAACGTCTGTGTACACGCACTTAGAAAATACGTACAATCAATATTTAAAAATATTCACAGATGGTTCAGTTTTAGAAGATAATAACTCGGGAGCAGCTTTCATTATTCCTAGCTTAAAAGTAGAAAAGTTGTTCTATCTTGGTAAAAATTTGTCTCTATATAGCGCTGAATTATTTGCTATACTTATGTCCTTGGATTTCCTTTTAAGTTTTCCTATAAATAACAGACACATCTTAATATGTGTTGATTCTAAAGCAGCAATGTATGCTATTATGTCTCCCAATTCATGTATCCGACTTGACATGATAATTGAAATTAAACATATAATACACATTCTTTCCTTGAAAGGCATCACCATTACTTTTTGTTGGGTGCCTTCTCATTGCGGAATATCAGGAAATGAACGGGTAGACCAAGCTGCAAAAAATGCAGCTCAAAATAGTGACGACGCAGTATCAATTAATGTTCCTTTAGATCTGACAGAATGTTTCTCAATTATAAACAAAACATCTCATGAAAATGTCAAAACTGAATTGATGAACTCAGACGTTCAATATTATAATAACTGTATTAAATCTAATGTTAGAGACAATGAGATAATATTACACAAACGTGTTACTTTCTCGTCCAGGGAGATTGAAAGTCTAATCCATAGACTACGTTTGAATTCATTTAAAACAAAATACTGTATTAATGTTAAATGCATGTGTGGTGAATCCTTGAGTGTCAGTCATTTACTGATTCAGTGTCCATTAGCAAGAGAACTTTTCAAGAATTCGGGTATTGATGGTTTTATTGATGGATCGACGCCATTGTCTCTACCCAGTATTCTAAACAATTATTCTGTTCTTGATTCAGTTTGTAAATGTTTATTAAGTAGTTCACTTAGTATTTATCTTTAACATTGTTCATTTATCGGTTATATTCTTTAAATGTAATTTGTTTTTTCTTTTTTTTTCTTTGGGGGGGGGGGGGGGGGTATGATTAGGTCTGCATCACTATCCTATCACTTACTCTAATGCTTACACACATTTACAGACACACCCACTCACACTCACCACACCAACATCAAACTACAATATATTGTCTGAATCACTTTTAGTGGAAGGACGTTAAACTGAAGAACAACAACACACACACACACACACACACACACACACCACACAGCCTTATTTTGCTAGCTCTGTTCTCACCTTTCATTAAATGTTGACGGGCAAAAACTCCAGTTAATTGCAGAATACACAGACAGCAAACAGCAACTATTCTCACAGACATCATCATCTTTGTCGTCTTCATCACTGCTTCTGTCTCTGAAAACTTCACATTCATGCAGTGTACATTAGTGGGTCATACAGAGTCATGACCTTAGAGCGTAAAGAGTCAGTTCAGGGCAGAAACTGTGACGCTTGAGTGAGGGGGGTGGGGGGCTTCTTCTCTGAAGACCCTCTGTTGTCTGGCTCTCCGTAGAGTTTCTTTATTGCAGTGTAAGTTCAGGGCTGAAACACTTGATTGAGGGGGGCTTCTTCTTTGAAGATCCTCTGTTGTCCGGCTCTCCGTAGAGTTTCTTTATTGCAGTGTAACTTCAGGGCTGAAACACTTGATTGAGGGGGGCTTCTTCTCTGAAGATCCTCTGTTGTCCGGCTCTCCGTAGAGTTTCTTTATTGCAGTGTAAGTTCAGGGCTGAAACACTTGATTGAGGGGGGCTTCTTCTTAGAAGACCTTCTGTTGTTTCGGCTCTCCGTAGAGTTTCTTTATTGCAGTGTAAGTTCAGGGCTGAAACACTTGATTGAGGGGGGCTTCTTCTTTGAAGATCCTCTGTTGTCCGGCTCTCCGTAGAGTTTCGTTATTGTAGTGTAGTGTAAGGAGTTCAGGGCTGAAACGCTTGATCAGAGGGGGGCTTCTTCTCTGAACACCCTCTGTTGTCCAGCTCTCCGTAGAGTTTCTTTGTTGTACTGTAGTGCAAGGAGTTCAGGGCCGAAACACTTGAGTGAGGGGGGTGGGTGTGTGTCTTCTTTGAAGACCCTCTGTTGTCCGGCTCTCCGTAGAGTTTCTTTATTGCAGTGTAAGTTCAGGGCTGAAACGCTGGATTGAGGGGGGCTTCTTTCTTTTAACACCCTCTGTTGTCCGGCTCTCCGTAGAGTTTCTTTATAAACACAAACTTCTTGTTTTAATTTTTAAGAACAATCGTAGCATTTAGTTACTGTTTTCTTGTTGTTGAAACAATAAGGACACAGAACCCTAGGTTGAATGTTAATATCCACTCTACTGACTGAAGTGACCTTCTCTGGTCAATCTGACTTTGAAGAGAGATGGGTGGAGGGAGGCCTGTGTCTTCGTTGGAAGAAAAGAAAGAACATTATCAGTCACCAAGGAGCTGTATTCCAGTGGCCTTAACCAGGTCAAGGTACATACATGTTGTGCGTCCTTGATAAGGCATGTATATATGTGTGTGTGTGTGTGTGTGTGTGTGTGTGTGAGAGAGAGAGAGAGAGAGAGAGAGAGAGAGAGAAGAACTCGGAAATATTTTAATGACTTAGGCCAACAGCCCCTATCATGACAAGAAAACACTAACACAAAACATGCACAACAGCAGCACATAGTTTTCAATATGAACATAACACACACACACACACAAGGTACATACATGTTGTGTGTCGTTGATAAGGTATGTACATGTGTGTGTGTGCGTGTGCGTGCGCGCATATGCCTCTCTGTGTGTGAGTGTTTGTCACGCCGTATGTGTGTGTGTGTGTGTGTGTGTGAGAGAGAGAGAGAGAGAGAGAGAGAGAGAGAGAGAGAGAGAGAGAGAGAGAGAGAGAGATGACGACCCTAAAGAGCTCATTCTCTTGCTCGTGGTTTAGTCAGTGTGTTTGTGCACACACACACAAAGCCATGAAGGTATTTTGTGCAGCCAACTAACTGTAGGGTTTGGTATCATCTAAAGAACATGTACAACTACTAGGATCATTTCCTTCTGTAGTGCCTGTATGCACACAAACATCATGTGAAAGTCAGAATGAACTACAGTGGAACCTCCCTTATAAGACCCCCTCCCATATAAGACCTACTTCTCTGAGACATTGCACTTCTTTGTAAGTATTAAAATTACCTCCCTTATAAGACCTCCAAAAATAATCCAAAATGAGGTCTTATAAGGGAGGGGTCTTATGAGGGAGGTAACTTTAATACTTGCAAAGAAGGGCAATGCCTCCAAAAATCATCCAAAATGTCTTATAAGGGAGGTTCCACTGTACCCGCCTTAGTGTTGCCTTTGGTGATAGGACACTGTGGGTTTATGCACACAGACATCAGGTGAAAGTCAGAATGAACTACCCGCCTTAGTGTTGCCTTTGGTGACAGGACACTGTGGGTTTACGCACACAGACATCAGGTGAAAGTCAGAATGAACTACCCGCCTTAGTGTTGCCTTTGGTGACAGGACACTGTGGGTTTACGCACACAGACATCAGGTGAAAGTCAGAATGAACTACCCGCCTTAGTGTTGCCTTTGGTGACAGGACACTGGGTTTATGCACACAAACATCAGGTGAAAGTCAGAATGAACTATTTGTACAAATAGTTCCCTCACCATCTAGAAGTTCTGTTCTAGTAACTTCCTCTAATCTGTCACTCGCTTTGACTCTGCCTTTTCCCCTTTGCTTACTGTCATCTACTACTATCTTTCTGCCTTACTGGTCCATTCTCCTGCCCTTGTTTTTCTTTAGAAATTCTTACGAAGATTTTCTCCAGCTGAAGACGGACATGATGGGCCAAACTACTTCTTAGTTAGGGTCCATGTACACGTTAACACTATTCACAAAATATCACTATTTCCCCATGGCAACGCAGTGATTTGTAAGTCATATTATGAGTGGCCTATCACTGTGTTGCCATGGGGAAATAGAGAAATTTTGTGAATAATGTTAACGTGTACACAGACCTTTACATGCATAATGGCAGCATGAGGCATCTGCTCTCATATGAGAGGAAACTTTCTAAGCAAAGTTCTATGTATTCATGGGCCCTGGTCTGAGCGATTGATAGCAAAGAAAGAAATGAAGTTTACTGTAGAATTAAGCATCACCTAAAACAACTCGCGCAAGGACTATTACTTATTACATTATTCATTGATTTTTCTTTTAACATGGTGACAGCATGGATTTAGTGGCTGACAGAGGTATAGTGTAAGCCACATAGATTGGATCAAAATTCAACATGAACGTCATCGCTTTCTCTCCATAAATGAACACACAAGACAATAGCGTTATGCTGCCATCAACTCTTTTACTGTACCTCAAGCAAAGAACAGAAACAACTTTATATCAACTGGACCTATCTCTGGAACTTTGTAGTCTCAACAGAAAACAAATACCGTATTTTTCGGACTATAAGGCGATATTTTTTTCTCCAATTTCGACCTATGCGCCTAATAAACGAGGGCGCCCTATAAGTGAACAAAATCGTGAGAAGAGAGGCAACGATTGCCGTACTCAGTACAGTCTACTGTGAGTCACAACATCGAAAGTGGTAACAAGTCGCCGATACGACGAATACTCACGTTAAAATCCCTATTATCGTCCGAGATACCGTCCAACAGATGCCACAACCCTTCATTGGATGTAAAAAGCATCGTTGTAGAGCTTAAAATGCCATAATTCTACCAGTTTCCACGAAGAATTGGCCAAAATCAACAACCGGAAGTCGCAAAAACGGAAGTTACGATTATTTGCGAAGGGAGCCAACTCTCGTTTACGACAACAAAAATGGCGGTCAGTAATCGTTTACAGGACGTGTACGGGCTTCAAACTTCGACTTTCTGTTGTGAGGTGTGTATCGCCTTATAAACGAGGGCGCCTTTTACTTGGATTTTGTCAGATTTTTCTTGAAAATTGCCCTATTCGCTTTATACACAGCAGCGCCTAATGAGCTGAAAAATACGGTACACGATTTTCGGAGAAAAAAAAGGGGAGAGCACTTCATGAAAATTAGAGTTGTTTACCTCCTTTACCCGTCTAATACCATAGTAACAATGGCGTCAAAGCTTGAAACCGCAGGATGCGAGTCAGCGACTTGCAAACATTGTTTTTAGAAAAATAAGGGGTGGCCAGTTGCTACAAAGTGATAGAACTTGCGAACTGTGACGCAAAAATATAAATTGCAACAAATTTTAGAATGACGTACTGCGTTCTACATGCTGTGTGTCTCCTCAAACACACAAAGCGAGGGCTGGGGATTTACCTGAAGGCAGAGTAACTTCCCCTGGTTGACCGATTGAATTAGGTAAGATCACTCCTACACACCATGAAATGACCCCCCTTAATTATTTCCGAACAATTCCTATTTACACAAAATCATCAAGGACAGTCAGAATCTTGAATTTATTAAAAACAAATAAAAAAATAAAAAAGGAAACAAACAAAATTGTTGTTCTTGAAACAACATTGACCCCTTCACTGCCACAGGAAAACTGACAAATTATCTATTTTCTTATCACAAAGTTTAAAACAAATCTGTTAGACTCAATCTGAGAAAATGGCCTAGAGATATATCTTTCCTGGCTTTCATCTAAACCAAAACCCATCATCCCAGGACTATGACATCAAAAGTTATGACATCATCATTGACATCACACTCTACAGACTATCTCATAGCAGGCAGGGAGGGGGTTAACCCCAAAAACCCATCATCCCAGGACTATGACATCAAAAGTTATAACATCATCAATGACATCATACTCTACAGACTATCTCATAGCAGGCAGGGAAGGGGGTAACCCAAAAAACCCAACTGCAACAAAACAAATATTTGTCCCTGTTGATGGTGATGCACTGCATTAACCCCTTGACTGCCAGAGAAAATTAAAGAAAAAAGCATTGGACAAATCATGACATGAAAGAGACAACTGATAGAGCCAATCTGAGAAAATGGTCTGGGGATATTACTCTCTTGATTATGTTAGAGCAAAAACCAGCATATCAGGGTTATTCCTCTTCATTTGATGACATCATCAGTGATGTCATCAGGTCAGTACGTAATACGTTGGTGGCAGTGAAGGGGTTAAACATTAAAGAAAAAGAATGGAAACTAAAAACCAAAGTACCGTATTTCTCCTAAACTGAGACCCCTGCGCCTTATAATGTGATTGATAATATAGTAAGAAACTATAATAACAAAATCTGAACTTTGTGTAAGATTTTGGGGGGTACGCCTTATAATCAGGTGCGCCTTGTAATGTGACTGATAATATAGTAAGAAACTATAAAGAAACAAAATCTGAATGTTGTGTAAAATTTTGGGGGTACGCCTTATAATCAGGTGCGCCTTGTAGTCCGTAAAATACAGTGCATAGCACACTAAAATTGTAAGGAAATGAATTTAAAGATTATGGCAAAATATAATATAATATAATACTTATATTAACAATAACGAGCAACAACACAAATCACATACAAGGCTTAACTCCAGCCGGTGCAAAGTTCCCTCGCGCACACACAGACGGACACGCGCACAGATGGATGGACGCACGGATGAAACAAAATCAATAAAACTAACACAAATTTAAAACTGCTAAGGAAACCAATTTTAAAATGGCGATAATAATACTAGAAGACACGCAAAAATTTCATATCGAATAAGAACATTTACTTTCCGAGCCTTGCATTTTACTGTGCGCGAAGGAACTAAGACCGACACCCTCTCTCAATATTCAATCACCGTCTTTTAATATTCAAAAAAAAAGTTTCTAACAGTACATGGCTTTTTGTTTGTGCCCTTTGTTTGTTTGTGCCCTTGAAACACACACCTGAGTAATTCACTGCCCCACCCCCAAGAAAGACAACTTACAAAAGCAGCAAATTCACCTCCAGATTTAGAAAGAGATGACCATTTAGCGAGGTTTCATTTAAACAGGTATTGAAAAAAAAAAAGTAAAAAAGAAAAGAAAGAAATCAACACATTGCACAATAGAAATCAAAATCTGTGTGAATCGCACATCAGGGCTCCCAGGGACCCCCAAATGGGGGTCTATGAAGCACTAAAAATCTACAGGACCCTCTAAAAGAATGTGTAGGGGTCCCAGGGATGCAGTAGAAAAATTCTTGTTAGCATTTGCTATGCCACTGGGACCCTCTATCCCGCCTCTAGGACCCTCTATACTGTAAGTGAAGGAGTCCCTGGGACCCCTTGTTTTGCAGGACAATTGGGAGCCCTGCACATGCACAATGCATAACCCTTGCCCTTCCAAACAAGTGAAACGACCATAATTTATGAGAAACTGTTATCACACAAACATGACATTTCGAATCATGTCCCCTGCCTGTCACGAAAAACGAACCAACATTCAAGCAACAAGAAACGGTCAGTCTTGAAGAATGAAAAAAGAAAGATAACTTTGGTGCCAAGAAGTGAAGAACCACGACTTTAGGTTGCTTCCCCTTTGCTGGGCGGGTCGCCGTGGGGATTTCTGTCGTTGTTGTCGTCATCATCACTGTTGTCATCGTTGTCATCGCCTTCCTTCCTCTTGCTCAGTTTGTTCATCAGCTCTGGAAAAGAACAAAAATTATTTTTGTTTGCGGCTCAAGCCACAAACCTATAACTCACTTTGTCGCACGGTCGGTCTGTCTGTCTGTCTGTCGGTCGGTCGGTCCAAAATTGTCGCACTTCAAATCGAGGCTACACTTCAAATTGAGGCCGCTCTTTAAAATGATGTATTTTAAAAGCGTACAAAATAATAAACATACGTAATACAGACACTACAACAGACACGACGAGTATGCAGTGCTTCTTTTGATGAGTATAAGTAGGATATATAGTTTTAAATGTTTTCCAAAAGATATAAAAAGTTACGAAATGGTGCAGAGATAACATTCTGGTTTACAGATTACAATTATTGAAAATTGGAGTGGTAAAAATAGACCGCGTGCCACAAACTATTGCGAATTCGCGCTTGTTTTAAAGATATCTTGTGAAGCAAAATGATCGGCAAACAGGCAGATCCACACCCCCTCCTCCATTTCTCGGTTCTTTCCCTTTTTCAGTCTTGCCTTTCTTACTGCAGATTGAGCACTTCAACCTCCATCGTTTTCTATATGTAACGTTAATTTGCATCCATTTACACAATTAAGAATATATGCATTCAATAATAGCAGAAGAGAAAGGCGAGACGGAAAGAACGCAATGAACCAGGACTGTGACAGGGGGTGTTGATCTGCATCTTTACCAAATAATCAATGTGTACTTCATTGGTTTCTTGGTCAGTGCACCCTCCTTCTTCTTCTTCTTCTGCATTCCCAGGTCATATGACCATAATGGGTAAGGTACGTATGTGTCCGTTTTTCAGTTTTCACTGGTCTCCCCGCTGCGTACAGCCCAACACATTCTGATTTCGGAGGAGCTCAAAGCAGAAAAATTATTTGGAAGATATTTTTTAGGAAAAAGGCAGGAGAATGGGCCAATAAATCAGAAAGATAGTTGATGAGAGAAAGCAAAAGGAAAAGGCAGAGTCAAAGAGAGTGACAGATTAGAGGAAGTTACAAGCACAGAACTTCCAGAAGGTGGGAGAACTATTTGTACAAGAGACTCCCCCAAAGAATCGTTGGTTTGCTGGTTGAAGACAAAGCATCGCTGAGTTCTCCTGCACTGGTCCAAGGCACACTTCATGTGAGTTTCAAACTCTATTATAACAGCAGACCTACTTACCCCCTACACAGGTCTTGAGTAGTCTGGATAGCTGAAATGAGTAGTTTTGGTGCAAAATGTGTAGTTTTATTCATTAAACCATCAAACAATGTTCACTGAAAAGGAGTAGTAATCAAGAATTAAAGAGCATTATTTTCAGTTTTGAAGAGTAGTAGAGGTCCAAATTGAGTAGAATACTACTGGAAAAGAGTAGAGTAAACAGGTCTGTAACAGATATTCCGTGTAAACTTGAACACTGTCCATACCTTTAGCCGGGTTAAAGACGCCGTTTGTTTGCTGGTTGCAGACGAAGCATCGCTGAGTTTGCCTGTACTGGTCCAAGGCACACTTCTCACAGAAATAGTGTTGGCACCTGACAACACACAACACACACAGCTATAGAAAACAACCATGAAGATACCATTTGATGAATTCTAAAAGTTTGGATACTGTTTGTACCCCCCAAAAACCCAACAACAACCACACACACACACACAGGAATAACTCACTCGGGACTGGCTGAATTATTTCCCCTTGTTCTGTGGGGACTGGGCATTTGACTAGGTTCGTAAAACAATTACCAAAAAAACCAAGTTATGAAGAGTTGGGCATCAATATTTTCAAAAAAACATCAGCAACACCATGCACTAAACGATTGTAAAATATTAGATTCCATACCTTCGTTGTTTGTCTCCTATTGACGAAAACAGCTAACACATAGAAAGAAGGAAAATTTCACATTCCGATCTTTGACCCCCCTCTACAACCAAAGCTGAATGTAAACTATGCAATGATTGGTTGATTTCAAGAGAGGTAAGGTCAAAGCAAACTGAAAGTAGGTTATGACGTCGCACTGGAAAGCTGGTTACACGCCAGAAATCAAAACCTCTTGAAAACTCTTATGAGCCGGATCCGGGCCATTTGTCCTAAACGATTGTGCGAGCCATGAGCCGGATCCGGTCCCGAGTGAGTTAAAGAACAATGCGGGTATAATGTTCTCCACAATGCAAAAATATAAAAGAATAAAAACAAGAGACAAAATTTAAATGGTTTCCTTAATGCTGAAAGCTAGAGCACAGGAACAAATCGCACAAAATATACAGTATATATATATATGGAGTGTAATTGGAGCGTTGGAGTTTAGGAATTTCCAAAACATAGCTGAATAAATGAAATATTATGTTGGAAGTGTGTGTGTGTGTGTGTGTGTGTGAGAGAGAGAGAGAGAGAGAGAGAGAGAGAGAGAGAGAGAGAGAGAGAGAGAGAGAGAGAGAGAGAGAGAGAGAGAGAGAGAGAGAGAGAGAGAGAGTGTGTGTGAGTGTGCATGTGTGTGTGTATGCATCTTTCTGTGGAAACCTTTCTTAGAAGAAAAAGGACATGACCCAGTGGTTTTGTCTTCATCAAAATGTGAAGGAAAACATGTCAAATGTTTCTTGCTATACATATCTAAACTCAAAACAGAATTACTGCAACTTTAATACTGTTTAAAGGAACATAGAAGAGACACAAATGCACTGAAAGATTTTCCTTTAAAAAACAACCCACATACAAATGACAAGAATAAAGCGCTACCTATTTTTAACAAAGTACTATACAAAGGGATTTCAGAACTGATAAAGATGTATGCTAAAAAAGAAAACTACAACAAGCAAATTGCCATGCGGAAATTAAAATGGCATATCTGAAAAGATGTTACTTCACAAAAGACAAAACAACAACCCCCCCCCCCCCCCCCCTCAATATTTCAGTCAATTCAGGTCAAATTACATTTGTTCGTGTGGTGTCACCATCAGTGTTTTAACTTTGCAAAGTGTCATTCAAGCTTTGTCAGGTGACATGCCTTGCACTGATCAATCGGTAAGTCCAACACATAAACAAATTACCAATTTTGAGTTACGCCAGTCCCCCTGCAGAGATACCGGGGAGGGGGGTTGTCTTTTGAATAAATAGTTCCCCCACCTTCTGGAAGTTCTGTGCTTGTAACTTCCTCTAATCCGTCACTCTCTTTGACTCTGCCTTTTCTCTTTGCTTACTGTCATCTACTACCTTTCTGCCTTACCGGTCCATTCTCCTGCCTTTTTTTCAAGAAACACTTTAAAAAAATTTAATAATAATAATAATTTTATTTCATATAGCGCTAAAATCCATACAGTAGTATGCTCGATGCGCTTTACAAAAGCAACAGCATAGCATAAAAAAACATTTCCTCCAGCCAAAGTCGGACTTGCTGGGCCTAACTATTTCATCTGCGCTCATAACCAGGCATGGTAGTGGGGGCAAATTGGTTTTCAAGGAAAATGGCCGGGGGTCCAGGGGGCCGAAGAAAATTCAATAAATGAGAGTGAAATTTTCACTTTTTCATGCCATTTCTATGCATTTTTTAATAATTTTGTTTTAAACTGTTTCGCAGATTTGCCGCGATCCGCGGGGTCTACCATGCCTGACAATTGACAGGAAGTGTCAGAGTGATCGAAAAAGAAGAAAAAGAGTTAGGCTAGTTCAATTCCCATGCGGCGAAAAGGTGAGCACACTCACTTTGTGACCACCGGGTTGGTGAACGACTTTCGACAGATGAAGCACTTGAAAGGGAAGTCATCCTCGTCGCTGCTAATCTCGTAATTCTTGACGTCTGCAAACAAACGATGAATTCATCATCTGCTCCATCCTTTATAACACAATGTTTTATACTAACGCATTGATGCAACTGGAGAACATTAAAAAACAGGCAAGGCAGGGGTCCAGGGGTCCAGGGGCCTGGCAGGGGGGTCAGAGCCCCTGGCAACGGGGCAACGCTGAAGAAAAAGCAAAATCATACTCAATTTGAAGCTTATTCCAGGCTTGTAAAGTCAGAATTCAACACTTTTTTCCCCTTGAACTTTGAATCAAATTTTTTTGGGTGGTCAAAATTTGGAAAAATAGGCGCTGCCTCGCGTTTGAGGCAAGGTTGCACCCATGTTAACGGTGACTGAAACAAAGGAAGCTCACAACACATGAAATATCAACCTTACGAAGGCAATCTTAAAGACCCACCACGCCCTTGAGTGAAAATCACGGTTTTCACGTGTTTTCCCTCTTATCGCTGGTAAGAAATCTTAAGAATTTTTTCAGAGTGAGAGAGGGAAAATACATGTGACGTGGTGGGTCTTTAAAAGTGATATCACGTAAAAAGCACACACACACACACAAACAACAACAACGTAATGAAGTAAACCAAATAAACACTGATGTGGTTGCTGTGTATTAAGAACCTTTAACAGGACTAAAAACTGGACAACTGACAAACAGAGCAAATTCAAAAACAAAGGTGAGTCACTACAATTACTATTCCACTGACCGCTCTGTCCGTATCGCCCTTCGTCCATCTCTCTCTCCAACTGCCAGCCATGTTTGTAGTCACTGCGGTCGTGGAGAAACTTGCAGCTGTCTGCACACATCACACAACCATACACGTTAATATGAACACATCACACAACCATACACGTTAATATCAACACATCACACAACCATACACGTTAATATCAACACCAATTTGCAATATAATAGCAATGAAAAATCGTTTCACGTCAAAGTTTTTAAAAAAACCTTTTAGGAAAACAAACTTTGTTTCAACTCAGAGTTATCTAGAACCGTAGCTAAAACGGGTGTGAAAAAAAAAATCTAAAGCTAAATCTGGTGTAAACAAATAATGCCACAGGTTGTTGTCCCATTTTACATGGCGTACGCACTGTAAAGTATCGTATTATTTTTCTATAAGGCGATACTTTTCCCCCAGACTGAGACCCCTGCGCCTTATAACATGATTGATAACATAGTGAGAAAATACAATAGCAAAATTTGAGGGACGCGCCTTATTTAGTTATAACAAGTTGTGCCTTATAGTCCGAAAAATATGGTAAGCCGAAAACAGGCTGGCTCACCCCCAAAGCCGGTCTCTTTGCAGTCTTTACAGATGTCAGGCTGGTAGTCCTCTTGTAAAATATTTAGTCTGTAAACTAAGCTGGCTGGCGCACCCCCAAAGCCGGTCTCTTTGCAGTCTTACAGATGTCAGACTGGTAGTCCTCTTGTAAAATATTTACAGTCTGAAAACTAAGCCGGCTGGCTCACCCCCAAAGCCGGTCTCTTTGCAGTCTTTACAGATGTCAGGCTGGTAGTCCTCTTGTAAACTATTTACAGTCTGAAAACTAAGCTGGCTGGCTCACCCCCAAAGCCGGTCTCTTTGCAGTCTTTACAGATGTCAGGCTGGTAGTCCTCTTGCAAACTATTTACAGTCTGAAAACTAAGCTGGCTGGCTCACCCCCAAAGCCGGTCTCTTTGCAGTCTTTACAGATGTCAGGCTGGTAGTCCTCTTGTAAAATATTTACAGTCTGAAAACTAAGCCGGCTGGCTCACCCCCAAAGCCGGTCTCTTTGCAGTCTTTACAGATGTCAGGCTGGTAGTCCTCTTGTAAAATATTTACAGTCTGAAAACTAAGCTGGCTGGCTCACCCCCAAAGCCGGTCTCTTTGCGGTCTTTACAGATGTCAGGCTGGTAGTCCTCTTGTAAAATATTTACAGTCTGAAAACTAAGCCGGCTGGCTCACCCCCAAAGCCGGTCTCTTTGCGGTCTTTACAGATGTCAGGCTGGTAGTCCTCTTGTAAACTATTTACAGTCTGAAAACTAAGCTGGCTGGCTCACCCCCAAAGCCGGTCTCTTTGCGGTCTTTACAGATGTCAGGCTGGTAGTCCTCTTGTAAAATATTTAGTTTGTAAACTAAGCCGGCTGGCTCACCCCCAAAGCCGGTCTCTTTGCAGTCTTTACAGATGTCAGGCTGGTAGTCCTCTTGTAAACTATTTAGTCTGTACACTAAGCCGGCTGGCTCACCCCCAAAGCCGGTCTCTTTGCAGTCTTTACAGATGTCAGGCTGGTAGTCCTGTTGTAAACTATTTAGTCTGTAAACTAAGCCGGCTGGCTTACCCCCAAAGCTGGTCTCTTTGTAGTCTTTACAGATGTCAGTCCTCTTGTAAACTATTTACAGTCTGTAAACTAAGCCGACTGGCTCACCCCCAAAGCCGGTCTCTTTGAAGTCTTGACAGACATCGGTCCTCTTGTAAAGTATTTACAGTCTGTAAACTAAGCCGACTGGCTCACCCCCAAAGCCGGTCTCTTTGAAGTCTTGACAGACATCGGTCCTCTTGTAAAGTATTTACAGTCTGTAAACTAAGCCGACTGGCTCACCCCCAAAGCCGGTCTCTTTGAAGTCTTGACAGACATCAGTCCTCTTGTAAACTATTTACAGTCTGTAAACTAAGCCGACTGGCTCACCCCCAAAGCCAGTCTCTTTGAAGTCTTGACAGACATCAGTCCTCTTGTAAACTATTTACAGTCTGTAAACTAAGCCGACTGGCTCACCCCCAAAGCCGCAGAAGCCGGTCTCCTTGAAGTCCTTACAGATGTCCGGCTGGTAGTCCCACCTCACCGTGGCCCTCAGGTGGGCAGGTGCGCGGATGGGGCCTTTCCTGAACACACACAGGGCACATCACAGTTCAGGGGAAGGTGTTCTAAAGTATGAACACAGCACATTTGACAGTGCCTGTGAAAATCAGCCCCGTCCAAAAATGTATAAAATTTAGAGAGAAAATTGTCAACAACCTGCGAAATATTAAATTTCCGATTATAGCCATTTCTAAGATTTATTCTACATAAACCAGACTTTTCGCACCCAAAGACTGAAAACTCTTCTTTTTTTTTGCTGCAGAATAACATTACTGATGCCCTTAATGTCAAACGTTAACATCTGTTTTGTCAAAATTTAAATTCACACACACACGCATGCACGCACACACACAAACACTTGACATTAATTACTAATCTCTCTTGACTCTTCATACCAACCTCACAAGTGCTTAGTTTTTTTTAATAACATCAATAATAAGTCAATGGACTATCCAGTTTGACTCTAAGCCCTGTCAAACGTTAACATGTTTTGTCAAAATTTAAATTCACACACACACCGACACACACACACGCACCCACACCTACACACACTTGACATTTATCACCAATCTTGACGAGTGTCATACTACTGTGTACAGTTCAACTACACGACAAGACTTAGTGTAAAGTGATGTCAGTTTATTGTCTCTTGTGAATAAATATAATGTCACTTTACACTTGTCCTGTAGTTGTTTGTTTGTTGTATGTTCCAGTGACGCTGCAGTCTGTTTCAGTTTTTTGCTGCTTGCATATTTGACTGCACTTTTTGTTTGTCTCGTCTTGTCATCATGTCTTCATCATTCTCCTCTTGGTTGCATTCTCGTCTCGTTTCTTTCCTCAAACCTGTTTTTCCATCTCAGCTTCCCCTAACCCTTTCCTGCGCTAAAACTCCCAGTAGTTTTGCTTTGTCTCTTGTGAATAAAATAACGTCACTTTACACTTGTCGTGTAGTTGTTTGTTTGTTGTATGTTCCAGTAACGTTGCAGTCTGATTCAGGTTTAAAAAAAACCTGTGTTCAGTTGTTCACAAACAGATCATAATTAAACAACTCATAATGATTGCTCCCCCCGTGGGGATACCAGGGGGTCTTTTGTATAAATAGTTCCCTCACCTTCTGGAAAGTTCTGTGCTTGTAACTTCCTCTAACCTGTCACTCTCTTTGACTCTGCCTTTTCCCTTTGCTTACTGTCATCTACTATCATTCTGCCTTACCGGTCCATTCTCCTGCCTTTTTTCACGAAACACTTTAAAAAACATTTCCTCCAGCCGAAGTCGGACCTGCTGGGCCTAACTATTTCTTAGTTAATAATTGACAGGAAACTGTCTGAGCATCAAAGAAGAAGAAGATAATGATTAATGATCAAACACCAACCTGACATGTGCACAGTTCATGTTCACAAAACAGACATACCAAACAACTCATAATGTTAAATAATTAAACAACTCATAATGATTAATGATCAAACACCAACCTGACATGTGCACAGTTCATGTTCACAAAACAGACATACCAAACAACTCATAATGTTAAATAATTAAACAACTCATAATGAGATCAAACACCAACCTGACAAAGCCTACCAAACAACTCATAATGTTAAACAAGGCTCACGTCTGATTTTTATTACTATAGCAGGCATGGGAATTCCCATGACAATTTCCATGCCTGTATAGAGAGAATACTGTTATGTAGACACTTGTGCATCTGAAAACAGAATTAATTTTTATTTTACTGTGTAAATTAAAATTATTTCTATGCACCCCTACCCCTTTCTTTAAAATTTAATTATATGTATGCGCATGTAACATAGTGGAGCCCTATTTTTATTTTTGGCAAACAAGTAAAATTGAAAAGCATATTGACCAAGCTTTCAGAAAAAACACAGTGACCAATCCCCCCCCCCCCCCCCCCCTCCACCCGCCGGGGTAAGGGGGGTCTACGGACACCTGTAGTAGGCCTAGTCTTTGCCTGTGGGTCTAAGCCTCTTACTCTTAGAAAATTAATAATTGAAGTTGCGTGATTCGTAAGGCCATACTCCTGATCTGTTACTGTTTTAAACTGATTGTTCATGCGATGAAAACTTGTTCCACATCATCTACATTTCTGTAAGATATTTTATATTAGTCCTAATATTTTATTTTCGTTTCGTTAATCCCCCCCCCCCTCTCTGCCACAAAGCAAAGGTCAAGGTCACAGCCAGCAAGCTCATCCATGTTTATCTTCCCCTGTACAGTCTTTGCTCATGGTGATCAATCGTCTAGGCCTAACAAAGGATTCGTACGTCGAAGGCAGTGAAATCGACGAACCCTGGATTTTCCGTATATTTTTTTTCAAGACTGAAATGAATGTGGGCTAAATGTTAAGTACGTCGTCTTGATTATGAGGTAAGGCATGGACTCTAGGCCTAGGCCTTGTTGCCGGAAGTGCGGTAGGCTAAGTTATGCGCAGAGATGATGGGCAAATGAACACGAACAACCGTTACTCAAAGGCGCAAATAAAAGCTAAACAACCGGGCCGTCAACGCACACACTCGGTACATCCATTTGTTACAGAAAATATAAGTTGACGACGTTAAAATGTACCTATTTGTACACACCTGAAGTCTTGTGTTTCTTTTTAAAGAGCGTTTTTGTATATCTAATGGAGAGTCTTCTTTCCAGTATGTATCTCCTACTCGGTACAACACAACAGTTACAGTAATCTCTGCAACAAATGATTTTCTTTCTTTTGTTCCTTACTGATGTATCTGACTGCTTTGATCGCCATGACTTGAAGGCTCACATCAAAATCAAGTATCCTGCTAACTTTAACCCTCTAACATGTTATGTTTTTTTGAGAAAATGACAACGTTAAAGTTTCAGTGGAGAGTGAGAGTCTTCTTTAGTTTGAAGAGTGTGACTGAGTCAAGGTTAAAGGTTGCACAACAGTAATCTCTGCAACAAATGATTATCTTTATTTTGTTCTTTATCAATGTATCTGACTGCTTTGATCGTCGTGACTTGAAGACTCACGTCAAAATCAAGTATCCTGCTAACTTTAACCCTCTAACGCCTTTTATGTTTAGAGAAAATGACAACGTTAAGGTTTGAGTTAAGGTTAAAGGTCGGGGCCACGGACGCAACACACACACACACACACACACATACACACAGACACACAACCGAACATGTACGATACTATAGACTCACTTTGTTTTAAAAAACGACGTGAGCCAATAATGAAACAACTCATAATGATTAATGATCAAACACCGACCTGACATGTCCGTAGTTCATGTTCACAAAACAGACATACCAAACAACTCATAATGTTAAATAATGAAACAACTCATACTGATTAATGATCAAACAGCGACCTGACATGTCCGTAGTTCATGTTCACAAAACAGACATACCAAACAACTCATAATGTTAAATAATGAAACAACCCATAATGATCAATGATCAAACAGCGACCTGACATGTGTACAGTTCATGTTCACAAAACAGACATACCAAATAACTCATAATGTTAAATAATGAAACAACCCATAATGATTAATGATCAAACAGCGACCTGACATGTCCGTAGTTCATGTTCACAAAACAGACATGCCAAACAACTCATAATGTTAAATAATGAAACAACCCATAATGATTAATGATCAAACAGCGACCTGACATGTGCACAGTTCATGTTCACAAAACAGACATCACAAAACAGACATACCAAACAACTCATAATGTTAAATAATGAAACAACTCATAATGATTAATGATCAAACAGCGACCTGACATGTGCACAGTTCATGTTCACAAAACAGACATACCAAACAACCCATAATGATTAATGATCAAACACCAACCTGACATGTCCGTAGTTCATGTTCACAAAACAGACATACTAAACAACTCATAATGTTAAATAATGAAACAACTCATAATGATTAATGATCAAACAGCGACCTGACATGTGCACAGTTCATGTTCACAAAACAGACATACCAAATAACTCATAATGTTAAATAATGAAACAACCCATAATGATTAATGATCAAACAGCGACCTGACATGTCCGTAGTTCATGTTCACAAAACAGACATACCAAACAACCCATAATGATTAATGATCAAACAACTCATAATGATCAATGATCAAACAGCGACCTGACATGTCCGTAGTTCATGTTCACAAAACAGACATACCAAACAACTCATAATGTTAAATAATGAAACAACCCATACTGATCAATGACCAAACAGCGACCTGACATGTCCGTAGTTCATGTTCACAAAACAGACATACCAAACAACTCATAATGTTAAATAATGAAACAACCCATAATGATTAATGATCAAACACCGACCTGACATGTCCGCTAGCGGCGTTGCCCTGCGCGGTGTCTTTTTTCTCGTAGTACTGTGCGTAGTTGTTCATCCCCCGGTACTTCTTGTCGTCCTCCTTCCCCTTCAACTCCTGAAAGCAATACAACAACCCACCTTCACAGCGGCTTCAATCACCCCCCCGTGGGGATACCGGGGGGGGGGGGTCATTTGTACAAATAGTTCCCCCACCTTCTGGAAGTTCTGTGCTTGTGACTTCCTCTAATTCTTTGATTCTGCCTTTTCCCTTTGCTTACTGCATGGGTGCAACTCCCCAAAGTGAAAAAAAAACCTGAAAGGCAGGGGTCCTGGGGCCGACGAGGACCCCGGTGGGGTACAGGGGTGGAGCCCTGTTGGACGATTCAGGGGGGCAATGTAAGAGAGGGTGATAACGAGACGAGACAGACAGTTAAAATGATGGACAGAGACAGTTTGAGTCCGCTAAGCCTTGTAAAATGATTACATTGTTTTTGAAAACAATATGGCATCACCATGCTGTTTTCAAGATTCCCCAAGAGATTTCCTGGATAGAACCAAGTTTAAAATGCCCCAAATCGCTTGTGGATGATTTTTTTTGAGGGGATGAAGGTCTTAAAAAATACCTGAAGCTCAGTTTCTGGTAAAATTAAAAAACCTGAAATCAGTGTGAAACTGAAAGAGTAGCAGTCTAGCACCCCTGTTACTGTCATCACCTGCTGTCTTTCTATCTCACTGGTCCGTTCTCCTGCCTTTTTTCTATCAATTCTTACAAAGATTTCTTCAGCCGAAGTCGGACATGCTGGGCCTAGCTATTTCTTAGTTGGGCGCATAATGGCAGCATATGACGCATCTACGCTCATATGACAGGAAACTAACTGTCTGAGCGAACGAAGAAGAAGAAGCTGGTTGAATAAAGGCAGCTTTTATCTTCCTCTTCTGAAACGTTCCTTGATTTTCTCCCCACTTTTTGGGCACATGCACAGTTGTGACCCTTCGCCACAAAATGAGTCGTGTTGTCCCTAGCTCACTTACGGTTACCCCACGGGGCAATTTTAGGTGGAAGGGGGTCAGATCATCAATTTCACATTTTGACTTATTATTGAACAAGGTCTTTCTTTACCTCACAGCATTCTCCCCCGTGGGGATACCGGGGGGGTCTTCCGTAAAATAGTTCCCCCACCTTCTGGAAGTTCTGTGCTTGTAACTTCCTCTAATCCGCCACTCTCTTTGACTCTGCCTGTTCCCTTTGCTTTCTGTCATCTGCTATCTTTCTGACTTATTGGCCCATTCTCCTGCCTTTTTCCCCCCCAAAAGTCTCTTCCAAATAATTTTTCTCCTTTGAGCTCCTCCGAAATCGGAATGTGTCAGCTGTACGCAGCGGGGAGACCAGTGAAAACTGAAAACCTGACACATATACGTACCTTATCCATTATGGCCATATGGCCTGTGAACGCAGAAGAAGAAGAAGAAGCTCACACAGAAGTACTGAAGTGTAAAAACGATCCAACGGAACTTTTAACTTAGATTAGCTAGGAATCACTTACTTTTTGCAGCTGAAGTGACCGTTCGTACACAGCCTGGGCGTCCTTGTCGAGTTCTGTGTCGATTTCCAGAGTAGCTGTAGCTCCCATGTCGTCTGGCCCAACACGTTTCTGTTGACATCACCATCATTAGGATTTCTATCATCATCATTTCTCTCTCTATCCTCTTCCTCTGACTTACCTAACTTGCATGAAATAACAGCAGGGGTTGCGCTAGTGTTTTTGAAAATGCGTTTTGCTTACGCGACGTCGGCAAAAAAAATGCGTAAGGGAAGCAAAAAATTTGCGTCAAAGAACAAAATGATAAATCTAAGCTAAAAACAATGAAAACAAGAAAGCAACAAAAACATGCATTTTTATTCACTAACCAGTCATTTTCAAAGACAGAAGTCTGGCAATTGTGCAACAACGCGCTCATTTCGCACCAAACGCTTCATTTACGTCACAGTTAATTGACTGGAATCTGGATATCCAGTGGCCAGGCACCATGAAAGGAAGCAAAGGCTGGAAGGGGGTGGGGAGATGGGGTGGGGGGTGGAATCAGACAATGCGCTTACAGTGATTTTCCCGCCACTGCCTACGTCACAGCGGTACTGGACGAAATCTGGATAACTAATGAAAGAGAAAGGATGGGATACTTAGGCCTACCTCCTCACAAAGCAGTGGCACTTTTCTATAGTCTGTTCCAATGTTTGGTGTAGCAGAACCACTATACGTGTAGGGACCGTAGGACTTCAAAAGTCTGATTCACCATCTAGACTCAGATGCGATTTTGAGCGGACGTCATTTTGCGTACGGGTTACGCATAAACGCCATAAAAATGCGTCAGCAATTTTTAAAACGCGTCAAATACGCAAGCAACATGCGTTAGCGAGACCCCTGTAACAGAGACATAAAATACACGTTAGCAAAGATTTTATATATATATTTTTTTTTTATTAAGACTTTACGCCTTCTTCGGCCTTTCGGCCATGTGGGGCAGATTTTATATACTGCAGTGCCAGAGGTTTTATAGGACACCCCAATATCCCCATAACTGTTCTCCTCTTTTTCACTCTAGTTTGAGGAGACAACATAAATAAACACACACACATAGTGCCTTTCACAATGGTATTCTATACATACGGCAGTGCCAGAGGTCTTGTAGGACGCACTGATGTCTCCACAGCCTTTCTGGCTCTTCTCCTTCACTCTAGTTTGAGGAGACGACATAAGTAAACACACATGATACATAGTGCCTTTCACAATAACATTCTATACATACGGCAGTGCCAGATTCTTGTAGAACACACCGATGTTTGAGGAGACAACATAAATAAATGTGTAGTACCTTTCACAATAGTATTCCATACATACCACAGTGCCGGAGGTCTTGTAGGACACACCGATGTCTCCACAGCCTTTCTAGCTCTTCTCCACTCTAGTTTGAGGAGATAACCTTACCTAAATAAATGTGCAGTACCTTTCACAATAGTATTCTATACATACCACGGTGCCGGAGGTCTTGTAGGACACCCCCACGTCTCCATAACCTTTCTTTTCTTCCTCTTCACTGGAACTGCTGACCGTCCTCTGTGCAGACACCTTGAACCGCTTGGTCTGCACACAGAACAGAAAAGACATGAACTGCTGACTGTCCTCTGTGCGGACACCTTGAACCGCTTGGTCTGCACACAGAACAGAAAAGACATGAACTGCTGACCGTCCTCTGTGCAGACACCTTGAACCGCTTGGTCTGCACACAGTACAGAAAAGACATGAACTGCTGACCGTCCTCTGTGCAGACACCTTGAACCGCTTGGTCACACAGAACAGAAAAGACATGAACTGCTGACCGTCCTCTGTGCAGACACCTTGAACCGCTTGGTCTGCACACAGTACAGAAAAGACATGAACTGCTGACCGTCCTCTGTGCAGACACCTTGAACCGCTTGGTCTGCACACAGTACAGAAAAGACATGAACTGCTGACCGTCCTCTGTGCGGACACCTTGAACCGCTTGGTCTGCACACAGAACAGAAAAGACATGAACTGCTGACCGTCCTCTGTGCAGACACCTTGAACCGCTTGGTCTGCACACAGTACAGAAAAGACATGAACTGCTGACCGTCCTCTGTGCAGACACCTTGAACCGCTTGGTCTGCACACAGTAGAGAAAAGACATGAACTGCTGACCGTCCTCTGTGCGGACACCTTGAACCGCTTGGTCTGCACACAGTAGAGAAAAGACATGAACTGCTGACCGTCCTCTGTGCAGACACCTTGAACCGCTTGGTCTGCACACAGTAGAGAAAAGACATGAACTGCTGACCGTCCTCTGTGCGGACACCTTGAACCGCTTGGTCTGCACACAGTAGAGAAAAGACATGAACTGCTGACCGTCCTCTGTGCAGACACCTTGAACCGCTTGGTCTGCACACAGAACAGAAAAGACATGAACCGCTGACCGTCCTCTGTGCAGACACCTTGAACCGCTTGGTCTGCACACAGAACAGAAAAGACATGAACCGCTGACCGTCCTCTGTGCAGACACCTTGAACCGCTTGGTCTGCACACAGAACAGAAAAGACATGAACCGCTGACCGTCCTCTGTGCAGACACCTTGAACCGCTTGGTCTGCACACAGTACAGAAAAGACATGAACTGCTGACCGTCCTCTGTGCGGACACCTTGAACCGCTTGGTCTGCACACAGAACAGAAAAGACATGAACCGCTGACCGTCCTCTGTGCAGACACCTTGAACCGCTTGGTCTGCACACAGAACAGAAAAGACATGAACCGCTGACCGTCCTCTGTGCAGACACCTTGAACCGCTTGGTCTGCACACAGTACAGAAAAGACATGAACTGCTGACCGTCCTCTGTGCAGACACCTTGAACCGCTTGGTCTGCACACAGTACAGAAAAGACATGCGGTGCAAAAATGACATTTTTCACCATGAGTAAGAATACCCTTGGAAGAAAGATATTAACCCCTCCACTGCCTGCCCCATGTCTACTAAGGGGTCCTTTGCAACTATTCTGTATGCCTATAGCCGTGCCTACTAGCAAGGTGAGTGGGGAAAAACTATAAACTGTTCTGTACTCCTCGAAAAATGTACACCTACAGTTCTTTTCCTTTCTGCATCTGTTTAGTACTTGTGACATCAAGTTGATCAACAAATGGATTCATGAGCGGTGGACAGATCAGTGAACCAGCCCTCCGGAGGCCAAATTTGGCTTGGCATACAGCAACCCGGAATACATGAAATCCATTATCCCTTGGCAGTGAAGGGGTTAATATTCTATTACTTTCTATGCTGGATCACCGAAACTGTTACATACATGATTCTATAAAAAAAAAAAATGCTGTAGATAAGACTTCCAGAACTTTACTAACTTTTTTAACATAATGAGATGGATACATTTATCAAGCAATCAACAGATGAACAGATGTACACAGAAACCTGCTCCTTATTGCTCCTTTTTTAAAAATCTTTTTTCCCCCCACAGAGTTAAGCATATCAAATTTCAACACACCAAATATGCAATGTACTTTAAGATTAATTCTAGGCTATGGTCAACAAATTTAACTGTTCTAGTATAACTGAATTTAAATGTAATTGACCAATGTGTACCCCTAGAGCTCCTAATCATCCTGCAAGACAAGGGGTCATGGGGACCCCTTTACTTTGGAAATAGAGGGCCCTAGAGGATGGATAGAGGGTCCTTGCATCGCAAATACTGAAATAAATAATACTTCAAGTGCATGTGAATTGTGATGTGTAGCCTGATACAGTGAATAGAAGTTTTCAAAACACTGAGAAAGTTTACAAAGCACATGTATGCATATGTATGCATGTGCACACACATACACACACACACAGACACACACTCACTCACTCACTCACACTCACTCACTCACTCACTCACTCACTCACTCACTCACTCACTCACTCACTCACTCACTCACTCACTCACTCACTCACTCACTCACTCACTCACTCACTCACTCACTCACTCACTCACACACACACACACACACACACACACACACACACACAGTAGGCAAAAAGAGAAGAGAGTGTGAAACAAATGGAGATAAATCAATTCGATGAATTACTGAATTACTGAATTAGAGGTAGTGAAAACAATGGACGGTGAAACTGAAAGGTCCTTGATTGGGAGTCAGAACTTTGAAATGCCAAGACCATGGTTTGGTGTTTTGCCCATTTTTCTAGGGCATCCCTGGGACCCCCTACACACTCTCACAGCGGGTCCTTTTTGCAAGTAGCAGGGCTCCCAGGGACCCCCATTTGGGGGTCTATGAAGCACTATAATTCTAAAGGACCCTCTAAAAAGACTGTGCACCTGGGGGGTCCCAGGGATGCACTAGAAAAATTCATTTTAGCATTCACAATGTCATTGGGACCCTCTATGTCAGTCTATCCCTCCTTTAGGACCCTCTATACTGTGTGAGTGAAGGAGTCCCTGGGAGTGGGAGCCCTTGTTTTGCGGGACGATTGGGAGCCCTGAGCAATACTTCATAGACCCCCAAATGGGGGTCCCTGGGAGCCCTGACTGACCGTCTGTACGATGCCTTTCTTGAGGCTCCTGCGTTCAATCTTGACAGCCGTGTTTCCATCTTCGTCAGACGACGAACTCTTCTGGCCCTCTGCACACCGCAAGACAACACAACAGAGATCCATAAACTAACTTTATACTGCACATTGAAACAATATGTATAGACCACGTTCTTGTGAAAGTAAAACATTCTCTCAATCCCGAAATTTGTCTCAATCATTCATTTTAGCATTCACAATGTCATTGGGACCCTCTATCCTAACATTGAGTCAATGTTCTCTTAATCTTCCCAGTCCTGAAGTGGTGACAGCATTAAAAATACTTTCCAATGTACACATAATAAATATTACATGTGTCTGTGTACACAGGATGGGTGGGGATGGTGCTTGATTTGCATGTCTATCATCTTGTTTTATAATCTGCCATCAATGTTGGCAGAAATGTTTAATTTATAAGACCATGGATGACAAGATCTATGGCCAATCCTGAACTCTTTCTATCACTATCAGATGTTCCAATCCTGATTTCAGGAGCACTCCTGAAATACTTTCACCTGGCATGCAAATAGCAACTCCTCCGAAATAAAAATGTGTCGACTAAATCAGTGAAAACTGAAAACCGGACACATAATTATGTACCTCAGAGAACAGCTAAAGGGGGCTTCTGGCTCAGTTTCGGTTTCGGTTTCGGTTTCACTCCTCCGTTTATTAAAAAACGGCTAAAAAACACACCTTTTTCTTATGCTTTTTAACCCCCCAAAAAGGTGTGATTTAAGCCATTTTCTTGCGTTTTTTATCCACAAAAACAGTGTGATTCAATCGTTTTTACTCGTGAAAACAGCGTGATTTAACAGCTAAAGGGGGATTCTGACTCAAGAGGAAAATCTTCTACTTTTAGATACAAAAACGCTACTTTAAGGGGTAAAAAAAGTAAAAATTCGTCTCCCCTTTATTCTGCCAAATCAAAAAAAAAGCCACTACTTTTAGGGCAGAATAAAAGCAAAAAATCAGACTTTTTTTTAAACCCCATTTTAGATACAAAAACACTACTTTTAAGGAGTAAAAAAAAAAGAAAGAAAAAAAAAAAAAAAGAAGAAAATTCTTTGTTAAATATTGTGATGATTTTATTCTTTCTTCACAAACACTTATTTTGTCTGTAGCCTTATTCTCAAAGGGGGTCTATTCTACTACTATGAACCGGTCTAGGCTTTCTACCGTAATTAAAGAGATCAGATAACCGTCGTCGCCTCTGACTAGACTGGAGTACTGCCAACTTGTATTTAAGCTACAGGGGATTTCCGATAACGTCAAGCATAGTGAAGAGAGGAATTCATATCATTCTCCGAATTTGAAAAAAATTCATTTCATTTTTTACATTCCTAAAAAATTCTTTCACTTTTTTTTTTTTTTTTAAACTTTTTATAAAACAATTTTTTTTCTAAGAAGTTACTCAAGTTCCTTTTAAGTTCTTTTTAAGTTCTTTTATAGGTTCTTAAACAAGTTCTTGTTAAGTCAACTTCAAGTTATTAATAAGTTCTTGGTAAGTCACATCAAGTATTTATTAAGTTCTAACACAAAAACTTGACAAGATCTTATCAAGTTCTTATTTAAGTTATTGTTAAGTTCTTATCGAGTTACTTACTTAAGTTATTGGCAAGTTTTTATTAAGTTCTAAAACAAAAAAATTATTGCATTAAAAATGGATCGCTCTCAGGTTTTAAGCTATTTGGCTTTTGTTTTTCTTGTTTGTCTGCTACTTTCTCTGGTTGTTTTGTTTGTACTTCTACTCGTTTTTCTAGCTTTGGTTGCATGTGTGTTTTATATAATTTATAAGACAAATAACCAACACCGGCAACCGCACCAACAGTAAGCAATACAACATCGTAATTCGTACTGTTTTGTTTGTTTTCTTCTTTTTTAACTGGCATTGTGCTTATGGTTGATTCATCTTCATTCTGAGACAACAGTTTTTGTTTTGTTTGTTTATTCATTTTTTGTTGTTGATTCCACACTGATAACCTTTTACCTGCTTCAACTCGTCCTGGGTTCTTCGTTACCTTGGTTACTGTCGGACTGGGGCTTGTTTGCTGTTCTGTCTGATTCGTTTGATTCTCTGTCACGTTCATTTTTAATAGCCATAAAATCTATATGATTAAAAGTAATTAACCCCATAACAACTGGTGATAAAAGCCCGCCAAACCTATAAAAAAGATCACAACTAAGAGACTCTAATGATTTAGTTAAAACAGGATCTTGACTTAAATCGTACATTAAATCTTGGCTTGAATCGAGTGGAAAAAACTGACTAACTAACTTAGTGTACAAGCCTATTACAGTTTGACCTAAACTTTTAACCATTTTAGATCCTAATTGTGCTTCGTATCTGGTGTAGTACTTTTCAATGTCAGCAGAAGACATTTGTTGAATCTGTTCTATACTAAATTCTGTTCCTAAGTATTGTTTTGTTTTTCCACACGCAGCCAGAGAATACAACTTTTCCTTTTTATTCATAACACTTGTCGACACTTCATCAGACATTACGGCTTCCTGCGCATTTAACAACAGTTCGTCACAATTCATTTTTAGTTGATTTATTATTTTTGTTTTTAAAATAAAAATGAGTGCCGAAAAAACTGTTGCTAACCTTGTATATCAATCTGCTCTGATTGGTGGACTTTCTGTTGCGTACACGATGGTCGGTAAGAAACTATTGAAAATGAAAGCAGCTGACCTAGGAAAACTTGACCTAGAGGACTCTGGTAAACTAATCGCTATAATCACTGCTTCAATCGCAACAAAAGACTTTCTAGTTAAGCAAGGAATAATTCCAGAAAATATATATATGTAAAAATAAAATGGCTTCACTCGCAATGATGATTGGCGGTGCTGTAGTAAACGCACTTGCTTTTTCAGGAAGTAATTACATGTTCAGTAAACTAGAAACAAACAAGGAAAGACAAAGACATAATCGAGCAATGGAGCAATTAGCAGCAGCACAAGACGCCTATGAAAAACAAAGACTCGCACAGTTAGATTTTATTAACAACAAATTGAAACTACAAAACCATGCAGCATACACTTTTAAGAATGTTGACGACGCCATTAAAGAGTATTATTTAGTGACAGGAGAAGACCTCCAACAGCTCCCACCACCAAAACTAAGTGACTTCTACCAACCATCCGAAAAACAAAAACTCCAGGAAATAGCTTTTATTGTAGTTGGTATGACTGCTGTTTATTTCATAGCAAAAAACGTGTAGTATTAAAATGAATGATAAACTATCTAAAATTTATTATTCACCAAAAGGTTATTGGAAAGGTTTAACTGCTATTCAAAAATTAAATCAAGCTGCTGGAGTCACTGAACAAACAGCAAAAGAATGGTTATCTAAACAAGCTATATGGCAAATTTATCTACCAGCACCTAAACGAATTAAAAGACCGCACTTTGTTAACACAACACCAAATGACACTCACCAAATGGATCTTCTATACTTACCTCATGATTTAATCAGAAGAAAAAGATTTAAATACGCGTTGACAGTTGTTGATTTAGCTTCAAGATATAAAGATGCTGAACCATTGACTGATAAAAGTGCTACTTCAGTCTCTGTTGCTTTACAAGAAATCTATAGACGCGGTCCATTAACCTATCCTCGTTTAATTCAAGTTGATGAAGGAAAAGAATTTAAAGGACAATTCAACCAGCTAATGTTAAAACACAAAGTATCTATTAAACGCGGTATTCCTGGAAATCATAGATCACAAGCCTTAGTCGAAAACTTTAACAAACAATTAGCTGAACGACTTTTCTCTTACCAATATCACAGAGAACTCCTTGATTCAACTAGAAACACTGAATGGGTTAGAAGATTAAGTAGTGTTCTGAGAGTCATGAATAACGAAGAATCTAAAGTAACAGGATTTAAACCAGTAAAAGCAATACAGAAGAAAACGATTGACACTTCGTTAGACACACCTCATGAACATTTAATTTCAAAACAGCTGATACCGTTTGGAATCAAAGTTAGGTTTCTTTATGCACCAGGAGAAGCGGAAGGAGACACACGTGTAAGAGCGACTGATCCAATTTGGAGTATTGAACCGTACGAAATAAAAAGTGTAATAGAAATGAATCCACCGGTGTATTATTTAAGAGAAACTGATACAACAACACGACCCGTTCCAAAAAGAGCCTTTGTTAAAGAAGAATTACAGATAATTCCGTCAGACACAGTTCCGATTTGATTAGACCAAAAAAAATGAGTTTTAAAATGGAGACTCAGAATAAAGAGATACTCGAGACAAAGAATTACGACATTTTATTGAAAAGATTAAGGAATGCGCAGAAAGAAATTGTTCTATCTCAGCT
>CM065703.1:45759626-45836623 GCA_017654935.2 Phymorhynchus buccinoides | reverse complement strand
TTATTACTACTGTCGTTATTGTTTGAGGAGTGTGTGGGGCGAGTGACAGCAGACAACAAGGGGAAGACCATCCTGGTGCCTCTCACTAGCTCCGTATCCTTTGTTGTTAGTGTGGATACTGTCGTTATTGTTTGAGGAGTGTGTGGGGCGAGTGACAGCAGACAACAAGGGGAAGACCATCCTGGTGCCTCTCACTAGCTCCGTATCCTTTGTTTGTTGTTAGTGTGGATACTGTCATTAACTATTGTTTGATGAGTGTGCAGACCTGTTTACCCATAAGATTTCACCATATTTTGTACACATATTTAACCCCTTGACTGCCAGAGACAATTCAAGAAAACTCATGGTGCAAATCGTGCCATGAAAAAAGACAACTGATAGAGAGCCTATCTGGCAAAAATGGTCTGGGGATATAACTCTCTTGTTATCTGTGTTAGAGCAAAGGCTAGCATATCAGAGTGATTCCTCTTCATGTGATGACGTCATCAGTGATGTCATCAAGTCAGTATGTGACACGCTGTACGGCAGTCAAGGGGTTAACAAAAATATCATGGGGGGAAATATGATAAAATTGTGAGCAAAGAAATCAATCATTTCTGATCATTGCCTGATTCGGGAAACAGGTGCGCTCTGTGTGTGTGTGTTTGTGTGTTTCTTTTAATAACTGTAAATGGATGATACTTTTGACACAGTATTTATATAAGTTGTTATAAAAATGTATGCATGTTTACACTCCGTTTTTTAATTTTCTCTATGGCTCCAACCCACCTGCGTGCGCATCTCGACCATTCCAACGGAAGTGTCGCCATCTTAGTCCTTATTTGTGTGTAAACAAAGTGAAAATGTTATCTAAATGTGTAAAGAAAACATCCAGATGTTATAAATACAGTTTAGATTAAGTTTCGAATTGGAACAGCTAAATACGCAGCATCGATCTAGCATTTTTCAAAAAAAGGTAAGGACTAAGATGGCAGTCTCCCATAATATGGCGCTCCTTGTGGCCGGATATGACGACACGTGGGTACCAGCCATTGGAGTACTCCTATTTTGTGAAAAAAATATACTTATTAAGTATTTTGGATTTTGAATGTACACAAAGCCCAATTTCAGGGTAAGGAGGTCTGAGTGTGTGTGTGTGTCATTCATTTAACGTCTATCCGCTAATCGTGATATTAGACGGATATATTTGAGGAGTGTGTAGGACGAGAGACGCCGGGCAACATGGGGAAACCATCCTGGTGCCTCTCACTAGCTCTGTATGAGAGTATCGTTTGTTTGTGTAGATACTGTCACTACTATAATTTTATTTCAAGTTACAGTATTGAGAATGTGACTGTGGTCTATGTTTCTTCTTAGAATTTTCATATTGTAACTATTTTACTCTTGTATAATTGTGTGTGAGCGTGCGTGTATGTGTGCGTTCATGTGTGTGTGTGTGTTTGTGTATACAAATGTATGTGTGTGTGTGCCTGCATGCATGCAGGCGTGCATGCATGCGTGTGTGTGCGCGCGCACGCGTACGCGCGCACGTGTGTGTGAGGAAGTAAGAGAACGTTGCGTGCAATCATCGTGTTTATTTTACTTTGTAATGATTCATTATTTGTTTGCCTTTAATGTTCTTGTTATCAATGTAAAGCGCACTGAGCTCATGTGAGAAAGAGCGCTACATAAATTCCCATTATTATTATTATTATTGCTATCGTGGGAAATGGCGTCTGCAACGTATTGCACCACATCCAGAGACTCAAGCAGAGTTTGTTGTTTAGCTTACCATAGATAATAAAACGATGTACAGAGGAATCTCCCTTATAAGACCTTCAAAAGTCATCCAAAATGGTATAGTTTGTTGTTTAGCTTACCAAAGATAATAAAACGATGTACAGAGGAAGCTCCCTTATAAGACCTTCAAAAGTCTTCCAAAATGGTAGAGTTTGTTGTTTAGCTTACCAAAGATAATAAAAACGATGTACAGAGGAAGCTCCCTTATAAGACCTTCAAAAGTCATCCAAAATGGTATAGTTTGTTGTTTAGCTTACCAAAAGATAATAAAAACGATGTACAGAGGAACCTCCCTTATAAGACCTTCAAAAGTCATCCAAAATGGTATAGTTTGTTGTTTAGCTTACCAAAGATAATAAAACGATGTACAGAGGAAGCTCCCTTATAAGACCTTCAAAAGTCATCCAAAATGGTATAGTTTGGTCATAATTATATTCCACTTCGGCGTGTGCCACAGGCATCCAATATTGGATCCACTGCCAACTCTTTATGCACTGACTTTCCAGTTCTTTACATGTTGGGTTCAGGGAGTAGCTACACTACAAGGTTTACATGCATCCCTTTAATTAGAGGATCACCTCAGTGGTTGGCTCTTTCTACCCACATGTATTAAATTTTTCAAATCGCTATTTCCGCATTTTAATAACTTATCTATTTTGCCTAAAATGTTCTTCATTTTTCTTTTCACCTTGTGCTGGTTTGCTTAAATTGTGGACTTTTCAGCCTAGTACAGAGAAGACACCATTCTTTTATCAGAAATGTCTTCCTGTTGGGGTTGATCCACAAGATAGTGTTTGTTAGCAGATATACATACTGACGAGAATTCCATAAATTCGAAAGATATCTCTCTATGTACTTGCTCATACACTGTCTGTTCCCCATTGGGACAAAAAGTAAACCAGCACAATCTTTTACTTTTATTTTACACAGTTAGTGGTGTTTGTGGTTTCTTTGATCCAAAAAAACCAACAACCACCAAAATGAGATCTTATAAGGGAGGTAATTTTAATACTTACGAAGAAGGGCAATGTCTCAGAGAAGTAGGTCTTATGTGGGAGGGAGTCTTATAAGGGAGGTTCCACTGTTTTCATAACTAACGTGTTGAACTAGTGTTCCTTGACCATCACCCAGATGTATGTTCCCGGTCAGCTGAGTGATGTGGACAATGTTCTTGTGGACATTGGCACTGGATACTTTGTAGATATGGTCAGTGTGTGTGTGTGTGCATGTACACGCGTGAGAGAGATCTATAATAGAAAAAATCTTGGCATGGTGTTGGAGTTGAACATCATGCAGTTTTCTCTGTGACTGTGCATCAGATCTAGCATCCATAGACACAGAGCAGCCCTGAAAGTGGAAACTGTTGTCCACCAGGCTTTGTCTGGTAACTCTTTTTTTTACCAGCCAAACCAAAAGTTTTACCAGCCAAACTAACTGTACACATTTTTTGTAAAGAAACCACAGTATGGAAAATAAGGCAGATAACTTATTACAGGTCTATACTTGAACCAGGTTTTTTGTGGGTTTTGTTTTGTTTTTTGTTGTGTGTGGGTTTTTTTTTTGGGGGATAGGGTAAGGAGGGGGGGGAGCAGACTTAGGGAAACCTAACTATCAATTTGGTCATACCACTAACCAGGCAATAGGATTTATCTCCCTTCTCTTACCGACTTTTTAACTGCCGTGGGATTTTTACGTGCGTAAAGCGCATGGGTCAGACTAGCTTTATGTCCCCATCCGAAGGACTCGACGTTCAGTTCGATTTTCCTGTTGAACTAGAAAGAAAGGGCAGAGGCCGGGATTCGAACCCGGGTCATTCACGCTACATTCACGCATGGAATTTGGCTGCCGAACGTCTTAACCACTCTGCCACCTTTCTTCCTTTTATTATCTTGATGAGAGAGAGAGGGGAAGGGGGGGGGGGGGGGAGATAATTTTAAACAGAATGCAGTGTTTGTGTCTTTATATTTCAGATCCCAGAGAAAGCGAACAACTACCGTCATTTTCGGATTATAAGGCGATAATTTTTTCTCCAATTTCGACCTATGCACCTAATAAACGAGGGCGCCCTATTAGTGAACAAAATCGTGAGAAGAGAGGCAACGATTGCCATACTCAGTACAGTCTACTGTGAGTCAGACATCGAAAGTGGTAACGAGTCACCGTTACGACGAATACTCACGTTAAAATCCTTCAAAATCCCTATTATTGTCTGAGATACTGTCAAACAGATGCCATAACCCTTCATTGGATGTAAAAAGCATCGTTGGTGAGCTTAAAATGCCATAATTCTATCAGTTTCCGCGAAGAATTGTCCAAGCATATCAACAGGAAGCAGCACAAACAGGAAGTTTGATTATTTGAAAGGGGAGCCAACTCTCATTTATGACAGCAGTAATGGCGGTCGGTAAGCGTTTACAGGACGCGTACAGGCTTCAAAGTTTGACTTTCTTTTGCAAGGTGCCTTATAAACGAGGGCGCCTTTTGCTTTAATTTTTTCAGAATATTCTTGAAGATTGCCCTATCCGCCTTATACACAGCAGCGCGTAATGATCCGATAAAATATGGTACTTTGTGTGTAAAGTGGAGTTTATCACCAAACACAGAGAAGTGATATTTGTATTGTTTTGCAACGCTCTTTACAATGTGTTTGGTAAAGCCCGTCTTCTACCTGTATTTATTCCAGACTCCAGAGAAGCCAAGGACTAGCTTGTGCGTAAAGTGCAGTTCATCGTGATTAGCCTAATTGCACATTACAGAAGTATTCTGCACGGAAACCCTTACGCAATAAGTTAAAGAAAGGATGGAATGGGTTTCTACGTGTAATGCGCACGCTCCTTCATAGTTCTTACTTCCAGATGTGTGAATGGGGCTTTATGCTACTTCTTGCCGACATGAAAGGGCGATAATTTTAGGCCTGAACTGCCTATGCCACCTAGTGACGAGTCAGAAGCAGATGATTTTCTGTGGCTGTAAACTACTACTTCTATTGCGTGCACAAATCAGCATTTTGTTTTAAGGTGAATTGTTTTAATGATTAATTTTCCAACTTGTAGCCAGGGAGTTTTACAATTCAGTCCGTGGTTGGGTGTATGAGGTACAGAATAAATACAATTTGAAATATTTGCGGTTTCAAAGCGGGTGTTCGGGTGTTTACTTTGTGTGAAACTACTACTTCGTGACAGGCAAGGACGATAATCTCACGTAGATGGCGCATGCATCACAGTGCACGAGACAGGGGGGCAGAGAATTTTCAGTATAAAGTCACATTGCGGATGGGATTTTTTGTGAACATGCTCACAGCCTTGATTCACAATGTTTATGGGGATGTTATGTATTACTGTTGCTTTGTGTGTGTTCATATTTCAGACTCCAGAGAAGGCTAAGGACTACTTTGTGAGAAAGGTGGAGTTCATCACCAAGCAGATGGAGAAGATACAGCCTCTGTTACAGGAGAAATACAGGACTAAACAAGGTGAGTTGATCAATGGAGATACAGCCTCTGTTACAGGAGAAATACAGGACTAAACAAGGTGAGTTGGTCAATGGAGATACAGCCTCTGTTACAGGAGAAATACAGGACTAAACAAGGTGAGTTGATCAATGGAGATACAGCCTCTGTTACAGGAGAAATACAGGACTAAACAAGGTGAGTTGATCAATGGAGATACAGGCTCTGTTACAGGAGAAATACAGAACTAAACAAGGTGAGTTGATCAATGGAGATACAGCCTCTGTTACAGGAGAAATACAGGACTAAACAAGGTGAGTTGATCAATGGAGATACAGCCTCTGTTACAGGAGAAATACAGAACTAAACAAGGTGAGTTGATGAATGGAGATACAGCCTCTGTTACAGGAGAAATACAGAACTAAACAAGGTGAGTTGATCAATGGAGGTACAGCCTCTGTTACAGGAGAAATACAGGACTAAACAAGGTGAGTTGATCAATGGAGATACAGCCTCTGTTACAGGAGAAATACAGGACTAAACAAGGTGAGTTGATCAATGGAGATACAGCCTCTGTTACAGGAGAAATACAGGACTAAACAAGGTGAGTTGATCAATGGAGATACAGCCTCTGTTACAGGAGAAATACAGGACTAAACAAGGTGAGTTGATCAATGGAGATACAGCCTCTGTTACAGGAGAAATACAGAACTAAACAAGGTGAGTTGATCAATGGAGATACAGCCTCTGTTACAGGAGAAATACAGAACTAAACAAGGTGAGTTGATCAATGGAGGTACAGCCTCTGTTACAGGAGAAATACAGGACTAAACAAGGTGAGTTGATCAATGGAGATACAGCCTCTGTTACAGGAGAAATACAGGACTAAACAAGGTGAGTTGATCAATGGAGATACAGGCTCTGTTACAGGAGAAATACAGGACTAAACAAGGTGAGTTGATCAATGGAGATACAGCCTCTGTTACAGGAGAAATACAGGACTAAACAAGGTGAGTTGGTCAATGGAGGTACAGCCTCTGTTACAGGAGAAATACAGGACTAAACAAGGTGAGTTGATCAATGGAGATACAGCCTCTGTTACAGGAGAAATACAGGACTAAACAAGGTGAGTTGATCAATGGAGATACAGGCTCTGTTACAGGAGAAATACAGAACTAAACAAGGTGAGTTGATCACCAGGTGGAGGTACAGCCTCTGTTACAGGAGAAATACAGGACTAAACAAGGTGAGTTGATCACCAGGTGGAGATACAGCCTCTGTTACAGGAGAAATACAGGACTAAACAAGGTGAGTTGGTCAATGGAGATACAGGCTCTGTTACAGGAGAAATACAGAACTAAACAAGGTGAGTTGATCAATGGAGATACAGCCTCTGTTACAGGAGAAATACAGGACTAAACAAGGTGAGTTGGTCAATGGAGATACAGGCTCTGTTACAGGAGAAATACAGGACTAAACAAGGTGAGTTGGTCAATGGAGATACAGCCTCTGTTACAGGAGAAATACAGGACTAAACAAGGTGAGTTGGTCAATGGAGATACAGGCTCTGTTACAGGAGAAATACAGGACTAAACAAGGTGAGTTGGTCAATGGAGATACAGCCTCTGTTACAGGAGAAATACAGAACTAAACAAGGTGAGTTGATGAATGGAGATACAGCCTCTGTTACAGGAGAAATACAGAACTAAACAAGGTGAGTTGATCACCAAACAGATGGAGATACAGCCTCTGTTACAGGAGAAATACAGGACTAAACAAGGTGAGTTGATCAATGGAGATACAGCCTCTGTTACAGGAGAAATACAGAACTAAACAAGGTGAGTTGATCACCAGGTGGAGATACAGCCTCTGTTACAGGAGAAATACAGAACTAAACAAGGTGAGTTGATCAATGGAGATACAGCCTCTGTTACAGGAGAAATACAGGACTAAACAAGGTGAGTTGATCAATGGAGATACAGCCTCTGTTACAGGAGAAATACAGGACTAAACAAGGTGAGTTGGTCAATGGAGATACAGCCTCTGTTACAGGAGAAATACAGGACTAAACAAGGTGAGTTGATCAATGGAGGTACAGCCTCTGTTACAGGAGAAATACAGAACTAAACAAGGTGAGTTGATCACCAGGTGGAGGTACAGCCTCTGTTACAGGAGAAATACAGAACTAAACAAGGTGAGTTGATCAATGGAGATACAGCCTCTGTTACAGGAGAAATACAGAACTAAACAAGGTGAGTTGATCAATGGAGATACAGCCTCTGTTACAGGAGAAATACAGGACTAAACAAGGTGAGTTGATCAATGGAGATACAGCCTCTGTTACAGGAGAAATACAGAACTAAACAAGGTGAGTTGATCAATGGAGATACAGCCTCTGTTACAGGAGAAATACAGAACTAAACAAGGTGAGTTGATCAATGGAGATACAGCCTCTGTTACAGGAGAAATACAGGACTAAACAAGGTGAGTTGATCAATGGAGATACAGCCTCTGTTACAGGAGAAATACAGGACTAAACAAGGTGAGTTGGTCAATGGAGATACAGCCTCTGTTACAGGAGAAATACAGGACTAAACAAGGTGAGTTGATCAATGGAGATACAGCCTCTGTTACAGGAGAAATACAGGACTAAACAAGGTGAGTTGATCAATGGAGGTACAGCCTCTGTTACAGGAGAAATACAGAACTAAACAAGGTGAGTTGATCACCAGGTGGAGGTACAGCCTCTGTTACAGGAGAAATACAGAACTAAACAAGGTGAGTTGATCAATGGAGATACAGCCTCTGTTACAGGAGAAATACAGGACTAAACAAGGTGAGTTGATCAATGGAGGTACAGCCTCTGTTACAGGAGAAATACAGGACTAAACAAGGTGAGTTGATCAATGGAGATACAGCCTCTGTTACAGGAGAAATACAGGACTAAACAAGGTGAGTTGATCAATGGAGATACAGCCTCTGTTACAGGAGAAATACAGGACTAAACAAGGTGAGTTGATCAATGGAGGTACAGCCTCTGTTACAGGAGAAATACAGGACTAAACAAGGTGAGTTGGTCAATGGAGATACAGCCTCTGTTACAGGAGAAATACAGGACTAAACAAGGTGAGTTGATCAATGGAGATACAGCCTCTGTTACAGGAGAAATACAGGACTAAACAAGGTGAGTTGATCAATGGAGATACAGCCTCTGTTACAGGAGAAATACAGAACTAAACAAGGTGAGTTGATCAATGGAGATACAGCCTCTGTTACAGGAGAAATACAGAACTAAACAAGGTGAGTTGATCAATGGAGATACAGCCTCTGTTACAGGAGAAATACAGGACTAAACAAGGTGAGTTGATCAATGGAGATACAGGCTCTGTTACAGGAGAAATACAGAACTAAACAAGGTGAGTTGATCACCAGGTGGAGGTACAGCCTCTGTTACAGGAGAAATACAGGACTAAACAAGGTGAGTTGATCAATGGAGATACAGCCTCTGTTACAGGAGAAATACAGGACTAAACAAGGTGAGTTGATCAATGGAGATACAGCCTCTGTTACAGGAGAAATACAGGACTAAACAAGGTGAGTTGGTCAATGGAGATACAGGCTCTGTTACAGGAGAAATACAGAACTAAACAAGGTGAGTTGATCAATGGAGATACAGCCTCTGTTACAGGAGAAATACAGAACTAAGCAAGGTGAGTTGATCACCAAACAGATGGAGATACAGCCTCTGTTACAGGAGAACTAAACCAGTCTTTTAGCCAGGGTAAGCCAACAACAGCAACAATCTAAAAACTGTTGATGTGTGAAAGAAAGAAAACGTTTATTCTGAAGCTATTTGTGTCGGAATGATCGCTATACTTGTGCGATATTAAAGCATTTTGTAGTCAGTTTTTGTAAGTTTTTAAAAACGTTTTAGCTTTTAAGCAAATTTCAGCTTTTTTGATGGCTCAAGAGGACATTTTTTAGATAAAAAGAAACTGAGTAATAATTACTTCTTTTGAGTTGTTCTTGTTGTCGTACCCTGGCTAAAAGACTCCAGGGATCATCCCAACACCCGAAGCACTTGAACACTATGGTACAAATGCATCAGCTAGGGATGAGAACATTACATGTGTGACCAGTTTTGACTACCTCGCCACATGGGCAGCCACACCCCGGACTTCGGAGGACTTCTTATGAGTGAATGCAAAATTAACAGAATATAGATCAGTTCTGTTTCTAATGCTATGTTTAAGGCTTTGATTACAACCAAAAAAAGCTTCAGCTTCAGGTGGCTTTGTCCCCTGACATAATGCCTTTTCAGCTTTTGTTCATGAATCCTCATCCCATGCCTGCTAAAGTGCAACTTTGCCTTTGTTTCAGTGGTGCTAAAGTGCATCTTTGCCTTTGTTTCAGTGGTGCTAAAGTGCAACTTTGCCTTGTTTGTTTCAGTGGTGCTAATGTGCAACTTTGCCTTTGTTTCAGTGGTGCTAAAGAGCATCTTTGCCTTTGTTTTAGTGGTGCTAAAGTGCAGCTTTGCCTTTGTTTCAGTGGTGCTAAAGAGCATCTTTGCCTTTGTTTTAGTGGTGCTAAAGTGCAGCTTTGCCTTGTTTGTTTCAGTGGTGCTAAAGTGCATCTTTGCCTTTGTTTCAGTGGTGCTAAAGTGCAGCTTTGCCTTGTTTGTTTCAGTGGTGCTAAAGTGCAACTTTGCCTTTGTTTCAGTGGTGCTAAAGTGCAACTTTGCCTTTGTTTCAGTGGTGCTAAAGTGCAGCTTTGCCTTGTTTGTTTCAGTGGTGCTAAAGTGCAACTTTGCCTTTGTTTCAGTGGTGCTAAAGTGCAGCTTTGCCTTGTTTGTTTCAGTGGTGCTAAGGTGCAACTTTGCCTTTGTTTCAGTGGTGCTAAAGTGCAGCTTTGCCTTTGTTTCAGTGGTGCTAAAGTGCAGCTCTGCCTTGTTTGTTTCAGTGGTGCTAAAGTGCAACTTTGCCTTGTTTGTTTCAGTGGTGCTAAAGTGCAACTTTGCCTTTGTTTCAGTGGTGCTAAAGTGCAGCTTTGCCTTGTTTGTTTCAGTGGTGCTAAGGTGCAACTTTGCCTTTGTTTCAGTGGTGCTAAAGTGCAGCTTTGCCTTGTTTGTTTCAGTGGTGCTAAGGTGCAACTTTGCCTTTGTTTCAGTGGAGCTAAAGTGCAACTTTGCCTTTGTTTCAGTGGTGATGGAGATGCTTCAGGCTAAAGTGCATCTTTGCCTTGTTTGCTTCAGCGGTGCTAAATGCATCTTTGTCTTTGTTTCAGTGGTGCTAAATGCATCTTTGTCTTTGTTTCAGTGGTGCTAAAGTGCATCTTTGCCCCTTTGTTTCAGTGGTGCTAAAGTGCATCTTTGCCTTGTTTGTTTCAGCGGTGCTAACGTGCATCTTTGCCTTGTTTACTTCAGCGGTGCTAAATGCATCTTTGCCTTTGTTTCAGTGGTGCTAAAGTGCATCTTTGCCTTTGTTTCAGTGGTGCTACAGTGCAACTTTGCCTTTGTTTCAGTGGTGCTACAGTGCAACTTTGCCTTGTTTACTTCAGCGGTGCTAAATGCATCTTTGCCTTTGTTTCAGTGGTGCTAAAGTGCATCTTTGCCTTTGTTTCAGTGGTGCTAAAGTGCATCTTTGCCTTTGTTTCAGTGGTGCTAAAGTGCAACTTTGCCTTGTTTACTTCAGCGGTGCTAAATGCATCTTTGCCTTTGTTTCAGTGGTGCTACAGTGCAACTTTGCCTTTGTTTCAGTGGTGCTACAGTGCAACTTTGCCTTGTTTACTTCAGCGGTGCTAAAGTGCATCTTTGCCTTTGTTTCAGTGGTGCTAAAGTGCAACTTTGCCTTTGTTTCAGTGGTGCTACAGTGCAACTTTGCCTTGTTTACTTCAGCGGTGCTAAATGCATCTTTGCCTTTGTTTCAGTGGTGCTAAAGTGCATCTTTGCCTTTGTTTCAGTGGTGCTACAGTGCAACTTTGCCTTTGTTTCAGTGGTGATGGAGATGCTTCAGGCTAAAGTGCAGCAGCAGATGGCAGCCCAACAACAGCCGTCCGGAGCATCCTAGATCGTTCGTCTATCTGCCAATCGTCTTGGCCCCCTGACTCCTCCCACCCTCTCCTCAGCCCGCCATCGTTTTTCATTCGCCTGATTCAAATTGCCGATGTTGCAACCAGTAGTTTAAAGACCCACCACATCACGTGTCAAAATCATGGTTTTCACGTGTTTTCCATCTTATAGCAGGTACGAAATCTTAAGAAATCTTCCTAGCATAAGAGGGAATGTGACACGTGATGTGGGGGGTCTTTAATGCTTTAAAGTTCTTTTATTTTTATTATTGATTTCCAAACTTGGAATGGTCATGAAACGTAGGAGGGACACAGAATTTGTATTGTCTTAAGAATCCATTAATTGTCGGTGTAGCACCTTTGCAATGTGTGACCTAGCACCACGAAAGGGACATTAAGTGTCAAAATGACCATTCTGAGATAATGGTACAGCTAGAAACTTCAGACAATTCTCTTTTAAATAATACAAGAACCATTCTTGTACTGTTT
This sequence comes from Phymorhynchus buccinoides, assembly GCA_017654935.2. Classification (NCBI taxonomy): domain Eukaryota; kingdom Metazoa; phylum Mollusca; class Gastropoda; order Neogastropoda; family Raphitomidae; genus Phymorhynchus; species Phymorhynchus buccinoides. The sequence continues at coordinate 45,824,841 of CM065703.1, read as the reverse complement.
TCCGTTTTAGAGTTATAAGCATTTAAAGTTGGAAAGGTGACTGTCAGCCATTTTGAGAAATCACAGTCTAAAGTTTAGCCTAGTTGAAGTCAAAGTCAAAGTAATTTTATTTCAAAAAGAAGAATATGCATCAACCTACTCGTTTAAAAGCACTTTTTGCTGTATTTACAGACCATAGCAAAGATTGTCCTTTATGAGTATGAGGTTGTCCTTTATGAGTATGAGATTGTCCTTTATAAGTATGAGATTGTCCTTTATAGGTATGAAAGATGAGATGTTAGAGAGCACGAAAATACCGATCACTCAAAATTGATTTTTTTTAAAATAAGATTTTTGACTTTCCAAGCCTGTTGGGAGAAACTAGCCCAGCGACTTAATGTCCCTTTCGTGGTGCTGGGTCACGTATTATCTTGGACCATTCTTCTATGCTGTTATTTTGCTTTTATTAGGAACAGTTAACCTCTTCACTGCCCCGTCACGGATATTTCAGTCAACTTCCGGTAACCTATAAACTGCCCCGTCACGGAAATATCTGTCATAGGGTTATTCTGAGTTACCAGTTTTCTATCCATACGCTTTGCGCAGTATGTTCGAATGCATGTGAGAGTGTGAGAGATGATAGTATATTCAATTCCCGTTCAGAAAAGTATAGGGTATATGCACTTTTATTCAGAAAGTTTTGCGATAGACTTAACAACCTAAAACGGCTTGGCAAATAGTTGCACCGGAAATGGGCTTCGCAGTGAAGGGGTTAAGTTTCTAATCCATTTTAGTTAATGATTAAATTTAAACGTTTAAAAAATAATTGTTAGTTAACATGCGAGACTGTGTCGTTGGCTTTGGTTATATAAGCAACATAAATGAAACTGAATTACAGCGAGTTTTTTTGTTTACGGTTACCTTTTGAAAACGTTTTTTTGCCTAATAATATACAGGCAAAGGGAAATAATTTTAATGATGACGACTTTCCTTGGCATTGGAATGTGTGTGTGTGTGTGTTTCTGATTGGTGTGTACTTTGATGTGAAGTTGAGGCTTTTTATTCGATTATTCATTTTGTCCTTTATACCATGTTTGGCGATTGAGCGTGAGTTAGTTTGCATTTAATGGTAATTTGTATCATTTTCTGATGCTCATAATAAACTGAACAAACAGAGGATACTTTCTTTCTTGTTTGTGTGTTGCTCTATGTGATCCCGTCTCTATGTTCCCTTCTCTATGTGATCCCGTCTCTATATGTTCCCTTCTCTATGTGTCCCCGTCTCTATGTACCCTCCACGTGTCCCCATTCTAATGTAATAATCAATGGCTTAGAGTCAAAACGGACTATCTGTAGATAATCCATTGACTTATTATCACTCAGCGAAACAGCTTGAAACAAAATTATTTTAAAAATGCATTGAAATGGCATGAAAATGAAAATTTCACTCTCATTTATTGAATTTTCTTCGGCCCCCTGGATCCCCGGCCATTTTCCTTGAATACCACTTTGCCCCCACTACCATGCCTGTATCATTGATGTTATTGCAAAAACTAAGAACTTGTATTAAAAAAGACTGCAAATAATGTAAAATGGGGATTATGCTTTCTATATGTCTGCAGTCTTTTTTTTGGAAACAAGTTATTAGTTTTCACAATATGTTCAATAATACGTCAATGGACTATCTAAGATAGCCCGTTTTGACTCCAAGCCATCATATAGAGATGGGGGCATAAAAGAGAGGGATACATATTGGGGTCTGCAACGAACACCTTTTGCAAGAGTGAATGCCCTTGGAGGGTGGGGGAAGATGGTTCAGTACTGACCAGACAGGGGGATAACTTGCCAATAACCCCTATTTGATGCCACTAAATGGCTGCCTTTCGCAACAGTGAATGCCCTTGTCAGTACTGACCAGCAAGAGCAATTACTCTCACTGTCACAGGCGTTAATAACCCTAGTTGCAAAGGCCTATGGACAGGACATATAGAGAAGGGGGACACATAGAGATGGGGACATATATATAAAGACGGGACATGTAGAGACGGACATTGTGAGGGGGACACATAGAGACAGGACATATATATAAAGACAGGGACACATAGACAGGACATATAGAGAATGGGGACACATAGAGACAGGACATATAGAGAAGGGGGACACATAGAGACAGAACATATAGAGAATGGGGACACATAGAGACAGGACATACCCGCACGCACACAGACAAACACACACACACTGGAGAGGGTTTCATTTTGTAGCTCATTACATTCGGAAAGCATGAAATTGACTAAACTTATGTTGATATGCACTGATGTTGGCGAAAGGATTATCAAAATGTATAACACGTTTTTATTGGATGCTGACAACAAAAGTATATCAATAAGCAATGAGCGTTCAACGATTTGGGCTTTCGCATGATCCAGTAGAATTTTAGATCTAGCCTATAATTCAGCTTGTGGCAGAAAGGCATGGGAATTGTCAGTCTTTTGGCTGATTTCAGCTTTTTTGATGGTCCTCTTCAGTCTTTTTTGTTGTTGCAAGTTTCAGCTTTTTTGATGGTCCAAGAGGACATTTATGAGATAAAAAAAAAAGAAGCCCAATGAGTAAAACTTAAGTTATTGGTTATAAATGAATGCAAAATGAACTAAATATATCAGTCTTATCTCTAATACTGTTTTTAAGGCTTAGATAACAGAAGAAGCTTCATTTTCTGGGGGCTGTATCCGAACACACACGGTTTTCAGTCTTTTTTGTCTTCTCTTATTCCCATGCCTGGGCCGCCTAGCAGACAAATGAAATACGAAGAACGTCATTAACTTACTGATAAGTAACGGTTGTGTTCACGCACGCCTCATCATTTTAATGCGTCACCTCACCCCCTAAATGAGATTTTAAAGGACGGTAAATCCCACACAAAGTTTCAGATTCTAGGGGGTGATTTCAGTGTGCGTAAATACGCACAATCTGTAGATTTTCAGAAGCCCTGCCCCTAACCCTCCACAAAATGTCTTCATTGAGATCAGTACACTGACCAGTTCAGTTGTTGACAGACAAAGTGACCAACTAATCCCTTTGGCTGCAGCACTTGGATCCAGTACAGATGGGCCGTAGTTTGAGAATTTTACTCCATTCACAAATCAACTAACTAGTCCCTTTGGACCCAGCGCTCAGTACAGATGGACCATAGTTTGAGCATCTCACTCATTCACAAATCAACCAACTGACCCTTTGGACCCAGCGCTCAGTACAGATGGGCCATAGTTTGAGAATCGAGCCCAGTACAGATGGGCCGTGGTTTGATAATCTCACTCATTCACAAATCAACCAACTGATCCCTTTGGACCCAGCGCTCAGTACAGATGGGCCGTAGTTTGATAATCTCACTCGTTCACAAATCGACCAACTATATAATTATATATAATCCCTTTGGACTCAGAGCCCAGTACATATGGACCATAGTTTGATAGTCTACTCATTCACAAAAGCTGCACCGCGGTTTTCCATCACTAGAAAAGATTTTAACGATTGTAAAGCTCTCACCTTATTATCGTCCCTTTCTATGGGCAACCAATGATAAAAGCAATTTGAGTAATAGCAATAGTAAAAGACAATCTACACAAATTGAAAGGGTACAAAGGCGAGCAACCAAATTAATAAAATCAATACAAAATTTGGAATACGGGGACAGACTTCATAAGTTAAGTTTACCATCCTTAAAATTTAGAAGAGTAAGGGGAGATTTGATAACTGTATATAAAATTTTGAATAACCCTGACAAAACTAACAAGCATTTGTTTCAATTGTCTAACGATTTGAGAACCCGTAACAGTGATCTAAAAATACTAACCCAATACAGTAGAACTAATATGAGAAAAAACTTCTTTTCTAATAGAGTCACCCAGCACTGGAACAATCTCCCTGCACAAACTAAACTTGCTTCCAACATTAACCATTTCAAAAACCTCCTAGATAGTGACCCAAAAATTAATGTTTTTAAATACAATTATGATTAAGACGACAATGATAGTTCAAAAAGCGCCACAGCGGTGCCAATCTGATTAATGAACAAAACCACAATAACAAACAATCAAGAGATAGGGCACATCAAGAGGCCGCAAGGCCTGGCTGCCCTGAAGATCTGACCTGACCTGACCAGTTTGTACAGTGCAGCCGGTAAACTTGTTTTACTTTTCCAACTCACACGCAGAAGCACCAAAAACATTTGACACACACTTCTGTAGTCAATACGCCATCATTCTTCTTCTTCTGCGTTCCCAGGCCATATGGCCATAATGGGTAAGATACGCCGCATGTGTCCTGTTTTCAGTTTTCACTGGTCTCCCTGCTGCATGCTGCCGACACATTCCGATATTAAATCCACCATCCATACAACTAAACCAGTCCCACTCAAATAGAACAAGTTACTACAGATGTGAGACATACTTTTTGTTTTATTGTGATCTTCCAACATAACAAGAATACATCATTTTCTGACAAACAAAATGTGTCTTTTTGCGACAAAATCGGATTGTCCCCCATGAACAAGTAGGACAAACTGACACGTCTAATTAATCAGTGAAAAGTCACTCGCGCAAACCGCAAAATTACGTCCCTTGGCTATTTGCGAACATTTCCTGTTGGAAGAAAAATGGCTAACTTCGTAAAATGTATAAACAAATTTTATGGAAGGATTCAATCACATTCTACTGTTCAGCTCACAAACAAAAAAAGAAGAGGAGGAAACTGCCCTCCTTACTGACAAATCAGATTACAAAACAAAGTTTGAAGAAGTGTTCTCTTTGTTGTATTAGCTGCATCAAGGCAAAAATCGGTGCATAACTTTTTGTGAGCAAAATTGTTACAAAAAGAAGAAGAAAACCCCCATTAAAATGAACTAAAACCCAAAAGGGTTATAACGAAGATTGAAATAACGAGACTAGGAGAGGAGATAGTGAAATGAATAAGGGGAAGAAACTCTCCATTTATTAACTCCCCTCCACCAAAGTTATTTTCGACAACACCACCTATATAGCAAAGTATGGGTAACAGCCATAGGGGAAACTAACCTAACTTCGTCCTCACAAAAAGGATGAGCCAGGCCTGTCACCCACACAGTACACAACAACAGTGGTGGAGAGAATGGTGTACATATAAAGGATGAGCCAGGCCTGCCTATATAATGACCATCACCCACACAGTACACAACGACAGTGGTGGAGAGAATGGTGTACATAAAGGATGAGCCAGGCCTGTCTATATGACCATCACCCACACAGTACACAACGACAGTGGTGGAGAGAATGGTGTACATAAAGGATGAGCCAGGCCTGTCTATATGACCATCAGCCACACAGTACACAACGACAGTGGTGGAGAGAATGGTGTACATAAAGGATGAGCCAGGCCTGTCTATATCAGTATATGACCATCACCCACACAGTACACAACGACAGTGGTGGAGAGAATGGTGTACATAAAGGATGAGCCAGGCCTGTCTATATCAGTATATGACCATCACCCACACAGTACACAACGAAAGTGGTGGAGAGAATGGTGTACATAAAGGATGAGCCAGGCCTGTTTATATGACCATCAGCCCCACAGTACACAACAACAGTGGTGGAGAGAATGGTGTACATAAAGGATGACCCAGGCCTGCCTATATCAGTATATGATCATCACCCACACAGCACACAACAACAGTGGTGGAGAGAATGGTGTACAGAAAGGATGACCCAGCTCTGCCTATATAATGACCATCACCCACACAGTACACACAACAACAGTGGTGGAGAGAATGGTGTACATAAAGGATGAGCCAGGCATGTCAGCAAGTCCGACTTCGGCTGTAGGAAATGTTTTTGAAAGTGTTTCTTGAAAAGATGGACCGGTTAAGCAGAAAGATAGTAGATGACAGCAAGCAAAGGGAAAAGGCAGAGTCAAAGAGAGCGACAGGTTAGAGGAAGTTACAAGCACATAACTTCCAGAAGGTGGGGGAACTATTTATACAAAAGGCCCCCGGAATCCCCACCCCGGGGGGCCGAACCGGGTTGTTTTACTTCCAGCACACGGCACACCTAAGCACCCCCCTCTCTCCATAAGGCGGCCATAGTCGCTGATCCCCACAGGCAGAGTTTGTGTAGAACACGTGTGTCGTTCCTCCCGTGTACTGGCTGGAACGCAGCGTGTTGGAGCTGTGTGTCGTATTGACACACTCCAGTTGGTCAGACAACGTGTCGTCATAATAACGGTCTCTCCAAGCGACCAGATGTCCGGGGTAGTCTAGCGTCCAGTGGTCAGGGCACTGGGTGGTGCCCACTGTCAGGAGGGCTTGAGCCACTTTGGAAAAACCTGCCAGAAGAAAGCATGCATGCGCACACATATATGCACTCACGCACACGCGCGCGTATATATACACACACATACGCATGGATAGGCACACACAGACATACGCACGCATGCAGACACACACAGCACACACACACATATATATAGGCATGCACATGGCGCGCGCGCATGCACACACACACACACACACACATGCATTCCATGTGCGATTCCATGTATATTACACTGCCTACTCACCAATGTAAGCAAACTGGGTTGCCTCAGGACATGTTGGGTGTCCCCACTGAGTGAAGGTCTTGCCTGTTCACCACAAGGAAACATGTAAAGCAAAATAATATACAATACATATCAATGACAACAACACAGACGTACATGTAAAGCAAAATAATATACAATACATATCAATGACAACAACACAGACGTACATGTAAAGCAAAATAATATACAATACATATCAATCACAACAACACAGACATGTAATGTAAAATAATATACAATACATATCAATGACAACAACACAGACATGTAATGTAAGATAATATACAATACCTATCAATAACAACAACACAGACATGTAATGCACAATAATATACAATACATATCAATGACAACAACACAGACATCACATGTAATAATGTACAACATCTATCAATAACAACAACACAGACATGTAATGCACAATAATATACAATACATATCAATGACAACAACACAGACATGTAATGTAAAATAATACACAATACATATCAATGACAACAACACAGACATCACATGTAATAATGTACAACATCTATCAATAACAACAACACAGACATGTAATGCACAATAATACACAATACATATCACTGACAACAACACAGACATCACAGGTAATAATGTACAACATCTATCAATAACAACAACACAGACATCACATGTAATAATGTACAACATCTATCAATAACAACAACACAGACATCACATGTAATAATGTACAACATCTATCAATAACAACAACACAGACATCACATGTAATAATGTACAACATCTATCACTGACAACAACACAGACAAGATGGGTGTCCCCACTCAGTGTAGGTGTTGCCTAGTGTTCACCAAAGGAAACATGTAAAGAAACAACTTACACTTTCCAATGAAAATGACGACGATGACAACAACACAAAATCAAAACGAAACAAAAAGACACACACACAGTACACACACACTGACACACACACAGTACACACACACACACACACACACAGACACACACACACACGCACGCACGCACGCACGCACGCACGCACACACACACTGGGTTTCCCCGCGTTGTTTGAGCAAAAACAGTATCTTTACCATCAAAAACGGAAAAAGTGCTGTCTCTATAGGGGATTTTAAGAATGCATTTATCCCTTCTTCCGTCCATAAATCCAACCAATATTTTCTGGCCCGGATAGTACACTTGTGACTTGGAGCGCAAGTGCGCGGTTGTAGTTCGCGTGAACTACAATTGCACTTCACACTTTCTCCGTTGTTTTGACGTCAAAACAATGTGGGGTGTCAAAACAATTAATGTCGATTTACAGAACATTGTCAAAACTACGCGTGGAAAACCCGAACACACACACACACTTGTAAACTTCTTCATGCATTCTTTGTATAAAGTTCACAGCTTAGTTACCCATTAGGACCAAAAAAAATCAGTTGGTTTATTTATGACGCACATATAGGCCTACATGTATAACATACTCATACATATGTGGACGCTCGCGCGCGCGCACGCACACACACACGGGCACCCCCACCCCCACCCCCACAGAGCCTTATTTTGCTAGCTCTGTTCTCACCTTTCATTAAATGTTGACGGGCAAAAACTCCAGCGATTAATTGCAGAATACACAGACAGCAAACAGCAACTATTCTCACAGACATCATCATCTTTGTCGTCTTCATCACTGCTTCTGTCTCTGAAAACTTCACATTCATGCAGTGTACATTAGTGGGTCATACAGAGTCACGACCTGGGTGTGGCCCGGCCCCCTTAGAGCGTAAGGAGTCAGTTCAGGGCAGAAACTGTGACGCTTGAGTGAGGGGGGTGGGGGGCTTCTTCTCTGAAGGCCTTCTGTTCTCCGGCTCTCCGTAGAGTTTCTTTATTGCAGTGTAAGTTCAGGGCTGAAACACTTGAGTGAGGGGGGTAGGGGGCTTCTTCTCTGAAGATCCTCTGTTGTCCGGCTATCCGTAGAGTTTCTTTATTGCAGTGTAACTTCAGGGCTGAAACACTTGATTGAGGGGGGCTTCTTCTCTGAAGATCCTCTATTGTCCGGCTCTCCGTAGAGTTTCTTTATTGCAGTGTAACTTCAGGGCTGAAACGCTTGAGTGAGGGGGGCTTCTTCTCTGAAGACCCTCTGTTGTCCGGCTCTCCGTAGAGTTTCTTTATTGCAGCGTAACTTCAGGGCTGAAACACTTGATTGAGGGGGGCTTCTTCTCTGAAGATCCTCTGTTGTCCGGCTCTCCGTAGAGTTTCTTTATTGCAGTGTAACTTCAGGGCTGAAACGCTTGAGTGAGGGGGGCTTCTTCTCTGAAGACCCTCTGTTGTCCGGCTCTCCGTAGAGTTTCTTTATTGCAGTGTAACTTCAGGGCTGAAACACTTGATTGAGGGGGGCTTCTTCTTAGAAGACCTTCTGTTGTTTCGGCTCTCCGTAGAGTTTCTTTATTGGAGTGTAAGGAGTTCAGGGCTGAAACGCTTGATCGAGGGGGGCTTCTTCTCTGAACATCCTCTGTTGTCCAGCTCTCCGTAGAGTTTCTTTGTTGTACTGTAGTGCAAGGAGTTCAGGGCCGAAACACTTGAGTGAGGGGGGTGGGTGTGTGTCTTCTTTGAAGACCCTCTGTTGTCCGGCTCTCCGTATAGTTTCTCTATTGCAGTGTAAGTTCAGGGCTGAAACGCTGGATTGAGGGGGGCTTCTTTCTTTTAACACCCTCTGTTGTCCGGCTCTCCGTAGAGTTTCTTTATAAACACAAACTTCTTGTTTTAATTTTTAAGAACAATCGTAGCATTTAGTTACTGTTTTCTTGTTGTTGAAACAATAAGGACACAGAACCCTAGGTTGAATGTTAATACCCACTCTACTGACTGAAGTGACCTTCTCTGGTCAATCTGACGTTGAAGAGAGATGGGTGGAGGGAGGCCTGTGTCTTCGTTGGAAGAAAAGAAAGAACATTATCAGTCACCACGGAGCTGTATTCCAGTGGCCTTAACCACGTCAAGGTACATACATGTTGTGCGTCCTTGATAAGGCATGTACATGTGTGTGTGTGTGTGTGTGTGTGTGTGTGTGTGTGTGTGTGTGTGTGTGTGTGTGTGTGAGAGAGAGAGAGAGAGAGAACTCGGAAATATTTTAATGACTTAGGCCAACAGCCCCTATCATGACAAGAGAACACTAACACAAAACATGCACAACAGCAGCACATAGTTTTCAATATGAACATAACACACGCGCGCACACACACAAGGTACATACATGTTGTGTGTCGTTGATAAGGCATGTACATGTGTGTGTGTGCGTGCGCGCATATGCCTCTCTGTGTGAGTGTGTTTGTCACGCCGTATGTGTGTGTGTGTGTGTGTGTGTGTGTGTGTGTGTGTGTGAGAGAGAGAGAGAGAGAGAGAGAGAGAGAGAGATGACGACCCTAAAGAGCTCATTCTCTTGCTCGTGGTTTAGTCAGTGTGTTTGTGCACACACACGCAAAGCCATGAAGGTATTTTGTGCAGCCAACTAACTGCAGGGTTTGGTATCATCTAAAGAACATGTACAACTACTAGGATCATTTCCTTCTGTAGTGCCTGTATGCACACAAACATCATGTGAAAGTCAGAATGAACTACAGTGGAACCTCCCTTATAAGACCCCCTCCCATATAAGACCTACTTCTCTGAGACATTGCACTTCTTTGTATTAAAGTTACGTCCCTTAACGACCCCTCCCTTATAAGACCTCCAAAAATAATCCAAAATGAGGTCTTATAAGGGAGGGGTCTTATAAGGGAGGGGTCTTATAAGGGAGGGGTCTTATAAGGGAGGGGTCTTATAAGGGAGGGGTCTTATAAGGGAGGGGTCTTATAAGGGAGGCAACATTAATACTTACAAAGAAGGGCAATGCCTCCAAAAATCATCCAAAATGAGGTCTTATAAGGGAGGTTCCACTGTACCCGCCTTAGTGTTGCCTTTGGTGACAGGACACTGTGGGTTTATGCACACAGACATCAGGTAAAGTCAGAATGAACTACCCGCCTTAGTGTTGCCTTTGGCGACAGGACACTGTGGGTTTATGCACACAGACATCCTGTGAAAGTCAGAAGGAACTACCAGCCTTAGTGTTGCCTTTGGTGACAGGACACTGTGGGTTTATGCACACAGACATCAGGTGAAAGTCAGAATGAACTACCAGCCTTAGTGTTGCCTTTGGTGACAGGACGTTGTGGGTTTATGCACACAGACATCAGGTGAAAGTCAGAATGAACTACCAGCCTTAGTGTTGCCTTTGGTGACAGGACACTGTGGGTTTATGCACACAGACATCAGGTGAAAGTCAGAATGAACTACCAGCCTTAGTGTTGCCTTTGGTGACAGGACACTGTGGGTTTATGCACACAGACATCAGGTGAAAGTCAGAATGAACTACCAGCCTTAGTGTTGCCTTTGGTGACAGGACACTGTGGGTTTATGCACACAGACATCAGGTGAAAGTCAGAATGAACTACCAGCCTTAGTGTTGCCTTTGGTGACAGGACGTTGTGGGTTTATGCACACAGACATCAGGTGAAAGTCAGAATGAACTACCCGCCTTAGTGTTGCCTTTGGTGACAGGACGTTGTGGGTTTATGCACACAGACATCAGGTGAAAGTCAGAATGAACTACCCGCCTTAGTGTTGCCTTTGGTGACAGGACGTTGTGGGTTTATGCACACAGACATCAGGTGAAAGTCAGAATGAACTACCAGCCTTAGTGTTGCCTTTGGTGACAGGACGTTGTGGGTTTATGCACACAGACATCAGGTGAAAGTCAGAATGAACTACCCGCCTTAGTGTTGCCTTTGGTGATAGGACACTGTGGGTTTATGCACACAGACGTCCTGTGAAAGTCAGAAGGAACTACCCGCCTTAGTGTTGCCTTTGGTGACAGGACACTGTGGGTTTATGCACACAGACGTCCTGTGAAAGTCAGAAGGAACTACCCGCCTTAGTGTTGCCTTTGGTGACAGGACACTGTGGGTTTATGCACACAGACATCAGGTGAAAGTCAGAATGAACTACCAGCCTTAGTGTTGCCTTTGGTGACAGGACACTGTGGGTTTATGCACACAGACATCAGGTGAAAGTCAGAATGAACTACCAGCCTTAGTGTTGCCTTTGGTGACAGGACGTTGTGGGTTTATGCACACAGACATCAGGTGAAAGTCAGAATGAACTACCAGCCTTAGTGTTGCCTTTGGTGACAGGACGTTGTGGGTTTATGCACACAGACATCAGGTGAAAGTCAGAATGAACTACCAGCCTTAGTGTTGCCTTTGGTGACAGGACGTTGTGGGTTTATGCACACAGACATCAGGTGAAAGTCAGAATGAACTACCAGCCTTAGTGTTGCCTTTGGTGACAGGACGTTGTGGGTTTATGCACACAGACATCAGGTGAAAGTCAGAATGAACTACCAGCCTTAGTGTTGCCTTTGGTGACAGGACGTTGTGGGTTTATGCACACAGACATCAGGTGAAAGTCAGAATGAACTACCAGCCTTAGTGTTGCCTTTGGTGACAGGACGTTGTGGGTTTATGCACACAGACATCAGGTGAAAGTCAGAATGAACTACCAGCCTTAGTGTTGCCTTTGGTGACAGGACGTTGTGGGTTTATGCACACAGACATCAGGTGAAAGTCAGAATGAACTACCAGCCTTAGTGTTGCCTTTGGTGACAGGACACTGTGGGTTTATGCACACAGACATCAGGTGAAAGTCAGAATGAAATATTTGTACAAATAGTTCCCTCACCATCTAGAAGTTCTGTGCTAGTAACTTCCTCTAATCTGTCACTCGCTTTGACTCTGCCTTTTCCCCTTTGCTTACTGCCATCTACTATCTTTCTGCCTTACTGGTCCATTCTCCTGCCTTTTCCCCTTTGCTTACTGTCATCTACTACTATCTTTCTGCCTTACTGGTCCATTCTCCTGCCCTTGTTTTTCTTTAGAAATTCTTACGAAGATTTTCTCCAGCTGAAGACGGACATGATGGGCCAAACTACTTCTTAGTTAGGGTCCATGTACACGTTAACACTATTCACAAAATATCTGTATTTCCCCAAGGCAACGCAGTGATTTGTAAGTCATATTATGAGTGGCCTATCATTGTGTTGCCATGAGGAAAAGAGAAATTTTGTGAATAATGTTAACGTGTACACAGACCTTTACACGCATAATGGCAGCATGAGGCATCTGCTCTCATATGAGAGGAAACTTTCTAAGCAAAGTTCATTACATTATTCATTGATTTTTCTTTTAACGTGGTGACAGCATGGATTTAGTGGCTGACAGAGCTATAGTGTAAGCCACATAGATTTGATCAGAATTGAACATGAACGTCATCGCTTTCTCTCCATAAATGAACACACAAGACAATAGCGTTATGCTGCCATCAAGTCTTTTACTGTACCTCAAGCAAAGAACAGAAACAACTTTATATCAACTGGACCTATCTCTGGAACTTTGTAGTCTCAACAGAAAACAAATACCGTATTTTTCGGACTATAAGGCGATATTATTTTTCTCTCCCAATTTCGACCTATGCGCCTAATAAACGAGGGCGCCCTATAAGTGAACAAAATCGTGGGAAGAGAGGCAACGATTGCCGTACTCAGTACAGTCTACTGTGAGTCACAACATCGAAAGTGGTAACAAGTCGCCGATACGACGAATACTCACGTTAAAATCCCTATTATCGTCCGAGATACCGTCCAACAGATGCCACAACCCTTCATTGGATGTAAAAAGCATCGTTGTAGAGCTTAAAATGCCATAATTCTACCAGTTTCCACGAAGAATTGGCCAAAATCAACAACCGGAAGTCGCAAAAACGGAAGTTACGATTATTTGCGAAGGGAGCCAACTCTCGTTTACGACAACAAAAATGGCGGTCAGTAATCGTTTACAGGACGTGTACGGGCTTCAAACTTCGACTTTCTGTTGCAAGGTGTGTATCGCCTTATAAACAAGGGCGCCTTTTACTTGGATTTTGTCAGATTTTTCTTGAAAATTGCCCTATTCGCTTTATACACAGCAGCGCCTAATGAGCTGAAAAATACGGTACACGATTTTCGGAGAAAAAAAAGGGGAGAGCACTTCATGAAAATTAGAGTTGTTTACCTCCATTACCCGTCTAATACCATAGTAACAATGGCGTCAAAGCTTGAAACCGCAGGATGCGAGTCAGCGACTTGCAAACATTGTTTTTAGAAAAATAAGGGGTGGCCAGTTGCTACAAAGTGATAGAACTTGCGAACTGTGACGCAAAAATATAAATTGCAACAAATTTTAGAATGACGTACTGCGTTCTACATGCTGTGTCTCCTCAAACACACAAAGCGAGGGCTGGGGATTTACCTGAAGGCAGAGTAACTTCCCCTGGTTGACCGATTGAATTAGGTAAGATCACTCCTACACACCATGAAATGACCCCCCTTAATTATTTCCGAACAATTCCTATTTACACAAAATCATCAAGGACAGTCAGAATCTTGAATCTATTAAAAACAAATAAAAAAATAAAAAAGGAAACAAACAAAATTGTTGTTCTTGAAACAACATTGACCCCTTCACTGCCACAGGAAAACTGACAAATTATCTATTTTCTTATCACAAAGTTTAAAACAAATCTGTTAGACTCAATCTGAGAAAATGGCCTAGAGATATATCTTTCCTGGCTTTCATCTAAACCAAAACCCATCATCCCAGGACTATGACATCAAAAGTTATGACATCATCAATGACATCATACTCTACAGACTATCTCATATCAGGCAGGGAATGGGTTAACCCAAAAAACCCAACTGCAACAAAACAAATATTTGTCCCTGTTGATGGTGATGCACTGCATTACACATTAAAGAAAAAGAATGGAAACTAAAAACCAAAGTACCGTATTTCTCCTAAACTGAGACCCCTGCGCCTTATAATGTGATTGATAATATAGTAAGAAACTATAATAACAAAATCTGAACTTTGTGTAAGATTTTGGGGGGTACGCCTTATAATCAGGTGCGCCTTGTAATGTGACTGATAATATAGTAAGAAACTATCAGAAACAAAATCTGAATGTTGTGTAAAATTTTGGGGGTACGCCTTATAATCAGGTGCGCCTTGTAGTCCGTAAAATACAGTACATAACACACTCAAATTGTAAGGAAATGAATTTAAAGATCATGGCAAAATATAATATAATACTTATATTAACAATAACGAGCAACAACACAAATTACATACAAGGCTTAACTCCAGCCGGTGCAAAGTTCCCTCGCGCACACACAGACGGACACGCGCACAGATGGATGGACGCACGGATGAAACAAAATCAATAAAACTAACACAAATTTAAAACTGCTAAGGAAACCAATTTTAAAATGGCGATAATAATACTAGAAGACACGCAAAAATTTCATATCGAATAAGAACATTTACTTTCCGAGCCTTGCATTTTACTGTGCGCGAAGGAACTCAGACCGACACCCTCTCTCAATATTCAATCACCGTCTTTTAATATTCAAAAAAAAAGTTTCTAACAGTACATGGCTTTTTGTTTGTGCCCTTTGTTTGTTTGTGCCCTTGAAACACACACCTGAGTAATTCACTGCCCCACCCCCAAGAAAGACAACTTACAAAAGCAGCAAATTCACCTCCAGATTTAGAAAGAGATGACCATTTAGCGAGGTTTCATTTAAACAGGTATTGAAAAAAAAAAAGTAAAAAAGAAAAGAAAGAAATCAACACATTGCACAATAGAAATCAAAATCTGTGTGAATCGCACATCAGGGCTCCCAGGGACCCCCAAATGGGGGTCTATGAAGCACTAAAATTCTACAGGACCCTCTAAAAGAATGTGTAGGGGTCCCAGGGATGCAGTAGAAAAATTTCTTTTTAGCATTCGCTATGCCACTGGGACCCTCTATCCCGCCTCTAGGACCCTCTATAATGTAAGTGAAGGAGTCCCTGGGACCCCTTGTTTTGCAGGACAATTGGGAGCCCTGCACATGCACAATGCATAACCCTTGCCCTTCCAAACAAGTGAAACGACCATAATTTATGAGAAACTGTTATCACACAAACATGACATTTCGAATCATGTCCCCTGCCTGTCACGAAAAACGAACCAACATTCAAGCAACAAGAAACGGTCAGTCTTGAAGAATGAAAAAAGAAAGATAACTTTGGTGCCAAGAAGTGAAGAACCACGACTTTAGGTTGCTTCCCCTTTGCTGGGCGGGTCGCCGTGGGGATTTCTGTCGTCGTTGTCGTCATCATCACTGTTGTCATCGTTGTCATCGCCTTCCTTCCTCTTGCTCAGTTTGTTCATCAGCTCTGGAAAAGAACAAAAATTATTTTTGTTTGCGGCTCAAGCCACAAACCTATAACTCACTTTGTCGCACGGTCGGTCTGTCTGTCTGTCTGTCGGTCGGTCGGTCGGTCGGTCAAAAATTGTCGCACTTCAAATCGAGGCTACACTTCAAATTGAGGCCGCTCTTTAAAATGATGTATTTTAAAAGCGTACAAAATAATAAACATACGTAATACAGACACTACAACAGACACGACGAGTATGCAGTGCTTCTTTTGATGAGTATAAGTAGGATAAATAGTTTTAAATGTTTTCCAAAAGATATAAAAAGTTACGAAATGGTGCAGAGATAACATTCTGGTTTACAGATTACAAATTATTGAAAAGCCAGGGGAGGTGACTCATGATTGGAGTGGTAAAAATAGACCGCGTGCCACAAACTATTGCGAATTCGCGCTTGTTTTAAAGATATCTTGTGAAGCAAAATGATCGGCAAACAGGCAGATCCACACCCCCTCCTCCATTTCTCGGTTCTTTCCCTTGTTTCTTGCCTTTCTTACTGCAGATTGAGCACTTCAACCTCCATCGTTTTCTATATGTAACGTTAATTTGCATCCATTTACACAATTAAGAATATATGCATTCAATAATAGCAGAAGAGAAAGGCGAGACGGAAAGAACGCAATGAACCAAGGACTGTGACAGGGGGTGTTGATCTGCATCTTTACCAAATAATCAATGTGTACTTCATTGGTTTCTTGGTCAGTGCACCCTCCTTCTTCTTCTTCTTCTGCATTCCCAGGTCATATGACCATAATGGGTAAGGTACGTATGTGTTCGTTTTTCAGTTTTCACTGGTCTCCCCGCTGCGTACAGCCAACACATTCTGATTTCGGAGGAGCTCAAAGCAGAAAATTATTTGGATATTTTTTAGGAAAAAAAGGCAGGAGAATGGGCCAATAAATCAGAAAGATAGTTGATGAGAGAAAGCAAAAGGAAAAGGCAGAGTCAAAGAGAGTGACAGATTAGAGGAAGTTAAAGCACAGAACTTCCAGAAGGTGGGAGAACTATTTGTACAAGAGACTCCCCCAAAGAATCGTTGGTTTGCTGGTTGAAGACAAAGCATCGCTGAGTTCTCCTGCACTGGTCCAAGGCACACTTCATGTGAGTTACAAACTCTATTATAACAGCAGACCTCAACTCAACTCAAACAACTTTATTATCTCTTAGAGAGAAATTTAGTGTGGTCTTGAGTAGTCCGGATAGATGAAATGAGTAGTTTTGGTGCAAAATGTGTAGTTTTATTCATTAAACCATCAAATAATGTTCACTGAAAAGGAGTAGAAATCAAGAATTAAAGAGCATTATTTTCAGTTTTGAAGAGTATTGGGTTTTTTGGTTTTTGTTTTAAGTTTTGAAGAGTAGTAGAGGTCCAAATTGAGTAGAATACTACTCGAAAAGAGCAGAGTAAACAGGTCTGCAACAGATATTCCGTGTAAACTTGAGCACTGTCCATACCTTTAGCCGGGTTAAAGACGCCGTTTGTTTGCAGGTTGCAGACGAAGCATCGCTGAGTTTGCCTGTACTGGTCCAAGGCACACTTCTCACAGAAATAGTGTTGGCACCTGACAACACACAACACACACAGCTATAGAAAACAACCATCAAGATACCATTTGATGAATTCTAAAAGTTTGGATACTGTTTGTACCCCCCAAAAACCCAACAACAACCACACACACACAAACACAGGAATAACTCACTCGGGACTGGCTGAATTATTTCCCCTTGTTCTGTGGGGACTGGGCATTTGACTAGGTTCGTAAAACAATTGCCAAAACCAAGTTATGAAGAGTTGGGCATCAATATTTTCAAAAAAATATTAGCAACACCATGCACTAAACGATCGTAAAATATCAGATTCCATACCTTCGTCGTTTGTCTCCTATTGACGAAAAACAGCTAACACATAGAAAGAAGGAAAATTTCACATTCCGATCTTTGACCCCCCTCTACAACCAAAGCTGAATGTAAACTATGCAATGATTGGTTGATTTCAAGAGAGGCAAGGTCAAAGCAAACTGAAAGTAGGTTATGACGTCGCACTGGAAAGCTGGTTACACGCCAGAAATCAAAACCTCTTGAAAACTCTTATGAGCCGGATCCGGGCCATTCGTCCTAAACGGTTGTGCGAGCCATGAGCCGGATCCGGTCCCGAGTGAGTTAAAGAACAATGCGGGTATAATGTTCTCCACAATGCAAAAATATAAAAGAATAAAAACAAGAGACAAAATTTAAATGGTTTCCTTAATGCTGAAAGCTAGAGCACAGGAACAAATCGCACAAAATATACAGTATATATATGGAGTGTAATTGGAGCGTTGGAGTTTAGGAATTTCCAAAACATAGCTGAATAAATGAAATATTATGTTGGAAGTGTGTGTGTGTGTGTGTGTGTGTGTGTGTGTGTGTGTGTGTGTGTGTGTGTGTGTGTGTGAGAGAGAGAGAGAGAGAGAGAGAGAGAGAGAGAGAGAGAGAGAGAGAGAGAGTGTGTGTGTGTGTGTGTGTGAGAGAGAGAGAGAGAGAGAGAGAGAGAGAGAGAGAGAGAGAGAGAGAGAGAGAGAGAGAGAGAGAGAGAGAGAGAGAGTGTGTGTGAGTGTGCATGTGTGTGTGTATGCATCTTTCTGTGGAAACCTTTCTTAGAAGAAAAAGGACATGACCCAGTGGTTTTGTCTTCATCAAAATGTGAAGGAAAACATGTCAAATGTTTCTTGCTATACATATCTAAACTCAAAACAGAATTACTGCAACTTTAATACTGTTTAAAGGAACATAGAAGAGACACAAATGCACTGAAAGATTTTCCTTTAAAAAACAACCCACATACAAATGACAAGAATAAAGCGCTACCTATTTTTAACAAAGTACTATACAAAGGGATTTCAGAACTGATAAAGATGTATGCTAAAAAAGAAAACTACAACAAGCAAATTGCCATGCGGAAATTAAAATGGCATATCTGAAAAGATGTTACTTCACAAAAGACAAAACAACAACCCCCCCCCCCACCCCCCCTCAATATTTCAGTCAATTCAGGTCAAATTACATTTGTTCGTGTGGTGTCACCATCAGTGTTTTAACTTTGCAAAGTGTCATTCAAGCTTTGTCAGGTGACATGCCTTGCACTGATCAATCGGTAAGTCCAACACATAAACAAATTACCAATTTTGAGTTACGCCAGTCCCCCTGCAGAGATACCGGGGAGGGGGGTTGTCTTTTGAATAAATAGTTCCCCCACCTTCTGGAAGTTCTGTGCTTGTAACTTCCTCTAATCCGTCACTCTCTTTGACTCTGCCTTTTCTCTTTGCTTACTGTCATCTACTACCTTTCTGCCTTACCGGTCCATTCTCCTGCCTTTTTTTCAAGAAACACTTTAAAAAAGATTTTATAATAATAATAATTTTATTTCATATAACTCTAAAACCCATACAGTAGTATGCTCGATGCGCTTTACAAAAGCAACAGCATAGCATAAAAAACATTTCCTCCAGCCAAAGTCGGACTTGCTGGGCCTAACTATTTCATCTGCGCTCATAACCAGGCATGGTAGTGGGGGCAAATTGGTTTTGAAGGAAAATGGCCGGGGGTCCAGGGGGCCGAAGAAAATTCAATAAATGAGAGTGAAATGTTCACTTTTCATGCCATTTCTATGCATTTTTTAATAATTTTGTTTTAAACTGTTTCGCAGATTTGCCGCGATCCGCGGGGTCTACCATGCCTGACAATTGACAGGAAGTGTCAGAGTGATCGAAAAAGAAGAAAAAGAGTTAGGCTAGTTCAATTCCCATGCGGCGAAAAGGTGAGCACACTCACTTTGTGACCACCGGGTTGGTGAACGACTTTCGACAGATGAAGCACTTGAAAGGGAAGTCATCCTCGTCGCTGCTAATCTCGTAATTCTTGACGTCTGCAAACAAACGATGAATTCATCATCTGCTCCATCCTTTATAACACAATGTTTTATACTAACGCATTGATGCAACTGGAGAACATTAAAAAACAGGCAAGGCAGGGGTCCAGGGGTCCAGCCCCCAGGCCCCTGGCAGGGTACAGGGGCAGAGCCCCTGTTTGGGGGTCAGGGGGGCAACGCTCCCCTGAAGAAAAAGCAAAATCATACTCAATTTGAAGCTTATTACAGGCTTGTAAAGTCAGAATTCAACACTTTTTTCCCCTTGAACTTTGAATCAAATTTTTTTGGGTGGTCAAAATTTGGAAAAATAGGCGCTGCCTCGCGTTTGAGGCAAGGTTGCACCCATGTTAACGGTGACTGAAACAAAGGAAGCTCACAACACATGAAATATCAACCTTACGAAGGCAATCTTAAAGACCCACCACGCCCTTGAGTGAAAATCACGGTTTTCACGTGTTTTCCATCTTATCGCTGGTAAGAAATCTTAAGAATTTTTTCAGAGTGAGAGAGGGAAAATACATGTGACGTGGTGGGTCTTTAAAAGTGATATCACGTAAAAAGCACACACACACACACAAACAACAACAACGTAATGAAGTAAACCAAATAAACACTGATGTGGTTGCTGTGTATTAAGAACCTTTAACAGGACTAAAAACTGGACAACTGACAAACAGAGCAAATTCAAAAACAAAGGTGAGTCACTACAATTACTATTCCACTGACCGCTCTGTCCGTATCGCCCTTCGTCCATCTCTCTCTCCAACTGCCAGCCATGTTTGTAGTCACTGCGGTCGTGGAGAAACTTGCAGCTGTCTGCACACATCACACAACCATACACGTTAATATGAACACATCACACAACCATACACGTTAATATCAACACATCACACAACCATACACGTTAATATCAACACCAATTTGCAATATAATAGCAATGAAAAATCGTTTCACGTCAAAGTTTTAAAAAAAACCTTTTAGGAAAACAAACTTTGTTTCAACTCAGAGTTATCTAGAACCGTAGCTAAAACGGGTGTGAAAAAAAAAATCTAAAGCTAAATCTGGTGTAAACAAATAATGCCACAGGTTGTTGTCCCATTTTACATGGCGTACGCACTGTAAAGTATCGTATTATTTTTCTATAAGGCGATACTTTTCCCCAGACTGAGACCCCTGCGCCTTATAACATGATTGATAACATAGTGAGTAAATACAATAGCAAAATTTGAGGGACGCGCCTTATTTAGTTATAACAAGTTGTGCCTTATAGTCCGAAAAATATGGTAAGCCGAAAACAGGCTGGCTCACCCCCAAAGCCGGTCTCTTTGCAGTCTTTACAGATGTCAGGCTGGTAGTCCTCTTGTAAAATATTTAGTCTGTAAACTAAGCCGGCTGGCTCACCCCCAAAGCCGGTCTCTTTGCAGTCTTTACAGATGTCAGGCTGGTAGTCCTCTTGTAAAATATTTACAGTCTGAAAACTAAGCTGGCTGGCTCACCCCCAAAGCCGGTCTCTTTGCAGTCTTTACAGATGTCAGGCTGGTAGTCCTCTTGTAAACTATTTACAGTCTGAAAACTAAGCCGGCTGGCTCACCCCCAAAGCCGGTCTCTTTGCAGTCTTTACAGATGTCAGGCTGGTAGTCCTCTTGTAAACTATTTACAGTCTGAAAACTAAGCTGGCTGGCTCACCCCCAAAGCCGGTCTCTTTGCAGTCTTTACAGATGTCAGGCTGGTAGTCCTCTTGCAAACTATTTACAGTCTGAAAACTAAGCTGGCTGGCTCACCCCCAAAGCCGGTCTCTTTGCAGTCTTTACAGATGTCAGGCTGGTAGTCCTCTTGTAAAATATTTACAGTCTGAAAACTAAGCCGGCTGGCTCACCCCCAAAGCCGGTCTCTTTGCGGTCTTTACAGATGTCAGGCTGGTAGTCCTCTTGTAAACTATTTACAGTCTGAAAACTAAGCTGGCTGGCTCACCCCCAAAGCCGGTCTCTTTGCGGTCTTTACAGATGTCAGGCTGGTAGTCCTCTTGTAAAATATTTAGTTTGTAAACTAAGCCGGCTGGCTCACCCCCAAAGCCGGTCTCTTTGCAGTCTTTACAGATGTCAGGCTGGTAGTCCTCTTGTAAACTATTTAGTCTGTAAACTAAGCCGGCTGGCTCACCCCCAAAGCCGGTCTCTTTGCAGTCTTTACAGATGTCAGGCTGGTAGTCCTGTTGTAAACTATTTAGTCTGTAAACTAAGCCGGCTGGCTTACCCCCAAAGCTGGTCTCTTTGTAGTCTTTACAGATGTCAGTCCTCTTGTAAACTATTTACAGTCTGTAAACTAAGCCGACTGGCTCACCCCCAAAGCCGGTCTCTTTGAAGTCTTGACAGACATCAGTCCTCTTGTAAAGTATTTACAGTCTGTAAACTAAGCCGACTGGCTCACCCCCAAAGCCGGTCTCTTTGAAGTCTTGACAGACATCGGTCCTCTTGTAAAGTATTTACAGTCTGTAAACTAAGCCGACTGGCTCACCCCCAAAGCCGGTCTCTTTGAAGTCTTGACAGACATCAGTCCTCTTGTAAACTATTTACAGTCTGTAAACTAAGCCGACTGGCTCACCCCCAAAGCCAGTCTCTTTGAAGTCTTGACAGACATCAGTCCTCTTGTAAACTATTTACAGTCTGTAAACTAAGCCGACTGGCTCACCCCCAAAGCCGCAGAAGCCGGTCTCCTTGAAGTCCTTACAGATGTCCGGCTGGTAGTCCCACCTCACCGTGGCCCTCAGGTGGGCAGGTGCGCGGATGGGGCCTTTCCTGAACACACACAGGGCACATCACAGTTCAGGGGAAGGTGTTCTAAAGTATGAACACAGCACATTTGACAGTGCCTGTGAAAATCAGCCCCGTCCAAAAATGTATAAAATTTAGAGAGAAAATTGTCAACAACCTGCGAAATATTAAATTTCCGATTATAGCCATTTCTAAGATTTATTCTACATAAACCAGACTTTTCGCACCCAAAGACTGAAAACTCTTCTTTTTTTTTGCTGCAGAATAACATTACTGATGCCCTTAATGTCAAACGTTAACATCTGTTTTGTCAAAATTTAAATTCACACACACACGCATGCACGCACACACACAAACACTTGACATTAATTACTAATCTCTCTTGACTCTTCATACCAACCTCACAAGTGCTTAGTTTTTTTTAATAACATCAATAATAAGTCAATGGACTATCCAGTTTGACTCTAAGCCCTGTCAAACGTTAACATGTTTTGTCAAAATTTAAATTCACACACACACACCGACACACACACACGCACCCACACCTACACACACTTGACATTTATCACCAATCTTGACGAGTGTCATACTACTGTGTACAGTTCAACTACACGACAAGACTTAGTGTAAAGTGATGTCAGTTTATTGTCTCTTGTGAATAAATATAATGTCACTTTACACTTGTCCTGTAGTTGTTTGTTTGTTGTATGTTCCAGTGACGCTGCAGTCTGTTTCAGTTTTTTGCTGCTTGCATATTTGACTGCACTTTTTGTTTGTCTCGTCTTGTCATCATGTCTTCATCATTCTCCTCTTGGTTGCATTCTCGTCTCGTTTCTTTCCTCAAACCTGTTTTTCCATCTCAGCTTCCCCTCACCCTTTCCTGCGCTAAAACTCCCAGTAGTTTTGCTTTGTCTCTTGTGAATAAAATAACGTCACTTTACACTTGTCGTGTAGTTGCTTGTTTGTTGTATGTTCCAGTAACGTTGCAGTCTGATTCAGGTTTAAAAAAAACCTGTGTTCAGTTGTTCACAAACAGATCATAATTAAACAACTCATAATGATTGCTCCCCCCGTGGGGATACCAGGGGGTCTTTTGTATAAATAGTTCCCTCACCTTCTGGCAATTCTGTGCTTGTAACTTCCTCTAACCTGTCACTCTCTTTGACTCTGCCTTTTCCCTTTGCTTACTGTCATCTACTATCATTCTGCCTTACCGGTCCATTCTCCTGCCTTTTTTCACGAAACACTTTAAAAAACATTTCCTCCAGCCGAAGTCGGACCTGCTGGGCCTAACTATTTCTTAGTTAATAATTGACAGGAAACTGTCTGAGCATCAAAGAAGAAGAAGATAATGATTAATGATCAAACACCAACCTGACATGTGCACAGTTCATGTTCACAAAACAGACATACCAAACAACTCATAATGTTAAATAATTAAACAACTCATAATGATTAATGATCAAACACCAACCTGACATGTGCACAGTTCATGTTCACAAAACAGACATACCAAACAACTCATAATGTTAAATAATTAAACAACTCATAATGATTAATGATCAAACACCAACCTGACATGTGCACAGTTCATGTTCACAAAACAGACATACCAAACAACTCATAATGTTAAACAAGAGGCAAAGCCTGCAAGGCTCACGTCTGATTTTTATTACTATAGCAGGCATGGGAATTCCCATGACAATTTCCATGCCTGTATAGAGAGAATACTGTTATGTAGACACTTGTGCATCTGAAAACAGAATTAATTTTTATTTTACTGTGTAAATTAAAATTATTTCTATGCACCCCTACCCCTTTCTTTAAAATTTAATTATATGTATGCGCATGTAACATAGTGGAGCCCTATTTTTATTTTTGGCAAACAAGTAAAATTGAAAAGCATATTGACCAAGCTTTCAGAAAAAACAGTGACCAATCCCCCCCCCCCCCCCCCGCCGGGGTAAGGGGGGTCTACGGACACCTGTAGTAGGCCTAGTCTTTGCCTGTGGGTCTAAGCCTCTTACTCTTAGAAAATTAATAATTGAAGTTGCGTGATTCGTAAGGCCATACTCCTGATCTGTTACTGTTTTAAACTGATTGTTCATGCGATGAAAACTTGTTCCACATCATCTACATTTCTGTAAGATATTTTATATTAGTCCTAATATTTTATTTTCGTTTCGTTAATCCCCCCCCCCCCCTCTGCCACAAAGCAAAGGTCAAGGTCACAGCCAGCAAGCTCATCCATGTTTATCTTCCCCTGTACAGTCTTTGCTCATGGTGATCAATCGTCTAGGCCTAACAAAGGATTCGTACGTCGAAGGCAGTGAAATCGACGAACCCTGGATTTTCCGTATATTTTTTTTCAAGACTGAAATGAATGTGGGCTAAATGTTAAGTACGTCGTCTTGATTATGAGGTAAGGCATGGACTCTAGGCCGAGGCCTTGTTGCCGGAAGTGCGGTAGGCTAAGTTATGCGCAGAGATGATGTGGCAAATGAACACGAACAACCGTTACTCAAAGGCGCAAATAAAAGCTAAACAACCGGGCCGTCAACGCACACACTCGGTACATCCATTTGTTACAGAAAATATAAGTTGACGACGTTAAAATGTACCTATTTGTACACACCTGAAGTCTTGTGTTTCTTTTTAAAGAGCGTTTTTGTATATCTAATGGAGAGTCTTCTTTCCAGTATGTATCTCCTACTCGGTACAACACAACAGTTACAGTAATCTCTGCAACAAATGATTTTCTTTCTTTTGTTCCTTACTGATGTATCTGACTGCTTTGATCGCCATGACTTGAAGGCTCACATCAAAATCAAGTATCCTGCTAACTTTAACCCTCTAACATGTTATGTTTTTTTGAGAAAATGACAACGTTAAAGTTTCAGTGGAGAGTGAGAGTCTTCTTTAGTTTGAAGAGTGTGACTGAGTCAAGGTTAAAGGTTGCACAACAGTAATCTCTGCAACAAATGATTATCTTTATTTTGTTCTTTATCAATGTATCTGACTGCTTTGATCGTCGTGACTTGAAGACTCACGTCAAAATCAAGTATCCTGCTAACTTTAACCCTCTAACGCCTTTTATGTTTAGAGAAAATGACAACGTTAAGGTTTGAGTTAAGGTTAAAGGTCGGGGCCACGGACGCAACACACACACACACACACACATACACACAGACACACAACCGAACATGTACGATACTATAGACTCACTTTGTTTTAAAAAACGACGTGAGCCAATAATGAAACAACTCATAATGATTAATGATCAAACACCGACCTGACATGTCCGTAGTTCATGTTCACAAAACAGACATACCAAACAACTCATAATGTTAAATAATGAAACAACTCATACTGATTAATGATCAAACAGCGACCTGACATGTCCGTAGTTCATGTTCACAAAACAGACATACCAAACAACTCATAATGTTAAATAATGAAACAACCCATAATGATCAATGATCAAACAGCGACCTGACATGTGTACAGTTCATGTTCACAAAACAGACATACCAAATAACTCATAATGTTAAATAATGAAACAACTCATAATGATTAATGATCAAACAGCGACCTGACATGTCCGTAGTTCATGTTCACAAAACAGACATGCCAAACAACTCATAATGTTAAATAATGAAACAACTCATAATGATTAATGATCAAACAGCGACCTGACATGTGCACAGTTCATGTTCACAAAACAGACATACCAAATAACTCATAATGTTAAATAATGAAACAACCCATAATGATTAATGATCAAACAGCGACCTGACATGTCCGTAGTTCATGTTCACAAAACAGACATGCCAAACAACTCATAATGTTAAATAATGAAACAACTCATAATGATTAATGATCAAACAGCGACCTGACATGTGCACAGTTCATGTTCACAAAACAGACATACCAAACAACTCATAATGTTAAATAATGAAACAACCCATAATGATTAATGATCAAACAGCGACCTGACATGTGCACAGTTCATGTTCACAAAACAGACATACCAAACAACCCATAATGATTAATGATCAAACACCAACCTGACATGTCCGTAGTTCATGTTCACAAAACAGACATACTAAACAACTCATAATGTTAAATAATGAAACAACTCATAATGATTAATGATCAAACAGCGACCTGACATGTGCACAGTTCATGTTCACAAAACAGACATACCAAATAACTCATAATGTTAAATAATGAAACAACCCATAATGATTAATGATCAAACACCGACCTGACATGTCCGTAGTTCATGTTCACAAAACAGACATACCAAACAACCCATAATGATTAATGATCAAACAACTCATAATGATCAATGATCAAACAGCGACCTGACATGTCCGTAGTTCATGTTCACAAAACAGACATACCAAACAACTCATAATGTTAAATAATGAAACAACCCATACTGATCAATGACCAAACAGCGACCTGACATGTCCGTAGTTCATGTTCACAAAACAGACATACCAAACAACTCATAATGTTAAATAATGAAACAACCCATAATGATTAATGATCAAACACCGACCTGACATGTCCGCTAGCGGCGTTGCCCTGCGCGGTGTCTTTTTTCTCGTAGTACTGTGCGTAGTTGTTCATCCCCCGGTACTTCTTGTCGTCCTCCTTCCCCTTCAACTCCTGAAAGCAACACAACAACCCACCTTCACAGCGGCTTCAATCACCCCCCCGTGGGGATACCGGGGGGGGGGGGTGGGTCATTTGTACAAATAGTTCCCCCACCTTCTGGAAGTTCTGTGCTTGTGACTTCCTCTAATTCTTTGATTCTGCCTTTTCCCTTTGCTTACTGCATGGGTGCAACTCCCCAAAGTGAAAAAACCCTGAAAGGCAGGGGTCCTGGGGCCGACGAGGACCCCGGTGGGGTACAGGGGTGGAGCCCTGTTGGACGATTCAGGGGGGCAATGTAAGAGAGGGTGATAACGAGACGAGACAGACAGTTAAAATGATGGACAGAGACAGTTTGAGTCCGATAAGCCTTGTAAAATGATTACATTGCCTTTGAAAACAATATGGCATCACCATGCTGTTTTCAAGATTCCCCAAGAGATTTCCTGGATAGAACCAAGTTTAAAATGCCCCAAATCGCTTGTGGATGATTTTTTTGGAGGGGATGAAGGTCTTAAAAAATACCTGAAGCTCAGTTTCTGGTAAAATTAAAAAACCTGAAATCAGTGTGAAACTGAAAGAGTAGCAGTCTAGCACCCCTGTTACTGTCATCACCTGCTGTCTTTCTATCTCACTGGTCCGTTCTCCTGCCTTTTTTCTATCAATTCTTACAAAGATTTCTTCAGCCGAAGTCGGACATGCTGGGCCTAGCTATTTCTTAGTTGGGCGCATAACGGCAGCATCTGACGCATCTACGCTCATATGACAGGAAACTAACTGTCTGAGCGAACGAAGAAGAAGAAGAAGCTGGTTGAATAAAGGCAGCTTTTATCTTCCTCTTCTGAAACGTTCCTTGATTTTTTCCCCACTTTTTGGGCACATGCACAGTTGTGACCCTTCGCCACAAAATGAGTCGTGTTGTCCCTAGCTCACTTACGGTTACCCCACGGGGCAATTTGAGGTGGAAGGGGGTCAAATCATCAATTTCACATTTTGACTTATTATTGAACAAGGTCTTTCTTTACCTCACACAGCATTCTCCCCCGTGGGGATACCGGGGGGGGTCTTCCGTAAAATAGTTCCCCCACCTTCTGGAAGTTCTGTGCTTGTAACTTCCTCTAATCCGCCACTCTCTTTGACTCTGCCTGTTCCCTTTGCTTTCTGTCATCTGCTATCTTTCTGGCTTATTGGCCCATTCTCCTGCCTTTTTCCCCCCCAAAAGTCTCTTCCAAATAATTTTTCTCCTTTGAGCTCCTCCGAAATCGGAATGTGTCAGCTGTATGCAGCGGGGAGACCAGTGAAAACTGAAAACCTGACACATATACGTACCTTATCCATTATGGCCATATGGCCTGGGAACGCAGAAGAAGAAGAAGAAGCTCACACAGAAGTACTGAAGTGTAAAAACGATCCAACGGAACTTTTAACTTAGATTAGCTAGGAATCACTTACTTTTTGCAGCTGAAGTGACCGTTCGTACACAGCCTGGGCGTCCTTGTCGAGTTCTGTGTCGATTTCCAGAGTAGCTGTAGCTCCCATGTCGTCTGGCCCAACACGTTTCTGTTGACATCACCATCATTAGGATTTCTTCTATCATCATCATTTCTCTCTCTATCCTCTTCCTCTGACTTACCTAACTTGCATGAAATAACAGCAGGGGTCGCGCTAGTGTTTTTGAAAATGCGTTTTGCTTACGCGACGTCGGCAAAAAAATGCGTAAGGGAAGCAAAAATTTGCGTCAAAGAACAAAATGATAAATCTAAGCTAAAAACAATGAAAACAAGAAAGAAACAAAAACATGCATTTGTATTCACTAACCAGTCATTTTCAAAGACAGAAGTCTGGCAATTGTGCAACAACGCGCTCATTTCGCACCAAACGCTTCATTTACGTCACAGTTAATTGACTGGAATCTGGATATCCAGTGGCCAGGCACCATGAAAGGAAGCAAAGGCTGGAAGGGGGTGGGGAGATGGGGTGGGGGGTGGAATCAGACAATGCGCTTACAGTGATTTTCCCGCCACTGCCTACGTCACAGCGGTACTGGACGAAATCTGGATAACTAATGAAAGAGAAAGGATGGGATACTTAGGCCTACCTCCTCACAAAGCAGTGGCACTTTTCTATAGTCTGTTCCAATGTTTGGTGTAGCAGAACCACTATACGTGTAGGGACCGTAGGACTTCTAAAGTCTGATTCACCATCTAGACTCAGATGCGATTTTGAGCGGACGTCATTTT
Organism: Phymorhynchus buccinoides; assembly: GCA_017654935.2. NCBI lineage: Eukaryota > Metazoa > Mollusca > Gastropoda > Neogastropoda > Raphitomidae > Phymorhynchus > Phymorhynchus buccinoides. Next base: position 45,795,295 of record CM065703.1, on the reverse strand, counting down.
GCGTACGGGTTACGCATAAACGCCATAAAAATGCGTCAGCAATTTTTAAAACGCGTCAAATACGCAAGCAACATGCGTTAGCGAGACCCCTGTAACAGAGACATAAAATACACGTTAGCAAAGATTTTATATATATATTTTTTTTTTATTAAGACTTTACGCCTTCTTCGGCCTTTCGGCCATGTGGGGCAGATTTTATATACTGCAGTGCCAGAGGTTTTATAGGACACCCCAATATCCCCATAACTGTTCTCCTCTTTTTCACTCTAGTTTGAGGAGACAACATAAATAAACACACACACATAGTGCCTTTCACAATGGTATTCTATACATACGGCAGTGCCAGAGGTCTTGTAGGACGCACTGATGTCTCCACAGCCTTTCTGGCTCTTCTCCTTCACTCTAGTTTGAGGAGACGACATAAGTAAACACACATGATACATAGTGCCTTTCACAATAACATTCTATACATACGGCAGTGCCAGATTCTTGTAGAACACACCGATGTTTGAGGAGACAACATAAATAAATGTGTAGTACCTTTCACAATAGTATTCCATACATACCACAGTGCCGGAGGTCTTGTAGGACACACCGATGTCTCCACAGCCTTTCTAGATCTTCTCCACTCTAGTTTGAGGAGATAACCTTACCTAAATAAATGTGCAGTACCTTTCACAATAGTATTCTATACATACCACGGTGCCGGAGGTCTTGTAGGACACCCCCACGTCTCCATAACCTTTCTTTTCTTCCTCTTCACTGGAACTGCTGACCGTCCTCTGTGCAGACACCTTGAACCGCTTGGTCTGCACACAGAACAGAAAAGACATGAACTGCTGACTGTCCTCTGTGCGGACACCTTGAACCGCTTGGTCTGCACACAGAACAGAAAAGACATGAACTGCTGACCGTCCTCTGTGCAGACACCTTGAACCGCTTGGTCTGCACACAGTACAGAAAAGACATGAACTGCTGACCGTCCTCTGTGCAGACACCTTGAACCGCTTGGTCTGCACACAGTACAGAAAAGACATGAACTGCTGACCGTCCTCTGTGCGGACACCTTGAACCGCTTGGTCTGCACACAGAACAGAAAAGACATGAACTGCTGACCGTCCTCTGTGCAGACACCTTGAACCGCTTGGTCTGCACACAGTACAGAAAAGACATGAACTGCTGACTGTCCTCTGTGCGGACACCTTGAACCGCTTGGTCTGCACACAGAACAGAAAAGACATGAACTGCTGACCGTCCTCTGTGCAGACACCTTGAACCGCTTGGTCTGCACACAGAACAGAAAAGACATGAACTGCTGACCGTCCTCTGTGCAGACACCTTGAACCGCTTGGTCTGCACACAGAACAGAAAAGACATGAACTGCTGACCGTCCTCTGTGCAGACACCTTGAACCGCTTGGTCTGCACACAGTACAGAAAAGACATGAACTGCTGACCGTCCTCTGTGCAGACACCTTGAACCGCTTGGTCTGCACACAGTAGAGAAAAGACATGAACTGCTGACCGTCCTCTGTGCGGACACCTTGAACCGCTTGGTCTGCACACAGTACAGAAAAGACATGAACTGCTGACCGTCCTCTGTGCAGACACCTTGAACCGCTTGGTCTGCACACAGTAGAGAAAAGACATGAACTGCTGACCGTCCTCTGTGCGGACACCTTGAACCGCTTGGTCTGCACACAGTAGAGAAAAGACATGAACTGCTGACCGTCCTCTGTGCGGACACCTTGAACCGCTTGGTCTGCACACAGTAGAGAAAAGACATGAACTGCTGACCGTCCTCTGTGCAGACACCTTGAACCGCTTGGTCTGCACACAGAACAGAAAAGACATGAACCGCTGACCGTCCTCTGTGCAGACACCTTGAACCGCTTGGTCTGCACACAGAACAGAAAAGACATGAACTGCTGACCGTCCTCTGTGCGGACACCTTGAACCGCTTGGTCTGCACACAGAACAGAAAAGACATGAACCGCTGACCGTCCTCTGTGCAGACACCTTGAACCGCTTGGTCTGCACACAGTACAGAAAAGACATGAACTGCTGACCGTCCTCTGTGCGGACACCTTGAACCGCTTGGTCTGCACACAGAACAGAAAAGACATGAACCGCTGACCGTCCTCTGTGCAGACACCTTGAACCGCTTGGTCTGCACACAGAACAGAAAAGACATGAACCGCTGACCGTCCTCTGTGCAGACACCTTGAACCGCTTGGTCTGCACACAGTACAGAAAAGACATGAACTGCTGACCGTCCTCTGTGCAGACACCTTGAACCGCTTGGTCTGCACACAGTACAGAAAAGACATGCGGTGCAAAAATGACATTTTTCACCATGAGTAAGAATACCCTTGGAAGAAAGATATTAACCCCTCCACTGCCTGCCCCATGTCTACTAAGGGGTCCTTTGCAACTATTCTGTATGCCTATAGCCGTGCCTACTAGCAAGGTGAGTGGGGAAAAACTATAAACTGTTCTGTACTCCTCGAAAAATGTACACCTACAGTTCTTTTCCTTTCTGCATCTGTTTAGTACTTGTGACATCAAGTTGATCAACAAATGGATTCATGAGCGGTGGACAGATCAGTGAACCAGCCCTCCGGAGGCCAAATTTGGCTTGGCATACAGCAACCCGGAATACATGAAATCCATTATCCCTTGGCAGTGAAGGGGTTAATATTCTATTACTTTCTATGCTGGATCACCGAAACTGTTACATACATGATTCTATAAAAAAAAAAATGCTGTAGATAAGACTTCCAGAACTTTACTAACTTTTTTAACATAATGAGATGGATACATTTATCAAGCAATCAACAGATGAACAGATGTACACAGAAACCTGCTCCTTATTGCTCCTTTTTTAAAAATCTTTTTTCCCCCCACAGAGTTAAGCATATCAAATTTCAACACACCAAATATGCAATGTACTTTAAGATTAATTCTAGGCTATGGTCAACAAATTTAACTGTTCTAGTATAACTGAATTTAAATGTAATTGACCAATGTGTACCCCTAGAGCTCCTAATCATCCTGCAAGACAAGGGGTCATGGGGACCCCTTTACTTTGGAAATAGAGGGCCCTAGAGGATGGATAGAGGGTCCTTGCATCGCAAATACTGAAATAAATAATACTTCAAGTGCATGTGAATTGTGATGTGTAGCCTGATACAGTGAATAGAAGTTTTCAAAACACTGAGAAAGTTTACAAAGCACATGTATGCATATGTATGCATGTGCACACACATACACACACACACAGACACACACTCACTCACTCACTCACTCACTCACTCACTCACTCACTCACTCACTCACTCACTCACTCACTCACTCACTCACTCACTCACTCACTCACTCACTCACTCACTCACTCACACACACACACACACACACACACACACACACACACACACACACACACACACACACACACACACACACACACACACACACACACACACACACACAGTAGGCAAAAAGAGAAGAGAGTGTGAAACAAATGGAGATAAATCAATTCGATGAATTACTGAATTACTGAATTAGAGGTAGTGAAAACAATGGACGGTGAAACTGAAAGGTCCTTGATTGGGAGTCAGAACTTTGAAATGCCAAGACCATGGTTTGGTGTTTTGCCCATTTTTCTAGGGCATCCCTGGGACCCCCTACACACTCTCACAGCGGGTCCTTTTTGCAAGTAGCAGGGCTCCCAGGGACCCCCATTTGGGGGTCTATGAAGCACTATAATTCTAAAGGACCCTCTAAAAAGAATGTGCAGGGGGTCCCAGGGATGCACTAGAAAAATTCATTTTAGCATTCACAATGTCATTGGGACCCTCTATCCCTCCTTTAGGACCCTCTATACTGTGTGAGTGAAGGAGTCCCTGGGAGTGGGAGCCCTTGTTTTGCGGGACGATTGGGAGCCCTGAGCAATACTTCATAGACCCCCAAATGGGGGTCCCTGGGAGCCCTGACTGACCGTCTGTACGATGCCTTTCTTGAGGCTCCTGCGTTCAATCTTGACAGCCGTGTTTCCATCTTCGTCAGACGACGAACTCTTCTGGCCCTCTGCACACCGCAAGACAACACAACAGAGATCCATAAACTAACTTTATACTGCACATTGAAACAATATGTATAGACCACGTTCTTGTGAAAGTAAAACATTCTCTCAATCCCGAAATTTGTCTCAATCATTCATTTTAGCATTCACAATGTCATTGGGACCCTCTATCCTAACATTGAGTCAATGTTCTCTTAATCTTCCCAGTCCTGAAGTGGTGACAGCATTAAAAATACTTTCCAATGTACACATAATAAATATTACATGTGTCTGTGTACACAGGATGGGTGGGGATGGTGCTTGATTTGCATGTCTATCATCTTGTTTTATAATCTGCCATCAATGTTGGCAGAAATGTTTAATTTATAAGACCATGGATGACAAGATCTATGGCCAATCCTGAACTCTTTCTATCACTATCAGATGTTCCAATCCTGATTTCAGGAGCACTCCTGAAATACTTTCACCTGGCATGCAAATAGCAACTCCTCCGAAATAAAAATGTGTCGACTAAATCAGTGAAAACTGAAAACCGGACACATAATTATGTACCTCACCCATTATGGCCATATGGCCATGGAACGGAGAAGAACAAATAACAAAAGCAGAATCAAAAGGAGAAGGTGACAGAATGGAGGGAATGAAAGGATCCATGGGCATGGGGAATGGGTCTTTTGGGTAAAAGGTGTCATGGTTAGTACTAGTAGCGAGCATTAAATGGGTTGTGCGTGCGTGTGTGTGTGTGTGCATATGTACATGTGTGTGTATGTGAACATATATGTGTGTGTGTATGTATGTACATGCGTGTGTGTGTCACTGTGTGTGAGAGAGAGAGAGAGGGGGAGAGAGAGAGAGAGAGAGAGAGAGAGAGAGAGAGAGAGAGAGAGAGAGAGAGAGAGAGAGAGAGGAGTGAGGGGAGTGATGTGGAGCAACAAGAAGATAAAATAAAACAAAACAGAAGCAACTAAAAAAAAAGAACTAAAAATAGACATATATCCAAGTCAGGCCAATCCGGCTACCTTTTTGACCACTTGTTGCTGGGGAGGGAGTGACAGATTTAGAATTAAAGATTGTTGAGCTCCTGCTTGAAGACTACTACTAGTTGAACCCAAGTAAATCTAATACTAGTAATAGGGTGACGTGTGTAACCCTTTCTTGGAAAACTAATAATGTAAAATAGTGGCAAAATAATCAAAGAGTTGATTGTGGCTACGTACAGCCAAGAAGAATCTACTTAGTAATGTGTGTGCTCTTTTCTCTCTTCCGCTTCTTTTTCTATGGTCACCCCCTAAAGTGTGTATAATTACTTCTGCATAAAGAAGTTGGTCACCACCGCAAAAGAAGAAGAAGAAGAAGGTAGTGCGTGTTATTCAGTCACACTGACACTGTTGAGTTTGACAGTCCGGAGATGAAGATGGACGAGGACGTCAACAATTCAAGCATTAATCTTTTTTGAGCAAATTATAACAAGCTGATGGTGTGCAATTGAACAAGAATGTATTACCTTCTTCGCTGCTATCTCTCTGTCTTCTCTGACCACGAAATTTCCCTCTCTTTTTGAAGACAACTTTGGGTTTATCCGAGGCTTCCACTTTCTTTTCTTCCAAGTCAGCCATTTTGACAAACGTTTGACCAACCGTGTTCTCTCGAGACAAAAGATTAAGGCCTAGTTTGCAGCGTTTCCGGTTTGCGATTGACCAATCAAAAGGTAATTTACTTTATTTCAGAGGAAAACAACCAATGGACGAGCACAAAACAACTCGCAAAAGTAAATTTGATGCGACAGACGACAGAAACAATGCAAGCAGACGATAATTTTGTCCCGTTCAAAGTTGGTGTTGTGCTGCCTGCAGCAGGATGCGGAGAAAGAATGAAGCTGCAAACGCCCAAACAATTTTGTGAAGTGAACGGACGGCCTCTTATCTGCTTCACAATAGAATGCTTTCAAAGGTTCGACTTCAAATTTTACTTCTAGTCGTTAATTAGGCCTTGTCGGGCTAGCTGATTTTTGTCTAAGTTTCTCTTCATCGTTTTCTTTTCTCCTCTTCTGCAGCTTCTTTTTCTTTGGTCACCCCCTAAAGTGTGTGCATTTACTTCTATAAAAAGAAGCTGGCCACCACCACAGAAGAAGAAGAAGAAGGATAATTTCTGTCACTTCCTCAGTTCCTGCATGAAGTTGATCTAAGAAATTTGGGGATCTGGATGAGTGGATCTGGTAGAAATAATATGTCGCAGACGCCACTTCTCAGTCTTCTGAGGATAGACGCAACTGGAACTGGATCATATATGTTGTAGGAGCCTTTGAAGGCTATATATAATATACCGGAATAGAGACCTTCAGCTTCAGGCTTCATCTTGCCCACCTTTTCAATTAGTTCAACTTCAAGCAAAGGTTTGCCTTGGGTAAGGGAACTAACACTCTTGTCATGGACTTCTCCAAGGCCTTCGACAAGGTGTCAAGACTATAAAGAGAAATTATGTTGTGGCACGGCATAAAATCATGTCCCACTCTCTTCTTAAACTGAGTACTTGTCCAGTCACTACGGTTTCAGAGGCCAGGTCAACAAGTGGGTGAGGAGCTTCCTTGCAGGGTACGGAGGGGATGTGGGCAGACTATGGAAACCTAGCTATCAATAACAATGTTACCACTTTTACCAGGCAGCAGGATTTCTCCCTGCCCTTACCAGGTTTCAACTGCCGTGGCATTTTTACGTGTGTAAAGTGCACGGGTCAGACAACTAGCTTTAAGTCCCCATCCGAAGGACTCGACGTTCATTTCGATTTTCCTGTCGAACTAGAAAGAAAGGATGGGGCCGGGATTCAAACCCGTGTCACTCGCGCTGCAGTCATGCATTACATTTGGCAGGCGAACGTCTTAACCACTCTGCCACCTTTCTCCCTCCAGGAGTTACAGTGCTGAATTCAGTTAGGCAATGTCGTAGTTTACCCCCCCTCATGCTTATGAGCTTCTAAGTCTGCTACTTTCTGGTAAATTATGAAAGTAATCCTGGGCTGATCCTTCCCCTATCATTTTCTCCAAATGGGGAGAATGTTGCTTCACAATGAATATAATATATTTTCTGTGCAAGTATCTGAGTGTGTGGATGGGTTGTCTAAAATTACACGATAGCTTTAAGTTGCTCGTTAGTGGGCCTAAGTGAATGCTTGCACTTGCAGGGTGACGTTTGGCAATTTATTGTTCAGTGCAACATGGTGATTTTTTTTTCAGATAATGAGGCAGAGTGGTAGTTTAGACACCCCCTTCATGTTTACAACTCTCAATCTCAAAGTCTGCGTCTCTCTCTTGAACAGTAACCATAGGCTAATCCTAAGCCTATCCCTTTCCCAATACAGTGGAACCTCCCTTATAAGACCTCCCATTATAAGACTCCCTCCCACGTAAGACCTACTTCTCCGAGACATTGCCCTTTGTAAGTATTAAAATTACCTCCCTTACAAGACCTCATTTTGGATGATTTTTGAAGGTCTGATAAGGGAGGTTCCACTGTAAATTGTAATGTATTGCTTCTGTGCGAAAATTTTCAATGTGAAAATGTGACAAGGGGGTGTCTTCTTCTTCTTCTTCTTCTGCGTTCCCAGGCCATATGACCATAATGGGTGAGGTACGTATGGGTCCAGTTTTCAGTTTTTGCTGGTCTCTTTGCTGCATTCAGCCGACACATTCCAATTTAGGAGGAGATGGGGATGTGTAAACTACAAGTTAGCTGATATTGATTAGTGTTGTTTTTTTGTTTGTGTGTTTTTGGCAGGCATCCCTTGGTGCAAGACATCGTAATTTCCACCAGTAAGGAGCACACAGAGCGGCTGAGAGAACTGACCAATCGCTATGGCTTTAACAAAGTGACCGTGGTGGAGGGAGGGAGCACACGCCATCGCTCGATATACGCTGGGATCAAAGCGTTGCAACAAGGTATTAAACTTTGCGTAAATATGTAATAATCAGTGTTTGGATAACATTCCTTTACACGTCGCAACATTTTCGACCTCATTATCAGTTAGTTTTTTATTATTGAGATGAACAGTTTCATATCTAGCAGTGGGTGGATGCCTCGTGCCTCCATTCGGGGAGCTGGATGACCCCACCCTACACAAGTCTCTCCCTGTGAGGATTCCGGAGGAGGTCTTTTGTAAAAATAGTTCCCCCACCTTCTAGAAGTTCTGTGCTAGCAACTTCCTGTAGTCTTTGCCTAGAGCTGCGTTTTTCTTTTGCTTACTGTCATCTACTATCTTTCTGCCTTGGCCCATTCTCCTGCCTCTAAAATAAAAAGTCTTCGAAATAATGTTAGAACTCCTTTGAGCTCCTTCTAAAGCATAATGTGTTGGCTGAATGCAGCAGGGAGACCAGTGAAAACTGGACTGAAAATGTACCTCACCCACTATGGCCATATAGCTGGGAACGCAGAAGAAGATGTGATGATTCACGATGCTGTCCATCCCTTTCTTCCCCCTGGCATTGTGAAGGACATTAATTTATGAAAAGTGATTATTAATAATACTTTTTTCTTTAATAGTGTTGTATTTTTCTTTAACACAATGTGGCTTATTTATTGTTCATTGTTTCAGTGTCTCCTGTCATTGAGGTGATGATTATTCACGATGCTGTTTGTCCGTTTGCCTCCCCTGCCTTACTGATGGACATTATTAGTATAAATTGATTACTAAGATATGCTTTTTGTTTTTCTATGTCAATGTATTAACCCCTTGACTGTGAGAGAAAATTATTTTAAAAAAATCATTGTACAAATCATGCCATGAAAAAGACAACTGATAGAGGAACCAATGTGGCAAAATGGTCTGGGGATATAACTCTCTTGTCTGTGTTAGAGCAAAAGCCAGCATATCAGAGTTATTCCTCTTCATCTGATGACGTCATCAGTGATGTGTCACATCAGTACGTGATGCGTTGTACGGCAGTCAAGGGGTTCCATTAAGGTTTATTTAATTTGTTAGTGTCTCCGGGCATTGAGGTGGTGTTGAGTCACGATGCTGTTCGTCCGTTTATCTCCACTGACATACTGAAGGACATTATTACTATATTAGTATAAATTGATTATTAAGATATGCTTTCCTATGTTAATTTATTAAGGTTTATTTAATTTGCCAATGTGACAGTGTCTCCCAGCATTGAGGTGGTGTTGATTCACGATGCTGTTCGTCCGTTTGTCTCCCCTGACATACTGAAGGATATTATAAATTTATGGAAAGTGATTAGTAATGATAGTGTTGTATTTTTCTGTAGCACAATGTGGTTTATTTATTGTTCAATGTTTCAGTGTCTCCTGTCATTGAGGTGATGATTATTCTCAAATCTGTTTGTCCATTTGTCTCCCCTGCCATACTGAAGGACTTTACTAGTATAAATTGATTATTAAAATATGCTTTCCTATGTTAAGTTATTAACCCTTTCGCCGCCAGCCATTTTTCAGCCAAAAAATGCCATTAAACTTAACTGGGTAAAGAAGAAAAGTATCTGCAATACTGGAAATTCCTGTATGACATGTATAACATTAGGCCTATCCTTGCGTCCCTAACTTAAGAAAATAGGGTCTTCAGATAACAGGATCTGTTTTGATGCATTTTAGTAACATGGGTGTTAAACCATTGTGGTGCATAAATGCGACATTGGTGGTGAAAGGGTTAAGGTTTATTTAATTTGCCAATGTTTCAGTGTCTCCCACTGCGAGTCCCAGCATTGAGGTGTTGTTGAGTCACAATGCCGTTCGTCCGTTTGTCTCCCCTGACATACTGAAGGACATTATAAATTTATGGAAAGTGATTAGTAATAATCGTGTTGTACTTTTCTTTAACACAGTGTGGTTCATGTATTGTTCAATGTTTCAGTGACAGTATCTCCATTCATTGAGGTGGTGTTGATTTATTTATTTAGGAGACGTATATAGCGCATTACCGTAAAGCTCATTCACGTTGTCGTTCGTCCGTTTGTCTCCCCTGGCATGATGAAGAACATTATTTGTTTAATGGGATGATAAACATGCGATTTTTCTTTAACACAATATTCATTTATAGTTCATTGTTTCAGTATCTCCCAGCATTGAGGTGGTGTTGATTCATGATGCCGTTCGCCCGTTTGTCTCCCCTGAAGTTGTGAAGGACGTGGCATCGGCAGCACACCTGCATGGGGTAAGGCTTTCAATCTTTTAACTAAAGTCATAAATGCATGGATTTAATGTAAAGTATCAGTCCAGTAAGATAATGAGGGAATTGTGATGAATGGAATGAACGCCTTTGAACATTTACCCTTCTCATGTGATCCAAGACCCTCCCTTTACCTCTCCTTTCTGCCAACTCCCTTTCTTCATTTAAGCAAAGATATTCTAAAAGGGTAAGATGGACTACTTAAGAGCTCGGCTAACCGGGCTGATAGAGTTATCGTTAGTGCAGACAGTACACTATTCACAGTGGAGGCTATCCAAAAACTCAGACTGGACCTTGAACGGAGAATTCAACTGGCCTATCGACGTGTAAAATGTGTCCTGTTTAAAAGGGACATAACCAGTGTTTCTGTCCTCACTACTCATATAGGGAAAAGAGACCGGATGCTTATCTTCCCCTATACAGTCTTTGATTTAAGTCTTCTCTCAAAACTACTCTCTTCAAATCATAGCCTGCTATATTTCTTTTCAAAATACTGTGCCCCTTCCATCCGCATGTGTTTGTGTGCCTTCATGTTGTTTGTGTGTGTGTGTGTTTATGTAGTGCGTTCGTGTATGTGTGTGTGTGTATAATATATTTTTGATGTTTATTTATTTATATTGCTTGCTGGTTTATTCATTTATTATTGTAAGCGCTTAGGGCTTTTTTAAGATCAGGTGCTATGGATGCTAATTATTATTATTATTATTATTATAAAATTCTCTGTCCCTGACTCGTGATACTGAATCATGCAATCATCGCCCTAGCACATCATGAAGAAACAGTACGAAGCCTCTGAAAATTATCTGCCCCTTGGGGCAGTGGGTGGATGCCTCGTGCCTCCATACGGGGAGCTGGACGACCATACCCCCTCCACGAGTCTCTCCCCGTGGGGATACCAGGGTGTCTTTCATAAAAATAGTTCCCCCACCGTCTGGAAGTTCTGTGCTTGTAACTTCCTCTATTCTGCCACTCTCCTTGACTGCCTTTTCCTTTTGCTTTCTATCATCTACTATCTTTCTGACTTATTGGTCCATTCTCCTGCCCTTTAAAAAAAATATCTTCCAAATAGTTTTTCTCCTTTGAGTTCCTCCAAAATCGGAATGTGTCGGCTGTAAGCAGCGGGGAGACCAGTGAAAACAAAAAAACGGACACATACGTACCTTATCCATTATGGCCATATGGTCTGGGAACGCAGAAGAAGAAGAAGAATCTGCCCCGACCACTAAGCTAATAATAGACTCAAGATACTGACTCATGTGAGCCACCTATACATAAGCAATGATGCATCTAGAGCGCAGCATTGCCTCAAAATTGTTTATGTTCCCGCAAAAACAAGAATATGCTGCGGGAAAATCCCCCAAAATTTTGTGAAATCCCGCAAACGAAAATGCGTTTAAAAATAACTCAAACTAATTAATATTCAGATTGCGTGGTCGTTCTGCGTCTGCATTTCGATTCCTTATAAACCAATCAAGTTTTTTCTCGAATAAATTGTCTTCAGCAAACAACGAGCATTTTGATTGGGTCTTATAAATAATCTAGCCAATCAACGGCTTTCTCTTTCATTTACCAGTACCAGGCGCAGTACCGGCCCGCCTGAAAATGGCGTCGCTTCTGAACTATTTTACTGTGACTTCTAAAAAGAAAGGAAACAGTGCGGAGTGTAATGATGATCAACAACCTTGTTCATCATCGGCAGTTAGTGATGTAAATTGTGACAACGAGGAAAGTTCATCGAATGACAAAGCATCGGGTCAGGAATGTGATGTCACTGACGACCCCAGTACTAGTAGTGTCGCTCCACCACCTTCCAAAAAGCGAAAGCATGAGTTCATGGAAAGTTGGAAAAAAAGCAGACCTTGGCTACAGTTTGACAGCGAGTGTTTCGTGGCTGGTGCTTACAAAGCAAAAAGAAAAATTCATTCACAACAGGTTGTCAAATTATTTTCTTCCAATATGTAGTTCCGTGGCATTGATTTAAAAAAACACCTAATAATTTCCAGATCCCCCCAAATTCCCACACAAAGGGGGGCAATGCCCCCCAATTCAGAAATTTCTAGATGCATCTCTGCATAAATTTAGCGCCCTTGCGTGTCGCGAACAACCCGTATAAAACTCCCATTTCAGACCTCAGGTCATCAAAACATTTTGTCATAGTACAGACGTGTTTTTACTTTTTCACAGCGTGGAAACTAACCAATCACTGTTTTTAGTTTTATTTTTTCTTGCTCAGGCAGCGGGCGTGTGTCGACCGTTGGTTTCCACGGTGATAGCTCGCGACGCGGAGCAGAGGCTGAGCGAATCGTTGGACCGAAGCCGTTACGTCAACAGCGAGATGCCACAGGCCTTCCAGGTGGACGTGATTGCCAACGCTTATAGCAAGGTAAGCACTGTATTTGTCTGACTATTATTGAGACAGATTGAGACCCCTGCGCCTTATCATTTAGGATTGATCATATAGTAAGAAAATATAATAACAAAATGTTAGCTTTGTGTAAAATTTTGGGGGTGCGCCTTACACAGTGGAACTCCCTTATAAGACCTCCCATTATAATACTCCTTTGGATGATTTTTGAAGGTCTTATAAGGGAGGTTTTACTGTACTGTATTTGTCTGACTATTATTGAGACTGCGCCTTATAACTTAGGATTGATCATATACAGTGGAATCCGCTTAATCGGCCACTTTTGGGACCAGGAAGAATATGGCCGATAAAGCAAATCGGCCGATAAAACGAACATCGAGATACTGTATGACGCAATTATGCAAGTCAAAAGCAATGACGTCAAAATTAAATGTTGCAGTTCAAATTCTTTCCCTTTTTGTTATGTGTGTGTTTATTATCCTACAACTTGACAGAAGCACGAGTAAAAGACAATGATTTTGTTTTCTTGAGTGATTTTAACGCCATGCAGGGTCTTTCAATTGACAACAGCTCACCTTCCAACTTCACACTCAACCATGGAAACGTCAAAAGCGTGTTGTCAGTTTGTCTGCCTCTGTTGTTCTCCCTCTCAAAAAGGGGTAAAGAGCCAAAATTAGAGAGAAAAAGTGGCCAATAAAGCGAAATTGAAGATTTCAGCTTTGGCCGTAAAAACGAACAAAATAACACATGCTTAAGAAGAAAAAATTCCGTTCCAGAGGAAATTGGCCGATTAAGCGGCTTTGGCCGATGATCCGATGGCCAGTTAAACGGATTCCACTGTAGTAAGAAAATATAATAACAAAATGTGAGCTTTGTGGGGGTGCACCTTATAGTCTGAAAACTAGGGTACCTTTTGTTGTTGTTGAGAAAGCTGCTCAGGAGTGCTCCTGGAATCAGGAATGAAAAAGCTGAGATTGGAAGTGTCTTCTGCTCTGCACATGTGTGGTGTGTGTGCATGCATTTTTGCGTGCTGGGAGATCTATAAAAAGTAGGTCAGCCTGAGGTCTATGAAGGGGCGATGGTGAATGCGGGGGAGGGTAGTGTGAGAAAATGCCTTTTGCGTGGAAAACATTATTTGTAATGGTTTGGATTCTAGTTGAGAGTGGGGGGGGGGGGGGGGGGGACGTAAATGTAGTTATCGTGGTTTTGTGTTATGATAAGTGCGTTTTTTGTGTGTGTTTTTTGGTGCTCAGAATTTTCACTTCTTTGTGAAGAGTGTCTTCTCTTGTACAGTACAGTCAAGGCATTTGCCCTATGATGTGTGATCAGTCTGTTTTAAGTGATGCACTAGTTGAAATGAAGGCATCTTCACGTTCTGTGTGACAGTGCACTGCTGATGACCTGGACTTTGGCACAGAGTGTCTTCTGCTGGCCATGAAGCATGGAGGTGTGAAGGCTCGTGTTCTGGATGGAAGGCCTGACCTCTGGAAGGTAGGGACAAAAAGGTCATCACTTCTGCTGATGTGTTGGCTTAACCCTTTCACTGCCAGCCATATTTCAGCCAAAATGTTCCATTAAATGTACCTGGGTAGAGAACAAAATCCATCTGCAGTATTGGGGATTCTTCTGTGACATAATTATATAACCATAAGGTCTATCCTTACTTCCCAAAACTAAGACAATAGGGTCTTTGGACAATGGACCCCAATTTGATGCCTTTTAGTGACATAGGTGTTAAATCACTGTGGTGCTAAAATGCGACTTATGCGGTGAAAGGGTTAACTCATTCAAGTCGTTCCGGCCATATATGTCCAGAATTAATAGCTGTCAATTTGATGCATTTGCTTCAAGGGAAGTAAATATGTGTGCACACCATACCTTGGTCACTTCTAAACTGGCTTCACTCATTTAGACCACAATTTTGCCCCTGACTTTGCTTTTGTAGTGGTTCGTTGTGGGTAAACCAATCGGTGTAGAGAGTATTTCTATATAAAGTCTATATTTAAAAGAGTCTGATCTACCACTTACCTACGTCTAAACCTGAAGTAAAAACCTGTAATCTTCTTTCATTTATCCTTTTGTTTATGTCTGTTTTGTTTGTATGTATGGCTGGCGTGATTTGTTAGGTTTTTATTAATAATTCAAAATCGTTGCGATGCGAATGAGTTAACCCTTTCACTCCCGTAACTATTTGTATTTTTAGCGAGTGAGATACCTAACTTTTAAAAAAATAACTAAAAATTAAATGGCCATGAAGCATGGAGGACTGAAGGCTCGTGTTCTGGACGGAAGGCCTGACCTCTGGAAGGTAGGTATCTTAATCAACTTTGGTGGAGGGGAGTTAATTAGAAAAAGAGAGTAATTACCCTTTGTTCAATTTCGTCATCTCCTCTCTTGGCCTCACTATTTAATTCTTTAAAAATGAAATGATACTGTAAAGATTATAATGGTATATGTTTTATTGAAGGAAAATGAATGGAGAACAAACACATTTGTTATAATTTTCAATGTTGACTACGCGAGATAACTCATTATCAGGGGGATGTAACCAAGATTTAAAAAAAAAAGACAATATTATTTTTAAAATTCAGTCCTATAAAGGATTGAACTCTTCCAATTAGCATGATTTTAAAACAACATTTTTTCCCTCCCAGAAGTCTGCAATCTATTATCTATAGTTTTTAATTATCTAATGTGATTTGCAGTGCTAGTGTGTGGAAATGATGGATTCATCCTACTTGTTGATTGTGATTGCTTCAAAATGTTTGTTTATGGCTAATGACTGGTATAGCATAGTGACAAGGGAGAAAGGTGGCAGAGTGGTTAAGACGTTCGCCTGCCAAATGTAATGCGTGACTGCAGCGTGAGTGACCCGGGTTTGAATTCCGGCCTCGCCCTTTCTTTCTAGTTCGACAGGAAAATCAAACTGAACGTCGAGTCCTTCGGATGGGGACTTAAAGCTAGTCTGACCCGTGCGCTTTACGCATGTAGAAATCCCATGGCAGTTGAAAGTCGGTAAGAGCAGGGAGAAATCCCACTGCCTGGTATGGCCAGATTGATAGCTAGGTTTTCCAAGTGTGCCCCTCTCCCCCCCCCCCCCCCCCAATTTTTTTTAAAAATTGGGTAGGCGCTGCACTTGTGGAGACGCGCTCTCCGGGGAAGAGCAGCCCGAATTTCACAGAAATAAGTCTGTTGTGACTAGAATATACCAAATACCAATACCAAATACTAGTCTCATTTCTAATGTTTCAGGTGACGTACAAAAAGGATTTGTTTGCTGCTGAAGCCATGCTGAAAGGTCAGTTAAGTTACAAGTACGTTCAAGTCACGTCAAGTCATAGCAAACTTTATATCAGTGCAGATAAATATTCATTAAGGATTAACCCTCTTGCATTTATTCCGCCCAAAAGCGCCCAGCCGGAAGTTGCCTCTGTGTATTCAAGCAGCCCCAAACCGCCCATACCTTGCCCCCACTCTGAGACCCCCTCTGATGGCATTTCCATCACGCACTAAGTTCTGGCTTGTTATACACACACCATGAAGAAGCTTCTCACTTGCGGTGATGTGATAGTAACTGTATGGCGCTCTGTGTGCTTCAAAAGACAGATTTTCCCGAAAATGTGTGAAAGTATCGGAACACTAGAAGACGTTTTGTCTGCAACAAATGCGAATGTTAATAAAACATTGCTGAAGTAAGTTGTTAGTAAGCCTTCTTGAACTTGTATATTTTGTGTCAAGAAAGGAATAGTGGGGTTGGGAATCCTTTTTTTAATTTTTTTTTTAATAAGTGTGATGTCTTTAATACTGATTGCTTTCTTTGTACTGCTTTAATATTGATTGTTTTCTTTGACCTGCTTTAATATTGATTGTTTTCTTTGACCTGCTTTAATATTGATTGTTTTCTTTGTACTGCTTTAATATTGATTGTTTTCTTTGACCTGCTTTAATACTGATTGTTTTCTTTGTACTGCTTTAATATTGATTGTTTTCTTTGACCTGCTTGTTTTCTTTGTACTGCTTTAATATTGATTGTTTTCTTTGTACTGCTTTAATACTGATGTTTTCTTTGACCTGCTTTAATATTGATTGTTTTCTTTGACCTGCTTTAATATTGATTGTTTTCTTTGACTGCTGCTTTGCCTGCTTTAATATTGATTGTTTTCTTTGACCTGCTTTAATATTGTTTTCTTTGACCTGCTTTAATATTGATTGTTTTCTTTGACCTGCTTTAATATTGATTGTTTTCTTTGACCTGCTTTAATATTGTTGTTTTCTTTGACCTGCTTTAATATTGATTGTTTTCTTTGACTGCTTTAATATTGATTGTTTTCTTTGACCTGCTTTAATATTGTTTTCTTTGACCTGCTTTAATATTGATTGTTTTCTTTGACCTGCTTTAATATTGATTGTTTTCTTTGACCTGCTTTAATACTGATTGTTTTCTTTGACCTGCTTTAATATTGATTGTTTTCTTTGACCTGCTTTAATATTGATTGTTTTCTTTGTACTGCTTTAATATTGATTGTTTTCTTTGACCTGCTTTAATATTGATTGTTTTTGTACTGCTTGTTTTCTTTGTACTGCTTTAATACTGATTGTTTTCTTTGTACAGAGCAGTGGACCAGAGTGAGCATAGTGAACAAGGAATGCTGGCCTTGGTTGGCTGACGCCATTTGTGCTGAACTCCGCGCCTTACAGATCAAGGTGTGTGTGTTCTTCAATTTAATGTTTATTCACATTAGTGCTTCCTCCCCTTCAACCCCCAGTCCCCCCCCCCCCCCCCACTCCATCTCTCCAGTGTCCCCCTCCCCCCACTCCCTTCCCTACCAAACTGAGACTCATACCCTGGAATTGACACTGATTAACCCTAATTGACTGTATCCTAACATGCGCAGAACCCTCCTCAGTTCTATTATATCATCAGAATCTTCAAATGGATGAAGGCGGATGATTAATGGAAGAAGTGATTTTGGGACAAATGTGTGTGTGTCAAGTCAAACTGATTTTTATTGACAAGAAAGGACTAAGCTAAGAGCTCTTTTTTCATTATTTCACTTGCATTCTTGTGTGTGTGTCACTGTGTATGTGTGTGTGTGTGTATGTCACTGTGTGTGTGTGTATGTCACTGTGTGTGTGTGTGTATGTCACTGTGTGTGTGTGTGTATGTCACTGTGTGTGTGTCACTGTGTGTGTGTGTGCGTGTGTCACTGTGTGTGTGTGTATGTTACTGTGTGTGTGTCACTGTGTGTGTATGTCACACACAGTGTGTGTCATTATGTGTGTGTGTGTATGTCACTATGTGTGTGTGTGTCACTATGTGTGTGTGTCACTGTGTGTGTGTGTGTGTCACTGTATGTGTGTCACTGTGTGTGTGTGTGAAATTTTATTTCATGATGGAACACTGAATAAGCAAAGAATATTGCTTCTTTTCTTTTTTTTTTACATCAAGCTGTCCGAGATTGTGCATATGTTTGTCCGCATGTTTGCGCCTGCATGTCGTATAAACCTGTTTTATTTACTGTTGTTTGTCCGCATGTTTGTGCCTGCATGTCATATCAACCTGTTTTATTTACTGTTGTTTGTCCGCATGTTTGCGCCTGCATGTCATATCAACCTGTTTTATTTACTGTTGTTTGTCCGCATGTTTGCGCCTGCATGTCATATCAACCTGTTTTATTTACTGTTGTTTGTCCGCATGTTTGCGCCTGCATGTCATATCAACCTGTTTTATTTACTGTTGTTTGTCCGCATGTTTGTGCATGTCATATCAACCTGTTTTATTTACTGTTGTTTGTCCGCATGTTTGCGCCTGCATGTCATATCAACCTGTTTTATTTACTGTTGTTTGTCCGCATGTTTGCGCCTGCATGTCATATCAACCTGTTTTATTTACAGTTGTTTGTCCGCATGTTTGCGCCTGCATGTCATATCAACCTGTTTTATTTACTGTTGTTTGTCCGCATGTTTGCGCCTGCATGTCATATCAACCTGTTTTATTTACTGTTGTTTGTCCGCATGTTTGCGCCTGCATGTCATATCAACCTGTTTTATTTACTGTTGTTTGTCCGCATGTTTGCGCCTGCATGTCATATCAACCTGTTTTATTTAATGTTGTTTGTCCGCATGTTTGTGCCTGCATGTCATATCAACCTGTTTTATTTACAGTTGTTTTTCTGACAAAATTGGAAAGTCTGAGAGTAGCCTTCAGAAATGAACAAGACAAAAATTCTTATAATTAGCATTTTTTGTCTTTTGTTGTTGTCGTTGTTTCCCTCAGGTTGTGGAACCTTTCAACCCAACAGACGCTGCAGCCGGAGGAGGAGACCACGCCCCAGTTCCTTCAAACAACGATGATGATGCCAACACCTTTATCATCCTGCATCCCCACCCCCTCCCCCTTCACACCACTACCTGCGAACCCCTCCCTCCCCACAAAGCCACCTCCTACACCGCAACCCCTTCAGACGATGATTCGCGCCTAAAATTAGATGGTGGCGACGCCAAGAATTTTGGGCGCGAATCAACAGACTGTGTAGACAGCGACTGGTGCCGGGAAAGTGATCGTGGCAACACCGACAATGATGGCAAAGGAAAGACAGAGGCTTCGGATAATTCCCTGAACAGTGGGACGCATGGTCTGAAAGAGAAACTGGCTACGGTGCAGAACCAGTTTGCCGAATCATGGAGTTGTCGTCAACGTCGTCTGGTGGACTACGCGTTTGTTCACGTGTTTGTGGTGGGTGCAGGGGAGGAGGATGAGGAGAGGATGATAAGGCTTCATGGTGAACTGTCCGGTGCCTTGCTTTCCTTGAGCAGAGAGTATGGGGAGAGAGGGGTGATGGTCTATGGCATACTTGCTTCGGTAAGTAACATGAGTGGTGTATTGTTAATAGTGTAGATGTATCCCGGGCACTACTCTCTTTCAGCAGAGAGTATGGGGAGAGAGGGGTGATGGTCTATGGCATACTTGCTTCGGTAAGTAACATGAGAGTGGTGTATCCCGGGCACTACTTGTTAATAGTGTAGATGTATCCCGGGCACTACTCTCTTTGAGCAGAGAGTATGGGGAGAGAGGGGTGATGGTCTATGGCATACTTGCTTCGGTAAGTAACATGAGTGGTGTATTGTTAATAGTGTAGATGTATCCCGGGCACTGCTCTCTTTGAGCAGAGAGTATGGGGAGAGAGGGGTGATGGTCTATGGCATACTTGCTTCGGTAAGTAACTGAGTGTGGTGTATTGTTAATAGTGTAGATGTATCCCGGGCACTACTCTCTTTGAGCAGAGAGTATGGGGAGAGAGGGGTGATGGTCTATGGCATACTTGCTTCGGTAAGTAACTGAGTGTGGTGTATTGTTAATAGTGTAGATGTATCCCGGGCACTGCTTTCTTTGCAGATCTAAGGTGTGATGACAACAGTAAGTGTGGTGTATGGTTAAAAGTGTGGGTGTATCCCGGGCACTACTCTCTTTGAGCAGAGTATGGGGAGAGAGGGGTGATGGTCTATGGTGTACTTGCTTCAGTAAGTAACTGAGTGGTGTATTGTTAATAGTGTAGATGTATCCCGGGCACTACTCTCCTTGAGCAGAGAGTATGGGGAGAGAGGGGTGATGGTCTATGGCATACTTGCTTCGGTAAGTAACTGAGTGTGGTGTATTGTTAATAGTGTAGATGTATCCCGGGCACTGCTTTCTTTGCAGATCTAAGGTGTGATGACAACAGTAAGTGTGGTGTATGGTTAAAAGTGTGGGTGTATCCCGGGCACTACTCTCTTTGTCCAAAGAGTCTGGGGAGAGAGGGGTACTAATGTATGACTTTCTAGCTACGGTAAGTGTGGTTAACCCCTTCCATGCCAACTCCGTGTCTGCTACGGGCAATATGATGTCATGACGTTTGTTGTTGTTGTTGTACCCTGGCTTAAAGACTCCAGGGATCATCCGAAAAGCCGAAGCACTTAAAAACTATGGTACAAATGCACCAGCTAGGGATGAGAACATTACGTGTGTGACCGTTTTTTATAACACAATCTTTTTTTTTTTCTTGTGCCAGAGCTTAGAATTATAGAAGATTAAGAATTGAAAAAGAAAAAGAAAAGCACTACAAATAGGCCCCTGTCAGCAAGCTATTTGCTTTAGAACTGTTTTTCACTTGTAAAAAAAAAATGTGCTTGCCAAATTGTTGCAAAAATTGTATTTTGGTATGTGTGATGTAAAACTAAACAGATGAGTTTGAAACTGGAAATGTTTTGCGTAGGAAGGGTTCATTTTCATTCTAACAAACTTAGTGAAACATAGCTGTAGCGTCTTCCAACCATGATGGTTTTGTGTGTGTGTGCTTTTTTAACACAGAAGCAGAGCCCAGTGGGTCAGATGACCTGCAGCATTGTTTATTCTAACTGCCTTTTGTTTGTCTCTGTCTGTTTTGCACAGAAGCAGAGCCCAGTGGTCACAGTGGGTCAGATGGCCTGCAGCATCATACAGCGGGCACAGCGCTGTTTCTCCGGACAGCTCTTCAGGGTCGGCTGACAAAAAAGACCTCAGTCTCTACACACGCTACGCATCCCAGAATCTCAAACCCCGCATCTTTGAATCTGTGCTGGACTGAATATGTAAAGCGCTTAGAGCCCTAAATCAGAGAATAGGCGCTATATAAATATTCATTATTATTATTATTAAATTTCTTATTAATACTTCGCAAACTTCAAGCCTTCAATTCTTAACTGTGTGTGCTGGACTGAATGCTTCTGAACTCTTCTACTGCCTCGGGCACAGACGTATGCCATGATGTTGCCTAGATACATTATTGCCAGCGTTCCAGGTGGGTGCTGGGAAACATCTTCCACGCGGTTGTCTATTTTTAGAGCTTAAATCGATGCATTTCTGTCAATTTAACGCATCTAGTAAAGTTGGTGATGGTGTTCAGTTCTGTTGAGACATAGCTTGGCAGAGAAGGCTACAACTAGTACAACTGCAAGGAACAGAAAGTGCTTGGCGCTACAACAGTAAAGGAGTTAATTGCCCCCCCCCCCCCCAAAAAAAAAGCAGTTAATTGCCAAATCTTTAAAGGGGCACCCTCACGAACGAGTTTTTGCAAGAAACACGTCGAGGTCACCAGGAAAACACCCTTTACAAAGATCGCAACATTCACTTTGCTCTGGTTTCCTTAAAACCAAACCGTCAAATCGGCGATTCCACCTTGCGGAGGTGCTGGAAGTCAAATTATTTCACCCAAAGAGAAGGCGTGTGCCGTCTCTTTTCTAATGACCGCCAAATCGTTTGCACGAAATTTTCGCAATACAAGCCTTTTTATTTGTTTTTGGCTCACGTCGTTTTTTAAAACAAAGTGAGTCTATAGTATCGTACATGTTCGGTTGTGTGTCTGTGTGTGTGTGTGTGTGTGTGTTGCGTCCGTGGCCCCGACCTTTAACCTTAACTCAAACCTTAACGTTGTCATTTTCTCTAAACATATAAGGCGTTAGAGGGTTAAAGTTAGCAGGATACTTGATTTTGACGTGAGCCTTCAAGTCACGACGATCAAAGCAGTCAGATACATTGATAAAGAACAAAATAAAGATAAGGTTGTGCAACCTTGAACCTTGACTCAGTCACACTCTTCAAACTAAAGAAGACTCTCACTCTCCACTGAAACTTTAACGTTGTCATTTTCTCAAAAAAACATAAGATAGAGGGTTAAAGTTAGCAGGATACTTGATTTTGACGTGAGCCTTCAAGTCATGGCGATCAAAGCAGTCAGATACATCGGTAAGGAACAAAAGAAAGAAAATCATTTGTTGTAACTGTTGTGTTGTACCGAGTAGGAGATACATACTGGAAAGAAGACTCTCCATTAGATATACAAAAACGCTCTTTAAAAAGAAACACAAGACTTCAGGTGTGTACAAATAGGTACATTTTAACGTCGTCAACTTATATTTTCTGTAACAAATGGATGTACCGAGTGTGTGCGTTGACGGCCCGGTTGTTTAGCTTTTATTTGCGCCTTTGAGTAACGGTTGTTCGTGTTCATTTGCCCATCATCTCTGCGCACAACTTAGCCTACTGCACTTCCGGCAACAAGGCCTAGGCCAAGAGTCCATGCCTTACCTCATAATCAAGACGACGTACTTAACATTTAGCCCACATTCATTTCAGTCTTGAAAAAAAATATACGGAAAATCCAGGGTTCGTCGATTTCACTGCCTTTACGAATCCTTTGTTAGTCCTAGACGATTGATCACCACGAAAAGACTGTACAGGGGAAGATAAACATGGATGAGCTTGCTGGCTGTGACCTTGACCTTTGCTTTGTGGCAGAGAGGGGGGGGGGGGGAGAATTAACGAAACGAAAATAAAATATTAGGACTAATATAAAATATCTTACAGAAATGTAGATGTGGAACAAGTTTTCATCGCATGAACGATCAGTTTAAAACAGTAACAGATCACGCAACTTCAATTATTAATTTTCTAAGAGTAAGAGGCTTAGACCCACAGGCAAAGACTAGGCCTACTACAGGTGTCCGTAGACCCCCCTTACCCCGGCGGGGGGGGATTGGTCACTATGTTTTTTCTGAAAGCTTGGTCAATATGCTTTTCAATTTTACTTGTTTGCCAAAAATAAAAATAGGGCTCCACTGTTACATGCGCATACATATAATTAAATTTTAAAGAAAGGGGTAGGGGTGCATAGAAATAATTTTAATTTACACAGTAAAATAAAAATTAATTCTGTTTTCAGATGCACAAGTGTCTACATAACAGTATTCTCTCTATACAGGCATGGGAATTGTCATGGGAATTCCCATGCCTGCTATAGTAATAAAAATCAGACGTGAGCCTTGCAGGCTTTGCCTCTTGTTATTTTTAATTTTATACAGTTTATCTACAGGAGTTTCACTCACAACAAAGGAAATAGTTCCTTTTTTTTTTTTACTGCACTACCAAAAAATAAAACACTTCAACCACAATAAGTGACCTCCACCCACACCTTCCAAAATGGCTACTATCTCCGCCAAGGAGGAATCACCGTTTTGACGGTTTAATTTATAGGAAACCAGAACTAAGTGAGTGTTCCGATCCTTGAAAAGGCTGTCTTTCTGGTGATCTCGACGTGTTTCTTGCAAAAACTCATCCGTCAGGGTGCCCCTTTAAGAATGCCAAACTCCCAGTCTGTCCCTTCTTGCTTATCTGAAATCTGTTTTCGTTGCTTGCCTCTACCTACCTCAAGTCTTCATGGGTGCAAATTTTCCTGCTATACAAGGATTTCCTGGTTTTGAATTTTACCAGAATAGGAAGTTCCTTTTTATTAAATTTGTCAAACAAGATCTTTGTGTGTCTACTGTATTTTTCAAACACTTTAACACAAGCATTTGTATGAATTGTGGAAAAAGCAAGCAAAAATACCTTCATATATCAGTTTTTGCTTCAGCTGCAGGCGGACATTACCCCTGGACCCCGGCCTTTCAGGTTTTTTCATTTTGTGTAGTTGTACCCATGAGTCTTCAATTCTCCAGCTCTTTTTGCTGACTGAAATCTCTTTGTGCAATGATTGTTTTATATTTAAAAAAATGTTTTGGGCAAAATCTTTATACTCCCCTGGGTGGTGTGAAATATTGTGCCGATGCTGCTCTCTACAAATCAACTCTTCAATTTGAAATCTCCTGACTTTAACTACTCATCTCTGAATATCTAGGCTGCAGACTTTGATTCTTGGTGAACTCAAGATCTTTTTGTTGCCGTTTCTCTAAGAGAATCCCACTACAAGGACAAAGAATAGGCTTTGCTTAAAATCGTCATCCTTGGAACATACATGTAGTTTTCAGTGTTCAGTGTCCAAATGCTCCCAAGCCTCTGACACTTCAAGCTAGTGCTTTCAATTCTCTTCTTAGTTGTTGTTGTTGTTTTAAAATGAAGCTCGGGTCTCCCGTCATCAACTCATATAATCAGAAAGTGTCATCACTGCTTTTGACAGTGCTCAAGTCCTCAACTCTTTGTGTTTGAATGAAATCTTATCACTTCCCTGTGTGAGTCTTCGGTCATAAATGTTCAACCTACATTCCTCCCTGAAAGAACCAGCCTACAGCTCTTTTACTATGTGGCGCTGCACTCACGGCGACACGCTCGCCAGGTGGGAGCAACCCGAACTTCAAAGAAACAAGTCTGTGTAACTAGAAAAAGAAACAGAATATATCCACACACACACAAATCTGTCGTCTCTCGTCATATCTCATCAACCTTTAAGAGGATATGCGCATACAGGTGGCGCTAATTTTCCCCTTGTGGCTGACTGTGTCGTAAGAAACACTACTAAAGGGTTTCAGTGAATGAAAGATGTATGAATAAGATGACGTAAGAATGAAATGACGAAATTGTGAATGAAATGGCCTACTCTCTCTGTGGTTTCATGAATGAATGATGTATGGATAAGATGACGTAAGAATGAAATTGTGAATGAACTGACCTACTCTCTCTGTGATTGATCGTGCTAGCATAATATAACAAAAGACTCCCAGTGGTGCAAGACATTTTTTGAAAATATACAAGTTTATTTATGTTTGTGAAAAGTATATCACTAAAACATTTGCATTGTTAGAATATAATGATTATTTTAAACATTTATTCATTTCTTAGTAACTACTAAAACCACGTTACTAAAAGAAAAGATGTCATAAAACTGTCACAAAAAAAGTATTAAGGGATATAACTCTTGGCATGAGTCACGTGCGAAAATAGGGGTGGGGTTGAAAAAGTGTATGGGGTTCAGTAACAAGCACGGAGACATACTGTTTTTTAATCTTTATTATGCAGAGTATAGATTATTTATTTAATCTATTATTAAAAAAACTAGAATTATTTCATCGTTGAGTTTTTTTCTACAGGCATTTGAACAATAACATTTAGGGAAATTTGTGTCAGTACAACTATTTTCCAATATTTCCTATTGACTAAATTGAATTTTTTTTAAACTTTGACATAGATTCTAATACGAAATAGGTTGTAGTATTAGGCAATTTTTATTGAAACTTGTAAGTCACTTTAGTGTATGAAATAAATCCAGTTTTCAGTACACCTGATTTTTTGACCATTTTTGGTTCATTTGGACCATGAATTACAAGAAAAGTAGCACGGTGACCCCAATTTTTTTTTTCCAGTTTTGACCTTAGGAGTATGTGTAGATGCTATGACAAAAATCTTGATCATTTGTCTTCGTGGGAAGTAAATGGCGCGTATCCCCTTAAGTCATCTTGCTGAACGAAGTATCATATTCCTTTTACCTGCCTCCAGCCTTCAAGTCCTCAACCTTCTGTCTACATTCTTCCCCAAAATTGAAAGCATCTACAGCTCTTCAATTATCTCTTCAGTTATCTCGCCAAATCTCGTGTCATCAATCGTCAATTCATCTTGCTGACCGGAATGTCATTTCTTCACTTCCTTGTACCTGCCTCCAGCCCCCGGTCTTTCTCCTGTTCTACAGTCTGCTTTGAAAACAACAACCTACAGATCTTCCTTCTACGGTGTGTGTGATACAGTGTGTGTAAAAGTTTGTGGATAGGGATCTCTGTTGTCTTTGTTTGAAATCTCAAATATGAAATGTAATGATCTCATTGTGAAGGCAATGACAATTGTGCAGGTCTTATATTGTGTAAAAAGCCCAAAACATTGTCGTTTCCTTTTGTATGAGATTTTATGTGATGCTACATGTATATAAAGACTCCTTTTAGGTTTACAGTGGAACCTCCCTTATAAGACCTCCCATTATAAGACTCCCTCCCATATAAGACCTAATTTTGGATGATGTTTGAAGGTCTTATAAGGGAGGTTCCACTGTAGTTGTCACCTGAAACTATGGACTTCTGACTGGAGTTGTTTTCCTTGGTTGTGACTCTTGCTTTGCTGATACTTACAAGCCTAATAATGTATTTTTATTAATAAAACTTGGGTATTTGGGGTAAAAACATTGAGAGTTGCAGGGCTGACAGAATTCTGAGTTACCACTGATTTCCACCTTGAACGTTTTCCCAAAACACATTTCCGTGTCACAAAAACTTCAAGTTGAAAATTTCCGCGACAGGAAAAATCGCAAGACAAATTTCTGTTCTGGGAAAATCTGATTTGCTCCGCAAAGTGACAAATGCAACAACGTCTATTTACACAACTAAGATTAAGAAGGAGCGAACAAAAATTCCAAACAAAAGGGAGAGTTCTAAGGAGTGTGAAGTAATCATAACAGTGATAAGTCACTTGTGAGCAGTAGGCCTAGCCCTATTAAGACACAAAGGGTCATCATATCGTTCATTATTGCGCATCCGCGTTTAGTCTGCGATGGTTAAAGGGAGCGCCATTCTCAAGTTTGGGAAGGGTTTACTTAAAGGCACAACAGGGCATAAAAGCTGATCCTGCAGGAATCCGGTAATCAGTTGTGAGTGGGAGAGACAAAAACAAGCCAGCATCTCCCCTAGCTGCGGCTTTCTCCTGCATCAGTTTAGTTTTTCCCTCTTTAATTTGAAAAAGGAAGTTTTCGCTGCGAGCTGCTTTTGGACATTACTTCTGAAGTTGTTGACTGCATCTTTCTTTGGACATTACTTCTGAAGTTGTTGAATGCATCTTTCTTTGGACATACTTCTGAAGTTGTTGACTGCATCTTTCTTTGGACATTACTTCTGAAGTTGTTGACTGCATTTTCTTTGGACATTACGTCTGACGTTGTTGACTGCATCTTCCTTTGGACATTACTTCTGAAGTTGTTGACTGCATCTTTCTTTGGACATACTTCTGAAGTTGTTGACTGCATCTTTCTTTGGACATTACTTCTGAAGTTGTTGACTGCATCTTTCTTTGGACATTGCTTCTGAAGTTGTTGACTGCATCTTTCTTTGGACATAAAGTTGTTGACTGCAACATACTTCTGAAGTTGTTGACTGCATCTTTGGCATGGATTCGTCACTGGAGCAGGCTCTGACAAGTTGGTGGTTTTCGCTGCGAGTGCAGTTTCCTTTGGACACTTCTGATTGTTGACTGCATCTTTGGCACACTGGAGCAGGCTCTGGTTGGTGGTTTTCAGTAGCTTTGCAATTTCCTCATCATTTTCGTCGAACCAGTCTTGGTGTTTGCGCTGGATGGGGCCCAGAGTCTCAAAGGCCGTTTTGTGGACTGCTTCAATGAAGGTCTTCCATGTGTTCTCCACATCATCTGTGATCTGAATGTGTTCTGTTTGCTCTTCTAATAATAATAATAATTAATAATGCATATAGCGCATAATCTTGCTAACACAACTCAATGCGCTTTTCCTCACCATTCGTACCATTCTAACAGACCCCTCACCAAACATCTCTATGAAAATGAATACATTAGAGAATGCATTGCATATAATCCACAACCCCTAACCCCACCTCCCCCCCCCCCCCCCCCCCCCCCCCCCCCGCCCCCCTACTCCCCACCCCATACACACACTTCTCTACGGTTTCTTCTCTAACTGATGGTCTATTCAGATGGGAGATGTTGAGCCTTTCTGGTACTTTCTTTCCTTGCGGACGTCTTTTGAGCTGAATTCTGATTTTTGTTTTGGATAGAATGAGATGATGGTCTGTCCGACTCTCAGCACCGCACATGGATTTTGTGACTCTACCATCTTGTCTGTCGCGTTTCCTGACGATCACATAGTCAATAAGGTGCCATTGTTTTGAGCGAGGGTAAATTCATGATGTTTTGTTTCTGTTGGGGAGTCGAAAGATCGTGTTGGTGTTGAGCTGTTCATGTTAAGACAGAACTGCAGGAGCAGGGTGACGTTGCTGTTGCAGAGTCCAACACCGTTTCTGCTGATGACATCCTTCCACATCTGATGGTCTGTGCCTACTCAGGCATTGAAGTCTCCGAGAATGATCAGCTTATCTGCTTTGGGCACTGAACTTGTGAGTGAGTGGAGATCTTCATATAATTTGTCCTTGATGTAGTCTGGATTTGTCATGGTTGGGGCATAGGCACTGATGATTGTCGCCTGTTTCTTTCCAGTCAAAGACCGTTTCATGGTCATAAGTCTGTCATTGATGCCTCGTGGAAGGCTGCTAGCATGTATATCCCCTTTAAAGAGTGCAAAGGGTGTCTTTGCACAGAAGTCAGAACTAGCATGTATATCCCCTTTAAATAGTGCAAAGGGTGTCTTTGCACAGAAGTCAGAACTAGCATGTATATCCCCTTTAAATAGTGCAAAAGGTGTCTGCACGCCAGAAGTCAGAACTAGCATGTATATCCCCTTTAAATAGTGCAAAGGGTGTCTTTGCACAGAAGTCAGAACTAGCATGTATATCCCCTTTAAATAGTGCAAAAGGTGTCTGCACGCCAGAAGTCAGAACTAGCATGTATATCCCCTTTAAATAGTGCAAAGGGTGTCTTTGCACAGAAGTCAGAACTAGCATGTATATCCCCTTTAAATAGTGCAAAGGGTGTCTTTGCACAGAAGTCAGAACTAGCATGTATATCCCCTTTAAATAGTGCAAAGGGTGTTTTTGCACAGAAGTCAAATGCTGCATTCAACCATAAACTGACTAAACTTCACTCTTTTGCACAGAAGTCAACAAATGCTGCATTCAACCATAAACTAACAAAACTTCACTGCCACATTCTGCCCTTGTTAAAATAATTATAATCAAATAATCTACACTTCACTCCAATTCAAAATGCTGTGTTTATTCTAACGCAATTTTTATGTTGGTATTAAGTGTAAATTAAAAAATATATATTAATGATGTGATGTTTTTTCAAAGTGGAATGTTTGATGCATTGACTTTGTGATTGGAGGAACATGAGTAATGACTTTGTGATTGGAGGAACATGAGTAATGACATATATGTATGTGCTGTACATATAATTAGACTTTGTGATTGGAGGAACATGAGTAATGACATATATGTATGTGCTGTACATATAATTAGACTTTGTGATTGGAGGAACATGAGTAATGACATATATGTATGTGCTGTACATATAATTAGACTTTGCATGTTTATGGTTGGCACTTGTATTCATGATTCAACTGGGCATTTGAACAATGCTTTTCTTCATTTTATGGCTCCAACCCACCTGCGTGCGCATCTCGACCATTCCAACGGAAGTGTCGCCATCTTAGTCCTTATTTGTGTGTAAACAAAGTGAAAATGTTATCTAAATGTGTAAAGAAAACATCCAGATGTTATAAATACAGTTTAGATTAAGTTTCGAATTGGAACAGCCAAATACGTAGCATCGATCTGGCATTTTTCAAAAAAAGGTAAGGACTAAGATGGCGGTCTCCCATAATATGGCGCTACTTGTGGCCGGATATGACGACACGTGGGTACCAGCCATTCATGATTCAACTGGGCATTTGAACAATGCTTTTCTTCATTTTACAGTCCCATGTAGGACAGTTTTAGGTAAAGGTAAAGCATTTCTCGGTTAATTGTATTTTTCCGTTTTTGCCTTTCTTACCATACATAAAGCTGTATTTTAGGAACATTTTTAGCTAATAACCTTTTTGGAATACTAACCCTAGCCCTAAACCTAACCCTACCCCCCACTATGTACTGCAGTACACCCGATTTGTCACAGTTGTGGTTCGTTGCGTTTTTCCCGTCTTATAGGGTGGGGGGTAGGGTTAGGGATAGGGTTAGTATTCCAAAAAGGTTATTAGCTAAAAATGTTCCTAAAATACAGCTTTATGTATGGTAAGAAAGGCAAAAACGGAAAAATACAATTAACCGAGAAATGTAGGGGGGGTGCCACATCTTGACCTTTAACCAGTTTTATTTATGCACAATACTTTTTAAAAGTCTCACAATAAATTAAAACGTGAATATCTTTAACCCTTTCACCGCCAGCCATATTTCAGCCAAAAAATTCCATTATACCTAGGTAGAGAAAATCTATCTGCAGTATTGGGGATTCTTCTGTGACATATATAAAATAATTTCTGTCCTTCCCAAAACTAAGACAATAGGGTATTTGGGTAATAGACCCCAATTTGATGCCTTTTAGTGACAAAAATATAGGTGTTAAATCACTGTGGTGCTAAAATGCGACTTTGGCGGTGAAAGGGTTAATTTTTGTATTGTTCCTTGATAATAAGCCTGTATGTGCCTTTCTAGAATATTAAAATAAAGGCGTTTTGAAAATGTTGGCCTTGATTATGATGAATGTTTTGAACGAAGGTTTGCTTGCAATGTCAGAGAACTAGACACTCTCCAATAATACTAATACATGTACTCATCTTCCTTCAACGTGCCATTTTGAATAATGTAATGTTCCTACTTTCATCAGTGGTCTGTGGCAGCTGCTTTAGAAGGTTTTGCTTTTTAAAGACATTCTGACCCGCCACGATTAAGTCTTGGTTTTTTTCTGGGTAGCTGTGACCCACACACAAATGCCCCCAACTTTAGATTGAGGCTGCTCTTTAAAATGATGTTTCGTTTTGAATTTGGGGGCATTTGTATGGGACTTAAACCTGGTCAAAACAAGATTTCTTACCAGCTATAAGAGGGAAAACACGTGAAACCCGTGAGTTTCACACGTGATCTGATGGGTCTTTAAAGTTAGCTGGACATATCTCAATGACAGACCGACCACGGACACTTTAAACCCTAAAGCACAGAAGTATGCAATACACCTTTCAAAGGCATGACTAAAATATGCGGCAAATAGTGCAAACTTGGAATGAAACTCGCTCACAACAACAATGACGAATGAAAGTATGGAGATCTGTAGGTGGAAGTTGGAATCGTGTGCAAGGTCGAGTTTCTCTAGACGACGGTCGCCGCGCGCATAACTGTTACACCAAAAGGGGTCTGAGAAACACTTTAGAAAACGTTTGCGGAAAAATACACACACACACACACACACACACACATATATATGTACCCTCACGTGCTCGCGTGCTCTCTCTCTCTTTCTCACACGCGCGCGCGTGCACACACACACACACACATATAAACAGGGGCGCATGCATACACACACGCATACACATATACACACACACACACAACACACACACACACACACACACGCACGCGCGCGCACCTGTTCTGGAAACGTAGTGGATTGTTATGGGCCAACACTAGATGTGTGAAATCTTTTTTTTTTAAACCTGCTTCTCCGCCTATCAGCATGCCTCACTCTTCCCCTCTCCCTTCCCTGTCTCTCTCCATCTTTCCCTATATGCCTGTCTCTCTCTCTCTGTGATTTATTTTGTTTTCTATGGCATGCAGCTACTTGCTTGGGAAAAATCGGAATCTTCCCTGGAAAATTCCGATTTTCCCCAAGGCTGGGAAGATTCAGAATCTTCCCGGGAATATTGGGAATGTTCCCAGCCTTGGGAAAATTCGGAATCTTCCCGGGAAAAATCCGAATTCTGATTTTTCCCGGGAAGATTCCGAATTTTCCCGTGACATATAGAAAGCATTTCAAGTCCGTAAGGATATGATTGCAACTTGACCTAATTTTGTAATAGGATATGTTGTTTGTTATATATGTACCCCCTTCTAAGGGGCTATGGCCTTTAAGAATAAAAAAAAGTCTGCGTCTCTCTCTCTCTCTCTCTCTCTCTCTCTCTCTGTGAGTCTCTCTCTCTCTCTCTCTGTGAGTGTCTCTCTCTCTCTCTCTCTCTCTCTCTCTCTCTCTCTCTCTCTCTCTCTCTCTCTCTCTCTCTCTCTCCCTCTCTCTCTCTGATTGGGTTCCATTTTGTTATGTATATGTGTTTACTCCAAAATGCGTGCATGTTAACAACTGTACTATTGTGGTGTAGGAACCGGATGTTATGGCAGTGAAATGGGAACCCGATCAGACAGTTAGGTGTAGGCCTACAACAGGACAGAGTATTGGGAAGGAATGGGGAGGGGGGGATTGGGAGAGAGGGGGGGGGGGGGGGGGTGCTGTCAAAGATGAATGAGCCTGAACAAGCGATGTGATAGCATTAATGTATGGATTAGACACAAAAAAACAAGTACATAGGGATGATACACGCAAACATATACTCGACTCCATAAATCTCGGCTAATTAGTAAGTTAGACCCCCCCACCCCCTCATCAAATTGTAGCAGAGACAAAGGTCAAAGAGATGAAATATTCTGCCATTCTTGGTAAACTGACCAACACTAAGGTTATTGTCATGAAACTGAGAGAAACAGACTTTGAGATCGAGGGTCGTAAACATGAGGGAGGGGTGTGTGTTATGTACAACCTTCGCGATAAAAACAGTAAATAAGACATTTCTTAAAGCAAACATTTTACAAATCGTGTGTAAATAACATTTCTTAAAGCAAACATTTACATATTGTGTGCAAATAACAGATTTCGTAAAGCAAACATTAACATATCGTGTGCAAATAATACATTTCTTAAAGCAAACATTTACATATCGTGTGCAAATAACATTTCTTAAAGCAAACATTTACATATCGTGTGCAAGTAACATTTCTTAAAGCAAACATTTACATATCGTGTGCAACTACCACATTTCTGAAAGCAAACATTTACATATTTTGTCCAAATAACAAATTTCTTAAAGCAAACATTTACATATTGTGAGCAAATAACATTTCTTAAAGCAAAGATTAACATATTGTGTGTAAATAACACATTTCTTAAAGAAAACATTTACATATCGTGTGCAAATAACATTACATATTGTGTGCAAAATAACACATTTCTTAAAGCCAATATTTAAGAAAGGCATCTGTGGATATTTTGACATCATCCACTTCTACCGATTGACTAGCCTAGGCCTATCTTAAGTAATGGTCAGTTTTACAGAAGAGAAGAGTATACTTACATTAAAAGTCAATCTGTAGAAGACCCCCATCCACAATCACCCACTCGTGTTTACGATGCTGAATCTCAAAGTCTGCTTTCTTCAGTTTGATGAAAAACAATGCTAGGCTGATCCTAACCTTATCTTTTCCAGACAGTTGCAGAATGTCGCTTCCCAGTGAAAATATTCAAAGCGAAAATTAGAGGTGGACGGAGAGGTCGTCTTTTCTGTTTTCTTTATGCTATCCATTTCCCATCTCCAGACGTTCGAGAAGATGCCCACATTTCTCTGCATTCTCCAGTTTCGAAGAATCAGATCTCTCTCTCTCTCTCTCTCTCTCTCTCTCTCTCTCTCTCTCTCTCTCTCTCTCTCTCTCTCTCTCTCTCTCTCTCTCTCTCTCTCTCTCTCTCTCTCTCTCTCTCTCTCTCTCTCTCTCTCTCTCTCTCTCTCTCTCTCTCTCTCTCTCTCTCTCTCTCTCTCTCTCTCTCTCTCTCTCTCTCTCTCTCTCTCTCTCTCATTGCTTTTGTTTTTATAGTTTTAATGTTTATACAGTATTGTAAGACATGCAACTGTGAACATATATATGTGCATATATGTAAACCTAAAAAGAACATGAACGTTTCTAAGAATACAGATTTTAATAATTGCCATGTTTTGTTGTTTTAATTTCACATACACTTCAGTTTTGCCTTTGTACTCTGTCTCTCTCTCTCTCTCTCTCTCTCTCTCTCTCTCTCTCTCTCTCTCTCTCTCTCTCTCTCTCTCTCTCTCTCTCTCTCTCTCTCTCTCTCTCTCTCTCTCTCTCTCTCTCTCTCTCTCTCTCTCTCTCTCTCTCTCTCTCTCTCCATACAATTAAGAAATAATCTATTGAAAATTAAACAGTTTGAAGAATTTTAAAAAACAACGAAACAAAGTGACGTCCATGTTACGAAATTCAAAAAAGAAATATTTCAGTAATTTAATTTTCAGTTGTCCACAAAATAACTCAAAACCTATATGGAAAGCCATAAACATGCTTACCAATAAAAATGCTGATAAGTTAACCGTGGTTCCTAAAGAACATTCTGTTGATATTCTAAATAACCATTTTTGTAATATTGCTAATATCACAGTAAAAAGTGACAAAACTGATAAAAACGATTTGGAACCTCTTTCTGAGTTCTGTAGCTCTAAATCAATCGAAACAGAATTAGTCATCCCTCCAATTCCATTATACGATGTTTATTTCTATCTTATGCATTTGAAGCAATCTGGGACTCGAGGTCTTGATAACTTAGATGGTATTATTTTAAAACATATTTGTATAATATGTGTATAGATAAATCGTATTTCCCTAATATTCTCAAAAAAGCAAAAGTCATACCACTGTTTAAAGCTGGAAATAAAATGGACCCCTCAAACTACAGACCCATTTCTATTATTTCTCTTCTTTCTAAACCTTTAGAAAAGCATATCCATAAACATTTAGCTTCTCATATATCTAAATATGATCTAATTCATCCAAACCAATCTGGATTTCGATCTAATCATTCATGTCATACTGCATTAATAAATTTGATTGATCAGTGGTTAACAAACATTAATGATTTAAAGTTTACTTGTGTTCTATTTGTTGATTTCTGTAAAGCCTTTGATGTCATTGATCATAACTTATTATTACGTAAACTGAACCTTTACAAATTTTCAGACCCCGCCCTTTCTCTTATTAAGTCGTTTCTTACTAATCGTCAACAATCCGTATTTCTCAATAACAAGCAATCCAGTTGTTTGTCTCTTAAATTTGGTGTACCTCAGGGGACAGTTCTTGGTCCTTTACTTTTTTTACTATATGTAAACGATCTCCCCTTATACATGAAAGACTCGTGCGAACTTTTTGCAGACGATACATCAATTCATTCGAATCATTCTGATTTGAAACAGTTATCAGTTAACCTACAGGAAAATGTAAATCAAATAAATTATTGGACAGAACTCAATCATATGTCCTTAAATGAACAGAAAACAAAGTATATGGTAGTTACTACTCGTCAAAAAAGACAAAATTTGATTTCTGCCATGCCCCCTCTATTCATTAATAACAATCAAATAGAAGAAGTCAGCACTCACAAAGTTTTAGGAATCACTATTGACAATAACCTTTCCTGGTCATCCCATGTATCCAACGTAAGCAAACGTGTCTCACAAAAAACTTTTCAGCTTTCTAAACTTAAAAACTTTCTAGACGTAAACGCCCGTAAACATTTCTACCATGCGTGCGTCCAATCTTATAT
>CM065703.1:45744626-45757126 GCA_017654935.2 Phymorhynchus buccinoides | reverse complement strand
TCTGTCTGTCTCTCTCTCTCTCTCTCTCTCTCTCTCTCTCTCTGTCTCTCTCTCTCTCTCTCTCTCTCTCTCTCTCTCTTTGTCTCTTTCTGTCTGTCTGTCTGTCTGTCTCTCTCTCTCTCTCTCTCTCTCTCTCTCTCTCTCTCTCTTTGTCTCTTTCTGTCTGTCTGTCTCTCTCTCTCTCTCTCTCTCTCTCTCTCTCTCTCTCTCTCTCTGTCTCTCTCTCTCTCTCTCTCTCTCTCTCTCTCTCTCTCTCTCTCTCTCTCTCTCTCTCTCTCTCTCTCTCTGTGTGATTTAAAACAACTTTTTGTTCAATGCGAAGTGATACACATACAATACAACAAACACGGTTAGAGCAGCAACACGGTTAGAGCAGCAACACGGTTAGAGCTTATCGTGCCATCATTAAGATACCCGCTACACATTTAACACATACCACAAATGATACTAACCAACCCAAGACTAAAATTAGGGATAGGGGCCATAGGTCAAAGTAGTGGCAAATGAAGGGCAGGAGCTGTGCCGGTCGGGGTTCGTCCCCGGCGAGCGTTTCACTAGCCGGATACAATAAAAGAAAGCCTATGGCCAACTATAATAAATACCATCAGACAGTTTATAAAAGCCTATGGCCAACTATAATAAATACCATCAGACAGTTTATAAAAGCCTATGGCCAACTATAATAAATACCATCAGACAGTTTATAAAAGCCTATGGCCAACTATAATAAATACCATCAGACAGTTTTAAAAAGCCTATGGCCAACTATAATAAATACCATCAGACAGTTTAAAAAAGCCTATGGCCAACTATAATAAATACCATCAGACAGTTTAAAAAGCCTATGGCCAACTATAATAAATACCATCAGACAGTTTAAAAAAGCCTATGGCCAACTATAATAAATACCATCAGACAGTTTAAAAAGGCCTATGGCCAACTATAATAAATACCACCAGACAGTTTAAAAAAGCCTATGGCCAACTATAATAAATACCATCAGACAGTTTAAAAAAGCCTATGGCCAACTATAATAAATACCATCAGACAGTTTAAAAAGGCCTATGGCCAACTATAATAAATACCATTAGACAGTTTATAAAAGCCTATGGCCAACTATAATAAATACCATCAGACAGTTTAAAAAAGCCTATGGCCAACTATAATAAATACCATCAGACAGTTTAAAAAGGCCTATGGCCAACTATAATAAATACCATCAGACAGTTTAAAAAGGCCTATGGCCAACTATAATAAATACCATCAGACAGTTTAAAAAAGCCTATGGCCAACTATAATAAATACCACCAGACAGTTTAAAAATCCATGAAGTTCAAACTCTCATTGCGCTCTTCTATTTTACGTGGAGTTTATAGCCTTCATAGGGGAATTTGACGTACGATTCCAGATCCAAATACTAACATCATTTGACACATATACTAACATCCTTTGACGTATAAATCCAGATCCAAATACTAACATCCTTTGACGTACGAATCCAGATCCAAATACTAACATCCTTTGACGTATGAATCCAGATCCAGTTACTAACATCCTTTGACGTACGAATCCAGATCCAGATACTAACATCATATGACGTACGAATCCAGATCCAGTTACTAACATCCTTTGACGTACGAATCCAGATCCAGTTACTAACATCCTTTGACGTACGAATCCAGATCCAGTTACTAACATCCTTTGACGTACGAATCCAGATCCAGTTACTAACATCCTTTGACGTACGAATCCAGATCCAGTTACTAACATCCTTTGACGTACGAATCCAGATCCAGTTACTAACATCCTTTGACGTACGAATCCAGATCCAGTTACTAACATCCTTTGACGTACGAATCCAGATCCAGTTACTAACATCCTTTGACGTGTGAATCCAGATCCAGTTACTAACATCCTTTGACGTACGAATCCAGATCCAGTTACTAACATCCTTTGACGTACGAATCCAGATCCAGTTACTAACATCCTTTGACGTACGAATCCAGATCCAGTTACTAACATCCTTTGACGTA
The DNA here is from genome assembly GCA_017654935.2 of Phymorhynchus buccinoides. Lineage (NCBI taxonomy): Eukaryota > Metazoa > Mollusca > Gastropoda > Neogastropoda > Raphitomidae > Phymorhynchus > Phymorhynchus buccinoides. The sequence continues at coordinate 45,755,093 of CM065703.1, read as the reverse complement.
CGAATCCAGATCCAGTTACTAACATCCTTTAACGTACGAATCCAGATCCAGTTACTAACATCCTTTGACGTGTGAATCCAGATCCAGTTACTAACATACATATTAAATTAGATAACATAAAAAGAACAAAAAAAGCACAGAAAGAAAAATCAAGAAGTGAAACACAATTTGAAGAGAGACAGGGAGATTATAACTCATCTGTCTCTCTCTCTGTCCGTCTGTCTCTCTGTCCCCCCCCCCCCCCCCCTCTCTGCATACACACCATACTTTGAGGTTTAGAAGGATTGTTTCCCTTTGTTGTTTCAGCGTCAGAATGTCCATCTTACACAGTGAACCCTAGACAGCAATAGCCGTCTGTTGATAGACAGCATCAGAATGTCCTTACAGTGAACCCTAGACAGCAATAGCAGTCTGTTGATAGACAGCATCAGAATGTCCTTACAGTGAACCCTAGGCAGCAATAGCCGTCGATAGACAACATCAGAATGTCCTTACAGTGAACCCTAGACAGCAATAGCAGTCTGTTGATAGACAGCATCAGAATGTCCTTACAGTGAACCCTAGGCAGCAATAGCCGTCGATAGACAACATCAGAATGTCCTTACAGTGAACCCTAGGCAGCAATAGCCGTCGATAGACAGCATCAGAATGTCCTTACAGTGAACCCTAGACAGCAATAGCATAGACAGCATCAGAATGTCCTTACAGTGAACCCTAGACAGCATCAGAATGTCCTTACAGTGAACCCTAGACAGCGTCAGAATGTCATTACAGTGAACCCTAGACAGCAATAGCAGTCTGCTGATAGACAGCATCAGAATGTCCTTACAGTGAACCATAGACAGCATCAGAATGTCCTTATACAGTTAACCCTAGACAGCAATAGCAGTCTGCTGATAGACAGCATCAGAATGTCCTTACAGTGAAACCTAGACAGCATCAGAATGTCCTTACAGTGAACCCTAGACAGCAATAGCAGTCTGCTGATAGACAGCATCAGAATGTCCATCTTACACAGTGGACTCTAGACAGCAATAGCAGTCTGTTGATCAGACTCTCTCTCTCTCTCTGTCTGTCTGTCTGTGTCTGTCTGTCTGTCTGTCTCTCTCTCTCTCTCTCTCTCTCTCTCTCTCTCTCTCTCTCTCTCTCTCTCTCTCTCTCTCTCTCTCTCTCTCTCTCTCAGTCAGTGGTACAAGGAGTATACAGGCGTTTTGTTATTTTCTTGATGTTCAATGTTGTTATATTTGATCTGTCATTGATTTGAACGACCACAAATGATATAATATGCTATTGCCCCCCCCCCCCCCCCCCCCCCCCCTTGTCAAAAGACCCCCAGATAATGGCAACAAACCGTGTCCGTGTCAGTCAAAACGACATAAGATTTCGGACCAAGTGAACTTAGGCACACTCAAACAGGGTCTAGTTTCTCTAGATAACGGTCGACGCGCGGATAACGCTCAGAAGAAAGTTTATGCTTTACGTCCTCCCGGCCGAAGCCATATGGGACATTACTTTTTACTTGTAGTTTTTAGGAGAGGGGGAGAGGGAAAGAGAATATGAGATTTCTATCAGTTTTAGTTTTTATCCTTTGTACAGATGTTTTATCTTGAATAAAGGTCAAGTTTGTTTTATTTGTTTTTGTTTTAATTTAAATTTTTTGGAGCCATGGCTCGTACAGGACTACTCTTATAATGTAAAAAATTTGCTTTAGATCTAAAATATTTGATTAAAAACCTTTTGGCTGTACCCCTCCTGGCGAGGGCAAATGATTAACATGTCAGGACCACATTTGGCTGTACCCCTCCTGGCGAGAGCAAATGATTAACATGTCAGGACCACATTTGGCTGTACCCCTCCTGGCGAGAGCAAATGATTAACATGTCAGGACCACAATATTTAAAAGAACAATTTTAATGAAAGTTTAAAAATCAAACAAGGTCAAACGAGAAAAAATATTTACACGTATTTTTGTTATTGTTTTACTTTTATTTATCAAATCTCGTTTCAAAAGATCTCCACTTTAAAGTGGAAAACTATTTGTACAATGTCAAAAAGAAATTTTGTTATGTTTTACCTCAAAATGTCTTTACAAAATGAGAAAAACGAGGGTCCTTAAATTAATAAAAATGTACAAACAAGAACGACCACGGACTCTAAAAAGCTCTAAAACATAATTTGGCAGAGTCCGGGCAGAAAACGTTCTTAAAAGTGGACCCTACGTTTGACACAGAGTTTCAAAGTTATATACATTTGTTATTAAAAACATAAGTTGTTAAAATATCTTTAAAATATGCCGATTTTAAAACTAGTGATTCCCGACGGGGATAGTTAACGATTCCTACTTGTTTGGGCCGGAGGGAGGGAGGTAGAGGGGCCCCTCCTCCCCGGCCAAAACAGTGGTAGGGCGTCGCTATATGGATCCTCCACAAAGTGCGGGATAACGCTCACGGGCCCTAAGAAACACTTTAGAAAGTGCTTGCGGAAGAATATTACAAGCTCTTGTCTGATTGGTCTAATTTTTTTAATTATATTAAACAAAACAAACTTGAAAAATCAACAACAAGAAACGTATTCACCCTCGGCTAGTTCTGGATAGTTCGCCGCATGTCACCTTTCGACTGAGAGCAAAACGCCACGTGAACTATCGGCAAACGAAGGTTGTTTCTTAGAAGGGCTGTTTTTGCCGATTTGAGCAAACGTGTCAAAACGCCTTGTGAAACGCCCCCTGATTCTGTTTTTTTTTTTTAGACCGAATGAGTTTAGACAAAGTGAACTTAGACTCAAAAAGACGCCCCGATGTGAACAGGTTTCACTTACAAAAATGACCCAGCCATAATTAAAGTGCCCCCCAGTGGTTTCGTTCTTCTTTGGATTGTGTTTTGATGCCAGTGTATTTGAATTCAGTGCTATCTAATTGTCGTTTTTAGTCATTTTAAGGACTAAAATTCCTAACAGTGCTAGTACGTGGATATTGAAATAATTATATTATCATGGAGTACAGTAAGTAAGGGAGAGGAGCCTGACCACCCAGCTCACTGATGTAGTGATATGATATGGAAAAAAATGTTCATTGAAACGATTTAAGTGTATGATATACAATGCATTTTGTTAGATTATATACTTATTGAATAATTGTTGACATGTAAAAGATGTGATTGTTAAACATATTTGTCTGGCCTCGCTACAAGCCTACAGGTATTGACATTAAAATTCAGGGCTACCTTTTATCAAAACAAAATGTTATTTTACTAGTAAAAACCAGTCACAGGCCCTCCAATCAACAAGAAACGTATTTACAAATTATGTGTGCTATATGTCCATAAATAGTGACAGATTATTACCATCCATAGGAGGCAAAATTAACAAAAATTAAAAGATATTATTTATTGTCCAGGGGGAATAATTTGTTCCCCTGGAGTGCTCTCGTCAATGTCGACCACGGAAATAAAGAGGGGAAAGGTTATACACACTCTCTCTCTCTCTCTCTCTCTCTCTCTCTCTCTCTCTCTCTCTCTCTCTCTCTCTCTCTCTGTTTAACCACTGACACTGGTCACTTTGGCCTAATTTGACCGTTTGAATGCTAATTAGTGTATTAGGAGTTCAAATGAACGTTTTGGTGTTCTCCCATTGAACAATAATATGCACAGATACAGTCAGAATGTTTCAGACCGTACATGTCCTGTCTGTGTATATGAACAATTGTTGATGAACAATTGTTGATGTGATTGACCAGTGGTCAGTGTCACTGACCAGTGGTCACTTTGGCCTATTTTCACTGTTTGACTGCAAATTAGTGTATTAGGAGTTCAAATGAACGTTTTGGTGTTCTCCCATTGAACAATAATATGCACAGATACAGTCAGAATGTTTCAGACCGTACATGTCCTGTCTGTGTGTCAAAAATAGAAAACGAAGACCACTTTATTTTCAAATGTCCTTTATATACTGACCTAAGGCAGAAGCTTTTACACAAGTTCTCTCCACTGTCACTACATGCACTCCTTCAGGCAAACTCAATGACGAAATCCCAGCTATTATCTAAGTTTATTTTCCATGCCTTGAATGTGAGGAAAAGGTTCCTCTCTGGTGAACAATTAAGTGATGATGAATGAAAGGTTACTACGCGTTTAACATTAGACATGAAATTATGTTTATCTGTTTTATTTGTATTGACCCAAATGCAAATATTTATATGATTATATACTATATTTTATCTTTATTCCATCATTTTGCAATGTCCTATATGTAAACCACTAGTTTGCTTAAGAAGGATAACATTCCTCTTGTTACATGCACCTGAGAGTGTTATGATTGTTTCACTGCTTCAATCTTTGTTATCTTCGAATTTTGTGGATTTACACAAGCCATTCTTCCATGTTTAGGTTTTGGGGTTATGAAAGTACCACTTGATGTCATCTATTGCTTAACTTTGGAAATGACGATAAGGTAGAATGGTAAGTTTATGGTATGTCTTCCAGTATTATTTTGCTTGATGCTAAGGTTGTCCGCGGATTATTCATATACTGAAGTTACTAACGTCAGGTTCTCTCTGTTTGAACAAGCTTAGTCGTTAACATTTATTGTCGCAAACTTGTATCAAATATTCTAATGTAAATGTATTATGATGGTTTATTTTTTTCCTTTGCCTTTTTCATTCATCACCCATGTCTGCCCCCACCCCACCCTCTTTCCCACCCTTCCCCATGTTCCACTTCATTTTCGTGTTTGTATAATGGCCTATGGCTGATGTACATTAAACACTCAGACTCAGACACTCTCTCTCTCTCTCTCTCTCTCTCTCTCTCTCTCTCTCTCTCTCTCTCTCTCTCTCTCTCTCTCTCTCTCTCTCTCTCTCTCTCTCTCTCTCTCTCTCTCTCTCTCTCTCTCTCTCTCTCTCTCTCTCTCTCTCTCTCTCTCTCTCTCCGCGTCCTGGGTGTGATCATAGATGAAGAACTGAAGTGGCAGACCCATATTGAGAAGGTAGCACACAAGCTTGCACGTAGCCTATTCCTACTAAAAAAACTTAGACCTTTCTTAGATACAGAGGAACGCAAATTATTCTTTCATGCCCACTGTCTCTCTCATGTCAACTATGCATCTGTAGTTTGGGATTCTACCGCCAAATGTCACCTATTAAAACTCAATTCTATCTACAAAAGAGCAGCTAAAATTTTTCTTCCTGACGCAAACCTCACCACATCAGAAAAACAAGCAAAATTAAACATCCTTCCGTTAGATTCACAATTAAAGTACAACAAAGCAATCATCATGTACAAAGTGCATAATGACTTGGTCCCACAATACCTAAAATTATTAGTTACGCCGGCATCACATCGTTATGGTTCCAGCAACTACATTTTGCCAAACACTAGAATTGACAAATACAAATCAAGTTTTGCCTTCTCAGGTTCCTCAATTTGGAATTCCCTTCCCTCTGCCATTCAGTTATGCCCTTCCATCTCACGATACAAAAAGATGGTGCGGGCAAACATAATTTACAGCCCTGCTTAAATCCTGTGTCATTTTGAACGCACACTGTATAACTGTATTGCCTTGTGTACACCTACATGTGATATGCATGGTATATGTCAATTGATTGTTTACATCTCAGTTTTATGCTTTGTTTATTTGTTTGCCTTTAAACTGCTTGTTAAATGTGTTTGGATTGATGTTGCTTTCACCTCCTACTTGTCATCAATTATTTGTTTCACTATGTGTTTTTTTTATAATTTTTTTTTTTTTTTTTTTAATGTATGTATAAACAATGTATATGTGTATGAGAGAGAGAGTCATAGAGAGAGAGAGAGAGAGAGAGAGAGAGAGAGAGAGAGAGAGAGAGAGAGAGAGAGAGAGAGAGAGAGTATATACAAATGTTTTTTGTTTCTTAAATTTGTTTTTCTTTTATCCAAGGACAGATTGTAAGAATAGGCATCGCCTAAAATCTTTATCCTTGTCAAATAAAGTTTTCCAGTGTCCAGTGTCCAGTGTCTCTCAAATGGACTGGAGCCATCCGGAGGCAACTCCGCACGACACGGATAACAGTAGCCTGTCTGTATCTGTATCTGTATGTGTTACGTTGAAGGGGCCTGTGAAGGCTGTTACTCAACGGAAAGGCAACTCAGGACGACACGGATAACAGTAGCCTGTCTGTATCTGTATCTGCATGTGTTACGTTGAAGAGGCCTGTGATGGCTGTTACTCAACGGAAAGGAGAGAGCGCTTTGCGAGTTTAAAGACTTGTAGGCCTACTTTCCTGGTGGTATGACAGTGAGTTAAAATGTGACTGTCCTGATGGCATGACAGTAAGACAATGGGCCATAGACCTTTCTTTTGCGGCATCTAGGCAAGACCACTCCGATGTGTGTGTGCTGTGCCAGTCAGGGTTCGACCCCAGGGGTTCGGGGCTAGTAAAGGAAGAGTGTAAAAATATTTAAATTATCCCTGACTATTTGCGGCTCTACTTCTCCCAATAATATCTTATCAGTTCACTTTCTACTCTATCTCTGCTGAACATATTTTCTTTCTTTTTCGTACTACCCCCTAAAGTGCAGCAGAATCTTCAACGTGATGAAGCTGGCTGCCTATAAGGCGAAGAGGGAGAGAGAGAGAGAGAGAGAGAGAGAGAGAGAGAGAGAGAGAGAGAGAGAGAGAGAGAGAGAGTGTGTGTGTGTGTGTGTGTGTGTGTGTGTGTGTGTGACCGAACTGTGTTGTAGAGCGCCACTGATTAGGCCACAAACTTGTTACAATCGGTTCAGACCTACCCCCTACCCCGATATCGGTACTACCCCCTAAAGTGCAGCAGAATCTTCAGCGTGATGAAGTTGGCTGCCTAAGGCGAAGAAGAAGAAGAGACCTTGCAGTTGCAGTACTGACGCAATGTCAGATCCACGGAATGGCAAGCCATATTAACGTCATCCCAGTTTAAAGGATACAAAATTCGACTGAAAGAATTCTTATTGTACACAAGCTCCTATCCCAAGATGTGCACCCCCCCCCCCCCCCCCCCCCTGCATTACTCGGTTAATTGTATTTTTCCGTTTTTGTCTTTCTTACCATACAAAAAGCTGTATTTTAGAAACATTTTCAGCCAATTCTCTTTTTGGAATATTAACCCTAACCCTAGCCCTAAACCTAACCCCACCCCCCACTATGTACTGCAGTACACCGCGATTTGTCACAGTTGTGGTTCGTTGCATTTTTCCGTCTTATAGGGTGAGGGGTAGGGGTAGGTTTAGGGCTAGGGTTAGTATTCCAAAAAGGTTATTAGCTAAAAAGGTTCCTAAAATACAGCTTTATGTATGGTAAGAAAGGCAAAAACGGAAAAATACAATTAACCGAGAAATGTAGGGGGGGTGGCACATCTTGACCTTTACCCAACTATATTTAAAAATCGACACAGCTTTTTTTCATTTTTAAACTAAACTAAACTAATACCAGAGATATAAGCTTTCTGCTAATACTATTGATGAGGATCCCTAGTTTGCTGCTGCTGTGTGGTTCAATTAACCAATCAGAAAAATTTAATTCAAGTAACCAATCAGAATTTAATTAATCAGAAATTCAACCAATCAGGATTTTGAGTGGTGATTTTACCTTCCTAGCTGTCCCATGGCCGCCAACGATACGTGCGTTGCGTTTTACGTTTTGATGCAACTTTAAGCATAGCCACTACGATGCCTGGTACTGGTGCTACTTTAAGCATAGCCACTACGATGCCTGGTACTGGTGCTACTTTAAGCATAGCCACTGCGATGCCTGGTACTGGTGCTACTTTAAGCATAGCCACTGCGATGCCTGGTACTGGTGATACTTTAAGCATAGCCACTGCGATGCCTAGTACTGGTGCTACTTTAAGCATAGCCACTGCGATGCCTGGTACTGGTGCTACTTTAAGCATAGCGACTGCGATGCCTGGTACTGGTGCTACTTTAAGCATAGCCACTGCGATGCCTGGTACTGGTGATACTTTAAGCATAGCCACTGCGATGCCTGGTACTGGTGCTACTTTAAGCATAGCCACTGCGATGCCTGGTACTGGTGCTACTTTAAGCATAGCGACTGCGATGCCTGGTACTGGTGATACTTTAAGCATAGCCACTGCGATGCCTGGTACTGGTGCTACTTTAAGCATAGCCACTACTACGTCAGCTTCCTCAGGTCAGTTTGATTTTTCTTCTTTTTTTATTTTTATAATCCTTTTCTCTCTATGTGGTTTTTTTGTCTCTCTGTGAACATGTCTGTATGTCTGTCATTCTCTCTCTCTTCCTCTCTGCCAGCCAAATAAATATCTTTTTGCAACAATAGTCTGACAAAAATGTGAATCAAGATATAATGTGCACAGTTCTTTCAAAAAGGTCCTCGGACCAGAAAACTATGTGGACGTAATAATCTCATGGTATTGAAACAAGAATAAAACAAACACTTATGGTAGTAATTTTCCCTCAAGTCTGGCAATACGATGTCTGTCACAGCAAGGAGTAGCGTTATTCTGTCTCAAAAACCACAACGGAGCTGGTTACAACTTGTATTTCAATAATAAGCTGGCCTATTACATCATCCTCAATGGGAATTTTTGAATTATGAGAAGAAGAAGGTTCATGTCTCTATCCTTTGTTCTAAGATTCCAGCACTGTTGAAAACAGAACATACATTAAAAACAAAAGAAATCCATCTTACTGGCAACAGGCAAACTCTTCAGCACCAGCAACGTGCCAGCGTCCACCTTGCAGTCCTGCAAGGTGGCCTCGTTGGGAAGGTTGACCTAGCCAAGGGTAGGTCTTTTTCTGCCGGACAGACAGGATTAGTTAGTGATGTCTGTTTCACCCTGATCTGCATGTCTGGGAACCAGTCACACACAGACATGATTAGTGATGTCTGTTTCACCCTGATCTTCATGTTTGGAAACCAGTCACACACAGACAGGATTAGTTAGTGATGTCTGTTTCACCCTGATCTGCATGTCTGGGAACCAGTCACACACAGACAGGATTAGTGATGTCTGTTTCACCCTGATCTTCATGTTTGGAAACCAGTCACACACAGACAGGATTAGTTAGTGATGTTTGTTTCACTCTGATCATGTCTGGAAACCAGTCACACACAGACAGGATTAGTGATGTCTGTTTCACCCTGATCTTCATGTCTGGAAACCAGTCACACACAGACAGGATTAGTTAGTGATGTCTGTTTCACACTGATCTTCATGTCTGGAAACCAGTCACACACAGACAGGATTAGTTAGTGATGTCTGTTTCACACTGATCTTCATGTGTGGAAGCCAGTCACACACAGACAGGATTAGTTAGTGATGTCTGTTTCACTCTGATCTTCATGTCTGGAAACCAGTCACACACAGACAGGATTAGTTAGTGATGTCTGTTTCACACTGATCTTCATGTGTGGAAGCCAGTCACACACAGACAGGATTAGTTAGTGATGTCTGTTTCACTCTGATCTTCATGTCTGGAAACCAGTCACACACAGACAGGATTAGTTAGTGATGTCTGTTTCACACTGATCTTCATGTCTGGAAACCAGTCACACACAGACAGGATTAGTGATGTCTGTTTCACCCTGATCATGTCTGGAAACCAGTCACACACAGACAGGATTAGTTAGTGATGTCTGTTTCACCCTGATCTTCATGTCTGGAAACCAGTCACACACAGACAGGATTAGTTAGTGATGTCTGTTTCACCCTGATCTTCATGTCTGGAAACCAGTCACACACAGACAGGATTAGTTAGTGATGTCTGTTTCACCCTGATCTTCATGTCTGGAAACCAGTCACACACAGACAGGATTAGTTAGTGATGTCTGTTTCACTCTGATCTTCATGTCTGGAAACCAGTCACACACAGACAGGATTAGTTAGTGATGTCTGTTTCACTCTGATCTTCATGTGTGGAAGCCAGTCACACACAGACAGGATTAGTTAGTGATGTCTGTTTCACCCTGATCTTCATGTCTGGAAACCAGTCACACACAGACAGGATTAGTGATGTCTGTTTCACCCTGATCATGTCTGGAAACCAGTCACACACAGACAGGATTAGTTAGTGATGTCTGTTTCACTCTGATCTTCATGTCTGGAAACCAGTCACACACAGACAGGATTAGTTAGTGATGTCTGTTTCACTCTGATCTTCATGTCTGGAAACCAGTCACACACAGACAGGATTAGTTAGTGATGTCTGTTTCACACTGATCTTCATGTCTGGAAACCAGTCACACACAGACAGGATTAGTTAGTGATGTCTGTTTCACCCTGATCTTCATGTCTGGAAACCAGTCACACACAGACAGGATTAGTGATCTGTTTCACCCTGATCATGTCTGGAAACCAGTCACACACAGACAGGATTAGTGATGTCTGTTTCACTCTGATCTTCATGTCTGGAAACCAGTCACACACAGACAGGATTAGTTAGTGATGTCTGTTTCACACTGATCTTCATGTCTGGAAAC
>CM065703.1:45722126-45737126 GCA_017654935.2 Phymorhynchus buccinoides | reverse complement strand
ATAACACATTTTCCTTTAATGTTAGCCTACTGACCAACAGATCGTTATTCTATTTCCTGTATCTATTACACATTTTTCTTCAGTGGTAGACTATTTCTGAAATCGTCCACTGTTTTGTCCAGTTGATCTCCTGGGATCTGTCGGGTTTCTGCCTGATTTCCCTCTTAGTGTTTCCATTGCCTGTTCTCTGCGGATTGTTCTGGCACACCCCTTTCCTTCAGATATTGCCCTCTGCTAGCACGCTGAACAGATCAGTGGGTAATGTCAACATTCTGTTTCTGCTACCATCAAGAAACGTGAAGACTGGATTGAACATTGTAATTATCAACAAAGTATAATAGAGAAATGTTGATATAAACGTGGCTTGGGCTGTTCTTTTTCTTCTTCTTCTGCGTTCCTGGTCCCAAAAGCCACAATGGCTACGTATGTGTCCGTTTTCCAGTTTTCACTGATGGGTTAGGGTTAGCCTCCATTCAGCCGACACATTCCATTTTCGGAGGAGGTCAAAGGAGAAAACTATAGGGAAGATTTGTTTTGAGAAAAACAAAGACAGGAGAATGGGCCAAAAGTCACAGAGATAGTAGATGACACAAAGCAAGGAAAAAGGTAGAGTCAAAGAGAGACAGATTAAAGGAAGCTACAAGCGCATAACTTCCAGAAGGTGGGAAAATATTTGTACGGGAGACCCTCCGGTATCCTCACGGGGGGGGGGGGGGGGGGGGGGGGGGGGGGGGGTGTCTTGGGCTCTAAATGTGTACATTTCTAGAATCCAGGGATGAAAGACCAGTGAGAAATATCTACATTTGTTTGAGATATGGCCAAACCCAAACGTATCGATGTGTATGGGTCACTCTACAATATGTCTGTAACGTGTGTACTTTCATTCGCTAAATCTTTTTATTAAGTTCACAAACATCAACTAAGAACATTCCTTATGCTTACAAGAGAGAGAGAGAGAGGGAGAGAGAGAGAGAGAGAGAGAGAGAGAGAGAGAGAGAGAGAGAGAGAGAGAGAGAGAGAGAGAGAGAGAGAGAGAGAGAAAATATTGATTATCATTGATAAAACTCTTTCAGTTCTGCGTGGTGTACTGTGTCCACTGTTGGCATCACTGACCACTCTCTGACCATGGCCCTGTCCAGCTGTCTGGCATCTCTGATGGTCATCGTGCTCATCTCTCTCAGCACAGGTGAGTCCACTGTTGGTATCCATGACCACTCATCTCTCTCAGCACAGGTGAGTCCACTGTTGGTATCACTGACCACTCACTGACCATGGCCCTGTCCACTGTTAGTATCACTGACCATGGCCCTGTCCACTGTTAGTTTCACTGACCACTCACTGACCATGGCCCTGTCCACTGTTGGTATCACTGACCATGGCCCTGTCCACTGTTAGTATCACTGACCACTCACTGACCATGGCTCTGTCCACTGTTGGTATCACTGACCATGGCCCTGTCCACTGTTAGTATCACTGACCACTCAATGACCATGGCCCTGTCCACTGTTGGTATCACTGACCATGGCCCTGTCCACTGTTGGTATCACTGACCACTCACTGACCATGGCCCTGTCCACTGTTGGTATCACTGACCACTCACTGACCATGCTGTCTGGGATCTCTGATGGTCATCGTGCTATAGCAGGATGAGGAGTATGCTTGTCATTTTGACTGTCTGTTGCTATGAACAAGAAAGGTATGTATTTTCCTCTGGAAATTTGTGACGGTAAATGAGAAAACCTAGCACAAGTCGCCCAGCATGTTATTCAGCAAATGTGACCGTGCATGAGAAAACCTAACATAATGGGATGTTTGCATAAGAGTGAGTTTGCTTTCCCAACATGGAGCTAATTTTTTTATAATAAATATACCGAAAACAGAATTTAAATATCCGTTGCTAGTTTTGAATTCAAAGTTATTTCAAATTAATAATAATAATAATGAAGAAAACTTATATAGCGCACATTCCAGGCTAGCTGCTCATGGCGCTTTACAAAAAAATACATTTAATCAAATCACATCAATACCCATGCCCGCACGCACACAAGCACACACACTGACGAACATAGCATATCATTTACACGCGCATGCACACATACATACAGTACATACATACATACATACGTACGTACGTTCGTACATACATACATACACACAGACACAAACACACACACATCCCCACACACGTGCATAAGCACATGCCAGCGCGCACATGCACACACACACTTTCTGTCTCCCAACTTTCCCATGCCATTCCTCATCCACACACGCTTTCATTCTCACAATCCGATCATGGTGGACAGTAGTGTTCAGAGAATAGATGGGTTTTCAGGTTGGTCTTGAAAACTGACAGGGAGTTGGAATGTCTGAGAGACAGAGGGAGTTTGTTCCAAGTAGCTGGGGCCTGAAACGAAAAGGATCTCTCGCCATAAGTTTTCGTTTTAATTGAGGGACATCCATAGTACATTATTTGCATAAATGTGACATAGAAGAAAGAGTTGCTGGTTGATGTGGTTTCAAAAATGATTAATCAACCAAACATCATTCACAGCTTGGTTTTATATTTTGGGTAGCAATAGACTATACAAAAACACAGTAAATAATGTTCTAAGCATAATTATCATATTTCTAGTGTTGTTGACAATTTGTTTTGTGTGCACGTGTGTATTAAAGCTGCCTGACGCTATTCAATTTATCAAATAAGAAAACAAAGAGTGTGAACTCTGTCAACAAGTTGTGGCCGTGTGTTCCTTCACACTATCACTCAGCATGGACTGTTTTCCCACGACTGCCTCAGTGAGTTGACAGGAAATGGTGCAGTCGGCAGTTCCTTTTGACTGGTTGAAAGCATTTCAATCGACCAAAGTTTACTTTGTGATATCTGCTCCCACTGTCAAAACGAAGTGAAAACGATGGAAACGTCACAAGTAGTTTCATTCGACCGAGTCGAATAGTCTGAGGCAGCTTCAACATTGCTCAGAAATATACCGAGTGACTTAATGTTGTGTTGGCCTCATGTATAATCACAAAATGCAAATGAAATTATGTTTAACAGTTGGCTGTGAACAACTGACATTCATAGATAGCAAGAAGAGAAGTACGCTTTGCAATCTATACCTACCTCGCGTCAGTGGCGACGAGTGGAACCATAGCATGTATAGGCAAGGCAAGGCAAGGCAAATGTTTTATTTCATACCCACTTGGGGCACAGAAATATAAAACAAAGTACACACATAGTTAAACAATCGAACATCAAAACATAGCATTGACACATTGCTCAATGAATCTGACAAACTGGTGCCAAAAATCATTGTTTTGGTAAACATACGCGGTATAATTCAGTTATGCTTTCCCCGTATTTAATATAGACAAATATTCAATGATTCACGAAGCTCAACCTACCACCCTTTAACCCATCACTGACCTCTACGTGGGCATGCTCTAAAATAAGTAAGCTTTGAGAATGCCTGGTTCTTGTATGATGAATGTGTTGTGGTGGTTGTTTTTCTTCCAGTTGTAGCTGATTACAAGACGTGCCAGGTCTGTGGTGACCCTCATTTTGAAGGATGGCAGCCAGAGATGAACGGTTCGGTCCCTTACCCCTGCAAATTCCGGATGCTTGGCACATCACGATTTGACGTGAAAGTGTAAGATTGTTTCGCTCAAAAATTCATAACAAATGATTGACCTTCTTCTGCTTCGATCGCTCAGACAGTTTCCTGTCAATTATGAGCGCAGATGCGTCATGATGCCATTATGCGCCTAAGTAAGAAATAATTAGGCCCAGCATGTCCGCCTTCGGCTGGAGGAAATCTTTTTGAAAGGGTTTATTGAAAACAGGCAGGTGAATGGACCGGAAAGGCAGACAGAAAGTAGATGACAGCAAGCAATGGGAAAAGGTAGAGTCAATGAGAGCGACTGTTTAGAGGAAGTTACAAGCACATAACTTCCAGAAGATGGGAGAACTAGTTATGCAAAGGACCCCCTGGTGTCCCCACAGTGGGGACATTATTTATTATTCGTGCCCCTGAATGGAAACTTAAATGTTAGAGTTGCATGTCATAGCTTATGGTGATGACATTGTTTAATACATTCTTACCGTTGCTTGGATTTAAAAAAAAAGAAGAGCCACGCCTTCTTGTTGTGTTTGTTTTAATTTTGAATTTGAAATTCGTTGATGAGTCATCGCATTAAATACAGTCTTCCAAAGACATAAACTGAACCTCTCGTGCACACACAACACACATACATTTACAAACACACACACACACACACACACACACACACACACACTCTCACTCTCTCTCTCTCTCTCTCTCTCTCTCTCTCTCTCTCTCTCTCTCTCTCTCTCTCTCTCTCTCTCTCTCTCTCTCTCTCTCTCTCTCTCTCTCTCTCTCTCTCTCTCTCTCTCTCTCTCTCTCTCTTTCTCCTGCTGTTACGACAACTGTTCTATAAGTATAAGGGTGCTGCGTTCCAAGTCTGACCCATGTGCTGCCTGGTATGAACCGAATTGATAGCCAAGATTTCGTGAGTCTACTCCCTTCTCCTCCCCCAAATAAAAGGGTGGCGCTGCACAAGCGGCGATGCGCTCTCCAGGTGGGAGCAACCCGAATTGCACAGAGACTGCCTCTAAAAGTAAGTTTTATGCCTCATGATCAGCATTGTTCTAGGTCGAACCAGTCGTTATACTCTTTCCTTTTTTCCAACCGTTCGTACCATACAGGCAGCAGCACCATACAGGCAGCAGCGCCATACAGGCAGCAGCACCATACAGGCAGCAGCACCATACAGGCAGCAGCTCCATACAGGCAGCAGCACCATACAGGCAGCAGCGCCATACAGGCAGCAGCACCATACAGGCAGCAGCGCCATACAGGCAGCAGCACCATACAGGCAGCAGCACCATACACGCAGCAGCACCATACAGGCAGCAGCACCATACAGGCAGCAGCGCCATACAGGCAGCAGCGCCATACAGGCAGCAGCGCCATACAGGCAGCAGCACCATACAGGCAGCAGCACCATACAGGCAGCAGCGCCATACGATGCTTTAGTAAAAACATCTACAGCATTATCAACACTTTCTAATAACTAGCACAAGCTTTTGATAACATGGCTTTAAATTCATTACTTTCTAACTCCTCTTTATAAACCTGATGGACCCCCGTCAGCACTTCGAACCAGTCACTGTATCCATCTTCTGTTCTGACACAGCATCTCGATCGAGATGTTCTCTATGGCCGAGACAAATGTTGGTGGTATGCCATAGACTCTCATGATGCCCCATAACGAAGGCCTGTGGATGCTGTCAAATGCCTTAGTAAAGCCAATGAAGCTGATTGCAAGGGGCACCTGGAACTCGTTGCAGCTTTCGATGATGCGTCGCAGCGTGAAAGTCTGCTCAGCACAGGAGCGCTTAAGTCTGAATCCTGCTTGCTGTTTCCGAAGTTCCCTGTCTACTACATCCCACATTCTATTCAGGATAAGCTGGCAGTAGACCTTGCCTGGGATGGAAAGGAGAGTCACCCCTCTCCAGTTGTTGTATTCAGTCAGGTTTCCCTTCTTTGGAATGCAGGTAATGACAGGTAATCCTTCCAGTCTTCGGGCACTTCTGAGTTCCACACCTGGTTGCAGAGTCTGCACAATGTACAATGCTCTCACCACGTGACTTCAACATCTCTGCAGAGATTCCGTCCAATCTTGGCGCCTTGTTGTTTTCCAGGCACTTGGTGGTCTTTCTTACTTCCTCTTCTAAGAAGTCATCTGTATTGATTGGCAGAAGGTCGGGTGGGTCTTGAATATCCGCTGGCGAAGCTGGTTCTGGCCTGTTGAGAACCTCTTTGAAATGCTCTGCCCATCTTGCCAGCTTGTCCTCTCCTTTGGACAACAGTGTGACGTTCTTAGGCTTCACTGGTCCGGTCGCTTCTTTCTGGGCTTCTTCAGCTTGGTCGTCAAACCAGGCTCGCTTGTCCTTTTGCACGCTTCGCTTCACTTCCCAGTCCTTCTCAATGTACTCCTGGTAGAGTGCGTTGATGTCAGCGGTAGCACGGTGTCTCTGTTGGTGCAGACTTTTCC
This sequence comes from Phymorhynchus buccinoides, assembly GCA_017654935.2. Lineage (NCBI taxonomy): Eukaryota > Metazoa > Mollusca > Gastropoda > Neogastropoda > Raphitomidae > Phymorhynchus > Phymorhynchus buccinoides. The sequence goes on along the minus strand of CM065703.1, from coordinate 45,731,051 downwards.
TCTCTGCTATCAACTTCTCTGCTATCAAATTATTATCAGCATCATCCTTATTTTCAGTGGCGACGACGTCGATGTGTACATCGAAGCACAGAGTGCCATGGCGACACTCAATGGCCGCTATTACGTCGATGTCGTTCGTGTTCACATCAATATCTCGCCTGCCGAGTCCAATGCACACATAAACGTCGTCTACGAGACCAACGTTGGCTTGATTGAGCAGGCAATGGCGGTAAGACTACGTTTTACGTAAGATTACTTTTTTTTTTTTTTGGTCCCATCTTCTGGGCCGTACAGTGGCGTTGCTCCCACGCCGCTCATTCCAAATCCCAACTCGCAGCCACACCCCGGCTTGCTCAGGTCAAAGAATCCGAAACCAGTGGTCCAACGGGAGCGAATCTATGTTAGGCCATCAGGAGGCAACCAGCCGAGGAGACACTGCACTGCTGTTGAGTCACTTCGGTGGAGTTCAGTGGAGCCTGTATGCAGGACACCACCTACTAAGCCCCCTACTGACAACAATAATGTCTTAGTCGCGGAGCCAGCGTGAGTGAGGTCCTCCTCCGAGGGCGCCTCCACGACCGTCCAACGACAGCTCCCCAGAACACACTGATCCCCATGACTTTGACCCGAACGCACCAAGGCATACACTGGATTGCTAATCGAAACTGAGGTCACCATGAAAGCAGGGCGTAAGATGACATTTTGGTAAGGCTGTATTGTGGTAAGACTACGTTTTGGCAAGATTGCATTTTGTGTAAGATTGCATGTTGGTAAGATAGCAATTTTGGTAAAGCTTTGTTTTGGTAAGACTGTAATTGGTAAGATTGCATTTTGGTAAGATTGCATTTTGGAAAGATTACATTTTGGTAAGATTGCATTTTGGTCAGATTACATTTTGGTAAGATTGCATTTTGGAAAGATTACATTTTGGTAAGATTACATTGAGGTAAGATTGCATTTATGGTAAGTCTGTATTGTGGTAAGATAATATTTTGGTAAGATTGCATTTTGGTATGATAATGTTTTGGTAAGATCATTTTGGTAAGATTACATTTTGGTAAGATTGCATTTTGGTAAGATTACATTTTGGTAAGATTAATTTTGGTAAGATTGCATTTTGGTAAGATTGAATTTTGGTAAGATGAATTTTGTTAAGATTGCATTTTGTTAAGATTACATTTTGTTAAGATTACATTTTGGTAAGATTGCATTTTGGTCAGATGAATTTTTGTAATATTGCATTTTGGTAAGATTACATTTTGGTAAGATTACATTTTGGTAAGATTGCATTTTGGTCAGATTACATTTTGGTAAGATTGCATTTGGTAAGATTGCATTTCGTGTAAGATTACTTTTTGGTTCTAGGCCTTTTGCCCCCCGGCCTTCTGCCCCCCGGCCATTAGCCCCCCGGTCTTCTGCCACCTAGGCCTTCTGCCCCCCGGCCATTAGGCGGGTCAGGCGGACAGACGATGGATAAATACACGGACACATTTCTGCTTAGCACAAGACACGCACATTCATGTATGCCACATTGTAAGACCACAATACAAGTATGGGACACTTATTGATATTAAGGATAGAGATCTCTATCTCAAGGGCAAGTAATCTAAAAGCTATAAAACTTTCAACATGGATACTGCTGGTAGAGGGCTATAACTGTATACTATAATTATAATAAAAGGTTTATACTTTTGGCTTAATAGTAAGAATACTTTTTTCTTCAAAAGGTACGAATTACAAGACACTGTTACGGAATTCGTACCACCAAGTTACTGATATCGTACCAGGGGGTTTATAGCACTAATTCAACGGTAGGATGCTCGTGACTTGGCTTTAACTATAGGCCATTCTTTCTTCTAAATGTTCCAGTTAGTTTCTGTGATGTAATTTTTCTCATCCAAAGTTTGAAGTCACTTAAAACAGGCTTTTGAATGCATTTTTGACGCTGCGCCATTGAAAAGACGTAGGAGGTAGGAATTACATGACAGAGGTACGAATTGCATAACTATGGCACAGTTATTTTTGCTTTGAATATTTTAATCTACAAAATGGACAACATTGACCCTAACACTTTAACGATTTGTTGAGTGGCATTTAGAGTTTTAATATTTGTATTGGTGCATTGGATAACAAGGGGAAAAGCAATACCCCAAATATCATCAGATGCTGCCAAAATGACTGTTCGTTGGCCTTACAAACGGTTTTCCGCTTTGTTGCATTTTGGTTGTCATAAAATGTTTCCCACTCATTGTCCAAACTTCACACACAGTTATTAACCCTCTATCTGCTACCGTTTGCTATGAAACCATGTGGTACAAATTACATGACAGGTACTATATATCTGTTCTCATTGAAAATATGCAGTCATCTAAAATGTCTCTTGACTTTGGCGTTCCTCAGGGATCAGTACTTGGGCCTGTACTTTTTATCATGCACACAACACCATTGTCCAAGATAATTAATAGACATTCTGTTCAGCACGAAATTTTCGCCGACGACACCCAGCTCGAACATTCTGACATACATGGAAACTACCACCAACTTGTCCAAACACTTGAAGACTGTGTTTCTGACATCAAACATTGGATGTCAACCAACAAACTTAAGTTGAATGATGATAAAACAGAGGCTATCCAGTTTGCTCGACAAAATCATGCTCAAAATCTCCCACCCTCTATAGAGCTTTGTTCCAACGAAATTACGTTTATGTCGTGCGTTCGTGATCTCGGCATTCATATTGACTCTGAGCTATCTTTGAAACAACACGTTACCAAAATCTGTCAAGCCTGCTTTCTTGAAATCCGTCGCATTAGTTCAATTAGACCCTTCCTGACTGAAGATGCCACAAAGACACTTGTCGCTTCCTGTATTCTGTCTAGATTAGATTATTGCAATGCCCTCCTCCTAGGCCTTCCTACAACCTCTCTCCAACCTCTTCAACGTGTTAAAAATTCTGCTGCGCGCCTTGTATTCAGAGTACCAAAACGGCACCATACATCAGATCTTTTAATGAAACTACACTGGCCCAAAATCGAATACCGAATCAAATACAAATATGCCTGCCTCTGCTACAAAATCGTTACAAAAGATGCACCAGCCTATCTTTGCAACCTTTTCCAGATCTACGTTCCTGCCCGTAGCCTTCGTTCTTCCTCTGATTACCATATTTTTTTTGTTATGTGTATGTGTGTCATCACGTGTTCTGTGTGTGTGTGTGTGTGTGTGTGTGTGTGTGCGTGTGCGCGCGCGCTTGCGTGCGTGTGTGTGTCTGTGTGTGTGTAGGTGTGCGTACGTGCGCGCACGTGTGTGTGGTGTATGTGTGCATGCGCATGTTTGTGTTGTGTGTGTGCGTGTGATGCGTTAATGTAGGCCCCTATATGAGTGTATGTATGCATGGTGTGTGTGTGTGTGTGCGTGCGCGTGCATGCGTGTGTATGTGTGTGTGTGTGTGTGTGTGTGTGCTTGTGCTGGGTGTGTGTGTGTGGTGTTTTTGTGCGTATGTTGTTGTGAATATTATGCTGTTATTTCATGCTTGTGAATTGTGTGACAATGCATACGTGTATTAGGCCTAGTAGTAGTAGTAGTAGTAGTAGTAGTAGTAGTAGTAGTAGTAGTAGTAGTAGTAGTAGTAGTCACAGCAGTTGTTGTTGCTGATTGATATGTGTATTGTTTTTGTCTGCTGATGTTATTGGATTTTTGTTTCATGTTTTTATTCCATTTCAATTTGTGTAAAGCGCCCTGTAGCCTACATAGTAGGATGGGCGCTATATAAATGTTCCTCATTATTATTATTATTATATCAATAAGTCGCCCCTAATCATTTATTCACATTGGCCAAATGTAATACCAACATGATAAAATATCCTTCACACACACACAGACACACACAGACAGACAGACAGACAGACACACACACACACACACACACACACACACACACACACACACACACACACACACACACACACACACACAGACACATGCAGACACACACACACACACACACACACACACACACACACACACACGCACGCACGCACACACGCACGCACGCACGCACGCACACGCACACACACACACACACACACACACACCACACACCTATGTGCGCTCGCGTGCGCATGGGAGTGTATTGAACTCAGTACTCAGTATTAAATGAAATGCATAAATCGTGAGATGCATAAATCGTGAAATCGACGCAACGTGAGACGGGGACACATTGAGACGGAGAGGGGGGGGGGGGGGGGTGGCAAAAGGCTGGTAGGCAAAAGTCCTAGGTGGCAAAAAGGTCGGTGGACAAAAGTCCTATGTGGCAAAAGGTCGGTGGGCAAAAGTCCTAGGTGGCAAAAGGCTGGTGGGCAAAAGTCCTATGTGGCAAAAGGCTGATGGGCAAAAGTCCTATGTGGCAAAAGGCTGGTGGGAAAAAAGTCCTAGGTGGCAAAAGGCTGGTGGGCAAAAGTCCTATGTGGCAAAAGGCTGATGGGCAAAAATCTTAGGTGGCAAAAGGCCGGTGGGCAAAAGTCCTAGGTGGCAAAAGGCCGGGGTGGATGGCCTGGGGGCAAATGGCCGCAACCCATAGAAACCCACACAGACAGATCTCATCCACAATCCCAAAAAATAAATATGAAGTGGACAATGATGCCCCTTGGCGCGGACTGACCTTTCTGCTTGTTCCCCAGGCAATGCACGGCGTCGATGTGGTTTTCTGGATGTGACGAAGGTCAAGCTTATTGTGGAACATCTTTAAAACCGCTTCTTTGCAGTCGGTCGTGCTTTCGTTCTCGGTTCTGGCACGTTGTAGATTGTAAGGTTATAGTTTGTCTATGTCACCATCATTGTTTCCGTTACCGGCTAGAGCTACTCTGTATTTGGCCAGCTCTAAATCTGCCCGAAGGACTTCTTCTTTTCTTTCAAAATCGTCAATTTGTGCCTCTTATGAAATTTTAGCCATTCACCTTTCTATATATCGTATGCATTTTTAGCTGTTTATCTATGAAGTTTTCTCATGTTGATCTGACCATTTGCTCAAGCGTTTTCTTTCTGCAGTTTTAGCCATTTATCTACTATGCTTTCTAATGATGTTTTTGACCAGGGAGAAAGAGCTGACCCTTGGAAGGACCTGGCTACTCAACTGCCCCCAGAATATTCTGACAAAGTGGTAACCAACTTCAGCAGCACTGCGAACACGGGAACCGCCAACCTCTATGTCTACAACGTTCAGGGTCAGGTCCTCGTTGCGATGCACTTCCACAAGTATCAGACATGGACCTGCCTCAAAACGAAGGTACCTGATGCTTGATGAAAATCCGTTTAACGTTCTCCGACCTGGAATAGGTACATGTGGGACATTATTTTCTAAACTGTAAAGATGGTGGGAGAGAGAGAGGGAGAGAGAGACTCACACACCTTCGTTCTAAGATTGCAGTGCTCTCTGGGTTTAATAAAAACAGTAAGTTCAAAAGTAAACAAACAGAGAAATGTTTTACGAAAGACTTATAACCATCTTATGTGCTGGCAAATGCTAGGGATGCCATGGGTGAAACTTAGTGGGGGCAAAACGAGACAGCCGACACAATAAATGCAAATGAAGCGGCAGAATACATACGTCAAAGAGTAGGCGAAACATACGTAGGCGAAGTGAATGGCACCGTACGTGGCAAACAAACACAGTCCTTTCTCAGGATTTTCTTGCTACAAAACGTTTGAAGGGACCTGATGCACACAAATACTATCAGGAAGCACACAAACCATGCCCACTGTGATGGTTTCTTGCAGGTGGACAGTTCGGTCCAGCCGCCAGCCTTTACGCAGTTTCCGGGAAGTTTGTGCTCCACCTTCACGGACACCACCTGGGGCAGTGTGGACACCACGGGCCTCACCACCCAGCAGATCATCCTCTTCGGGCTCCTCAAGCAGTCAGTCAGCAATGACGAGTGAGTGCACAGTCACTGCGTTATCGCTTGTAGAGTGGCACAGTGGTAACGCGTTCGCCTCGTATACAATCCACCCAAGTTCGAACCTGGGTACGGGGGATTTTTTCCTCTCACTCTGCCTTCCGGTCGGAACGTGGAGTCTTTCGGATGAGACGATTAACCGAGGTCCCGTGCGCCCATTTGACGGGAACCTCCGATCGTAGGTTCCGCAGACCATCTCTATCTGCCGGGAACCTCCAATCGTAGGTACAACGGTCTAAGGTACAAAACTCTCTACTATACCAGCGGACTTTTCTTGTTTGATTTTACAGTTACTTCCCCGGAATACTGAAACGGAAATGGAATTGCTCTTCCGTGTGCAGTCGAAATTTGAGGAGATTGTTGCACGAAAATTGTCAAAATTTAGAGGTCTGAGTGGCGAGGAGATTGTTTGGTTGCTCGAACTTGATGAAGATGAAAGTAATGCTGGCAATCAGTCAGGTTTTAAGGATGAAAGTAGTGAAAATAATGTAAGTACTGATTAATTTGAACAGTGAGTGCCCAGCTGTGCGAGTACTCTAGAGTGAGAATGTGAGAATGTGACATCAAAAAGTGTTGTTTTCGGCAGAATCGTTCGATTTCTTCGCGGAGTTCGATCTCGAAGTCTGAAAGTCAAGCAGCATGTCGGCTGTACATCGTTCATGCAATATGTTCACAAAGCATAACATTTGATTAAGCATCCATGTTTCATAAAATACAGAACGTTTGGTGCATTTTAGACTTCATTTAGGCTCTTAAACAATGTTTGATCACAAGCAGTCATTCAACAATAATTTTTTCCAGTGCAGCCTCAGGCCAGCAGAGTGGTGTCACTGATGCGGTGCCAGTCACAATAGTGTTAAGCCCAGTGGCAACGAAAACGTTGTCATTAATTCTTTTTTGGTCCAAAGTGACCCCATTGGGGCCCCCCCCCATTTTCCTTCCGCATCAGTCACAAAAATCGCACGCAAATAGAAAAGAAATGGGTGACGCACCTCTGGCTGCGATGCGCTCTCCAGGTGGGAGCAACCCGAATTTCACAGAGACGCCTCTGTGACTATAAAGTACCACATACCAAATACCAAATCATTTTATGCCATGGTATTGACCGAATTCAGACGACACATTAAAAATGTATCACCTCAACTTATTGCGAGGCCGCAGGAGCGGCATGGCATATAGCCCGCAGTTGGTTTCCGTGTATGGAGCGTGTTTGACGTCATAATTCTGTTGATGCCTCTCCTCAACTGTCCATACAGTAAAATGATGACATTATAGCAAAGCTGCACTACAGGTTCGGAGGAGGTGGGAGGGGGGGGGGGAGGGATAATTGACTGATCCCGTCCATTGGATCGTGGTAGCATGTGGGTTAATTTTGCATGTGCATAGATAGGTGGGTGACCGAGGCCAAGTGCGAAGATGAAGTTTATTTACATCACATCATCACATCACATAAGGCTATAGGCTATGAGCCTTTTGCCCTCATTAGTGGTGATTTTTGCATCAGATATCAATGTTGTTTTATTTTTTGCCTGTGGATTTATTTTGGCATGAGAGTATACTAACACTTAGCTTTGTTTTTCATATACATCCAAATTGGTAGAAAAAGTATGTTTAGATAATTCTTTGTCAATACGATTTTTAAATGCATTTACTGAAGGTGCATTGACAGTATCAAATGATAAATTGTTCCATAAATTTGTTATTCTATTAGTAAAGAATGAATGAAACTGTCTAGTGCTGGTTAATGTTTTTGGTTAGTTTAACATTGTGACCCCGAGTAGTATTATGACTAGATAAATGGAAAAGAGGTGCAGTAGTTGAGGAATCATACAAACCATGCAACATTTTATAAACTTCTATCATGTTTCCTCGCATCCCTCTATATTCCAAGCTTGGTAGATTTAGCCATTTTAGGCGTTCTTCATGATTAATTGGTCAAAGGTCAAGGTTATTGGAGCCGGAAATATATTTTAGCATGTTTACACTTGAGAGAGAGAGAAAAAAAGGGCTGTACAGTTAGCCAGGCCTAGCCACAGGCCTAGCCAGGCGTGACCACACAATGCAGAGTCATGCCTTTGTGATACTCCCTGACTTGACGGGGACAAGGCGTGGTGTGAGCGGTTGCGTCAACAAAAAATCCCAACTGATCAGGAGTTAGAATGACCAACCCATTCACTCACGCTTTCCTTCTTTCCTTATTGTTTCAGTCCTGACTGCTCTGATGTAACTGACCTTTTCAAACGGACGTGCTTCTCGGATGCTGCCCGGAAGCATGCTTTGCAAGCCTGCGACCATTTTCTGAATCCTGATGAAGCCCAGTGTATGGAGGACAGTGCCAAAGGGGGGAATAAGGGGGATGCCTTCAGAGCCTTCCATCTCTGCGTGAAAGCCGAGAAGGATTGTGGAAACGAAGCCACTACTTTCTATCAAGAGTTGTTCACACGCGGTTGTCAGTAAAGGATGTTTCAGCGAAACTCCTTGAAATTGTAGAATTAGAACTTATAGAAAATTAGATTTCCGTGAAAAAGTTTAGAATACTTCGATGCATTTGTTTTAGCTATTGAATGTCTAAAGTTATAGGTTGAAGACACAAGGAAGACTGTAGGAGTTAATGTTTAAAGTATAGGTTAAAATATTCAAAAACAGGTTTTAGTGACTGAACATAAAGTAGAGTTGAAAAAAACATGTTTTCAGCAGCTACAATTGAAAACATTTATAAGAGTTTTCAGCAAATAACGTGTAAAACTGAGCTTCAAAATATAATCTTGAATACACTATTCAGCAACTTATTTGTAAAATTAACAAATGAAAATATTTAGAACATCGTTTTCAACAGCAGTAAAATGATTTTTGTCCCAATGGCACATGGGCTATAATGTCATGAAAATAGTGTTTTTTTTTAATTGGATGTGAGCTATAATATCAATAGAAGATCTTAGTTTTTAATAGAACATGGGTTATAAAGTCACGA
>CM065703.1:45709626-45717126 GCA_017654935.2 Phymorhynchus buccinoides | reverse complement strand
CTTTACTGGGATGTACACCCTTAATTAGTGGGGTGTACACCCTTAATGGGGTGTACACCCTTAACTCGGAGACATGTCTGTCGCTCGGCGACATTAAGATCCCACGTGGCATAATTTGTACTACATTGTCTTCTACTCCACTTTTTCCATCCCCACATACAATTTGGAGTGATTCTATGCAGTATTTCACGAGATATAGGAGGGTGGAGAAAAACGGAAACATGTCTGCCGCTCGACTACATTGTATTTCCGAGGGATAATTTATGTACGAATGTGTTATATTCTTAGTGCCACATCCTCACACAAAATTGGAAGGGATTGTGTCTTCTAGTTCACGAGATACAGCTTGGACAGGAAATAGCGAAAAGAAGGAAATTTCGGTTTTCAAGGTCACACTTCAAGGTCAAGATGGTGATAATGTATGTTTTCTACTCTAGGTTATACAGTACCACACACAATCTGAAGCGCTTCTGTCAAGTACAAATGTGGAAAATATGGCTGAAAACCCAATCTGTAGACCCCTACCACTTTCAAGGCCTACCGATCTCCCTGACCTTGACCGTGACCTTGATCGGTATGTCATCATCAGAACGGCCATAAGTCAAAGTACATACATGCCAAATTTGAAGACTCTAAGACCAACGGTGTGGAAGTTATGGCCCCTTAAATATTTTCGGTTTTCAAGGTCGTACGCCAAGGTGAAGGTCACGATGGCGATAATTTATTCACGGATGCCTTCCTCTCGTGGTGACACACCACCACACAAAATTTGAAGCGATTCGGGAGATATCCTTGGGACAGACAGAAAACAACAACAACAAAACAAAGAAACAAACCGGAACGAAAACATACTCCTTTGCGATCTACTTTGTAGATCGGCAAAGGACAAAAAGAAACATACACGAACGAAAATAGACTCCTTTGATCGGCAAAGGACAATGACGGCGAGGAGAAAAGAGTGCTTGAACTCCACATAAACAATGCAACCGTATTTCTGGACTTTTAGTTAGAACAATTACAAAAATCAAAGGATATTATGATCCCCTTGCTTAAATCACTGGTACGGCCGTTTCTTGAATATGGAAACCCGGTGTGGTGTCCACACCTACGGAGACATATAGATGTCATAGAAGGGGTACAGAGAAGATTTACTAAGAAAATCCAGGGGACAAACAACATGAGTTATGAGGAAAGACTACAGTACTTAAAATTACCGAGTTTGGAGTATAGAAGAACTCCCTACTGAGCACTGCTATTGCAGTGGTCCACTGCACAACGCTTCCCCACGAACCACTGCGATCGCAGTGTTTGACCTTAAACAATTCATAGTTCATAGGTCAACAACCGCGTGAGAGAGAGAGAGAGAGAGAGAGAGAGAGAGAGAGAGAGAGAGAGAGAGAGAGAGGCTTCAGAATAGTTTTTATTGACATTGACAAGTACAGTCCTTACGTCAACTGTCCACACCACTCGCTCCTCACTCACTCTGGTAACTAACGGTTCTTCTTTTTTAAAAGGACAATGATTCCAAACAAGCTGGACAGGCAAATGCGAAGAAAACAGACTTTATTTTCAACGTACAACATGAGCATCTGGATCTGGATTCATGCGTCGCAGACGATAGACGCGACGGAACTAGGAGGGCGAATTCTTTATTATGATTAAAAGAAAAGGACAGAAAGGAGAAAGATCTACTGCTCACCCTGGGTTAAGACCATTAAACCCCCAGTTCAGCCGGAAAGGCCCAGGCCCCACTTCCAGAAGCAAGCAAAAAACAAACCCCCCCCAAAATCTAATGATCTAGTGGTCAGTGGACGCAGGCTCAGATGGTGATCTGGCCAGTGCTGATGTAAATGCGATGATGGAGCCTGAATAGTTCTTTTGGCACTAAAAAATAATCTATTACAGTACACTGTAGCCTTGAGATGAAACAAAAGTAAATTCTCCATCAGCATCAGTGTCACAAGAACCATTCATAATCAACAAATCAAACAAAAAACAAAAATCTAGTAATGATCGACCAAACCTATGGTAAAGACGGGGTAAAAAGCCCATGGGCGGGTAAGAAGCCCATGCCAATTAACTAATGAAATAAAGAACATTTTACTCACATTTTGCTCATGAGACGAGTGCTAATGTTTAGCATTCGTCTCATGGGCAAAATTGACTGAAATGTGCTTTATTTCATGAGATAATTGGCATGGGCTTCTTCCCCGCCCATGGGCTTTTTACCCTGTCTTCACTTATTAATAATTTTATCTTTCGAGCATTGCTTCATACACACAAAATTATTACTATCATCGTTATCATCATCATCATCATCCTGTTGCATATTAAACATATATTCATACATTTCCTCTTCCTTTTGCTGCTCACAGCCTGTTCTGGCGTTCATATCGCCACAAACAATATAATAAATATTTTCATCAGACAAACACTGCAATAAACCATCCTCAAGCATAAGTACACCATCTGTCAAATTAGTCTGCCTATAAAGAGGCCCTCCCTCTGGGACAACATAGCACCCCACAAACACAATATCTTTATCTAAACCAAACACACATTTATTCATTTTAACAACAATAGCATTCTCACAGTCAATTTCAATTTTTTGTACAAACTGGGCTAACTGTTTATTTACAAGAACAACAACTCCACTTGAAACTCCTCCATGTAACGACAGTTTTTTTTTAACGTGTTGTGCGTCTGTGTGTGCATGGAGGGGTGAGGGGTGAAGGGGTGAAGAGCGATTAATAATAATAATAATAATACATAATATTTATATCGCGCCTTTCTTCATAATTAAACTCAAGGCGCTCACATTCACTGATTCACACGCAATTGGGCTAACATACACATTCATTCAATCATCATCTAATCAATGTGAAAAGTTAGAGAGAGAAAGCTCTTTGAAACAAGTGTGAATACATTTTCTTTTAATGTTGTTGTACACTATATCTCTTTATTCAAATGGCTTTTATCACGGGTAGACATTAGCCTGTAGAAAGGGCCAACAGTAAAATAATTAATGAGAGCTGCACTATAAATGACATTCTACATTATTGGAATATCGTGGTACAGTTTAGTCTTTCGTGGAAGACTATGAGTGTCGAACGAGGGGGCCCTTTGCACCGGCTCTGGTGCTGCAGCCAAAGGGATTGGTTGGCCTATGGGGACTTTTCCCAGTGTCAACTCTCATCTTCAAATCCCTTTGGCTGATATAGTGGGGATGTACCCTGAGCAAGACATAACCACTGTAAACAAACTGTAGCCCAGCGCGCCAGAATAGTAAGATCTGTCCTCTCTGCTACCCGGCAGTCATTGTCGGAAACGACAGACAGGCCACAACAACAACAACACTATATCGATTTATCACTTGTCCTCGGACAATCTTTTAAATCATTAGTAAACCATATCCCTAAAACTTTGAATTTTGATGGGTTCCATTCAAGACCTAAATGGGGCATGCAGTGAACTAGTGAGTTTTTACGACTACCTAACCAAACCGCACCTGTTTTCTCTGGGTTCATCTGTAAACCAGATTCACTACCAAATATATCTGTTATGTTCATACAAGGTCTTTCATCTCCTTCCAAGATAAATTCAGCGTCATCTGCATATTGGGAAAGTTTATGTTCAACATTATTAATTGTTCTTCTTCTTCTTCTTCTGCGTTCCAAGTTAATTGTAATACCATTTATATATTTATTTTCACGTATCATAATAGCAAGAATTTCAACAACTAAAACGAACAAATAAGGGGAGAGTGGATCACCCTGTCTAGATCCTCGTTTAATATCAAACCAGTTGGAAACTTGACCGTTAACAACAATACATGACCTAATATTTTTATAAAATGATCCAACCCAATTACAAATGTCCTGCCCAAACCCAAATGCTTTCAGTACCTTAAACATAAAATCCCAACTGACAGAGTCAAAGGATTTTTCAGAGTCAAAGTCTATATTTAATAATAACCCTGGTAAGTTATGTTCTTCTAAATAAGCTATTGTATCGTATATAAGCCTTATATTGTTCCCTATGTATCTGTTTCGTATAAAACCAGTTTGGTCCTCGTGAATGAGCTTTGGAAGAACCATTTTCAACCGATTGGCAATGCAAGAGGAGCCTATTTTGTAGACAACGTTCAGCAAGGATATCGGACGCCAGTTCTTAATGTAATTTTGAGGTATACAACTGTCTGTACCTGATGATATATTTTTAGACTTTTTACTCATGAAAATTAGATCAAAGGCTATCTCGTATTCTGCAATGAAGAAAAGGAAAACTAACGAAGAAGAGTGCAAATTGGAAGAGGACATTAAGCTGTTACAGAGAAAGGAAAACAAAACTGAAGTGCAAGTTAAAGAAATAGAGTCCAAAAAAGATCAACTTAAACTGATTAGGGAAAAAAGAATAGAGGGTGTTTTATTAAGGTCACGCGCCAGGTGGATAGAGAAAGGGGAAAAGGTAACACATTATTTCTGCAGTTTAGAAAAAAGACACTATGTGAGCAAAAGTATGAACAGATTAACAGACAAACAAGGTAATACATTGACTGATCAAAAAGACACCATGTGAGCAAAAGTATGAACAGATTAACAGACAAACAAGGTGATACATTGACTGATCAAAAAGACATTATGTGAGCAAAAGTATGAACAGATTAACAGACAAACAAGGTAATACATTGACTGATCAAAAAGACACCATGTGAGCAAAAGTATGAACAGATTAACAGACAAACAAGGTTACATTGACTGATCAAAAAGACATTATGTGAGCAAAAGTATGAACAGATTAACAGACAAACAAGGTAATACATTGACTGATCAAAAAGACATTTTGCAGGAAGTGCAAACATTCTATAAATCTTTGTATGAAAAGCATTATGTTGAGAACTGTGAAATAGATGTCCTTGTACAAAATATTCCACGTTTAGAAGGAGAGGAATCACATAGTTTCGAAGGAGAGATTGATCTGGAAGACGCAACCTTTGTGTTAAAAAATATGAAAAATAATAAAAGTCCGGGTTCAGATGGGTACCGTTGAATTTTTCAAATGTTTTTGGAATAGGATAGGGGGGGTTGTTGTAAGGGCTATGAATGCAGCGTTTGAAAAAGGGGAACTTTCGTCTGTTCAAAGGCAAGGAATCATAACATGCATTCCCAAGGGAGTTAAACACACACACAAACTGAGCACATTTCGTTATTTGCGAATGTGGGGTTTCATTTAAAGAATGCTTGATGGAAAATATATTGCAGCAATTCCACATATTTACATACTCTGTCAAAAAACCAAAAACAACAACAAAGAGGCAAAGCCTTCAAGGCTCACTCGAACAGGAACATGTGGGACAACAACAAAAGATTGAGGGGGGTGTCTAAAGTACGAGATTGCCAATAACATTTTCGGTAAAGTTAAAGATGTGCCACCACCCCTACATTTCTCGGTTAATTCCATTTTTCCATTCTTGCCTTTCTTACCAAACATTAAGCTGTATTTTATGAACCTTTTCAGATGATTATCTTTTTGGAATAATAAATTGCAGTCATGATAAAGGCCATTATCTAATAGGACCCCACCCCCCCCGTATAAGACGGAAAAACGCAATGAACCAGGAGTGTGACAAATGCCGCAGTGTACTGCACTACATAGGGGGGGGTCCTATTAGATAATGGCCTTTATCATGACTGCAATTAATTATTCAACAAAGATAATTAGCTGAAAAGGTTCATAAAATAAGCTTAATGTTTGGTAAGACAGGTAAAAACGGAAAAAAATAATTAAACCAGAAATGTAGGGGGGGTACCTTTACCAAGTTTTCAAGTACAAATGAAACTATTGTTAATGGATACAACTATAAATGGTTTTTTTAAAAAAGTGCCCGTGCCGAGAATCGGACCCGGAACCATTGGCATGACAGACAGACACTCTACCAATGAGCTATCGAGGCTTTCAGTGTTGATGATTTTCTTAACTCATGTTGCCTTTGAATATTCTCTAACCGACTAATCTAAAATGTTATCGTTGTTTGTTATCTGTTTACAGTGTTGTTTTAAGTATTTAATTATTCAAATCATAAACATCTATTTGTGTGCAAAGTTTGAACAATGTATGCCTTCTATTTCCCGAGAAAATGCCAACGTTAAAGTTTGGAGATTAGACCATGGACGCAAACACACACACACAGGCACACACACAACCGAACAACAACTATCATACTATAGACTCACTTTGAAGATAACACGAAGTGAGCCCCAAACAGCATAACCACACCATGCCATGACAATACACATCATCCGTGAATGGACACCCAGCACACTCAGTAGACCAACACTACAGTTTGGATTTTGCATCGGGAGATGCTGGAGTTGAGTCGCTGGAACCCGTGCTATCCCCTTCCCATGTGTAAGCTTTGCTCCGGTTATGATCTGAGGACATACAATTTGAATGCAATTAAAAAAATTTAAAAAAAAATCTAAGCATAAAAGTGCTCAACCACTCTCCCATTTTTTTCTTCTCAATCATCTTCATTATTTCTTCTCAAGTTTTATTCAGATAATGTTTAAAAATGATATCGGGTGTGAATGGTTGTGTCATCCATCCCCACTGACACACACACAACAGACTAATCTTATGAAAGGTGGAATAGGATTTAACGTGCCATGCGTGTACGCACGCACACATACACACATTCCCAACGGCACACAGCAGCCTAGACTTAACTCATCGCAACGATTTTGAATTATTAAAAAAACTCACAAATCACTCCAGCCATACACACACACACACAAACAAAACATACACAAACAAAAGGAGAAATGAAAGAAGATCACAGGTTTTTACTTCAGGTTTAGACATGTAGGGAAGTGGTAGATCAGACTTTTTCATATATAGACTTTATACAGAAAAACTCTACACCGATTGGTTTCCCCACAACAAACCACTACAAAAGCAAAGTCAGAGGCAAAATTGTGGTCTAAAGGGAGCGAAGCGAGTTTAGAAGTGACCAAGGTATGGTGCACACACAGATGTACTTCCCTTGAAGCAAATGCATCAAATTGACAGCTATCTATTCATTCCGGACATATGTGGCCGGAACGACTTGAATGAGTTAAAAGTAATCACCAGACAAATCCACTCTCCCCACCTTCATACCCCCCCCCCCCCCCCACCCCCCCCAACTCACCCGGCACCTCCATCATGATCTGATACAGCCGCCCTCCCCCGTCCACGTACAGCGTTTCCCCGGAAACGAAGGTTGCCGCGGGCGACAGGAGGAAGCAGACGGCTGCGGACACCTCCTCCACGGTGCCCAGACGCTTGGTGGGCAGGCGGCTCTTGACGTGCTGGAAGATGTCCACGTCCCCGTAGTTGGCTGCCGCCGTTTCCGAGTAGATGGCACTGCCCTGAAGAAAATGGAGGGAGTGTGTGAGAGAGAGTGAGTGAAGGAGAGAGAGAGAGAGAGTCATCTTCCTCGTAGTTGGCTGCCACTTTTTC
>CM065703.1:45698613-45709126 GCA_017654935.2 Phymorhynchus buccinoides | reverse complement strand
CTGACCTACTCTCTCTGTTATTGATCTTGATAGCATAATCTGGTGGACTCCCAGTGGTGCAAGACAATTTTTAAAAATATATAAGTTTATTTATATTTGTGAAAAGTACTGTAAATCGTTAAAA
This sequence comes from Phymorhynchus buccinoides, assembly GCA_017654935.2. Classification (NCBI taxonomy): domain Eukaryota; kingdom Metazoa; phylum Mollusca; class Gastropoda; order Neogastropoda; family Raphitomidae; genus Phymorhynchus; species Phymorhynchus buccinoides. The sequence continues at coordinate 45,709,002 of CM065703.1, read as the reverse complement.
TGTTTGCATTGTTAGAATATAATGATTATTTTAAACATATTCATTTCTTAGTAAAGTTTCTACTAAAACCGCGTTACTAAAAGAAAAAATGTTATAAAACTGTCAACAACAAAAGTATTAAGGGATATAACTCTTGGCATGAGTCCCTGTGCGAAAATAGGGGTGGGGTTGAAAAAGTGTATGGGGTTCAGTAACAAGCACGGAGACATACTGTTTTTTAATCTTTATTATGCAGAGTATAGATTATTTCATCCGTCTATTATTAAAAAACTAGAATTATTTCATCGTTGAGGTTTTTTTCTACAGGCATTTGAACAATAACATTTAGGGAAATTTTTGATCAGTACAACAACAATTTTCAAAAATTTCTCTATTGACTAAATTGAATTTGTATAAACTTTGACATAGATTCTAATAGCGAAATAGGTTGTAGTATTAGGTAAATTTTTATTGAAAGTTGTAAGTCACTTTAGTGTATGAAATAAATCCAGTTTTCAGTAGACCTGATTTTACCCCCCCACTATTTTACTCAAATTGCCCAATTTGGACCATGAATTACAAGAAAAGTAGCACGGTGACCCCATTTTTTTCTTTCAGTTTTGACCTTAGGAGTATGTGTAGATGACAAGATTCTATGACAAAAATCTTAATCATTTGTCATTGTGGGAAGTAAATGGCGCGTATCCCCTTAAGTCATCTTGCTGAACGAAGTATCATATTCCTTTTACTTGTCTCCAGCCTTCAAGTCCTCAACCTTCTGTCTACATTCTTCCCCAAAATTGAAAGCATCTACAGCTCTTCAATTATCTCTTCAGTTATCTCGCCAAATCTCGTGTCATCAATCGTCAATTCATCTTGCTGACAGGAATGTCATTTCTTCGCATTCCTTTGTACCTGCCTCCAGCCCCGTCCTTTCTCCTGTTCTACATTCTGCTTTAAAACAACAACCTACAGATCTTCCTTCTAGGGAGCGGTGTTGTGTTGATACAGTGTGTGATACATGTGTGTGATACAGTGTGTAATACGGTGTGATACAGTGTGTAATCAGTGTGTGATACGTGTGTGATAACAGTGTGTAATACAGTGTGTTATACAGTAAAAGTTTGTGGATAGGGATCTCTGTTGTCTTTGTTTTGAAATCTCAAATATGAAATGTAATGATCTCAATTGTGAAGGCTGACAATTGTGGCGGGTCTTATAATTGTGTAAAAAGCCCAAAACAGAATTGTCGTTTCCTTTTGTATGAGATTTATGTGTGCTCCATGTATATAAAGACTCCTTTTAGTTTACAGTGGAACCCCCTTAAAGACCTCCCATTATAAGATCCCTCCCATATAAGACTAATTTTGGATGATGTTTGAAGGTCTTATAAAGGGAGGTTCCACTCGTAGTTTGTCACCTGAAACTATGGAACTCGACTGGAGTTGTTTCCTTCGGTTGTGACTCTTGCTTGCGCATACTTACAAGCCTAATAATGTATTTTTATTAATAAAACTTGGGTATTTGGGGTAAAAACATTGAGAGTTGCAGGGCTGACAGAATTCTGAGTTACCACTGATTTCCACCTTGAACGTTTTCCCAAAACACATTTCCGTGTCACAAAAACTTCAAGTTGAAAATTTCCGCGACAGGAAAAATCGCAAGACAAATTTCTGTTCTGGGAAAATCTGATTTGCTCCGCAAAGTGACAAATGCAACAACGTCTATTTACACAACTAAGATTAAGAAGGAGCGAACAAAAATTCCAAACAAAAGGGAGAGTAATCTAAGGAGTTGTGAAGTAATCATAACAGTGATAAGTCACTTGTGAGCAGTAGGCCTAGCCCTATTAAGACACAAAGGGTCATCATATCGTTCATTATTGCGCATCCGCGTTTAGTCTGCGATGGTATAAAAGGGAGCGCCATTCCTCAAGTTTGGGAAGGGTTTACTTAAAGGCACAACAGGGCTATAAAAGCTGATCCTGCAGGAATCCGGTAATCAGTTGTGAGTGGGAGAGACAAAAACAAGCCAGCATCTCCCCTAGCTGCGGGCTTTCTCCTGCATCAGTTTAGTTTTTCCCTCTTTAATTTGAAAAAGGAAGTTTTCGCTGCGAGCGCAGTTTCCTTTGGACATTACTTCTGAAGTTGTTGACTGCATCTTTCTTTGGACATTACTTCTGAAGTTGTTGAATGCATCTTTCTTTGGACATACTTCTGAAGTTGTTGACTGCATCTTTCTTTGGACATTACTTCTGAAGTTGTTGACTGCATCTTTCTTTGGACATTACGTCTGACGTTGTTGACTGCATCTTCCTTTGGACATTACTTCTGAAGTTGTTGACTGCATCTTTCTTTGGACATACTTCTGAAGTTGTTGACTGCATCTTTCTTTGGACATTACTTCTGAAGTTGTTGACTGCATCTTTCTTTGGACATTGCTTCTGAAGTTGTTGACTGCATCTTTCTTTGGACATACTTCTGAAGTTGTTGACTGCATCTTTCTTTGGACATACTTCTGAAGTTGTTGACTGCATCTTTGGCATGGATTCGTCACTGGAGCAGGCTCTGACAAGTTGGTGGTTTTCGCTGCGAGTGCAGTTTCCTTTGGACATTACTTCTGACGTTGTTGACTGCATCTTTGGCATGGATTCGTCACTGGAGCAGGCTCTGCAAAGTTGGTGGTTTTCTTCTAGTAGCTTTGCAATTTCCTCATCATTTTCGTCGAACCAGTCTTGGTGTTTGCGCTGGATGGGGCCCAGAGTCTCAAAGGCCGTTTTGTGGACTGCTTCAATGAAGGTCTTCCATGTGTTCTCCACATCATCTGTGATCTGAATGTGTTCTGTTTGCTCTTCTAATAATAATAATAATTAATAATGTTTATATAGCGCATAGTCTTGCTAAGCAACTCAATGCGCTTTTCACTCACCATTCGTACAAACATTTCTAACAGACTGGTTCATGTATCCTCACCAAACATCTCTATGAAAATGAATACGTTAGAGAATGCATTGCATATAATCATAACACAACACCCTAACACCCACCTCCCCTCAACCCCCCACACCAACCATCCTCCCCCCGCCCCCTACTCCCACCCCATACACACACTTCTCTACGGTTTCTTCTCTAACTGATGGTCTATTCAGATGGGAGATGTTGAGCCTTTCTGGTACTTTCTTTCCTTGCGGACGTCTTTTGAGCTGAATTCTGATTTTTGTTTTGGATAGAATGAGATGATGGTCTGTCCGACACTCAGCACCGCACATGGATTTTGTGACTCTACCATCTTGTCTGTCGCGTTTCCTGACGATCACATAGTCAATAAGGTGCCATTGTTTTGAGCGAGGGTAAATTCATGATGTTTTGTTTCTGTTGGGGAGTCGAAAGATCGTGTTGGTGATGAGCAGTTCATGTTCAGCACAGAACTGCAGGAGCAGGGTACCGTTGCTGTTGCAGCGTCCAACACCGTTTCTGCCGATGACATCCTTCCACATCTGATGGTCTGTGCCTACTCAGGCATTGAAGTCTCCGAGAATGATCAGCTTATCTGCTTTGGGCACTGAACTTGTGAGTGAGTGGAGATCTTCATATAATTTGTCCTTGATGTAGTCTGGATTTGTCATGGTTGGGGCATAGGCACTGATGATTGTCGCCTGTTTCTTTCCAGTCAAAGACCGTTTCATGGTCATAAGTCTGTCATTGATGCCTCGTGGAAGGCTGCTAGCATGTATATCCCCTTTAAAGAGTGCAAGGGGTATGTTTGTACAGAAGTCAGAACTAGCATGTATATCCCCTTTAAATAGTGCAAAAGGTGTCTGCACGCCAGAAGTTAGAACTAGCATGTATATCCCCTTTAAATAATGCAAAGGGTGTCTTTGCACAGAAGTCAGAACTAGCATGTATATCCCCTTTAAATAGTGCAAAGGGTGTCTTTGCACAGAAGTCAGAACTAGCATGTATATCCCCTTTAAATAGTGCAAAAGGTGTCTGCACGCCAGAAGTCAGAACTAGCATGTATATCCCCTTTAAATAGTGCAAAGGGTGTCTTTGCACAGAAGTCAGAACTAGCATGTATATCCCCTTTAAATAGTGCAAAAGGTGTCTGCACGCCAGAAGTCAGAACTAGCATGTATATCCCCTTTAAATAGTGCAAAGGGTGTCTTTGCACAGAAGTCAGAACTAGCATGTATATCCCCTTTAAATAGTGCAAAGGGTGTCTTTGCACAGAAGTCAGAACTAGCATGTATATCCCCTTTAAATAGTGCAAAAGGTGTCTGCACGCCAGAAGTCAGAACTAGCATGTATATCCCCTTTAAATAGTGCAAAGGGTGTCTTTGCACAGAAGTCAGAACTAGCATGTATATCCCCTTTAATGAGTGCAAAGGGTGTCTTTGCACAGAAGTCAAATGCTGCATTCAACCATAAACTGACTAAACTTCACTCTTTTGCACAGAAGTCAACAAATGCTGCATTCAACCACAAACTAACAAAACTTCACTGCCACATTCTGCCCTTGTTAAAATAATGATAATCAAATAATCTACACTTCACTCCAATTCAAAATGCTGTGTTTATTCTAACGCAATTTTTATGTTGGTATTAAGTGTAAATTAAAAAATATATATTAATGATGTGATGTTTTTTCAAAGTGGAATGTTTGATGCATTGACTTTGTGATTGGAGGAACATGAGTAATGACATATATGTATGTGCTGTACATATAATTAGACTTTGTGATTGGAGGAACATGAGTAATGACATATATGTATGTGCTGTACATATAATTAGACTTTGTGATTGGAGGAACATGAGTAATGACATATATGTATGTGCTGTACATATAATTAGACTTTGTGATTGGAGGAACATGAGTAATGACATATATGTGTGTGCTGTACATATAATTAGACTTTGCATGTTTATGGTTGGCACTTGTATTCATGATTCAACTGGGCATTTGAACAATGCTTTTCTTCATTTTATGGCTCCAACCCACCTGCGTGCGCATCTCGACCATTCCAACGGAAGTGTCGCCATCTTAGTCCTTATTTGTGTGTAAACAAAGTGAAAATGTTATCTAAATGTGTAAAGAAAACATCCAGATGTTATAAATACAGTTTAGATTAAGTTTCGAATTGGAACAGCCAAATACGTAGCATCGATCTGGCATTTTTCAAAAAAAAGGTAAGGACTAAGATGGCGGTCTCCCATAATATGGCGCTACTTGTGGCCGGATATGACGACACGTGGGTACCAGCCATTCATGATTCAACTGGGCATTTGAACAATGCTTTTCTTCATTTTACAGTCCCATGTAGGACAGTTTTAGGTAAAGGTAAAGCATTTCTCGGTTAATTGTATTTTTCCGTTTTTGCCTTTTCTTACCATACATAAAGCTGTATTTTAGGAACATTTTTAGCTAATAACCTTTTTGGAATACTAAACCTAGCCCTAAACCTAACCCTACCCCCCACTATGTACTGCAGTACACCCGATTTGTCACAGTTGTGGTTCGTTGCGTTTTCCCGTCTTATAGAGTGGGGGGTAGGGTTAGGGATAGGGTTAGTATTCCAAAAAGGTTATTAGCTAAAAATGTTCCTAAAATACAGCTTTATGTATGGTAAGAAAGGCAAAAACGGAAAAATACAATTAACCGAGAAATGTAGGGGGGGGTGGCACATCTTGACCTTTAACCAGTTTTATTTATGCACAATACTTTTTAAAAGTCTCACAATAAATTAAAACGTGAATATCTTTAACCCTTTCACCGCCAGCCATATTTCAGCCAAAAAATTCCATTATACCTAGGTAGATAAAATCTATCTGCAGTATTGGGGGATTCTTCTGTGACATATATAAAATAAGTTCTGTCCTTCCCAAAACTAAGACAATAGGGTATTTGGGTAATAGACCCCAATTTGATGCCTTTTAGTGACAAAAATATAGGTGTTAAATCACTGTGGTGCTAAAATGCGACTTTGGCGGTGAAAGGGTTAATTTTGTATTGTTCCGTGATAATAAGCCTGTATGTGCCTTTCTAGAATATTAAAATAAAGGCGTTTTGAAAATGTTGGCCTTGATTATGATGAATGTTTTGAACGAAGGTTTGCTTGCAATGTCAGAGAACTAGACACTCTCCAATAATACTAATACATGTACTCATCTTCCTTCAACGTGCCATTTTGACCAATGTAATGTTCCTGCTTTCATCAGTGGTCTGTGGCAGCTGGTTTAGAAGGTTTTGCTTTTTAAAGACATTCTGACCCGCCACGATTAAGTCTTGGTTTTTTCTGGGTAGCTGTGACCCCCACACAAATGCCCCCAACTTTAGATTGAGGCTGCTCTTTAAAATGATGTTTCGTTTTGAATTTGGGGGCATTTGTATGGGACTTAAACCTGGTCAAAACAAGATTTCTTACCAGCTATAAGAGCGAAAACACATGAAACCCGTGAGTTTCACACGTGATCTGATGGGTCTTTAAAGTTAGCTGGACATATCTCAATGACAGACCGACCACGGACACTTTAAACCCTAAAGCACAGAAGTATGCAATACTTTCAAAGGCATGACTAAAGTATGCGGCAAATAGTGCAAACTTGGAATGAAACTCGCTCACAACAACAATGACGAATGAAAGTATGGAGATCTGTAGGTGGAAGTTGGAATCGTGTGCAAGGTCGAGTTTCTCTAGACGACGGTCGCCGCGCGCATAACTGTTACACCAAAAGGGGTCTGAGAAACACTGAGCAGTTTTAGAAAACGTTTGCGGAAAAATACACACACACACACACACACACACACACATATATATGTACCCTCGCGTGCTCTCTTTCTCTTACGCACGCGCGCGCGCGTGCACACGCACACACTCACACATAAACAGGGGCGCATGCATACACACACGCATACACATAGGCACACACACACATACAAACAAACACTTCACACACACACACGCACGCGCGCGCACCTGTTCTGGAAACGTAGTGGATTGTTATGGGCCAACACTAGATGTGTGAAATCTTTTTTTTTTAAACCTGCTTCTCCGCCTATCAGCATGCCTCACTCTTCCCCTCTCCCTTCCCTGTCTCTCTCCATCTTTCCCTATATGCCTGTCTCTCTCTCTCTGTGATTTATTTTGTTTTCTATGGCATGCAGCTACTTGCTTGGGAAAATTCGGAATCTTCCCTGGAAAATTCCGATTTTCCCCAAGGCTGGGAAGATTCAGAATCTTCCCGGGAAAATTGGGAATGTTCCCAGCCTTGGGAAAATTCGGAATCTTCCCGGGAAAAATCCGAATTCTGATTTTTCCCGGGAAGATTCCGAATTTTCCCGTGACATATAGAAAGCATTTCAAGTCCGTAAGGATATGATTGCAACTTGACCTAATTTTGTTTGTTATATATGTACCCCCTTCTAAGGGGCTATGGCCTTTAAGAATAAAAAAAAGTCTGCGTCTCTCTCTCTCTCTCTCTCTCTCTCTCTCTCTGTGAGTGTCTCTCTCTCTCTCTCTGTGAGTGTCTCTCTCTCTCCTCTCTCTCTCTCTCTCTCTCTCTCTCTCTCTCTCTCTCTCTCTCTCTCTCTCTCTCTCTCTCTCTCCCTCTCTCTCTGATTGGGTTCCATTTTGTTATGTATATGTGTTTACTCCAAAATGCGTGCATGTTAACAACTGTACTATTGTGGTGTAGGAACCGGATGTTATGGCAGTGAAATGGGAACCCGATCAGACAGTTAGGTGTAGGCCTACAACAGGACAGAGTATTGGGAAGGAATGGGGAGGGGGGATTGGGAGAGAGAGGGGGGGGGGGGGTAGGGGGGGGGGGGGGGGGGGTGCTGTCAAAGATGAATGAGCCTGAACAAGCGATGTGATAGCATTAATGTATGGATTAGACACAAAAAAACAAGTACATAGGGATGATACACGCAAACATATACTCGACTCCATAAATCTCGGCTAATTAGTAAGTTAGACCCCCCACCCCCTCATCAAATTGTAGCAGAGACAAAGGTCAAAGAGATGAAATATTCTGCCATTCTTGGTAAACTGACCAACACTAAGGTTATTGTCATGAAACTGAAAGAACCAGACTTTGAGATCGAGGGTCGTAAACATGAGGGAGGGGGTGTTGTGTTATGTACAACCTAGGGGTGTGTGTTATGTACAACCTTCGCGATAAAAACAGTAAATAAGACATTTCTTAAAGCAAACATTTTACAAATCGTGTGTAAATAACATTTCTTAAAGCAAACATTTACATATTGTGTGCAAATAACAGATTTCGTAAAGCAAACATTAACATATCGTGTGCAAATAATACATTTCTTAAAGCAAACATTTACATATCGTGTGCAAATAAGCCCATTTCTTAAAGCAAACATTTACATATCGTGTGCAAGTAACATTTCTTAAAGCAAACATTTACATATCGTGTGCAACTACCACATTTCTGAAAGCAAACATTTGCATATTTTGTCCAAATAACAAATTTCTTAAAGCAAACATTTACATATTGTGAGCAAATAACAGATTTCTTAAAGCAAAGATTAACATATTGTGTGTAAATAACACATTTCTTAAAGAAAACATTTACATATCGTGTGCAAATAACATTACATATTGTGTGCAAAATAACACATTTCTTAAAGCCAATATTTAAGAAAGGCATCTGTGGATATTTTGACATCATCCACTTCTACCGATTGACTAGCCTAGGCCTATCTTAAGTAATGGTCAGTTTTACAGAAGAGAAGAGTATACTTACATTAAAAGTCAATCTGTAGAAGACCCCCATCCACAATCACCCACTCGTGTTTACGATGCTGAATCTCAAAGTCTGCTTTCTTCATTTGATGAAAACAATGCTAGGCTGATCCTAACCTTATCTTTTCCAGACAGTTGCAGAATGTCGCTTCCCAGTGAAAATATTCAAAGCGAAAATTAGAGGTGGACGGAGAGGTCGTCTTTTCTGTTTTCTTTATGCTATCCATTTCCCATCTCCAGACATTCGAGAAGATGCCCACATTTCTCTGCATTCTCCAGTTTCGAAGAATCAGATCTCTCTCTCTCTCTCTCTCTCTCTCTCTCTCTCTCTCTCTCTCTCTCTCTCTCTCTCTCTCTCTCTCTCTCTCTCTCTCTCTCTCTCTCTCTCTCTCTCTCTCTCTCTCTCTCTCTCTCTCTCTCTCTCTCTCTCTCTCTCTCTCTCTCTCTCTCTCTCTCTCTCTCTCTCTCTCTCTCTCTCTCTCTCTCTCTCTCTCTCTCATTGCTTTTGTTTTTATAGTTTTAATGTTTATACAGTATTGTAAGACATGCAACTGTGAACATATATATGTGCATATATGTAAACCTAAAAAGAACATGAACGTTTCTAAGAATACAGATTTTAATAATTGCCATGTTTTGTTGTTTTAATTTCACATACACTTCAGTTTTGCCTTTGTACTCTGTCTCTCTCTCTCTCTCTCTCTCTCTCTCTCTCTCTCTCTCTCTCTGTCTCTCTCTCTCTCTCTCTCTCTCTCTCTCTCTCTCTCTCTCTCTCTCTCTCTCTCTCTCTCTCTCTCTCTCTCTCTCTCTCTCTCTCTCTCTCTCTCTCCATACAATTAAGAAATAATCTATTGAAAATTAAACAGTTTGAAGAATTTTAAAAAACAACGAAACAAAGTGACGTCCATGTTACGAAATTCAAAAAAGAAATATTTCAGTAATTTAATTTTCAGTTGTCCACAAAATAACTCAAACCCTATATGGAAAGCTATAAACATGCTTACCAATAAAAATGCTGATAAGTTAACCGTGGTTCCTAAAGAACTTTCTGTTGATATTCTAAATAACCATTTTTGTAATATTGCTAATATCACAGTAAAAAGTGACAAAACTGATAAAAACGATTTGGAACCTCTTTCTGAGTTCTGTAGCTCTAAATCAATCGAAACAGAATTAGTCATCCCTCCAATTCCATTATACGATGTTTATTTCTATCTTATGCATTTGAAGCAATCTGGGACTCGAGGTCTTGATAACTTAGATGGTATTATTTTAAAACATATTTGTATAATATGTGTATAGATAAATCGTATTTCCCTAATATTCTCAAAAAAGCAAAAAGTTATACCACTGTTTAAAGCTGGAAATAAAATGGACCCCTCAAACTACAGACCCATTTCTATTATTTCTCTTCTTTCTAAACCTTTAGAAAAGCATATCCATAAACATTTAGCTTCTCATATATCTAAATATGATCTAATTCATCCAAACCAATCTGGATTTCGATCTAATCATTCATGTCATACTGCATTAATAAATTTGATTGATCAGTGGTTAACAAACATTAATGATTTAAAGTTTACTTGTGTTCTATTTGTTGATTTCTGTAAAGCCTTTGATGTCATTGATCATAACTTATTATTACG
>CM065703.1:45681113-45693613 GCA_017654935.2 Phymorhynchus buccinoides | reverse complement strand
ATCCTTTGACGTACGAATCCAGATCCAGTTACTAACATCCTTTGACGTACGAATCCAGATCCAGTTACTAACATCCTTTGACGTACGAATCCAGATCCAGTTACTAACATCCTTTGACGTACGAATCCAGATCCAGTTACTAACATCCTTTAACGTACGAATCCAGATCCAGTTACTAACATCCTTTGACGTGTGAATCCAGATCCAGTTACTAACATACATATTAAATTAGATAAATAAAAAGAACAAAAAAAACACAGAAAGAAAAATCAAGAAGTGAAACACAATTTGAAGAGAGACAGGGAGATTATAACTCATCTGTCTCTCTCTCTGTCCGTCTGTCTCTCTATCCCCCCCCCCCCCTCTGCATACACACCATACTTTGAGGTTTAGAAGGATTGTTTCCCTTTGTTGTTTCAGCGTCAGAATGTCCATCTTACAGTGAACCATAGACAGCAATAGCCGTCTGTTGATAGACAGCATCAGAATGTCCTTACAGTGAACCCTAGACAGCAATAGCAGTCTGTTGATAGACAGCATCAGAATGTCCTTACAGTGAACCCTAGGCAGCAATAGCCGTCGATAGACAACATCAGAATGTCCTTACAGTGAACCCTAGACAGCAATAGCCGTCTGCTGATAGACAGCATCAGAATGTCCTTACAGTGAACCCTAGACAGCAATAGCCGTCGATAGACAACATCAGAATGTCCTTACAGTGAACCCTAGGCAGCAATAGCCGTCGATAGACAACATCAGAATGTCCTTACAGTGAACCCTAGACAGCAATAGCCGTCTGTTGATAGACAGCATCAGAATGTCCTTACAGTGAACCCTAGACAGCATAAGAATGTCCTTACAGTGAACCCTAGACAGCGTCAGAATGTCATTACAGTGAACCCTAGACAGCAATAGCAGTCTGCTGATAGACAGCATGAGAATGTCCTTACAGTGAACCATAGACAGCATCAGAATGTCCTTATACAGTTAACCCTAGACAGCAATAGCAGTCTGCTGATAGACAGCATCAGAATGTCCTTACAGTGAAACCTAGACATCATCAGAATGTCCTTACAGTGAACCCTAGACAGCAATAGCCGTCTGCTGATAGACAGCATCAGAATGTCCATCTTACACAGTGGACTCTAGACAGCAATAGCAGTCTGTTGATCAGACTCTCTCTCTCTCTGTCTGTCTGTCTGTCTGTCTGTCTGTCTCTCTCTCTCTCTCTCTCTCTCTCTCTCTCTCTCTCTCTCTCTCTCTCTCTCTCTCTGTCTCTCTCTCTCTCAGTGGTACAAGGAGTATACAGGCGTTTTGTTATTTTCTTGATGTTCAATGTTGTTATATTTGATCTGTCATTGATTTGAACGATCACAAATGATATAATATGCTATTTACAGCCCCCCCCCCCCCCCCCCCTCCCCCTTGTCAAAAGACCCCAGATAATGGCAACAAACCGTGTCCGTGTCAGTCAAAACGACATAAGATTTCGGACCAAGTGAACTTAGGCACACTCAAACAGGGTCTAGTTTCTCTAGATAACGGTCGACGCGCGGATAACGCTCAGAAGAAAGTTTATGCTTTACGTCCTCCCGGCCGAAGCCATATGGGACATTACTTTTTACTTGTAGTTTTTAGGAGAGGGGGAGAGGGAAAGAGAATATGAGATTTCTATCAGTTTTAGTTTTTATCCTTTTTACAGATGTTTTTATCTTGAATAAAGGTCAAGTTTGTTTTATTTGTTTTTGTTTTAATTTAAAATTTTTGGAGCCATGGCTCGTACAGGACTACTCTTATAATGTAAAAAATTTGCTTTAGATATAAAATATTTGATTAAAAAACCTTTTGGCTGTACCCCTCCTGGCGAGGGCAAATGATTAACATGTCAGGACCACATTTGGCTGTACCCCTCCTGGCGAGAGCAAATGATTAACATGTCAGGACCACATTTGGCTGTACCCCTCCTGGCGAGAGCAAATGATTAACATGTCAGGACCACTTTATATTTAAAAGAACAATTTTAATGAAAGTTTAAAAATCAAACAAGGTCAAACGAGAAAAAATATTTACACGTATTTTTGTTATTGTTTTACTTTTATTTATCAAATCTCGTTTTAAAAGATCTCCACTTTAAAGTGGAAAACTATTTGTACAATGTCAAAAAGAAATTTTATTATAAGTTTTACCTCAAAATGTCTTTACAAAATGAGAAAAACGAGGGTCCTTAAATTAATAAAAATGTACAAACAAGAACGACCACGGACTCTAAAAAGCTCTAAAACATAATTTGGCAGAGTCCGGGCAGAAAACGTTCTTAAAAGTGGACCCTACGTTTGACACAGAGTTTCAAAGTTATATACATTTGTTATTAAAAACATAAGTTGTTAAAATATCTTTAAAATATGCCGATTTTAAAACTAGTGATTCCCGACGGGGATAGTTAACGATTCCTACTTGTTTGGGCCGGAGGGAGGGAGGTAGAGGGGCCCCTCTCCCCGGCCAAAACAGTGGTAGGGCGTCGCTATATGGATCCTCCACAAAGTGCGGGATAACGCTCACGGGCCCTAAGAAACACTTTAGAAAGTGCTTGCGGAAGAATATTACAAGCTCTTGTCTGATTGGTCTAATTTTTTTAATTTATTAATTTAAACAAACTTGAACAATCAACAACAAGAAACGTATTCACCCTCGACTAGTTCTGGATAGTTCGCCGCATGTCACCTTTCGACTGAGAGCAAAACGCCACGTGAACTATCGGCAAACGAAGGTTGTTTCTTAGAAGGGCTGTTTTTGCCGATTTGAGCAAACGTGTCAAAACGCCTTGTGAAACGCCCCCTGATTCTGTGTTTTTTTTTTAGACCGAATGAGTTTAGACAAAGTGAACTTAGACTCAAAAAGACGCCCCGATGTGAACAGGTTTCACTTACAAAAATGACCCAGCCATAATTAAAGTGCCCCCAGTGGTTTCGTTCTTCTTTGGATTGTGTTTTGATGCCAGTGTATTTGAATTCAGTGCTATCTAATTGTCGTTTTTAGTCATTTTAAGGACTAAAATTCCTAACAGTGCTAGTACGTGGATATATGAAATAATTATATTATCATGGAGTACAGTAAGTAAGGGAGAGGAGCCTGACCACCCAGCTCACTGATGTAGTGATATGATATGGAAAAAAAATGTTCATTGAAACGATTTAAGTGTATGATATACAATGCATTTTGTTAGATTATATACTTATAGAATAATTGTTGAGATGTAAAAGATGTGATTGTTAAACATATTTGTCTGGCCTCGCTACAAGCCTACAGGTATTGACATTAAAATTCAGGGCTACCTTTTATCAAAACAAAATGTTATTTTACTAGTAAAAACCAGTCACAGGCCCTCCAATCAACAAGAAACGTATTTACAAATTATGTGTGCTATATGTCCATAAATAGTGACAGATTATTACCATCCATAGGAGGCAAAATTAACAAAAATTAAAAGATATTATTTATTGTCCAGGGGGAATAATTTGTTCCCCTGGAGTGCTCTCGTCAATGTCGACCACGGAAATAAAGAGGGGAAAGGTTATACACACTCTCTCTCTCTCTCTCTCTCTCTCTCTCTCTCTCTCTCTCTCTCTCTCTCTCTCTCTCTCTGTTTAACCACTGACACTGGTCACTTTGGCCTAATTTGACCGTTTGAATGCTAATTAGTGTATTAGGAGTTCAAATGAACGTTTTGGTGTTCTCCCATTGAACAATAATATGCACAGATACAGTCAGAATGTTTCAGACCGTACATGTCCTGTCTGTGTATATGAACAATTGTTGATGAACAATTGTTGATGTGATTGACCAGTGGTCAGTGTCACTGACCAGTGGTCACTTTGGCCTATTTTCACTGTTTGACTGCAAATTAGTGTATTAGGAGTTCAAATGAACGTTTTGGTGTTCTCCCATTGAACAATAATATGCACAGATACAGTCAGAATGTTTCAGACCGTACATGTCCTGTCTGTGTGTCAAAAATAGAAAACGAAGACCACTTTATTTTCAAATGTCCTTTATATACTGACCTAAGGCAGAAGCTTTTACACAAGTTCTCTCCACTGTCACTACATGCACTCCTTCAGGCAAACTCAATGACGAAATCCCAGCTATTATCTAAGTTTATTTTCCATGCCTTGAATGTGAGGAAAAGGTTCCTCTCTGGTGAACAATTAAGTGATGATGAATGAAAGGTTACTACGCGTTTAACATTAGACATGAAATTATGTTTATCTGTTTTATTTGTATTGACCCAAATGCAAATATTTATATGATTATATACTATATTTTATCTTTATTCCATCATTTTGCAATGTCCTATATGTAAACCACTAGTTTGCTTAAGAAGGATAACATTCCTCTTGTTACATGCACCTGAGAGTGTTATTATGATTGTTTCACTGCTTCAATCTTTGTTATCTTCGAATTTTGTGGATTTACACAAGCCATTCTTCCATGTTTAGGTTTTGGGGTTATGAAAGTACCACTTGATGTCATCTATTGCTTAACTTTGGAAATGACGATAAGGTAGAATGGTAAGTTTATGGTATGTCTTCCAGTATTATTTTGCTTGATGCTAAGGTTGTCCGCGGATTATTCATATACTGAAGTTACTAACGTCAGGTTGACTGTGTTCTCGTTCTCTCTGTTTGAACAAGCTTAGTCGTTAACATTTATTGTCGCAAACTTGTATCAAATATTCTAATGTAAATGTATTATGATGGTTTATTTTTTTCCTTTGCCTTTTTCATTCATCACCCATGTCTGCCCCCACCCCACCCTCTTTCCCACCCTTCCCCATGTTCCACTTCATTTTCGTGTTTGTATAATGGCCTATGGCTGATGTACATTAAACACTCAGACTCAGACTCTCTCTCTCTCTCTCTCTCTCTCTCTCTCTCTCTCTCTCTCTCTCTCTCTCTCTCTCTCTCTCTCTCTCTCTCTCTCTCTCTCTCTCTCTCTCTCTCTCTCTCTCTCTCTCTCTCTCTCTCTCTCTCTCTCTCTCTCTCTCTCTCTCTCTCTCCGCGTCCTGGGTGTGATCATAGATGAAGAACTGAAGTGGCAGACCCATATTGAGAAGGTAGCACACAAGCTTGCACGTAGCCTATTCCTACTAAAAAAACTTAGACCTTTCTTAGATACAGAGGAACGCAAATTATTCTTTCATGCCCACTGTCTCTCTCATGTCAACTATGCATCTGTAGTTTGGGATTCTACCGCCAAATGTCACCTATTAAAACTCAATTCTATCTACAAAAGAGCAGCTAAAATTATTCTTCCTGACGCAAACCTCACCACATCAGAAAAACAAGCAAAATTAAACATCCTTCCGTTAGATTCACAATTAAACTACAACAAAGCAATCATCATGTACAAAGTGCATAATGACTTGGTCCCACAATACCTAAAATTATTAGTTACGCCGGCATCACATCGTTATGGTTCCAGCAACTACATTTTGCCAAACACTAGAATTGACAAATACAAATCAAGTTTTGCCTTCTCAGGTTCCTCAATTTGGAATTCCCTTCCCTCTGCCATTCAGTTATGCCCTTCCATCTCACGATACAAAAAGATGGTGCGGGCAAACATAATTTACAGCCCTGCTTAAATCCTGTGTCATTTTGAACGCACACTGTATAACTGTATTGCCTTGTGTACACCTACATGTGATATGCATGGTATATGTCAATTGATTGTTTACATCTCAGTTTTATGCTTTGTTTATTTGTTTGCCTTTAAACTGCTTGTTAAATGTGTTTGGATTGATGTTGCTTTCACCTCCTACTTGTCATCAATTATTTGTTTCACTATGTGTTTTTTTATAATTTTTTTTTTAATTTTTTTTAATGTATGTATAAACAATGTATATGTGTATGAGAGAGAGAGTCATAGAGAGAGAGAGAGAGAGAGAGAGAGAGAGAGAGAGAGAGAGAGAGAGAGAGAGAGAGAGAGATAGAGAGAGAGAGTATACAAATGTTTTTTGTTTCTTAAATTTGTTTTTCTTTTATCCAAGGACAGATTGTAAGAATAGGCATCGCCTAAAATCTTTATCCTTGTCAAATAAAGTTTTCCAGTGTCCAGTGTCCAGTGTCTCTCAAATGGACTGGAGCCATCCGGAGGCAACTCCGCACGACACGGATAACAGTAGCCTGTCTGTATCTGTATCTGTATGTGTTACGTTGAAGGGGCCTGTGAAGGCTGTTACTCAACGGAAAGGCAACTCAGGACGACACGGATAACAGTAGCCTGTCTGTATCTGTATCTGCATGTGTTACGTTGAAGAGGCCTGTGATGGCTGTTACTCAACGGAAAGGAGAGAGCGCTTTGCGAGTTTAAAGACTTGTAGGCCTACTTTCCTGGTGGTATGACAGTGAGTTAAAATGTTACTGTCCTGATGGCATGACAGTAAGACAATGGGCCATAGACCTTTCTTTTGCGGCATCTAGGCAAGACCACTCCGATGTGTGTGTGCTGTGCCAGTCAGGGTTCGACCCCAGGGGTTCGGGGCTAGTAAAGGAAGAGTGTAAAAATATTTAAATTATCCCTGACTATTTGCGGCTCTACTTCTCCCAATAATATCTTATCAGTTCACTTTCTACTCTATCTTTGCTGAACATATTTTCTTTCTTTTTCGTACTACCCCCTAAAGTGCAGCAGAATCTTCAACGTGATGAAGCTGGCTGCCTATAAGGCGAAGAGGGAGAGAGAGAGAGAGAGAGAGAGAGAGAGAGAGAGAGAGAGAGAGAGAGAGAGAGAGAGAGTGTGTGTGAGTGTGAGTGTGTGTGTGTGTGTGTGTGTGACCGAACTGTGTTGTAGAGCGCCACTGATTAGGCCACAAACTTGTTACAATCGGTTCAGACCTACCCCCTACCCCGATATCGGTACTACCCCCTAAAGTGCAGCAGAATCTTCAGCGTGATGAAGTTGGCTGCCTAAGGCGAAGAAGAAGAAGAGACCTTGCAGTTGCAGTACTGACGCAATGTCAGATCCACGGAATGGCAAGCCATATTAACGTCATCCCAGTTTAAAGGATACAAAATTCGACTGAAAGAATTCTTATTGTACACAAGCTCCTATCCCAAGATGTGCACCCCCCCCCCCCCCCCTGCATTACTCGGTTAATTGTATTTTTCCGTTTTTGTCTTTCTTACCATACATAAAGCTGTATTTTAGAAACATTTTCAGCTAATTCTCTTTTTGGAATACTAACCCTAACCCTAGCCCTAAACCTAACCCTACCCCCCACTATGTACTGCAGTACACCGCGATTTGTCACAGTTGTGGTTCGTTGCATTTTTCCGTCTTATAGGGTGGAGGGGTAGGGGTAGGTTTAGGGCTAGGGTTAGTATTCCAAAAAGGTTATTAGCTAAAAAGGTTCCTAAAATACAGCTTTATGTATGGTAAGAAAGGCAAAAACGGAAAAATACAATTAACCGAGAAATGTAGGGGGGGTGGCACATCTTGACCTTTACCCAACTATATTTAAAAATCGACACAGCTTTTTTTCATTTTTAAACTAAACTAAACTAATACCAGAGATATAAGCTTTCTGCTAATACTATTGATGAGGATCCCTAGTTTGCTGCTGCTGTGTGGTTCAAATTAACCAATCAGAAAAATTTAATTCAAGTAACCAATCAGAATTTAATTAATCAGAAATTCAACCAATCAGGATTTTGAGTGGTGATTTTACCTTCCTAGCTGTCCCATGGCCGCCAACGATACGTGCGTTGCGTTTTACGTTTTGATGCAACTTTAAGCATAGCCACTACGATGCCTGGTACTGGTGCTACTTTAAGCATAGCCACTACGATGCCTGGTACTGGTGCTACTTTAAGCATAGCCACTGCGATGCCTGGTACTGGTGCTACTTTAAGCATAGCCACTGCGATGCCTGGTACTGGTGATACTTTAAGCATAGCCACTGCGATGCCTAGTACTGGTGCTACTTTAAGCATAGCCACTGCGATGCCTGGTACTGGTGCTACTTTAAGCATAGCGACTGCGATGCCTGGTACTGGTGCTACTTTAAGCATAGCGACTGCGATGCCTGGTACTGGTGATACTTTAAGCATAGCGACTGCGATGCCTGGTACTGGTGCTACTTTAAGCATAGCCACTGCGATGCCTGGTACTGGTGCTACTTTAAGCATAGCGACTGCGATGCCTGGTACTGGTGATACTTTAAGCATAGCCACTGCGATGCCTGGTACTGGTGCTACTTTAAGCATAGCCACTACTACGTCAGCTTCCTCAGGTCAGTTTGATTTTTCTTCTTTTTTTATTTTTATAATCCTTTTCTCTCTATGTGTTTTTTTTGTCTCTCTGTGAACATGTCTGTATGTCTGTCATTCTCTCTCTCTTCCTCTCTGCCAGCCAAATAAATATCTTTTTGCAACAATAGTCTGACAAAAATGTGAATCAAGATATAATGTGCACAGTTCTTTCAAAAAGGTCCTCGGACCAGAAAACTATGTGGACGTAATAATCTCATGGTATTGAAACAAGAATAAAACAAACACTTATGGTAGTAATTTTCCCTCAAGTCTGGCAATACGATGTCTGTCACAGCAAGGAGTAGCGTTATTCTGTCTCAAAAACCACAACGGAGCTGGTTACAACTTGTATTTCAATAATAAGCTGGCCTATTACATCATCCTCAATGGGAATTTTTGAATTATGAGAACAAGAAGGTTCATGTCTCTATCCTTTGTTCTAAGATTCCAGCACTGTTGAAAACAGAACATACATTAAAAACAAAAGAAATCCATCTTACTGGCAACAGGCAAACTCTTCAGCACCAGCAACGTGCCAGCGTCCACCTTGCAGTCCTGCAAGGTGGCCTCGTTGGGAAGGTTGACCTAGCCAAGGGTAGGTCTTTTTCTGCCGGACAGACAGGATTAGTTAGTGATGTCTGTTTCACCCTGATCTGCATGTCTGGGAACCAGTCACACACAGACATGATTAGTGATGTCTGTTTCACCCTGATCTTCATGTTTGGAAACCAGTCACACACAGACAGGATTAGTTAGTGATGCATGTCTGGGAACCAGTCACACACAGACAGGATTAGTGATGTCTGTTTCACCCTGATCTTCATGTCTGGAAACCAGTCACACACAGACAGGATTAGTTTAGTGATGTCATGTTTCACTGTTTCACCCTGATCTTCATGTCTGGAAACCAGTCACACACAGACAGGATTAGTTAGTGATGTCTGTTTCACCCTGATCTTCATGTCTGGAAACCAGTCACACACAGACAGGATTAGTTAGTGATGTCTGTTTCACACTGATCTTCATGTGTGGAAGCCAGTCACACACAGACAGGATTAGTTAGTGATGTCTGTTTCACTCTGATCTTCATGTCTGGAAACCAGTCACACACAGACAGGATTAGTTAGTGATGTCTGTTTCACACTGATCTTCATGTGTGGAAGCCAGTCACACACAGACAGGATTAGTTAGTGATGTCTGTTTCACTCTGATCTTCATGTCTGGAAACCAGTCACACACAGACAGGATTAGTTAGTGATGTCTGTTTCACACTGATCTTCATGTCTGGAAACCAGTCACACACAGACAGGATTAGTGATGTCTGTTTCACCCTGATCTTCATGTCTGGAAACCAGTCACACACAGACAGGATTAGTTAGTGATGTCTGTTTCACCCTGATCTTCATGTCTGGAAACCAGTCACACACAGACAGGATTAGTTAGTGATGTCTGTTTCACCCTGATCTTCATGTCTGGAAACCAGTCACACACAGACAGGATTAGTTAGTGATGTCTGTTTCACCCTGATCTTCATGTCTGGAAACCAGTCACACACAGACAGGATTAGTTAGTGATGTCTGTTTCACTCTGATCTTCATGTCTGGAAACCAGTCACACACAGACAGGATTAGTTAGTGATGTCTGTTTCACTCTGATCTTCATGTGTGGAAACCAGTCACACACAGACAGGATTAGTTAGTGATGTCTGTTTCACCCTGATCTTCATGTCTGGAAACCAGTCACACACAGACAGGATTAGTGACGTCTGTTTCACCCTGATCATGTCTGGAAACCAGTCACACACAGACAGGATTAGTTAGTGATGTCTGTTTCACTCTGATCTTCATGTCTGGAAACCAGTCACACACAGACAGGATTAGTTAGTGATGTCTGTTTCACTCTGATCTTCATGTGTGGAAGCCAGTCACACACAGACAGGATTAGTTAGTGATGTCTGTTTCACACTGATCTTCATGTCTGGAAACCAGTCACACACAGACAGGATTAGTTAGTGATGTCTGTTTCACCCTGATCTTCATGTCTGGAAACCAGTCACACACAGACAGGATTAGTGACGTCTGTTTCACCCTGATCATGTCTGGAAACCAGTCACACACAGACAGGATTAGTGATGTCTGTTTCACTCTGATCTTCATGTCTGGAAACCAGTCACACACAGACAGGATTAGTTAGTGATGTCTGTTTCACACTGATCTTCATGTCTGGAAACCAGTCACACACAGACAGGATTAGTTAGTGATGTCTGTTTCACACTGATCTTCATGTCTGGAAACCAGTCACACACAGACAGGATTAGTTAGTGATGTCTGTTTCACCCTGATCTTCATGTCTGGAAACCAGTCACACAGACAGGATTAGTGATGTCTGTTTCACCCTGATCATGTCTGGAAACCAGTCACACAGACAGGATTAGTGATGTCTGTTTCACACTGATCTTCATGTGTGGAAACCAGTCACACACAGACAGGATTAGTTAGTGATGTCTGTTTCACACTGATCTTCATGTCTGGAAACCAGTCACACACAGACAGGATTAGTTAGTGATGTCTGTTTCACCCTGATCTTCATGTCTGGAAACCAGTCACACACAGACAGGATTAGTTAGTGATGTCTGTTTCACCCTGATCTTCATGTCTGGAAACCAGTCACACACAGACAGGATTAGTTAGTGATGTCTGTTTCACCCTGATCTTCATGTCTGGAAACCAGTCACACACAGACAGGATTAGTTAGTGATGTCTGTTTCACCCTGATCTTCATGTCTGGAAACCAGTCACACACAGACAGGATTAGTTAGTGATGTCTGTTTCACCCTGATCTTCATGTCTGGAAACCAGTCACACACAGACAGGATTAGTGACGTCTGTTTCACCCTGATCATGTCTGGAAACCAGTCACACACAGACAGGATTAGTGATGTCTGTTTCACCCTGATCATGTCTGGAAACCAGTCACACAGACAGGATTAGTGATGTCTGTTTCACCCTGATCTTCATGTCTGGAAACCAGTCACACACAGACATGATTAGTGATGTCTGTTTCACCCTGATCTTCATGTCTGGAAACCAGTCACACACAGACAGGATTAGTTAATGAAGGGACATTACTCATTTGATGGTGGACAACTACTGCTGGTCCCAGTTTCGCTTTCTTTTTTCCACTTTTTTCCTTTCTAGTTCAGCAGAAATGCCGAATCTAGCGTTGCTGACCGTAATAGTGTAGTGGGAAGTTCCAAAATGTAATAATTAAAGACAAATCCAACTGGTTAAAAGCTCTGGGAAAAGCATTAAAGCGAATATTTGTAACTTACCAGTGTCAGTGCCCACTACCGCTCCAGGGAGGTCAGAGGTTGTTTCTGCAAACAGCATTGGAAAACAAAAATGTTACAAGAAATAATGGATCTTTTGTTCTAAGCTTTCTGGTAAATGCTTGCTGACTTTGATGTCAGCGTTCACCTCACTCTCACACACAAATGATTAGCTCCATACTGCAAGTGCTACTTTAAGCATAGCCACTACGATGCCTGGTACTGGTGCTACTTTAAGCATAGCCACTGCGATGCCTGGTACTGGTGCTACTTTAAGCATAGCCACTGCGATGCCTGGTACTGGTGCTACTTTAAGCATAGCCACTGCGATGCCTGGTACTGGTACTACTTTAAGCATAGCGACTGCGATGCCTGGTACTGGTACTACTTTAAGCATAGCGACTGTGATGCCTGGTACTGGTGATACTTTAAGCATAGCAACTGTGATGCCTGGTACTGGTGCTACTTTAAGCATAGCCACTGCGATGCCTGGTACTGGTACTACTTTAAGCATAGCGACTGCGATGCCTGGTACTGGTGATACTTTAAGCATAGCCACTGCGATGCCTGGTACTGGTGCTACTTTAAGCATAGCCACTGCGATGCCTGGTACTGGTGCTACTTTAAGCATAGCCACTGCGATGCCTGGTACTGGTGATACTTTAAGCATAGCCACTGCGATGACTGGTACTGGTGCTACTTTAAGCATAGCAACTGTGATGCCTGGTACTGGTGATACTTTAAGCATAGCCACTGCGATGCCTGGTACTGGTGCTACTTTAAGCATAGCCACTGCGATGCCTGGTACTGGTGCTACTTTAAGCATAGCCACTACTACGTCAGCTTCCTCAGGTCAGTTT
>CM065703.1:45641113-45676113 GCA_017654935.2 Phymorhynchus buccinoides | reverse complement strand
ATAGTGGTGAAGTAACATATTCATTCTACCCTTCGGGATAAATACGTGTTGGAAATACGCACTGAAATAGCCTTTAACGAAATAACCAATGAGTAGATTCCCTGGATGTTTGAAAAGCTCACAAGTAAAACCACCCTGGCCAACTGATCGCCATTCTATTTCCTCTATCTATAACACATTTTCCTTTAATGTTAGCCTGTTGTTTACCAACAGATTGTCATTATATTTCCAATATCTATAACACCTTTTTCTCACTGTTAGCCTGTTGTTGACCAACATATTGTCATTATATTTCCTGCATATATAACACTATTTCCTTTAATGTTAGCCTGTTGTTTGCCAACAGATTTTGATTATATATATAAAACATATTTTCGTAAAATGGTAGCCTATTGCCGTGTTTACCAACATATTGTCATTATATATATATATAACACATTTTCCTTTAATGTTAGCCTACTGACCAACAGATCGTTATTCTATTTCCTGTATCTATTACACATTTTTCTTCAGTGGTAGACTATTTCTGAAATCGTCCACTGTTTTGTCCAGTTGATCTCCTGGGATCTGTCGGGTTTCTGCCTGATTTCCCTCTTAGTGTTTCCATTGTCTGTTCTCTGCGGATTGTTCTGGCACACCCCTTTCCTTCAGATATTGCCCTCTGCTAGCACGCTGAACAGATCAGTGGGTAATGTCAACATTCTGTTTCTGCTACCATCAAGAAACGTGAAGACTGGATTGAACATTGTAATTATCAACAAAGTATAATAGAGAAATGTTGATATAAACGTGGCTTGGGCTGTTCTTTTTCTTCTTCTTCTGCGTTCCTGGTCCCAAAAGCCACAATGGCTACGTATGTGTCCGTTTTCCAGTTTTCACTGATGGGTTAGGGTTAGGGTTAGGGTTAGCCTCCATTCAGCCGACACATTCCATTTTCGGAGGAGGTCAAAGGAGAAAACTATAGGGAAGATTTGTTTTGAGAAAAACAAAGACAGGAGAATGGGCCAAAAAGTCAGAAAGATAGTAGATGACACAAAGCAAGGAAAAAGGTAGAGTCAAAGAGAGACAGATTAAAGGAAGTTACAAGCACATAACTTCCAGAAGGTGGGGGAACTATTTGTACAAAAGACCGGTATCCCCTCCGGTATCCTCACGGGGGGGGGGGGGGGGGGGGGGGGGGGGTGTTTGGCTCTAAATGTGTACATTTCTAGAATCCAGGGATGAAAGACCAGTGAGAAATATCTACATTTGTTTGAGATATGGCCAAACCCAAACGTATCGATGTGTATGGGTCACTCTACAATATGTCTGTAACGTGTGTACTTTCATTCGCTAAATCTTTTTATTAAGTTCACAAACATCAACTAAGAACATTCCTTATGCTTACAAGAGAGAGAGAGAGAGGGAGAGAGAGAGAGAGAGAGAGAGAGAGAGAGAGAGAGAGAGAGAGAGAGAGAGAGAGAGAGAGAGAGAGAGAGAGAGAGAAAATATTGATTATCATTGATAAAACTCTTTCAGTTCTGCGTGGTGTACTGTGTCCACTGTTGGCATCACTGACCACTCTCTGACCATGGCCCTGTCCAGCTGTCTGGCATCTCTGATGGTCATCGTGCTCATCTCTCTCAGCACAGGTGAGTCCACTGTTGGTATCCATGACCACTCATCTCTCTCAGCACAGGTGAGTCCACTGTTGGTATCACTGACCACTCACTGACCATGGCCCTGTCCACTGTTAGTATCACTGACCATGGCCCTGTCCACTGTTAGTTTCACTGACCACTCACTGACCATGGCCTGTCCACTGTTGGTATCACTGACCATGGCCCTGTCCACTGTTAGTATCACTGACCACTCACTGACCATGGCTCTGTCCACTGTTGGTATCACTGACCATGGCCCTGTCCACTGTTAGTATCACTGACCACTCAATGACCATGGCCCTGTCCACTGTTGGTATCACTGACCATGGCCCTGTCCACTGTTGGTATCACTGACCACTCACTGACCATGGCCCTGTCCACTGTTGGTATCACTGACCACTCACTGACCATGCTGTCTGGGATCTCTGATGGTCATCGTGCTATAGCAGGATGAGGAGTATGCTTGTCATTTTGACTGTCTGTTGCTATGAACAAGAAAGGTATGTATTTTCCTCTGGAAATTTGTGACGGTAAATGAGAAAACCTAGCACAAGTCGCCCAGCATGTTATTCAGCAAATGTGACCGTGCATGAGAAAACCTAACATAATGGGATGTTTGCATAAGAGTGAGTTTGCTTTCCCAACATGGAGCTAATTTTTTTATAATAAATATACCGAAAACAGAATTTAAATATCCGTTGCTAGTTTTGAATTCAAAGTTATTTCAAATTAATAATAATAATAATGAAGAAAACTTATATAGCGCACATTCCAGGCTAGCTGCTCATGGCGCTTTACAAAAAAAAATACATTTAATCAAATCACATCAATACCCATGCCCGCACGCACACAAGCACACACACTGACGAACATAGCATATCATTTACACGCGCATGCACACATACATACAGTACATACATACATACATACGTACGTACGTTCGTACATACATACATACACACAGACACAAACACACACACATCCCCACACACGTGCATAAGCACATGCCAGCGCGCGCATGCACACACACACTTTCTGTCTCCCAACTTTCCCATGCCATTCCTCATCCACACACGCTTTCATTCTCACAATCCGATCATGGTGGACAGTAGTGTTCAGAGAATAGATGGGTTTTCAGGTTGGTCTTGAAAACTGACAGGGAGTTGGAATGTCTGAGAGACAGAGGGAGTTTGTTCCAAGTAGCTGGGGCCTGAAAAGAAAAGGATCTCTCGCCATAAGTTTTCGTTTTAATTGAGGGACATCCATAGTACATTATTTGCATAAATGTGACATAGAAGAAAGAGTTGCTGGTTGATTTGGTTTCAAAAATGATTAATCAACCAAACATCATTCACAGCTTGGTTTTATATTTTGGGTAGCAATAGACTATACAAAAACACAGTAAATAATGTTCTAAGCATAATTATCATATTTCTAGGGTTGTTGACAATTTGTTTTGTGTGCACGTGTGTATTAAAGCTGCCTGACGCTATTCAATTTATCAAATAAGAAAACAAAGAGTGTGAACTCTGTCAACAAGTTGTGGCCGTGTGTTCCTTCACACTATCACTCAGCATGGACTGTTTTCCCACGACTGCCTCAGTGAGTTGACAGGAAATGGTGCAGTCGGCAGTTCCTTTTGACTGGTTGAAAGCATTTCAATCGACCAAAGTTTACTTTGTGATATCTGCTCCCACTGTCAAAACGAAGTGAAAACGATGGAAACGTCACAAGTAGTTTCATTCGACCGAGTCGAATAGTCTGAGGCAGCTTCAACATTGCTCAGAAATATACCGAGTGACTTAATGTTGTGTTGGCCTCATGTATAATCACAAAATGCAAATGAAATTATGTTTAACAGTTGGCTGTGAACAACTGACATTCATAGATAGCAAGAAGAGAAGTACGCTTTGCAATCTATACCTACCTCGCGTCAGTGGCGACGAGTGGAACCATAGCATGTATAGGCAAGGCAAGGCAAGGCAAATGTTTTATTTCATACCCACTTGGGGCACAGAAATATAAAACAAAGTACACACATAGTTAAACAATCGAACATCAAAACATAGCATTGACACATTGCTCAATGAATCTGACAAACTGGTGCCAAAAATCATTGTTTTGGTAAACATACGCGGTATAATTCAGTTATGCTTTCCCCGTATTTAATATAGACAAATATTCAATGATTCACGAAGCTCAACCTACCACCCTTTAACCCATCACTGACCTCTACGTGGGCATGCTCTAAAATAAGTAAGCTTTGAGAATGCCTGGTTCTTGTATGATGAATGTGTTGTGGTGGTTGTTTTTCTTCCAGTTGTAGCTGATTACAAGACGTGCCAGGTCTGTGGTGACCCTCATTTTGAAGGATGGGTTCTTGTATGATGAATGTGTTGTGGTGGTTGTTTTTCTTCCAGTTGTAGCTGATTACAAGACGTGCCAGGTCTGTGGTGACCCTCATTTTGAAGGATGGCAGCCAGAGATGAACGGTTCGGTCCCTTACCCCTGCAAATTCCGGATGCTTGGCACATCACGATTTGACGTGAAAGTGTAAGATTGTTTCGCTCAAAAATTCATAACAAATGATTGACCTTCTTCTGCTTCGATCGCTCAGACAGTTTCCTGTCAATTATGAGCGCAGATGCGTCATGATGCCATTATGCGCCTAAGTAAGAAATAATTAGGCCCAGCATGTCCGCCTTCGGCTGGAGGAAATCTTTTTGAAAGGGTTTATTGAAAACAGGCAGGTGAATGGACCGGAAAGGCAGACAGAAAGTAGATGACAGCAAGCAATGGGAAAAGGTAGAGTCAATGAGAGCGACTGTTTAGAGGAAGTTACAAGCACATAACTTCCAGAAGATGGGAGAACTAGTTATGCAAAGGACCCCCTGGTGTCCCCACAGTGGGGACATTATTTATTATTCGTGCCCCTGAATGGAAACTTAAATGTTAGAGTTGCATGTCATAGCTTATGGTGATGACATTGTTTAATACATTCTTACCGTTGCTTGGATTTTTAAAAAAAGAAGAGCCACGCCTTCTTGTTGTGTTTGTTTTAATTTTGAATTTGAAATTCGTTGATGAGTCATCGCATTAAATACAGTCTTCCAAAGACATAAACTGAACCTCTCGTGCACACACAACACACATACATTTACAAACACACACACACACACACACACACACACACACACACACACACACACACACACACTCTCTCTCTCTCTCTCTCTCTCTCTCTCTCTCTCTCTCTCTCTCTCTCTCTCTGTCTCTCTCTCTCTCTCTCTCTCTCTCTCTCTCTCTCTCTCTCTCTCTCTCTCTCTCTCTCTCTCTTTCTCCTGCTGTTACGACAACTGTTCTATAAGTATAAGGGTGCTGCGTTCCAAGTCTGACCCATGTGCTGCCTGGTATGAACCGAATTGATAGCCAAGATTTCGTGAGTCTACTCCCTTCTCCTCCCCCAAATAAAAGGGTGGCGCTGCACAAGCGGTGATGCGCTCTCCAGGTGGGAGCAACCCGAATTGCACAGAGACTGCCTCTAAAAGTAAGTTTTATGCCTCATGATCAGCATTGTTCTAGGTCGAACCAGTCGTTATACTCTTTCCTTTTTTCCAACCGTTCGTACCATACAGGCAGCAGCACCATACAGGCAGCAGCGCCATACAGGCAGCAGCACCATACAGGCAGCAGCACCATACAGGCAGCAGCTCCATACAGGCAGCAGCACCATACAGGCAGCAGCGCCATACAGGCAGCAGCACCATACAGGCAGCAGCGCCATACAGGCAGCAGCACCATACAGGCAGCAGCACCATACACGCAGCAGCACCATACAGGCAGCAGCACCATACAGGCAGCAGCGCCATACAGGCAGCAGCGCCATACAGGCAGCAGCGCCATACAGGCAGCAGCACCATACAGGCAGCAGCACCATACAGGCAGCAGCGCCATACGATGCTTTAGTAAAAACATCTACAGCATTATCAACACTTTCTAATAACTAGCACTAGCTTTTGATAACATGGCTTTAAATTCATTACTTTCTAACTCCTCTTTATAAACCTGATGGACCCCCGTCAGCACTTCGAACCAGTCACTGTATCCATCTTCTGTTCTGACACAGCATCTCGAGATGTTCTCTATGGCCGAGACAAATGTTGGTGGTATGCCATAGACTCTCATGATGCCCCATGACGAAGGCCTGTGGATGCTGTCAAATGCCTTAGTAAAGCCAATGAAGCTGATTGCAAGGGGCACCTGGAACTCGTTGCAGCTTTCGATGATGCGTCGCAGCGTGAAAGTCTGCTCAGCACAGGAGCGCTTAAGTCTGAATCCTGCTTGCTGTTTCCGAAGTTCCCTGTCTACTACATCCCACATTCTATTCAGGATAAGCTGGCAGTAGACCTTGCCTGGGATGGAAAGGAGAGTCACCCCTCTCCAGTTGTTGTATTCAGTCAGGTTTCCCTTCTTTGGAATGCAGGTAATGACAGGTAATCCTTCCAGTCTTCGGGCACTTCTGAGTTCCACACCTGGTTGCAGAGTCTGCACAATGTACAATGCTCTCACCACGTGACTTCAACATCTCTGCAGAGATTCCGTCCAATCTTGGCGCCTTGTTGTTTTCCAGGCACTTGGTGGTCTTTCTTACTTCCTCTTCTAAGAAGTCATCTGTATTGATTGGCAGAAGGTCGGGTGGGTCTTGAATATCCGCTGGCGAAGCTGGTTCTGGCCTGTTGAGAACCTCTTTGAAATGCTCTGACCATCTTGCCAGCTTGTCCTCTCCTTTGGACAACAGTGTGACGTTCTTAGGCTTCACTGGTCCGGTCGCTTCTTTCTGGGCTTCTTCAGCTTGGTCGTCAAACCAGGCTCGCTTGTCCTTTTGCACGCTTCGCTTCACTTCCCAGTCCTTCTCAATGTACTCCTGGTAGAGTGCGTTGATGTCAGCGGTAGCACGGTGTCTCTGTTGGTGCAGACTTTTCCTCTCTGCTATCAACTTCTCTGCTATCAAATTATTATCAGCATCATCCTTATTTTCAGTGGCGACGACGTCGATGTGTACATCGAAGCACAGAGTGCCATGGCGACACTCAATGGCCGCTATTACGTCGATGTCGTTCGTGTTCACATCAATATCTCGCCTGCCGAGTCCAATGCACACATAAACGTCGTCTACGAGACCAACGTTGGCTTGATTGAGCAGGCAATGGCGGTAAGACTACGTTTTACGTAAGATTACTTTTTTTTTTTTTTGGTCCCATCTTCTGGGCCGTACAGTGGCGTTGCTCCCACGCCGCTCATTCCAAATCCCGACTCGCAGCCACACCCCGGCTTGCTCAAGTCAAAGAATCAGAAACCAGTGGTCCAACGGGAGCGAATCTATGTTAGGCCATCATGAGGCAACCAGCCGAGGAGACACTGCACTGCTGTTGAGTCACTTCGGTGGAGTTCAGTGGAGCCTGTATGCAGGACACCACCTACTAAGCCCCCTACTGACAACAATAATGTCTTAGTCGCGGAGCCAGCGTGAGTGAGGTCCTCCTCCGAGGGCGCCTCCACGACCGTCCAACGACAGCTCCCCAGAACACACTGATTCCCATGACTGACCTAAACGCACCAAGGGCATACACCGGATTGCTAATCGAAACTGAGGTCACCATGAAAGCAGGGCGTAAGATGACATTTTGGTAAGGCTGTATTGTGGTAAGACTACGTTTTGGCAAGATTGCATTTTGTGTAAGATTGCATGTTGGTAAGATAGCAATTTTGGTAAAGCTTTGTTTTGGTAAGACTGTAATTGGTAAGATTGCATTTTGGTAAGATTGCATTTTGGAAAGATTTTACATTTTGGAAAGATTGCATTTTGGAAAGATTACATTTTGGAAAGATTGCATTTTGGAAAGATTACATTTTGGTAAGATTACATTGAGGTAAGATTGCATTTATGGTAAGTCTGTATTGTGGTAAGATAATATTTTGGTAAGATTGCATTTTGGTATGATAATGTTTTGGTAAGATCATTTTGGTAAGATTACATTTTGGTAAGATTGCATTTTGGTAAGATTGCATTTTGGTAAGATTAATTTTTGTAAGATTGCATTTTGGTAAGATGAATTTTGTTAAGATGAATTTTGTTAAGATTGCATTTTGTTAAGATTACATTTTGTTAAGATTACATTTTGGTAAGATTGCATTTTGGTCAGATGAATTTTTGTAATATTGCATTTTGTTAAGATTACATTTTGGTAAGATTACATTTTGGTAAGATTGCATTTTGGTCAGATTACATTTTGGTAAGATTGCATTTGGTAAGATTGCATTTCGTGTAAGATTACTTTTTGGTTCTAGGCCTTTTGCCCCCCGGCCTTCTGCCCCCCGGCCATTAGCCCCCCGGTCTTCTGCCACCTAGGCCTTCTGCCCCCCGGCCATTAGGCGGGTCAGGCGGACAGACGATGGATAAATACACGGACACATTTCTGCTTAGCACAAGACACGCACATTCATGTATGCCACATTGTAAGACCACAATACAAGTATGGGACACTTATTGATATTAAGGATAGAGATCTCTATCTCAAGGGCAGATAATCCAAAAGCTATAAAACTTTCAACATGGATACTGCTGGTAGAGGGCTATAGCTGTCTACTATAATTAAAATAAAAGGTTTATACTTTTGGCTTAATAGTAAGAATACTTTTCTTCTTCAAAAGGTACGATTTCAAGACACTGTTACGGAATTCGTACCACCAAGTTACTGATATCGTACCAGGGGGGTTATAGCACTAATTCAACGGTAGGATGCTCGTGACTTGGCTTTAACTATAGGCCATTCTTTTTTCTAAATGTTCCAGTTAGTTTCTGTGATGTAATTTTTCTCATCCAAAGTTTGAAGTCACTTAAAACAGGCTTTTGGATGTATTTTTGACGCTGCGCCATTGAAAAGACGTAGGAGGTAGGAATTACATGACAGAGGTACGAATTGCATAACTATGGCACAGTTATTTTTGCTTTGAATATTTTAATCTACAAAATGGACAACATTGACCCTAACACTTTAACGATTTGTTGAGTGGCATTTAGAGTTTTAATATTTGTATTGGTGCATTGGATAACAAGGGGAAAAGCAATACCCCAAATATCATCAGATGCTGCCAAAATGACTGTTCGTTGGCCTTACAAACGGTTTTCCGCTTTGTTGCATTTTGGTTGTCATAAAATGTTTCCCACTCATTGTCCAAACTTCACACACAGTTATTAACCCTCTATCTGCTACCGTTTGCTATGAAACCATGTGGTACAAATTACATGACAGGTACTATATATCTGTTCTCATTGAAAATATGCAGTCATCTAAAATGTCTCTTGACTTTGGCGTTCCTCAGGGATCAGTACTTGGGCCTGTACTTTTTATCATGTACACAACACCATTGTCCAAGATAATTAATAGACATTCTGTTCAGCACGAAATTTTCGCCGACGAGACCCAGCTCGAACATTCTGACATACATGGAAACTACCACCAACTTGTCCAAACACTTGAAGACTGTGTTTCTGACATCAAACATTGGATGTCAACCAACAAACTTAAGTTAAATGATGATAAAACAGAGGCTATCCAGTTTGCTCGACAAAATCATGCTCAAAATCTCCCACCCTCTATAGAGCTTTGTTCCAACGAAATTACGTTTATGTCGTGCGTTCGTGATCTCGGCATTCATATTGACTCTGAGCTATCTTTGAAACAACACGTTACCAAAATCTGTCAAGCCTGCTTTCTTGAAATCCGTCGCATTAGTTCAATTAGACCCTTCCTGACTGAAGATGCCACAAAGACACTTGTCACTTCCTGTATTCTGTCTAGATTAGATTATTGCAATGCCCTCCTCCTAGGCCTTCCTACAACCTCTCTCCAACCTCTTCAACGTGTTCAAAATTCTGCTGCGCGCCTTGTATTCAGAGTACCAAAACGGCACCATACATCAGATCTTTTAATGAAACTACACTGGCCCAAAATCGAATACCGAATCAAATACAAATATGCCTGCCTCTGCTACAAAATCGTTACAAAAGATGCACCAGCCTATCTTTGCAACCTTTTCCAGATCTACGTTCCTGCCCGTAGCCTTCGTTCTTCCTCTGATTACCATATTTTTTTTTGTTATGTGTATGTGTGTCATCACGTGTTGTTCTGTGTGTGTGTGTGTGTGTGTGTGTGCGTGCGTGTGCGCGCGCGCGCGCGTGCGTGCGTGTGTGTGTCTGTGTGTGTGTTAGGTGTGCGTACGTGCGCGCACGTGTGTGTGGTGTATGTGTGCATGCGCATGTTTTGTGTTGTGTGTGTGCGTGTGATGCGTTCATGTAGGCCCCTATATGAGTGTATGTATGCATGGTGTGTGTGTGTGTGTGCGTGCGCGTGCATGCGTGTGTATGTGTGTGTGTGTGTGTGTGTGTGTGTGTGCTTGTGCTGGGGTTGTGTGTGTGTGGTGTTTTTGTGCGTATGTTGTTGTGAATATTATGCTGTTATTTCATGCTTGTGAATTGTGTGACAATGCATACGTGTATTAGGTGTAGTAGTATAGTAGTAGTAGTAGTAGTAGTAGTAGTAGTAGTAGTAGTAGTAGTAGTAGTAGTCACAGCAGTTGTTGTTGCTGATTGATATGTGTATTGTTTTGTCTGCTGATGTTATTGGATTTTTGTTTCATGTTTTTATTCCATTTCAATGTTGTGCAAAGCGCCCTGTAGCCTACATAGTAGGATGGGCGCTATATAAATGTTCCTCATTATTATTATTATTATATCAATAAGTCGCCCCTAATCATTTATTCACATTGGCCAAATGTAATACCAACATGATAAAATATCCTTCACACACACACACAGACACACACAGACAGACAGACAGACAGACAGACACACACACACACACACACACACACACACACACACACACACACACACACACACACACACACAGACACACAGACACACACACACACACACACACACACGCACACACACACACACGCACGCACGCACGCACACGCAACGCACGCACGCACACACACACACACACACACACACACACACACACACCTATGTGCGCTCGCGTGCGCATGGGAGTGTATTGAACTCAGTACTCAGTATTAAATGAAATGCATAAATCGTGAGATGCATAAATCGTGAAATCGACGCAACGTGAGACGGGGACACAGTTTGAGACGGAGAGAGGGGGGGGGGGGGGGGGGGCAAAAGGCTGGTAGGCAAAAGTCCTAGGTGGCAAAAAGGTCGGTGGACAAAAGTCCTATGTGGCAAAAGGTCGGTGGGCAAAAGTCCTAGGTGGCAAAAGGCTGGTGGGCAAAAGTCCTATGTGGCAAAAGGCTGATGGGCAAAAGTCCTATGTGGCAAAAGGCTGGTGGGAAAAAAGTCCTAGGTGGCAAAAGGCTGGTGGGCAAAAGTCCTATGTGGCAAAAGGCTGATGGGCAAAAATCTTAGGTGGCAAAAGGCCGGTGGGCAAAAGTCCTAGGTGGCAAAAGGCCGGGGTGGATGGCCTGGGGGCAAATGGCCGCAACCCATAGAAACCCACACAGACAGATCTCATCCACAATCCCAAAAAATAAATATGAAGTGGACAATGATGCCCCTTGGCGCGGACTGACCTTTCTGCTTGTTCCCCAGGCAATGCACGGCGTCGATGTGGTTTTCTGGATGTGACGAAGGTCAAGCTTATTGTGGAACATCTTTAAAACCGCTTCTTTGCAGTCGGTCGTGCTTTCGTTCTCGGTTCTGGCACGTTGTAGATTGTAAGGTTATAGTTTGTCTATGTCACCATCATTGTTTCCGTTACCGGCTAGAGCTACTCTGTATTTGGCCAGCTCTAAATCTGCCCGAAGGACTTCTTCTTTTCTTTCAAAATCGTCAATTTGTGCCTCTTATGAAATTTTAGCCATTCACCTTTCTATATATCGTATGCATTTTTAGCTGTTTATCTATGAAGTTTTCTCATGTTGATCTGACCATTTGCTCAAGCGTTTTCTTTCTGCAGTTTTAGCCATTTATCTACTATGCTTTCTAATGATGTTTTTGACCAGGGAGAAAGAGCTGACCCTTGGAAGGACCTGGCTACTCAACTGCCCCCAGAATATTCTGACAAAGTGGTAACCAACTTCAGCAGCACTGCGAACACGGGAACCGCCAACCTCTATGTCTACAACGTTCAGGGTCAGGTCCTCGTTGCGATGCACTTCCACAAGTATCAGACATGGACCTGCCTCAAAACGAAGGTACCTGATGCTTGATGAAAATCCGTTTAACGTTCTCCGACCTGGAATAGGTACATGTGGGACATTATTTTCTAAACTGTAAAGATGGTGGGAGAGAGAGAGGGAGAGAGAGACTCACACACCTTCGTTCTAAGATTGCAGTGCTCTCTGGGTTTAATAAAAACAGTAAGTTCAAAAGTAAACAAACAGAGAAATGTTTTACGAAAGACTTATAACCATCTTATGTGCTGGCAAATGCTAGGGATGCCATGGGTGAAACTTAGTGGGGGCAAAACGAGACAGCCGACACAATAAATGCAAATGAAGCGGCAGAATACATACGTCAAAGAGTAGGCGAAACATACGTAGGCGAAGTGAATGGCACCGTACGTGGCAAACAAACACAGTCCTTTCTCAGGATTTTCTTGCTACAAAACGTTTGAAGGGACCTGATGCACACAAATACTATCAGGAAGCACACAAACCATGCCCACTGTGATGGTTTCTTGCAGGTGGACAGTTCGGTCCAGCCGCCAGCCTTTACGCAGTTTCCGGGAAGTTTGTGCTCCACCTTCACGGACACCACCTGGGGCAGTGTGGACACCACGGGCCTCACCACCCAGCAGATCATCCTCTTCGGGCTCCTCAAGCAGTCAGTCAGCAATGACGAGTGAGTGCACAGTCACTGCGTTATCGCTTGTAGAGTGGCACAGTGGTAACGCGTTCGCCTCGTATACAATCCACCCAAGTTCGAACCTGGGTACGGGGGATTTTTTCCTCTCACTCTGCCTTCCGGTCTGAACGTGGAGTCTTTTCGGATGAGACGATTAACCGAGGTCCCGTGCGCCCATTTGACGGGAACCTCCGATCGTAGGTTCCGCAGACCATCTCTATCTGCCGGGAACCTCCAATCGTAGGTACAACGGTCTAAGGTACAAAACTCTCTACTATACCAGTGGACGTTTCTTGTTTGATTTTACAGTTACTTCCCCGGAATACTGAAACGGAAATGGAATTGCTCTTCCGTGTGCAGTCGAAATTTGAGGAGATTGTTGCACGAAAATTGTCAAAATTTAGAGGTCTGAGTGGCGAGGAGATTGTTTGGTTGCTCGAACTTGATGAAGATGAAAGTAATGCTGGCAATCAGTCAGGTTTTAAGGATGAAAGTAGTGAAAATAATGTAAGTACTGATTAATTTGAACAGTGAGTGCCCAGCTGTGCGAGTACTCTAGAGTGAGAATGTGAGAATGTGACATCAAAAAGTGTTGTTTTCGGCAGAATCGTTCGATTTCTTCGCGGAGTTCGATCTCGAAGTCTGAAAGTCAAGCAGCACGTCGGCTGTACATCGTTCATGCAATATGTTCACAAAGCATAACATTTGATTAAGCATCCATGTTTCATAAAATACAGAACGTTTGGTGCATTTTAGACTTCATTTAGGCTCTTAAACAATGTTTGATCACAAGCAGTCATTCAACAATAATTTTTTCCAGTGCAGCCTCAGGCCAGCAGAGTGGTGTCACTGATGCGGTGCCAGTCACAATAGTGTTAAGCCCAGTGGCAACGAAAACGTTGTCATTAATTCTTTTTTGGTCCAAAGTGACCCCATTGGGGCCCCCCCCATTTTCCTTCCGCATCAGTCACAAAAATCGCACGCAAATAGAAAAGAAATGGGTGACGCACCTCTGGCTGCGATGCGCTCTCCAGGTGGGAGCAACCCGAATTTCACAGAGACGCCTCTGTGACTATAAAGTACCACATACCAAATACCAAATCATTTTATGCCATGGTATTGACCGAATTCAGACGACACATTAAAAATGTATCACCTCAACTTATTGCGAGGCCGCAGGAGCGGCATGGCATATAGCCCGCAGTTGGTTTCCGTGTATGGAGCGTGTTTGACGTCATAATTCTGTTGATGCCTCTCCTCAACTGTCCATACAGTAAAATGATGACATTATAGCAAAGCTGCACTACAGGTTCGGAGGAGGTGGGAGGGGGGGGAGGGATAATTGACTGATCCCGTCCATTGGATCGTGGTAGCATGTGGGTTAATTTTGCATGTGCATAGATAGGTGGGTGACCGAGGCCAAGTGCGAAGATGAAGTTTATTTACATCACATCATCACATCACATAAGGCTATAGGCTATGAGCCTTTTGCCCTCATTAGTGGTGATTTTTGCATCAGATATCAATGTTGTTTTATTTTTTGCCTGTGGATTTATTTTGGCATGAGAGTATACTAACACTTAGCTTTGTTTTTCATATACATCCAAATTGGTAGAAAAAGTATGTTTAGATAATTCTTTGTCAATACGATTTTTAAATGCATTTACTGAAGGTGCATTGACAGTATCAAATGATAAATTGTTCCATAAATTTGTTATTCTATTAGTAAAGAATGAATGAAACTGTCTAGTGCTGGTTAATAGTTTTTGGTTAGTTTAACATTGTGACCCCGAGTAGTATTATGACTAGATAAATGGAAAAGAGGTGCAGTAGTTGAGGAATCATACAAACCATGCAACATTTTATAAACTTCTATCATGTCTCCTCGCATCCTTCTATATTCCAAGCTTGGTAGATTTAGCCATTTTAGGCGTTCTTCATGATTAATTGGTCAAAGGTCAAGGTTATTGGAGCCGGAAATATATTTTAGCATGTTTACACTTGAGAGAGAGAGAAAAAAAGGGCTGTACAGTTAGCCAGGCCTAGCCACAGGCCTAGCCAGGCGTGACCACACAATGCAGAGTCATGCCTTTGTGATACTCCCTGACTTGACGGGGACAAGGCGTGGTGTGAGCGGTTGCGTCAACAAAAAATCCCAACTGATCAGGAGTTAGAATGACCAACCCATTCACTCACGCTTTCCTTCTTTCCTTATTGTTTCAGTCCTGACTGCTCTGATGTAACTGACCTTTTCAAACGGACGTGCTTCTCGGATGCTGCCCGGAAGCATGCTTTGCAAGCCTGCGACCATTTTCTGAATCCTGATGAAGCCCAGTGTATGGAGGACAGTGCCAAAGGGGGGAATAAGGGGGATGCCTTCAGAGCCTTCCATCTCTGCGTGAAAGCCGATAAGGATTGTGGAAACGAAGCCACTACTTTCTATCAAGAGTTGTTCACACGCGGTTGTCAGTAAAGGATGTTTCAGCGAAACTCCTTGAAATTGTAGAATTAGAACTTATAGAAAATTAGATTTCCGTGAAAAAGTTTAGAATACTTCGATGCATTTGTTTTAGCTATTGAATGTCTAAAGTTATAGGTTGAAGACACAAGGAAGACTGTAGGAGTTAATGTTTAAAGTATAGGTTAAAATATTCAAAAACAGGTTTTAGTGACTGAACATAAAGTAGAGTTGAAAAAAACATGTTTTCAGCAGCTACAATTGAAAACATTTATAAGAGTTTTCAGCAAATAACGTGTAAAACTGAGCTTCAAAATATAATCTTGAATACACTATTCAGCAACTTATTTGTAAAATTAACAAATGAAAATATTTAGAACATCGTTTTCAACAGCAGTAAAATGATTTTTGTCCCAATGGCACATGGGCTATAATGTCATGAAAATAGTGTTTTTTTCTTAATTGGATGTGAGCTATAATATCAATAGAAGATCTTAGTTTTTAATAGAACATGGGTTATAAAGTCACGAAAATAGTGTATGTCTTAATGGAACATCTTTAGTATATCACTATAATAATTTGTCAGCAAATAAAACATGGACTGTAATGTCAGTAAAATAGTTTGTTTTCTATAATGGAATAGGGGTCATGTCAGTAAGATGGGTGCTATCTAAGAGAACTTCAAATATATATCAGTAAAAAATAGTTTGTTTCTTAATGCATTAGTTCCAATGTCAGTAAAATAGTTTGTTTCTTAATACAACGTTAGTTCCAATGTCAGTAACATAGTTTGTTTCTGAACACAACATTAGTTCAATGTCAGTAAAATAGTCTGTTTCTTAATACAACATCAGTTCCAATGTCAGTAACATAGTCTGTTTCTTAATACAACATTAGTTTCAATGTCAGTAAATAGTTTGTTTCTTTATGCATTAGTTCCAATGTCAGTAAATAGTTTGTTTCTTATCATAGAAAATTACTTCTTATGTCAGTAAAACAGTTTGTTTTGAAAACAACATTAGTTTACAATCAACTCTGTATAATTTGATAGCTACTAGTCTACCTTTCATTTTTTTCAGGTGATTATTTCAAAACCTCATGAAAACTAAATCTCGTTGAAGATATTCGTAAAAGCTGCCTCAAACTGAAAAAATGATTTGGTTTATAAAATCAAGCTAAACATTCATTTTTACATGACGTAACGGCCTTGAGCAGAAAATAAAAATTGTTTGTTTCTTAACACGTATCGAAAAAAAAGTTATCAAACAAACATTTTAACCACCCCTAAATGGTTTTGAAGAAAAAAACACCAACAATAATATTATGCTACTTCGCTTGAATTTATTTGAAGTCCCAAACAACTTCAATGATCTGATGTGGTGGAAATGCTTGTGGTCTTGATTGTTGTGGGATTGATGTCATTTTGTTGTTGTTGATCTGCATGGAATAATAATAATAACAATAAATAAAATAAACACATTGGGGTCTGCTTGGAAATAAAAGTAATAAATGCTGAGTGCATTCAAATTGTTGTTTTGATTTTAGTTTGAAAGCTGTCAGGAAGAAGCACACATGCGCGCGACAGGAAGAAACACACACACACACACACACACACACACACACACACACACACACACACACACACACACGCGCGCGCGCGCGCACAAACAAACACGTATACACACATTCGAACACATACACATCCATGAGTTAGCATACGTACACACGCGCGCGCGCGCGCGCGCGCGCGCGCACGCACGCACGCGCGCGCGCGCACGCACGCACACACATTCCCCTTTTATGATTAGTTGACTTGTGATACCAAGGCATCTACAGTATTATCCTTTCTCTATTTATAGGCCTACTGTTTGCTTTTAATATATGCATAGTGTATATAACTAAAGGGCTATCTTTATTATTGAGGCAACCAAAACGCTAGTCACTTCATACATTTTGTCTAGATTAGATTACTGCAACTCCCTTCTACTTGGTTGCCCACAGGCGCTTCTCAAACCCTTACAACAACTTCAAAACTCTGCTGCTAGAATGGTCTTCAAAGCCAAGCGTCTTCAACACACATCACCTCTACTTAAAGAGTTACATTGGCTACCCGTTCAACAAAGAATAAACTACAAAGCGGCCTGTCTCTGCTATCAGATCATATCGGGAACAGCACCGCAATACCTCTCTGAGCTTCTTGAAATTTACGTTTCATCTCGATCTCTCCGCTCAGCAAATGACAATAGGATCTTTCGATTACAAAAATGTAAACGTGATAGGCACGGCGGTAGAGCTTTTACATCATCAGCAGTCAAACTCTGGAATTCATTGCCTTCTGCTGCCAGACATAGTCAATCTTTATCATCGTTCAAAATAAACCTGAAAACCCATCTGTTCCGGCAGTCTTTCCAATAACACCCCCATCTCCATGTGCACGTGTGCGTGTGTGTGCGATTGTGTGTGTGTGTGTGTGTGTGTGTGTGTGTGTGTGTGTGCGTGCGTGTGCGTGCGTGCGTGCGTGTGCGTGCGTGCGCGCGTGATTGTGCGATGTATGTCCGTATGTCCGTATGTATGTATGTAATTTGTGTGCGTGTATGTGTATGTATGTAATTTGTGAGCGTGTGCGCGAATGTGAGTGTGTGTGCGCCCACGGCCGTGCTCCCAAGCAGGTGTGTGAGTGTGTTCTGTGTGGGTATATCTGCTTGCATGTGTATGAGTGTATGCGTGCGCAGGAGAGATTGTGTTCGCTAGAGGGGGGGGGGGGGGAGTGTGTGTGAGTATGTGTCCGTGAGTGTGAGTACACGTGAGTGCTTTGCGTATGCGAGTGCGAGCGCGCGCGCGCGCGCGCGCGTGTGTGTGTGTATATGTGCGCGTGCGTGTGCGCGTGTTTGTACAAGTGTATGTTTGAGTAAGTTTGTGTGCGTTTCAGTGAGAATGTGTTTTCTGTGTGCTTGATGAAATGTGTGTGGGTCTGTGTGTGTATGTCTGTGTGCAAGAACACGTTCACTCTCGTGCGTGCACGTACGTGCGTGTGTGTCTGTTGTGCGTGTGTGAGTGTTTCAATACTGATTGTAAAGCGCTTTGTGCTCGATAAAAAGCGCTATATAAATATCCGTTTATTATTATTATTAGTTTTAACTTATTGTGTGTGTGTGTGTGTGTGTGTGTGCATGGGTGTGTGTGTGTGTGCTCCTGTTAACTTTCATTGTTTCCATGTTATCTACTTGTGCCTATTGTTTGTGTAGAGTTGTCTTCTTCAATGTATGCTGTGTAACTGACCAGTTAACGAAATGTTCTTTTACAATTATATATTCTGTATTTTATGCGCAAGCCGGGCAACAAATTTCTTGTTTGAAGACAATAAATTGATTTGATTGATTGATTGATAAACACTCGCACTCACCACACATGCGCATGCGCTCCTAAATATATATAGGCTTACACGCACACACTCACACTTACAACACACACACACACACACACACACACACACACACACTTTATCACAGTGATTTTGTTATTGTCGAAATAGGTAAGAGACTACACTTCCTGATATTATGTGTAACTAGAAGAGTTGGTAACTTTATAGACTTACTGTTGTTAAGGTTCAGTAGGCTAAAGAGTATTTATTGGTCCAAGGTTTTCTCATAAGTTAATATTTAAAGGAGGTGGTAACTTTATAGTCTGGCTGTTGGTAAAACTCAGTAGGCGATAGATTCTGCATCGGATCAAGGTCAGCTTACTTCAGATTAACGCTACCTACTTCGAAAGGAAAGGAGAAACACGTTTTGAAAGAAAAAGAAAACCGTGTTCTGGGAATCGAATTATTGCAACCATTTTCCTATTGTAATTCATGAATTGTGTGTGTGTGTGTGTGTGTGTGTGTTTGCGTGTGCGTGTGCGTGTGTGTGCGTGCGCGCGTGCGTGTGTGCATGTGTGTGTCTTAAGCAAGATAGAAAAAAAAGTAGACTTACATCCATTCAAAATTAAGGGAGTGTAGTGCTATCACTACGTATCGAAAGAACTACCACTACAACGGGTTGTGATAGCAGGATGTTCCCCTATCACTACGCACCCTATTTTAACCCTATTCCTAACCTAACCCTATTTCCATATCGGGTAATAGGTTTATGCATACTGTGTAGTAGGGGAACACGGGGTAAAAAGCCCATGGGCGGGTAAGAAGCCCACCCAATTATCTCATGAAATAAAGCAAATTTCAGTCACATTTTGCCCATGAGACGAGTGTTAATGTTTAGCATTCGTCTCAAGGGCAAATTTGACTGAAATTTGCTTTATTTCATGAGATAATTGGCAATTTCCCCCAAATCCCCATGATCCAGCCCACAACCCCCACCAAATCCCTCCCCCCGCCTCTTCAAGTTCTGCCCCCCCCCCCCCTCTCCTCCCTTACCGTGACGTTAGCTGCCAGACTGGAAATTCTGTCCCCCAGCTTTATACACATCAGAATCTTCAGCAAGCTGAAGGAGGATGTCTAAAGAAAGAAGACGAGCAGTGACTGTGACTGCTTTTCGGAAGGAAGCCACACCATTGTGGCAAAATCCATTTTAAGAATGGTTCTGGTCGACTGATTTTAAGAATGGTTCTAGTCGACTGATGTTAAGAATGGTTCTGGTCGACTGATTTTAAGAATGGTTCTGGTCGACTGATTTTAAGAATGGTTCTGGTCGACTGATTTTAAGAATGGTTCTAGTCGACTGACGTCTTCAATCTTCAAATATTTTAGTCACGCCGTCTAAAAAGACTAAGTGACCTATTGAGGTTGCGCAATGCTTCCTAATTAATGTTTTTTAAATAAAGAAGAAAAGAAATGAAAAAGAAAAAAAGTCTATTTAATCCTATTTCTATTGTGTGTGTGTGTCATATTTATGGACCATAGACCTTTGTTTCGCAGTATCCAGGTAAGACCAATCCGGCTACCGTAGCGGTCCCCGGGGGCAAACCCCGACCGGCACAGCTCCTGCCCTTCATTTACCACTACTTTGATCTATGGCCCCCCTACCCTATCTTGAAATGGCTACGTTGAAGGCTCCATTAACTCAACGGAATAGGGAGACCAACAGATACAATGTCCACTTTAGCTACACAAAGTTCACTTACCGGTGGAGCTGCCATTATCTTTTTCTTCTTATTCTTTTGCGCGAACGCAAAACAGTCAAACATGTAAAGTCATGCATCTAGGAAAACATAATCCCATGCATACATACTATATAAACAAGGGCATCGCCGAGCGGCAGATATGTCCTTTGCCGGTTACGCCCTGTACATGCCCCGCCCTGTACCTCCCTTCCCCCTCACATCTTAGGTCCCCGTCCTCCTTGTGACCTTTGGGTGATGCACCTACACACATTTGACTGGGTGCAAATCGTTTTCCGGGATGCACACCCTTAATTGGTGGGGTGTACACCCTTAACACTGAGACATGTCTGCCGCTTGGCGACATTTAAGCCCCACGTGGCACATTTTGTGCTACAATGTCTTTTACTTTTAGTATTAGACCCCCTCCTTTACCGGGATGTACACCCTTAATTAGTGGGGTGTACACCCTTAATGGGGTGTACACCCTTAACTCGGAGACATGTCTGCCGCTCGGCGACATTAAATCCCACGTGGCATAATTTGTACTACAATGTCTTCTACTCCACTTTTTACACCCCCACACAAAATTTGGAGTGATTCTATGCAGTATTTCACGAGATATAGGAGGGTGAAGAAAAACGGAAACATGTCTGCCGCTCGGCGACATTGTATTTCCGAGGGATAATTTATGTACGAATGTGTTATATTCTTAGTGCCACATCCTCACACAAAATTGGAAGGGATTCTGTCTTCTAGTTCACGAGATACAGCTTGGACAAGGAAATGAAATAGCGAAAAGAAGGAAATTTCGGT
Source organism: Phymorhynchus buccinoides (assembly GCA_017654935.2). Taxonomy (NCBI): domain Eukaryota; kingdom Metazoa; phylum Mollusca; class Gastropoda; order Neogastropoda; family Raphitomidae; genus Phymorhynchus; species Phymorhynchus buccinoides. The sequence goes on along the minus strand of CM065703.1, from coordinate 45,655,172 downwards.
TTTCAAGGTCACACTTCAAGGTCAAGGTCAGCATGGTGATAATGTATGTTTTCTACTCTAGGTTATACAGTACCACACACAATCTGAAGCGCTTCTGTCAAGTACAAATGTGGAAAATATGGCTTAAAACCCAATTTGTAGACCCCTACCACTTTCAAGGCCTACCGATCTCCCTGACCTTGACCTTGACCTTGATCGGTATGCCATCATCAGAACGGCCATAAGTCAAAGTACATACATGCCAAATTTGAAGACTCTAAGACCAACGGTGTGGAAGTTATGGCCCCTTAAATATTTTCGGTTTTCAAGGTCGTACGCCAAGGTGAAGGTCACGATGGCGATAATTTATTCACGGATGCCTTCCTCTCATGGTGACACACCACCACACAAAATTTGAAGCGATTCGGTCAAGCGGTTCGGGAGATATCCTTGGGACAGACAGAAAACAACAACAAAAACAAAGAAACAAACCGGAACGAAAACATACTCCTTTGCGATCTACTTTGTAGATCGGCAAAGGACAAAAAGAAACATACACGAACGAAAATAGACTCCTTTGATCGGCAAAGGACAATGACGGCGAGGAGAAAAGAGTGCTTGAACTCCACATAAACAATGCAACCGTATTTCTGGACTTTTAGTTAGAACAATTACAAAAATCAAAGGATATTATGATCCCCTTGCTTAAATCACTGGTACGGCCGTTTCTTGAATATGGAAACCCGGTGTGGTGTCCACACCTACGGAGACATATAGATGTCATAGAAGGGGTACAGAGAATATTTACTAAGAAAAATTCAGGGGACAAACAACATGAGTTATGACGGGAAAGACTACAGTACTTAAAATTACCGAGTTTGGAGTATAGAAGAACTCCCTACTGAGCACTGCTATTGCAGTGGTCCACTGCACAACGCTTCCCCACGAACCACTGCGATCGCAGTGTTTGACCTTAAACAATTCATAGTTCATAGGTCAACAACCGCGTGAGAGAGAGAGAGAGAGAGAGAGAGAGAGGAGAGAGAGAGAGAGAGAGAGAGAGAGGCTTCAGAATAGTTTTTATTGACATTGACAAGTACAGTCCTTACGTCAACTGTCCACACCACTCGCTCCTCACTCACTCTGGTAACTAACGGTTCTTCTTTTTTAAAAGGACAATGATTCCAAACAAGCTGGACAGGCAAATGCGAAGAAAACAGACTTTATTTTCAACGTACAACATGAGCATCATCTGGATCTGGATTCATGCGTCGCAGACGATAGACGCGACGGAACTAGGAGGGCGAATTCTTTATTATGATTAAAAGAAAAGGACAGAAAGGAGAAAGATCTACTGCTCACCCTGGGTTAAGACCATTAAACCCCCCAGTTCAGCCGGAAGGGCCCAGGCCCCACTTCCAGAAGCAAGCAAAAAAAAACCCCCCCAAAAATCCTAATGATCTAGTGGTCAGTGGACGCAGGCTCAGATGGTGATCTGGCCAGTGCTGATGTAAATGCGATGATGGAGCCTGAATAGTTCTTTTGGCACTAAAAAATAATCTATTACAGTACACTGTAGCCTTGAGATGAAACAAAAGTAAATTCTCCATCAGCATCAGTGTCACATGAACCGTTCATAATCAACAAATCAAACAAAAAACAAAAATCTAGTAATGATCGACCAAACCTATGGTAAAGACGGGGTAAAAAGCCCATGGGCGGGTAAGAAGCCCATGCCAATTATCTCATGAAATAAAGAACATTTTACTCACATTTTGCTCATGAGACGAGTGCTAATGTTTAGCATTCGTCTCATGGGCAAAATTGACTGAAATGTGCTTTATTTCATGAGATAATTGGCATGGGCTTCTTCCCCGCCCATGGGCTTTTTACCCTGTCTTCACTTATTAATAATTTTATCTTTCGAGCATTGCTGTCATACACACAAAATTATTACTATCATCGTTATCATCATCATCATCATCCTGTTGCATATTAAACATATATTCATACATTTCCTCTTCCTTTTGCTGCTCACAGCCTGTTCTGGCGTTCATATCGCCACAAACAATATAATAAATATTTTCATCAGACAAACACTGCAATAAACCATCCTCAAGCATAAGTACACCATCTGTCAAATTAGTCTGCCTATAAAGAGGCCCTCCCTCTGGGACAACATAGCACCCCACAAACACAATATCTTTATCTAAACCAAACACACATTTATTCATTTTAACAACAATAGCATTCTCACAGTCAATTTCAATTTTTTGTACAAACTGGGCTAACTGTTTATTTACAAGAACAACAACTCCACTTGAAACTCCTCCATGTAACGACAGTTTTTTTTTAACGTGTTGTGCGTCTGTGTGTGCATGGAGGGGTGAGGGGTGAAGGGGTGAAGAGCGATTAATAATAATAATAATAATACATAATATTTATATCGCGCCTTTCTTCATAATTAAACTCAAGGCGCTCACATTCACTGATTCACACGCAATTGGGCTAACATACACATTCATTCGATCATCATCTAATTAATGTGAAAAGTTAGAGAGAGAAAGCTCTTTGAAACAAGTGTGAATACATTTTCTTTTAATGTTGTTGTACACTATATCTCTTTATTCAAATGGCTTTTATCACTGGTAGACATTTAGCCTGTAGAAAGGGCCAACAGTAAAATAATTAATGAGAGCTGCACTATAAATGACATTCTACATTATTGGAATATCGTGGTACAGTTTAGTCTTTCGTGGAAGACTATGAGTCTCGAAACGAGGGGGCCCTTGCACCGGCTCTGGTGTTGCAGCCAAAGGGATTGGTTGGCCTTATGGGGACTTTCCCCAGTGTCAACTCTCGTCTTCAAATCCCTTTGGCTGATATAGTGGGGATGTACCCTGAGCAAGACATAACCACTGTAAACAAACTGTAGCCCAGCGCGCCAGAATAGTAAGATCTGTCCTCTCTGCTACCCGGCAGTCATTGTCGGAAACGACAGACAGGCCACAACAACAACAACACTATATCAATTTATCACTTGTCCTCGGACAATCTTTTAAATCATTAGTAAACCATATCCCTAAAACTTTGAATTTTGATGGGTTCCAATCAAGACCTAAATGGGGCATGCAGTGAACGAGTTTTACGACTACCTAACCAAACCGCACCTGTTTTCTCTGGGTTCATCTGTAAACCAGATTTACTACCAAATATATCTGTTATGTTCATACAAGGTCTTTCATCTCCTTCCAAGATAAATTCAGCGTCATCTGCATATTGGGAAAGTTTATGTTCAACATTATTAATTGTTCTTCTTCTTCTTCTTCTGCGTTCCAAGTTAATTGTAATACCATTTATATATTTATTTTCACGTATCATAATAGCAAGAATTTCAACAACTAAAACGAACAAATAAGGGGAGAGTGGATCACCCTGTCTAGATCCTCGTTTAATATCAAACCAGTTGGAAACTTGACCGTTAACAACAATACACGACCTAATATTTTTATAAAATGATCCAACCCAATTACAAATGTCCTGCCCAAACCCAAATGCTTTCAGTACCTTAAACATAAAATCCCAACTGACAGAGTGAAAGGATTTTTCAGAGTCAAAGTCTATATTTAATAATAACCCTGGTAAGTTATGTTCTTCTAAATAAGCTATTGTATCGTATATAAGCCTTATATTGTCCCCTATGTATCTGTTTCGTATAAAACCAGTTTGGTCCTCGTGAATGAGCTTTGGAAGAACCATTTTCAACCGATTGGCAATGCAAGAGGAGCCTATTTTGTAGACAACGTTCAGCAAGGATATCGGACGCCAGTTCTTAATGTAATTTTGAGGTATACAACTGTCTGTACCTGATGATATATTTTTAGACTTTTTACTCATGAAAATTAGATCAAAGGCTATCTCGTATTCTGCAATGAAGAAAAGGAAAACTAACGAAGAAGAGTGCAAATTGGAAGAGGATGTTAAGCTGTTACAGAGAAAGGAAAACAAAACTGAAGTGGAAGTTAAAGAAATAGAGTCCAAAAAAGATCAACTTAAACTGATTAGGGAAAAAAGAATAGAGGGTGTTTTATTAAGGTCACGTGCCAGGTGGATAGAGAAAGGGGAAAAGGTAACACATTATTTCTGCAGTTTAGAAAAAAGACACTATGTGAGCAAAAGTATGAACAGATTAACAGACAAACAAGGTAATACATTGACTGATCAAAAAGACATTGAACAGATTAACAGACAAACAAGGTGAAGTGCAAACATTCTATAAATCATTTGTATGAAAATGAACATTATGTTGAGATCAAAAAGACTGTGAGCAAAAATAGATGACCTTGTACAAAATATTCCATGTTGAGTTTAGAACGTTTAGAGGAAGCACATAGTTTAGAAGGAGAGATTGATCTGGAAGACGCAACCTTTGTGTTAAAAAATATGAAAAATAATAAAAGTCCGGGTTCAGATGGGTACCGTTGAATTTTTCAAATGTTTTTGGAATAGGATAGGGGGGGTTGTTGTAAGGGCTATGAATGCAGCGTTTGAAAAAGGGGAACTTTCGTCTGTTCAAAGGCAAGGAATCATAACATGCATTCCCAAGGGAGTTAAACACACACACAAACTGAGCACATTTCGTTATTTGCGAATGTGGGGTTTCATTTAAAGAATGCTTGATGGAAAATATATTGCAGCAATTCCACATATTTACATACTCTGTCAAAAAACCAAAAACAACAACAAAGAGGCAAAGCCTTCAAGGCTCACTCGAACAGGAACATGTGGGACAACAACAAAGATTGAGGGGGGTGTCTAAAGTACGAGATTGCCAATAACATTTTCGGTAAAGTTAAAGATGTGCCACCCCCCTACATTTCTTGGTTGTTTCCATTTTTCCATTCTTGCCTTTCTTACCAAACATTAAGCTGTATTTTATGAACCCTTTCAGATGATTATCTTTTTGGAATAATAAATTGCAGTCATGATAAAGGCCATTATCTAATAGGACCCCACCCCCGTATAAGACGGAAAAACGCAATGAACCAGGAGTGTGACAAATGCCGCAGTGTACTGCACTACATAGGGGGGGGGGGGGGTCCTATTAGATAATGGCCTTTATCATGACTGCAATTAATCATTGAACAAAGATAATTAGCTGAAAAGGTTCATAAAATAAGCTTAATGTTTGGTAAGACAGGTAAAAACGGAAAAAAATAATTAAACCAGAAATGTAGGGGGGGTACCTTTACCAAGTTTTCAAGTACAAATGAAACTATTGTTAATGGATACAACTATAAATGGTTTTTTTAAAAAAGTGCCCGTGCCGAGAATCGGACCCGGAACCACTGGCATGACAGACAGACACTCTACCAATGAGCTATCGAGGCTTTTAGTGTTGATGATTTTCTTAACTCATCTTGCCTTTGAATATTCTCTAACCGACTAATCTAAAATGTTATCCGTTTGTTATCTGATTACAGTGTTGTTTTAAGTATTTAATTATTCAAATCATAAACATCTATTTGTGTGCAAAGTTTGAACAATGTATGCCTTCTATTTCCCGAGAAAATGCCAACGTTAAAGTTTGGAGATTAGACCATGGACGCAACACACACACACAGGCACACAACCGAACAACAACTATCATACTATAGACTCACTTTGAAGATAACACGAAGTGAGCCCCAAACAGCATAACCACACCATGCCATGACAATACACATCATCCGTGAATGGACACCCAGCACACTCAGTAGACCAACACTACAGTTTGGATTTTGCATCGGGAGATGCTGGAGTTGAGTCGCTGGAACCCGTGCTATCCCCTTCCCATGTGTAAGCTTTGCTCCGGTTATGATCTGAGGACATACAATTTGAATGCAATTAAAAAAATTTAAAAAAAAATCTAAGCATAAAAGTGCTCAACCACTCTCCCATTTTTTTCTTCTCAATCATCTTCATTATTTCTTCTCAAGTTTTATTCAGATAATGTTTAAAAATGATATCGGGTGTGAATGGTTGTGTCATCCATCCCCACTGACACACACACAACAGACTAATCTTATGAAAGGTGGAATAGGATTTAACGTGCCATGCGTGTACGCACGCACACATACACACATTCCCAACGGCACACAGCAGCCTAGACTTAACTCATCGCAACGATTTTGAATTATTACAAAAACTCACAAATCACTCCAGCCATACACACACACACACACACAAAACATACACAAACAAAAGGAGAAATGAAAGAAGATCACAGGTTTTTATTTCAGGTTTAGATGTAGGGAAGTGGTAGATCAGACTTTTTCATATATAGACTTTATATAGAAAAACTCTCTACACCGATTGGTTTCCCCACAACAAACCACTACAAAAGCAAAGTCAGAGGCAAAATTGTGGTTTAAGGGAGCGAAGCGAGTTTAGAAGTGACCAAGGTATGGTGCACACACAGATGTACTTCCCTTGAAGCAAATGCATCAAATTGACATCTATTCATTCCGGACATATGTGGCCGGAATGACTTGAATGAGTTAAAGTAATCACCAGACAATCCACTCTCCCCACCTTCATACCCCCCCCCCCCCCCCTCCCCCAACTCACCCGGCACCTCCATCATGATCTGATACAGCCGCCCTCCCCCGTCCACGTACAGCGTTTCCCCGGAAACGAAGGTTGCCGCGGGCGACAGGAGGAAGCAGACGGCTGCGGACACCTCCTCCACGGTGCCCAGACGCTTGGTGGGCAGGCGGCTCTTGACGTGCTGGAAGATGTCCACGTCCCCGTAGTTGGCTGCCGCCGTTTCCGAGTAGATGGCACTGCCCTGAAGAAAATGGAGGGAGTGTGTGAGAGAGAGTGAGTGAAGGAGAGAGAGAGAGAGAGTCATCTTCCTCGTAGTTGGCTGCCACTTTTTCTGTGTTCACAGGCCATATGGCCACAATGGGTAAGTACGTATGTGTCCAGTTTTTCACTGGTCTCCCCGCTGCGCACAGCCGACACATTCCGATTTTGGAGGAGCTCAAAGGAGATAATTTATTTGGAATATTTTTTTTAAAAAAAAGGCAGGAGAATGGGCCAATATGTCAGAAAGATAGTAGATGATAGAAAGCAAAAGGAAAAGGCAGAGTCAAAGAGAGGGGCAGATTAGAGGAAGTTACAAGCACAGAACTTCCAGAAGGTGGGGGAACTATTTTTATGAAAGACCCCCCGGTATCCCCATGGGGAGAGACTCGTGGAGGGGGCTGGGGTGTCCATCTCCCGGTATGGAGGCGCGAGGCGTCCACCAACTGCCCCGGTTGACTACCGCTGATTCTGATCTGAGTGGATGCCACTGCCCTGAATAAAAACAGAGAGAGAGAGAGAGAGTAAAGAAATGGGGGAGTGAAAGGAAGAAAAAAGAGAGGGAAAACAGAGGCAAGAGAGTGAGAAAGAGAGTGAGAGAGAGACTGGGGCAAAGAGAGAGGAGAGAGACTAGGTGAGAGAGAGACTGGACAGAGAGAGAAAGAGAGTGAGAGAGAGACTGGGGCAAAGAGCGAGGAGAGACGAGAGAGAGACTGGACAGAGAGAGAAATAGAGTGAGAGACAGACTGGGGCAGAGAGAGAAAGAGAGTGAGAGACAGACTGGGGCAGAGAGAGAAAGAGAGTGAGAGACAGACTGGGGCAGAGAGAGAAAGAGAGTGAGAGACAGACTGGGGCAGAGAGAGAAAGAGAGTGAGAGACAGACTGGGGCAGAGAGAGAAAGAGAGTGAGAGACAGACTGGGGCAGAGAGAGAAATAGAGTGAGAGACAGACTGGGGCAGAGAGAGAAATAGAGTGAGAGAGAGACTGGGGCAGAGAGAGAAATAGAGTGAGAGACAGACTGGGGCAGAGAGAGAAAGAGAGTGAGAGACAGACTGGGGCAGAGAGAGAAAGAGAGTGAGAGACAGACTGGGGCAGAGAGAGAAAGAGAGTGAGAGACAAGACTGGGGCAGAGAGAGAAAGAGAGTGAGAGACAGACTGGGGCAGAGAGAGAAAGAGAGTGAGAGACACAGACTGGGGCAGAGAGAGAAATAGAGTGAGAGAGAGACTGGAGAGCAGAGAGAGAAATAGAGTGAGAGACAGACTGGGGCAGAGAGAGAAAGAGAGTGAGAGACAGACTGGGGCAGAGAGAGAAAGAGAGTGAGAGAGAGACTGGGGCAGAGAGAGAAATAGAGTGAGAGACAGACTGGGGCAGAGAGAGAAAGAGAGTGAGAGACAGACTGGGGCAGAGAGAGAAAGAGAGTGAGAGACAGACTGGGGCAGAGAGAGAAAGAGAGTGAGAGAGAGACTGGGGCAGAGAGAGAAATAGAGTGAGAGACAGACTGGGGCAGAGAGAGAAAGAGAGTGAGAGACAGACTGGGGCAGAGAGAGAAAGAGAGTGAGAGAGAGACTGGGGCAGAGAGAGAAAGAGAGTGAGAGAGAGAAAGAGAGAGAGAAAGAGAGTGAGAGAGAGAGACTGGAGAGCAAAGAGAGAAAGAGACTGAGAGAGAGACGCAGAGAGAAAGAGATTCAGAAACAAAGAAAGAATTCAACAACAAAAACGGGAAAGAAAACTTGATTTACAAGGGCCATGGCATGGACTCGAGCGATACTATGGATCTTCTGTATACAACTGTACAATACGATCATGTGATCTCGATGTGCCAATCACATTTGTTCTTTGATTCCACATGATCGAATCGTATCGTGCAGTCGTGTGATATTAGTGGACGTGTGGCAGGCCCTTGATTGCCACTGTCAATGCAACTCCATTACTTAGTAAAGAAGCAAACCAATGAAGAAAGAGGGAACTGACTTACAGGGGCTATGGCATCAAGTAGGGGATCCGGTGTGTGCCATCTCTATGGGGAAAGTAAGAGTTGAAAGAAGGAATGAACCGGCGAAGAAACAGACAACTTACAGGGGCTACGGCATTGAATCTGGTGCCCGTGGGTGCCCACTCTTCAGGAGGAAACTAAGAGCTCATAGAACAAACAAAATGGCAGACAGAAAGAAAGAAAGAATGGACAAACAAAAAGATGGAATTAAAGAAAGAGGAAACGAACCAACAACCAAAGAGTCCACTTACAGGGGCTATGGCATTGACTCTGGTGCCGGTGTGTGCCCACTCTATGGACAACGACTTGGTCAGATTATCCACCCCTGCCCTTGCCGCGCCTGTGTGGCTGTTGGGAAAAAACACACAAACACACACACAAAAATGCAGAGAAACCGCAGACCATTCAATACTAACACCGTAAGGCAGTGTGCACATATTATACTGCTCACAAAAAAGTAGGCGATATTGTGTTTTGTAAGATCACCATGGCTATTCAATTTGAGAACATAAAATCGAAGACTAAAACTAATTTTGAAACGTCATGTGATTGCCAGAGAAGATGGACATCAATGGGTGCAATGTCGAAAAGTCACAAAATAGTTAAAAATGTGCTGGACCAGTTTCCTGACTGAAAATGGTCAGGGGACCTTGTAGACCATGGGAAGGTCTGGGTTTCGTGGATGTGAAGCTGATCTTGCACAAAATGACTGTGCTCAGTGGAGACGCGAATTGTTATTTTGGAGGATAAAATCTGCCCAACGCTGGCATTTTTTCAGTTTCAGCTTGCACCATTGTAACGGTCGTAAGAGGATTCAGGGATGCCAGGGAAAAAAAATCCTCCAGAAAATCTTTAGGAGACAGTTCCAGAGCATGAGAAGGCCTTGCCTTGAATGCCTGGCAGCAGACAGTGGCCCACCAATCTTCAGCAGACTGTTCCAGAGCATGAGAAAGCATTGCCTTGAATGCCTGGCAGCAAACAGTGGCCCAACAATCTTCAGGAGACTGTTCCAGAGCATGAGAAAGCATTGCCTTGAATGCCTGGCAGCAAACAGTGGCCCAACAATCTTCAGGAGACTGTTCCAGAGCATGAGAAAGCATTGCCTTGAATGCCTGGCAGCAAACAGTGGCCCAACAATCTTCAGGAGACTGTTCCAGAGCATGAGAAAGCATTGCCTTGAATGCCTGGCAGCAAACAGCGGCCCAACAATCTTCAGCAGACTGTTCCAGAGCATGAGAAAGCATTGCCTTGAATGCCTGGCAGCAAACAGCGGCCCACCAATCTTCAGGAGACTGTTCCAGAGCATGAGAAAGCATTGCCTTGAATGCCTGGCAGCAAACAGTGGCCCAACAATCTTCAGGAGACTGTTCCAGAGCATGAGAAGGCATTGCCTTCAATGCCTGGCAGCAAACAGCGGCCCAACAATCTTCAGCAGACTGTTCCAGAGCATGAGAAAGCATTGCCTTGAATGCCTGGCAGCAAACAGCGGCCCACCAATCTTCAGGAGACTGTTCCAGAGCATGAGAAAGCATTGCCTTGAATGCCTGGTAGAAGACAGTGGCCCAACAATCTTCAGGAGACTGTTCCAGAGCATGAGAAAGCATTGCCTTGACTGCCTGGTAGCAAACAGCGGCCCAACAATCTTCAGGAGACTGTTCCAGAGCATGAGAAAGCATTGCCTTGAATGCCTGGCAGCAAACAGCAGCCCACCAATCTTCAGGAGACTGTTCCAGAGCATGAGAAAGCATTGCCTTGAATGCCTGGTAGAAGACAGTGGCCCACCAATCTTCAGGAGACTGTTCCAGAGCATGAGAAAGCATTGCCTTGAATGCCTGGTAGAAGACAGTGGCCCACCAATCTTCAGGAGACTGTTCCAGAGCATGAGAAAGCATTGCCTTGAATGCCTGGTAGCAAACAGCGGCCCAACAATCTTCAGGAGACTGTTCCAGAGCATGAGAAAGCCTTGCCTTGACTGCCTGGTAGAAGACAGTGGCCCACCAATCTTCAGCAGACTGTTCCAGAGCATGAGAAAGCATTGCCTTGAATGCCTGGTAGCAAACAGCGGCCCAACAATCTTCAGGAGACTGTTCCAGAGCATGAGAAAGCCTTGCCTTGACTGCCTGGTAGAAGACAGTGGCCCAACAATCTTCAGGAGACTGTTCCAGAGCATGAGAAAGCATTGCCTTGAATGCCTGGTAGCAAACAGTGGCCCAACAATCTTCAGGAGACTGTTCCAGAGCATGAGAAAGCCTTGCCTTGACTGCCTGGTAGAAGACAGTGGCCCAACAATCTTCAGGAGACTGTTCCAGAGCATGATAAAACATTGCCTTGACTGCCTGGTAGAAGACAGTGGCCCAACAATCTTCAGGAGACTGTTCCAGAGCATGATAAAGCATTGCCTTGAATGCCTGGTAGAAGACAGTGGCCCACCAATCTTCAGGAGACAGTTCCAGAGCATGAGAAAGCATTGCCTTGAATGCCTGGTAGAAAACAGTGGCCCAACAATCTGTCAACTGTGTAAAGGTGCTTTGTGATTTCGAATAACATACCCACTGGTGTTTATCGCCTCTGGCAGTCACGTGACATTTCAAAATTGATTTTTGTCTTCGATTTTACAGCCAAAAAAGGCTGAACTATCATTTTCACATGAAATGAAACTTATGGTCTGGTTATTGAACCCATGGTGATACTGCAAAGTCAATACCCCCTACTTTTTGTGAGCAGTATATATGCCTCATATGCAACCGACCCGGGATCGTTCCTAGCCGCAGCAGTGTTTTTCCCGCTCACTTTCCACTAGACCTTAAAGGTGGACCCTAACGGATTAGTTTTTGCAAGAAACACACCGAGATCACCATGAAAACACCATTCACAGAGATCACAACACTCACTTTGCTCTGGTTTCCTAGAAATCAAACCGTCAAATCGGCGATTTATCCTTGGTGGAGGTGCTGTAAGTCAAATTCTTTCATTGAAAGAGAAGGCGTGTGTCTTCTCTTTTCTAATGGCGACCAAATTGTTTGCACGCTTTTTTCGCAATACAAGCCTTTTTATTTTATTTTTTTTAAATTTTATGCAGTTTATCTAAAGGAGTTTTGCTCACAACAAAGGAAATAGCTTTTTTTTTTTTTTACTGCACTACAAAAAAAGAAAAAGCTTCAACCACAATGGGTTTGGCCCCCACCCACCCCATCCAAAATGGATTCTCTCTTCGGCACCTCCGCCAACTCCGCCAAGGAGGAATCGCCGTTTTGACTTCTATGAAACCAGAGCAAAGTGAGTGTTCCGATCTTTGAAAAGGCTGTCTTTCTGGTGATCTCAACATGTTCCTTGGAAAACCCCATCCATCAGGGTCCACCTTTAATATGGTCTGAACGCCAAGTATTTCGGATGAAACGACAAAAACTGAGGTCCCGTGTGCCCATGCACTTTGCGCACATTGAAGAACACACTGGCAACGAAAAAGTTCAACATTTACCCCTTCCCCATCAGTCACACAAAAGCTGTACGCCCAAAAAAAAGAAGTAAAAAAGTGGTGTAGCGCTAGCCGTGACACGCTCTCCAGGTGGGAACAGCCCGGATTTCTTAAAGACGAGACCAATACCAATACCAAATTCCATATGGAAACCCATGAGCAATCCACCAAAAAACATCTGGAAGTAAGAAATGTGAAGGACTGTGCGCATTATATGTCGACACCCATCCACTTATTTTTTACTTTCTTTTACGGACAAACCTCTATTTTAAGACTTCCAAAATGTCCGAAAAAATCGGTCGTAAACTGGAGGGGTCGTATGACGGAGGTTTTCACTGGCAGCCGTAGAAAGAAAAAGTTCAGCACAGTTCATACTCTCCTCTTCATGCACACATACAATGACATATTAAAACTGGATTTGGGTCTTTCCAACTCCATAGGATTGTGCAATCGATGTATTACAGTTTCACTTCGCCGACTTCTGTTAATCACCTCCACTCTCGTCCAAAGTCAGTGGTTTTCTTTTTCAAAGTCAGTGGTTTTCGTGCTTTTCCTACGCTTTCCGCCATCTTTTCTACAACAAGGGAAGCGACTCCGCTTTCAGGCCCTTGACCGTGGTTGTTTCCCTTTGCTCGAAGTCTATGCAGACGACAACAACGGTCGTAAAAACCAACAAAATGGCGGTCGTAAGTCGCGTTTTAGAGGAAGTCGTTTACATAGTAAAATGCATCCGTGCCAACAAATCCGGTCTCAAATGAGAGGTGGTCGCTTAACAGAGGGTCGTAAAATAAGGGTTTGTCTGTACTTTATTTGCGGACTGCGGATGAGATATGTGTGTGCACACACCTTTATAGCACTGTTGCGAAATGAAAACAGAAGTAACAGACGAGTTGTGTGCCCGTTAGGACACTTAGTTCCGGTTAGAAAATGCTGTAAACACGGCATGGCTGCTCCGTAATTGTAATGGAGGGGTGTTTCATTGCTCAGTTATTAGTTTGAAGATTTAATAATATTAAGTCCTCGTTCATGTTTTTTTCTTAAAGTGTCTACATTCGTTGACTATAAACAGTTATGTTCTTATTTGTTTACTTGATACGACCACATTAATACCCTAAGACTTGAAGACAAGAACAAAATAGTGCATCGCCGAGCGGCAGCAACGCATTGTGACAATGCAAACCCGGCCAGAGTTATGTCCTCTCCCCCCCAATAAACACACCACTGTGACGAGGTAATGGGTTAAAAGGCTAAGTCCCTAGGGAAGACTTTTAGTGTGTTAAATTTTCAAGTAGAAAATTTGCCTTTAACCCACTTCTCTAGGGTATGGGAGATGAGCAACTTTCCCGGCCCCTTTTCATCTAATAAATTTATATTTGTGCCCGGGTTCTGGCTCGTATGGTTGTAAGAAATACAAGTGGTTGAATTGCTCTAAATGGCAGACAGAGAGAAGTAGGGTTTTACATGAAATTACAAGACTCCCACTCTCATCAGTCTGACCAAAGGGTTCAGGATTATTTGACACTTGTATTTTATTTACTCACAAAATCTGCATAAGATTATGCAACAATAATAATAAAGCAGCTCAATGGCGCCAAAACAAAATATGAATGAAAAAACAATGAAATCCGAAAGGATTTACAAGACTTTTGTCTTTCTAGAAGGTTAGCCCCAAGCAGGAAGGGTTACTAATTCTCTTCATTGTCCGGAGGAAAGTTCCAGTGATTGGCGCGGTTTGGTAAACTTAGCTCTTGTCGAGTTCCTCCGT